>OY776116.1:112884614-113623945 GCA_963675035.1 Allygus modestus
GTCAAATATTTTACTGTCTCTTGAATGGCGAAACGTCAAATATAATTTTCAGGAAACAACTCAATAATAACTTTAAGAAAACTTTTACATCAACTGAATTAACAAATATCGTTCATAAACTACGCAGTCTTTGAAACCATACTAGTTTATTACTTTCAAATATCAAAAATCCTTCAAAACTACAAACATATGTTGAATTAATTTAATATAGCTTTAATATTGCTACTGTTTTCTTACATCTGTTTTGTATCAATCTATTTATAGCAATTATTATCTATCATTCTTCTTTAGAATATTAATTTGATTTTCAATTCTCCATTCAATAGGCTTATATACATTTCTGAAACACCTTTATTTTAAAAACAATACTTTTACAATTGTGTTTAAATAATTCGTATAAAGCTTTAAGCTTGCGTACAAGAGTTGGCGTTTCAAGCTTTATTTTGTTTGTATGAATACATATAAGATGATAGCTACACCACAAAACGTTATCTTTTGAGTCACATTCATGAATTAAGTATTGGAAACTCAACTACTTCTTTATAATAGGTAGCATTAAGGACAGATAATGAAAATAACCCCGTCGCAGCAAACCTGCGTACTCCGCGAATTTCCATTGCATATTATTTAAGCGTCTTAACTTAATACCGCATAAAGCCACTTACCAAGTTCATAAATAAGGGATATAATATAATATTGTAATAATTTTCTATAAGAATAACATGGGAGCTGGGTTCGCAGGTTTGCTGCAACAAGGGACACAAAATATGTTTTTTATGCAAATATAAATATAACTCAACTAGGTGAAGCCAAATGCCAAGTGTCATCAATATACATTCATAAATATGGGACATATGCCATTTTAATGATTCTTCATAAGAATAACATGGAAGCTGAAGACGCAGGTTTGCTGCGTCAAGGGACACAAAATAAGGCTTGATATGCAAATATGAATATAACTCAACTAGGTGAAGCCACATACCAAGTTTTATTAATTTATGTTCATAGATAAGGGATACATAATATTTCACTTATTCACCATAAGAATAATATGGGGGCTGAGTAAGCAGGTTTGCTGCTTCAGCGAATATCTCGGTAAAAATAGGTTTTGTGCAAATAAAAATAGGCCACAACCAGATGAAGCACACTAAGTTTGGTCAGTGTACGTTCATAAATAAGCAAGATATAAATATTTTCTTATTTACCATAAGGATAACATTGGATAACGTTTAGCACTTTCAATACCTCTGGAACCAATTTACGTAGATCAATGATCAAAACACAAAATTTTGTATTTTTTAAAGCTGAATCCAATTATGAAAACTAATATTTGATTAATTCAAAGATTCTTTGGAAAACCTCCAAAAAACCATTTTTAGGGTACAAAACCCTTCGAAAATACCCCTTCGGATAAGTCAATATTTCTGGTTTTCAAACTTAAAGTCATAAATGGTGCTTTACACGATTGAACCTAATTTCATCAAAATCGGACCATTTTTACGAGGGTTGTCGTGCTCACGGACACACACACACACACACACACACACACACACACACACACACACACACACACACACACACACACATATATATACAGTTTTGAACGAATGGTGTTTTTGGCATCTGGAGACCTCAGAACGAAAATTTATCATGGTCCGAGGCCTAAGTCTTACCATGCCGACTACGGTAATAGCTTCTTCCCTAAAGGGGAAATGCGCTGAAATAATAAAGAAAAATGACAAAGAGTTTTTTTGCAGAGGACCAACAACAGTTTTAACAGGATTACCAACTGCTCGGCAGTAAAACAAACTCAATTAAGATTGCGGTGAACAGAAGTCAGTTTAAAGACAAAATTGAAATCAATGAACCGATTGTAGAAAGCGGCCAATAGTTGACAAACTGCATTTAAATTGATCCAAGTGTCAAAGTTTTCAATTGATTCTGTAACTCCTGCCAAGCTGTATTAAAACTTTAATGCTTTCTCTTCCCCTTCCGTACTTCTCTCCGCTCATTAGCAATAAAATTCAATATGGCCTGCAACAATATTGAAACAACAGGTTTAAATCCATCTCTCGCTGACTGGGGATTATTAAAGTTCTCTTGTTCAATTTTTACTGTGCATTATCTTTTTGAAACTGAGTTTATTACAACAACTAGCTAATGAATAGAAATAATGCACGTAGAACTAGTCTTTAAAAATTAAGAAATATTTACCTGTAACTCAGCTGTTTAAATTTCAGAAAGTCTTCATTTTTATTAGTTTAGCAGCTTTTCTTGAAATATATTTATGACATTTGCTTCAAATTGCCAAAAGTTGTTGTTATATAACATCATTGAGATACCTAAGAAAATCAAAGGGAACGAAGGAAAGTAAAAGTACTCTAAATTAAGTTGTTTACTACAACATTTATCATGTCAAGATAAAATATTACCTTTCTGTAAGGTAAGTATAACGTACAAAATTAATTATATACTTTAACTACATAATATATACATACAAATATTATATAGTGAGACATTCCTTTAAATCTCACTGAAATACAATTAAAAGCTTTGTTAGGGACTTTCAAATTTTAATCAATACACAAACGTAAAGTTTAACTAATAGTTGAGGCATTTCACAAACAAAGTAAACTCTGGTCTTGAATGAAGTGCTTGTGAACTCATCAGTGGGTTATGTTTATGTAGCAAACGCAAACCCACAAAGGGGCATAAATCTAATGTTCCTTGAGATCGATGGTTTTGAATTATTCATCTCGAAACGACATTTTGAAGCCCGCTGGGCTAATCTATCATTGCAGCAATGTCTCATAGGTCGCATTATTCTTCTAAAATATTCTCGAATGGCACAGACACGTCGGTCCCCCTTAATCTGCTGAACTCCCTTTTTGTTTCGCCGCCATCATTTTACCTGGCGATTGTCAAAATCTGACACCTCATCTGTCATTTTATTGTGTTTGCGGTTCATCCCAATGCAACAGAGGAATACATGTTTAGTGCATTTAAAAACGTATATTACTGTTTCGTGTTAATAAGTACTGAATAAGGATCAAATCAGCATGAGGGTGAGTTTATTGTTTGACAATATTGTTTTTATAATACAGTTAAATTTTTTATTTAAATTAAAAACAGTTTATTATAATAGAAAACGTTTTTATAACTTTGCCTTATTCTCAAACCAGTGTGTATATGTTTATAATCAGTATATTATGTTGAAGTCAGTGCTACGTTATGTTTACAACACTTATAAATAATGTCATTACTACTGAACACTGAGTACCCCCCACCTTTGTTAAATGGTCTTTGGATTCATATGCAAAATACCTTGTTAAAAATGGACTTAATTATTTTATATTAAAATCTTAAAATATAAAATTACCGAATATATTTTAGAATTCAAACCGAAGTTATTTTGTAGAATATTACAAATAACTTGTAACACATAATGCTAGATTATTTTCCCTGAGTTAACTTTATTTAGGTTCCGTAACTGGGAAGTAATTAAGCATGTGTAAGAACGTTTTATAAAAAATCGGTTGTTCATTATTGTACGTTAATATTAAAAACTTTAACAAATTATCTTTACAAATTAAATCGTTCTCCTCAGTCATAATTTTCACAGTTTTTACTGTCTCTTGGATGGTAATGTTAAATAGAGTTTTCAGGGAAAAACTTTGTAATAACCTTTATTAAAGTTTTATATCAACCACTTTAACAAGTTTTGTTTATAAATTACGCAGTTCTTCAAAAAATTCATTATTTTAAGATATTAAAAATTCTTAAAGACAACAAATATTTATTTAATTTAGCTGAATATAGCTTTAATAAGCACTAATAAGCGACTTTATTACGAATTTCCTAAATCTTTGCGTCCTAATTTGGGCGTTTTATTAGAAATTTGGGTGCAAAGGTTGTGGACCCATAGCCGCTTTTTACATACAGAAAATGGTGTTTGGATTTGCCATATAAATGGTACTCAAACTGTTTGAAGGACTAACTACACCTATTCATCTTTTGTGCTTGTAACTTTAAGATTCCTTTAGGTATTCCTGCAAAATCACCTAAACATAATATTTAATTCGATGAAAAAGTTATATTTTATACCTACCAAATATTTCAGTAATATTATATTTTTGTATTTGACCAGGGATCGCTACTTATAGGCACGTGGCTCTTCTTAACAAGATTCATTTCATCTTGTTTGTTTTTTAACCCCCAGGAAAGAACTAAAATATGAACGATTGGTCATGCAATGACTCGTGCTTGTTATACCTGACATTAGTTTCTTCGTCTAACAGGCAGACGCCAGCGCCAGCTGATTACAGTGGTAGTTAGCAGAACTAATAACTGCTCCGGTAGCTGACAGGCTCACACGCACGTATTCTTATGATAATGTAACAGATAGGAGAGATAGCAGGATACGGGTGGACTGCGGTAATGAGTTAAAAAAGTTGTGGGCAAACTGGAATACTTAAAATACGTAGCTTATTATGTTTACAATTTTAGTTTGAAATTACAAAATAGATTAAATATTAAATGGTTTCACCAAGGAAATAATGTTTACCTTAAACTCTAAGATAATGCTTTAATAATCTAAGATATTTTGGGGCCTTGACTAGTCATTATATTAACTATTGGATATTCCTAACACGTTTATAAAGTATATTTATCATACAACTTGCCCTTATTTCACACGGTTATTCTATTTTGAAACAGGATATTTTTGTAGACAAACATAAAAGATTAGCCGGTGTCTTCATGGGAAACTGGAAGAAACAAAAACCCAAATGTTTAAATAATGTTACATACCGTTACCATTGAAACCAATATCCCTAGAAATAACACTGCAAGCTTGAGAACCCGTGCGGCGGTTACCTAAGAAAAATTTAAAATCTTTAGCTGAATAGATTAAAAAGTTTTTGTGTTAGAACGAAACCTTCATTTCGACAGACGGACATCATCTGTTTTTTATAATATCACAGATAAATCCACAGTGAAGGAAGAAACTAAGTATTGTTTATCAGATATAATTTATTGCACTTATGATTTATAACAACAGATCACTTATTTGCTTACCACTTAATTAATTATCAATTACTCGTAATTTACTTGTCACTTACTCAGTCTCCAAAGTTGAATAGAGGTTTTTAAGCGATTGATTTCAGTGGTCTTTGCCACCATCTTCAGGCCAATGATGGCGCATGGCAGGGCTGACTTGCCTGAAGATGGTGACATAGACCAATGAACTCGTTCGCATACTCCAAATAAAATTTATAAGTGTTATAAATATCCTTTCAAAAAGTGATACCTTTTTAGTGTCAAGCCTAATTTTTAAACCTACTGTTCTAAGCCCTCAATACAAATGTTGACACTAAGTCAAGTTTTAATATTACTTCCTTGGTTTATATTGATCAATTATACGAGGTTACAAAATATATTTAATTTAACGTAGTTCGGAAACTACACTTTAATGTAAATTTTGTGGCATCTATTAAAGCATTACTTTACCAAGGTGAAAATTAAGGTTGGGGAAAGGATTTTTTGCTATTGTAGCCCAGCTAAGCATCTAACGCGTGCATCGAACGCGTTCCAAAACTCCGAGGCATTATGTTTCCTAACTTTGCCCCAGCGGAAGCGATTAATTATAGGTTGAGCCTCAGGTGAGCGCTGCAACCACTTTAACTTTCCAGTGCGGATTTAACGCTTGTTTTTCATAGGTGAAATATGTATTACCTGGGAAATTTATGATTACTAAACTGGTTGAATAAAACTAGTTGAAGTATGAATCTTCTTATGACAGTTATTAAGGATTAAAGTTAAATATATCACTCGAATCTTCTTTCGTTTGTCATCCTACAGGGTTTCTCCACCTGTATTGTCCAGATTTATGTGACGTCAATGGAGTTTATGAGAGTATCTTATGACGTGTATGATACGATAAAACACGTTTAGGAACGCTAACAAGATTCACAACATATACATCTTTGTTTACTGAATGGAATTTTAGAAAACCGTATATTGTTTTTAAACATATAAGTAACTAGCCGACCCGTTGCAGCTTCGGCCGCGTAAACTATGAAAGTTGTGTGTTCTGTATTCTGTGGTTAGCCCGTGGAACTACTATGAATCAGGATCAGTTGTTTGAATTTTCATCAGCTCAAACCAAAGTGAATTTCTATAAGGAATCAGGAATCCATGGGAAATTTGGGACCCAGTTGGGAGGAACCCAGGGGGATATTTGTAATACCGTTTCTTAGGAAGCACTAGGGCCAAAGAGGAGCATATTTGTAAAATGTTAACTCTGACTGATAGGTCAGTCAGTCAGTCAGACAGTGGTATTTGGATTTTATATATTAAGATTAGAATACCAATGCAATGATGTTAATTTATTTTTAATATGCCTAAAAGTTCAAAAATTAGTTACTTCAGTTTCTGATTAAAATTTTATGATATGCTTAATATATTTCTTTATATAAAACTAGCTGTTACCCGGCAGACGTTGTCATGCCTTTGACTATTAACAACTAAAACCAATATCCTCAAGATCACCTGTTCAAGTAAACATGTCATTAGCTTTTATGTAAACAACAATATCTTTCCATAAGGTTTATTTGGGAACCCTTTTGGGTCTCTTGGGAGGAACTCAATTGAGTTAGGACGAAATAGATGGCTTAAAAACCTCTTCGTAAAATTCTACATATACATACCAATTTCATGGCAAATGGTCCAACGGTATCCAAGTCTATAAACTTCAAATATATATACAACCTAACATCCTTTTTTATAAATATAGATATATAGATTTATTTTAAAACAAAATTAACAAGGATTTTATAGTAAATATGTAATATAGTAACGTTTCACCGTGCTAGATTAGACTGTAAAAATATAAAAGCATTCAAGTCTATTCAGCGGAGAGTTATGAAAGCCATTCAAATTGTTCATGAAACAGACATTTATGAATTAAGGTAATACAGCTCCAAATGCCCAAGGATTCTGTATCATTACTTTTACCCCAATTTACAACTGAGTCGCACCTGGTCAGTTTGGTTTAACTAGTTTCTATAGAGCTTGGATCAAAGGGCCCGTACTGGGGTCCTGGGGTGGGTGGGGACAGGGAAGGGTTATCTAATGACAGTCCTATTTCCGTTCCATCTGACGTTGAATAGCTCCACTAAAAGTGTTCGTGTGTTATTCCTCTGGAGCTATCATTACGCTGTACAATTAGCGGTAGGACCTTAGCTAATAGGGCCTAGTCCCTTCACACAATGACCCACTATACAATGGAGCCACCCTGCCGCTGTCCTGCCGGCTCTTTGTTCTCTAACGCGCCCAAAATATGATTTATAACTAGCTCCTGTTGACACTACTCTTTGTCGCTGATCCTGTAATTGTTCAACTAGGATTAGTTTACTAGTGACGGATAGGTGTTCTATTTTCGTAACGGATAAATAGTCGTTTTATATCAATATTAGTTTACTATTGTAAATAGTGTGAAGCAGAAATCGAACTGCATTTGTTAGGGGCATAATAAATTGAAATATCAATAAATTCGGATTGTTGGTGAACCTTTTTATATGGTTTTTATCACTTGATAAAGCTAAAATTTGCAAGCAACAATACCTAATTAGGTAATAACAAAATCCGCTTTCAATCTAACAAGAAGGTTTAAAAATACATTACATTTTCTTTATGTAATTCGATCAATCCCACTCTATAACATTATACCTATAACTTAGTTTTGGTTGATTTTAAATTAGGAAACACACTGATTATGTGAAAATAAATTTATACTGTTAAGTTTACTGTTAAGGTACATAAAACTTAACAGTATAAATTTATATTCACATAATCAGTGTGTTTCCTAATTTAAAATCAACCAAAACTAAGTTAGAGGTATAATGTTATAGAATGGGTTTGATCGGATTACATAATGAAAATGTAATGTATTTTTAAACCTTTCTTGTTAGATTGAAAGCGGATTTTGTTATTTCCAATTAGGTATTGTTGCTTGCAATAATTTTAGCTTCATCAAGTGATAAAAACTATATAAAAAGATTCACCAACGATTTATGTATATTTTTTAGTGTATATAAACTAGATAAAACATCTTACGAATTTCATTAAAAATTATTTTGAATGTGTTTTATTAATCTTTTAGTTAATTGATACAGATACCATTATAGCTTGATTGTTAAAATATATCAATTTGTGTTAATAACTAACTGATAAATCCATTGGGGATCCAATGTAAAATAAAATCTTACTGTTAATTGTATAAAAGAAATGAAATGTGCAATAAAGGTTTAATATATGTGTTTATTATAATAAAATCGAGTTGACATTTTTATAACGGAGTTCAAATTAAAAGGGGTGAACAAGTTCGGAGGTTATAATTGGGTTGGGGCAACGTATTGAACAAGAATCAATAGTTGACAACTGTACTCGAATTGGCCAATAATTAAACTTGCCCCTGGCAAGTCCAGTTCCCCAGACCTACCCCCCCAACCATTGACTCCCCTGTCAACTCCTGAGCATGTGCTCTTCTTGCAAGGGACTTGGCTAAAAAAAGTTGGGAATAAGAAACCACAAAATAATTTGATATTGCTTGTTGAACTGTAAAAGTATTACATTTAGAGGGTTAGTTTTAAAATAAAGTTTTCCTAAAAGTTTAATAACAATAAAAATTCAATTTAACTCAACAATAAATATTTATTTACATATTCCTTATGGTTTTCTATTGGAGAAAACACAAAATGCACAAAATAATTATCTTATAGTAACAGGAATAACATTATTAGTTACAGCAAAACTTTTGTGAGCAACAATACTTCATAACAATCTTGACTCTATACATTATATTTTAACTTGAATTAAAATCTGCCATAACAACAACGACTATAATAACGACTAACTATAATGATAATAATTTATTTAATTAACAATATTAAAGGTTGTTTCCAGCATATTTTACGTAAACTTTAAAAACATTAACATATAATTAAAATGATGATTTCAAGTTTTACCATTAAAAAATAAATGTTTGATGTGTAGCAGATAATTATTATTGATAAAACTGTGTGAGGTTACGGCCTCAACAAGTTACAAATCAGCAGTTAAAAGGTCTAAAGAAAAAGTTAAAATAGTAATAGGCATACATGTTAGTAGTATTTAATTTAATCCTTTATTAAGGCTTAAGAAAATTCAGGTCCCTCTGGATTTTTAGTTATTAATATTTAGTTATACATGTTTCATTGCACACTCATCAAGGTATTGTTTAGATTGCCGTTCCTGATACATTGCTATTGGACTCATATGTTTTATATTTGTCTTGTGTTTATTCTTATCTTATGCTAACGTTCAATTGTTTCGTTGCATATCTTGCCACATTCTATTTATCTAGTCTTAAGTCGCAACGGTTATCTTTCAAGCATGTCATCAGTGTTTATTTATTGCTGCTGTTGTCTTGATTCTGTTTTGTATCAGATTCTTTATATCAATTACCATCCATTATTAATTTTTCGAATATTAATTTTAACTCTCCATTCAATACATACATTTCTGAAACACCTTTATTTAAAAAAAAATACGTATCACGCTTTAAGATTGCGTACAAGCGTTGGTGTTTCAAGCTTTAATTTGTTTGTATGAATACATTTAATATTATAGTTACCCCACAAAGTGTTCTCTTTTGAGACGCATTCATGTATTAAGTATTCGAAACTGAACTACTTCTTTATAATAACAATTACGGACAAACAAATAACTAATGAAAAATTATAAAGAAAAGTGACAAAGCGATTATTTGTAGAGGAACAAAAACAGTTTTAACAGGATTACCAACTGCTCGGCAGTAAAACAAACTCAATTAAGATTGCGGTGAACAGAAGTCAGTTTGAATCCAATATTGAAATCAATGAACCGATTGTAGAAAGCGGCCAATAGTTGACAAACTGCATTCAAATTGATCCAAGTGTCAAAGTTTTCAATTGATTCTGTAACTCCTGCCAAGCTGTATTAAAACTTAAAGCCTTCTCTTCCTCCCCCTTCTGTTCTTCTCTCCACTCATTAGCAACAAAATTCAATATGGCCTGCAACAATATTGAAACAAAAGGTTTAAATCCATCTCTCGCTGACTGGGGATTATTAAAGTGCTCTTGTTCAATTTTGACTGTGCATTATCTTTTTGAAACTGAGTTTATTACAACAACTAGCTAATGAATAAAAATGATGCACGTAGAACTAGTCTTTAAAAATTAAGAAATACTTACCTATAATTCAGCGGTTTAATTTCAGAGTCTTCATTTTAATTAGTTTAGCAGCTTTTCTTGAAATATATTTATGACATTTGCTTCAAATTCCCCAAAGTTGTTGCTAAATAGCATCAATGAGGTACCTAAGAAAATTAAAGGGAACGAAGGAAAGTTAAAGTACTCTAAATTGAGTTTTTTACTACAACATTGATCATGTCCTTTATCTGTATAAAATAAAATTTTTTGTAATATAAGTATAACGTACATAATTATGTACCTTAACTATATAATATATACAAATTTTATATAGTGAAACATACTTTTAAAGCTCACTGAAATACAATTAAAAGCTTTGTTAGTGACTTTCAATTTTAGATTGATATATAAACGAATACACAATGTTCAACTTCAAAAACATATTCACAAACACGATACCTAGGAGATACATAGGGAGAATTGTAGTACAAAATAGACCAGGAAACAGTTGTGGTACGGCGCTAAGAGCCCAGGGGTCGCGAGAGAGGCAACCTCTCAGTTTTAAAACATCAAGGGATGATCAAGGGGACATGGAGGGTTGTGCCGCTGTTTTTCTTAAACAACTTCTGTCCAACTCAAGACATCGCTTTGCTCCTAGGGTGCTCCTCCATGACGAAGGGCTTTTCTGACGCCTTGCTAATGGGTGGATCCTTGTAGTATATATAGGAAACGGAAATAGATGTAAGACAACTGGGAAACATGTTTCTCAAATCGTTCAAAGTTTAATAACATGATTAACGGTATTACTATATCTCTATTACCTTAGCTGTTGATTTTTTCTAAGTCCATCTACGGATTCTACCTTTTGTGTTGGAAATATAACCAAGACATTCAACCTCAGTATGTTTACAAAAGGAAAAAAACACAATGTGCTCATTTACCACTTCGGGCTTCACATTCAGTCACTCGCCTTAAAAAAAATGAATACAAATCAGTGTTATCCTTAAAAATTGTAAAACAATAATATTTAACTTTGAACATATGTGTTTTTTAATATTTCCTGCTGCATCAACTGAGTTGCATTCCACTCATATCTTGGTTAGTATGCAATTCAACTCATATCTTCCCAAATTTTAATCTTATGGACAAAGAAAGATAAGAAATTTCTGAAATTACGGTGGAATCAACTTTAGTCTGAGTTTAATCTGGCGTTATAAATAAATTGAAAATCAGTTAAAAACTGTACATGGAGCTCCAATAAAAAGCTAAGCATATAAAATTAGCATACACTACAATATAATCTTACATTTATAGATTATTTTAACCAAGCAATATTTATTTAGTTTTTACCTTTTAACTTTAAAGTTGCACAAATTATTTCATCAATTATGTAAAAACACTCATTATAAAATCTTGAAATAATGAATAATACTTTACCAGTAAAAAACTATTGTATAATATTATGGATATGTTTATGTTACACATGAATTTTGTTTGGATTAATTTAACTGGCTTATAGGAATAATTGTTTTAAATATTGTTTAAATAATATATTTTTCTATTCAATAATCATATTTCACTACTATCATATTGGATTTATGTGACACATAGCTACTCTTTACAAAGTTTATGTGTTACAAACTCATTGTTATAAAATTAATTTATAAAATATTTAGCTCATTTCAAAGCACTGGATTATTTTCCAGATTTCAGTTAAAAAATCGATCACGTCCTCTCAATTACTACTACTATCAGCTATTGGAAATAAGGCCAATTTTCTTTAATGGACTCAGCGTCGTCGGAAGAAACCGACTCTGCCAACGTAAGGGAAAATTTGATACGCCTGCATCTGACTTGTCTGCACTTTACTTCTCAGACTGAAAACAATTCTCCAAATACAAAAACTTTCCTTTCAACCCCATCTTAACCTTGCATTACCATATTTCACATAACATCTTGAAGGACATCGTAGATAAAATTAGTCTTAAAAGCTTGTACTTTACAACAATATAAACATAAAACAGTACTAAAGTTTTGTCCTTTGGACTAATGTATTGTAGCACATAATGCTAACAGTATTCATATTAGTATGTACTGAATGTGTTTTTATGTTAAATGAAATTCTCTCACAAAAAAACAATTATTTTGTCTCTTAATTAATTGATGATATGAAATGTAATGACTATGTTTATGTGTAAATTAATTTAGTAAACTAGATTCTATGTACGATTTGGAGTTAGAAGTTTTGTCTATAAACTTATAAGTTAGAGCCATTTTAATAACTTATAAATTAAGGTAAGTAATTTTGAGGCTAAAAATTGGTATGTACCATTCAAACGTTTGTTTATAAAATTACTGTTTGTAGTAATCTGCTAGTAAATTATACTTCGAATATGCTAATAGGCCGTTTGCTGTTGAAACTAATTCTAAATGCAGTAACCTTACCCGACATCGTTTGCAGTTTTCTTCCTATGAAGTTTTAATTAAAAGTATAAATATTAAATTAAAAAACTCATAAAATAAAATCTATACTTAAGACATCCTCGAGATTTACATCAATGGATAAACATACTGTAGAAACATCAATGTTCCGTATAAGTAACACGCGTTTAAGTGAAACTCTAAATACGGTTATACATTGGTAATTTATACTCAAAACAAAAATGACATCACCGACGCTGGTAACCAGTTTCAGCAGCCTAGAGTGGCCGGGAGCGGGGATCCTACCTGCCATAATATATTCAAACTATAACACGAGTCTAGAAGGAGTAGCCATTCAATTATTTTTATTACGGGCGATAATCATAATAATCCCGTATTTTATGTGTTGTCATTAATACGAGAAGAGCTTCAAATAATTATGTAAGAAATTGATATGGCCAACCTTGGGAGAGAGAATCCAAGGTTAATTAAGAAACGAAGAATTTATCGCCCCGCTTGTCAGTTCAAACTGCTTTCCGAAAATTATCGTCACTCCCGTCAGAAATATTCACAAATTGGCTGCTGAAATTATGACATCTGCCGAACCTCGGACGAAATAGAGCTTCGTCCCAAGTCCAGGCTTCTGCGGCTGGATTGAAATTACTGGAGATGGTTTGTAATTAACTCGGGTACAAAGTAACAACAACTTTTGCATTAAGTAACTTCTAATTTCACTTTGTAGCAAATTGTATGAGGAAGTTAAATAGTATTTTTGGTTTTATTGGATAAGTTAATTAAGTACATTATGTGTATCCCAGCATTAGAAAAAATAATCGACGTCCATTGAGAAAATGCGAGAAAGCTTTGGTGTCCCCTGCGCTATCAATTGTGAGGTATTTCTTGATTAAAAAAGTAAATTTTACATGTGACGTGTCCTGATTCAACTTAGAATGAAAATTTAATGACAAAGAATCTTGAATCTTAAGCATTATACATTATTTCATGTTTTGTTTAAATAAAAAATCTTAAATATACTCTACACCATCACAGAAAACAAGAATAACTTTTACATGAATAACCATCATTAATTACATAATTTCCATCATTTTAATGTGACAACTCACCATAATCTACGCAAGCAGTAATAATTTGTCTAAAATCTTAATTGATTTTAAAATGTTTTATATTTTATAGCCTCTCTATTATTATTATAAACTAACACTCACGCAACACATTATACCCATTTACTGGTAGTAAAATGTACAAACAATTTTGATTCAAAAGAACAAAAGGTTCACACTGCAATTGAGACAACAATCAAAACAAACTGTTCTGTAAACGGGCTCTAACTGGGTCCAACGGGACCACACGTTCTAATATAATAAACCAATCGCCACGATTCCCCGAACAATTCCCTTTGTTTTTGCCTCATGATTTGTATGAAATGTTTCTTTAATGGAGTGAAAATTGATTCTGTTGCCAATATGCAGTCTTTAATTGTATAAGAGAAAGTAACGAAGTTAAAAATGCACGGCCGGGTGCCTTTTAAGGTGATATTATAGGAAATATTTGAACAAAGTAGATGTGGGTTTTACTCATGTTCATGTTTGAGGTCCTAGTATATTGTTGGAATATTTTAACAACTTTGAAAATTGAGTACTTTAATGAATATGAAGTTGAACAACCTTTCGTTAGAATATCAATCTGAACCAGACGGAACAATTTATATTAGTGTGTAATAGTTTTAGGAATCCCGTAGTTCTTTTCACTTATCAAACCACTCGTTCACACTCAGATACTAAAGAGCCCCACTGATGAACTCTCTCCGTATTTCTCACTGAAGGTTATGCTGGACCGATACCCAGGCCTCTACAACTCTTATGTTTCACTAGGCGAAGAGACTAATGAAAAGGATTACCCTGACTTATTTAAAAGATGAAAGGTCTTTGACAGGCTTTCAATTAAACTGTCACACTCCCACTCAAAAACGGTGTCAAACTCGCCGCGTGGGCTGCGCTTGGTTGTGACAGCCCAGCTCTTAGCATCCGTTGTCTGATACCATTGCAACAAAGGTGTAATTAAATGTTATTATTTCGGTTTTTAAAGAGGGCTTACTGACTCCAGTTCAGGGTTTGCCAGTATTCCATATTATTAAAACCGTTAGGGTTCTAATAAATGTTGAGTACTTCACTCGCACTTGGAGCTTTATTTCTTTGTGTGGAACTTTATAATTGAAAACTTCGTGCAACACGATATTTTTTCCTATAATTATTATTAGATTTTCGTACTGTGGTGTGTTATAAACCTGTTTGACTTCGTTTTTGTCGGTCTCAAGTCCATGGGCAATCCAACTTTACTTTGTCGATACTTTTTACTATGAAACTATACTGATCACACCTTTCAGCTTTGTTCACTGCCTATCAGTTGGCATTCTTACTAGTCTACTTTATTACAGACATGATACCTCATTTAGTGTTCTTCTCGACAAGGATGCTTTCGGACATTTTAAGTTTCCGCACAAAAGGTCGCTAGACCAATCCTAACCACCAGCGTTGTAAGGTAAGCCGCGTATCAGAAGCAATGTGTGGATACTACAAAAGTGGACACTGGTTTTAAAATATGAATTTCCCGCGATTTAAACCTCCATTATCAAAGTGATGGTTAAGTTGAGATGTGCCCCCCAGTGAAGTGAACAAAATAATGGATTCTTATTATAACTTGGCCCCACACACTGGCACATCACATTTGGGGAGTTATTTCCAAAATAGTATATATGTATTATACGTTTTACGTGTTAAAATAAAGAATTTTTGATTTGCTTTTTATTTAAACAAAAAGTTGACTATGATTTATTTTACATTTCTTTATTAGAAAAAAAAATACTGACCAAAGTGATTCTTTCCATGTCGCAAATTCAGTTTGACACGGGGTCAGTAGGGCACTGGACAATAGTAATTCTCACCACCGGGGTTCCTGCAACGAGACTGTCAACAATAGAATGTTGCAACCCGAGTCCCTAAGCGGCCAGCGTCCTGTGACCTACCGGGGACCGCGGCTAATGCTGTGTACCAACTGACAAAAACAAGACACGACAATTACCAACGTAACAAATTGAAATCTGAGAGTTGGGCCGGGCCGTGTTAATGATCATGATCACGCAGGTCTACTAATGTGTCATTGCTAAAGCACTGCCCGCACTGCAGTAATATGAAATAGATGACTCAATACAGGTTAATGACCACCACCCTGATTATCATCTGTTTTAACCTCATTATGAGCGGAAAGTAGCAGTCATTAACTGCCTTGACGAGCTTGTTAGCGTGCATCGACCACCGGTATGAACACACTTTGTCATCAGCCTTGAACTTGGCTCATCAAGGCTAAACAACCATAAATATGTGGTGTTTTCAATTTTTACATATCTATGTTACCGGAATATATGCAGTTTCTCCGGATCTTTAAACATCCTATACATACAAAGTGGGTCTTATTGGCCCTTTATAACGTTTAAGTTATTTTCTTTGGGAATTTCATAAAATTAAAACAAATAATTACGGATGGAAAACTTCCAAAAGCAAAGAGAGTACTTTTCAGAATTAGGTTCAAAGTTAACTAATCCAGGCCTTTGTGGACTATTTTTAAACTTTTAAATCAGCAAAGGGATTAAAGCGAAGCCAACTGTACTGGCATGAATCCCCTTGATTTGTTCGTGACAACGAACTATTTTGTATAGAATAGATTCTGGATAGCAGTTCTGGATATAAGAAACTATTTCCAAAGGAAGACGTGACTTCACATACTTTCACCTGCTTTGAGAAATACCTAGGAACAATAGCAGGTTCGTAGTTACCTGGCTGTAACTGGTCTCATGTAAAGTATCCATGAGGATATCGCTTATATTGAATGAATTGTGCTATCGTGAAAAATATGCTGTACAGTCCAACCTCCTAAAATGACAAGCAGTGGTTTTTAATCAGTTATTTTGTATTTTTTATCGTTAATGCAACCACAGTTCAACTTTAAAGATTTGTGATTCCTTATTAAATGGTATGTAACTTTAAAAAATTAGTTGTATTTTTGCTTATGATCTATTATAATTGTTTAATTGAAACTGTACTTCATATTTTAAAATAACTAAAATAACCTCAACATTTTAAACCATCCCATAATTTCCGTAATGTCCCTCCTTGAGAAAGTTTTAAAAGTAACTGAAATATAGGTACTGTTTTTTCATACAAAATACTTGTATAATAATCTGAACCCAATGTAAAAGCAAAAAAAGGGTTACTAATGAGTTTGTCTTCATAATAGGGAAACTAATAAATCTGTCCTACCCATTCCTTTCAACGCTCAAATGTTCTCTTCAGTCAACAAAGTAACACAATCAACAGTAATTCATTCATCAACCCAACCCTCAGGACACTAGTAATGTGTGCCAACGCATTAGCGGGATTTCAATCAGCATCGATCGGAAGGTGAAGTTTGTCATCGAAATAATCAGTGTGCACTTCAATCACTGTAGACAATCGCCGAGCACTGATTGATTGTCTTCATCATCCTCCCATCGAAGATTGGATGCCGAGTGAAGGTCAAACATATGTCGGAGACAGGTAAACACTGAGCGAACGCCGCGTCACCCTGGGCTCTTGAAGAGCATAATTACTCCCCGACCTCCCCCCGGCACTCAGCCCGCAGTGCTTCAGTGGTTCTTCGTCTGTTTTGTTTTCTGCTCGAGGATGCTCCAGGAAGATCCGTGGGCGGACCGGGCGCCTGTCTCGCTCTCGCTCTCTTACACGTCAATTAATTAATTATGGGAATGCAAAGTGGGTTTCTTTGTTGTGGCTGGAAGCATAGTGAAGATGGTCGGTTGTGTCAACTTTACGAATTAGATTTGTATGGTTTTAAAGTTTGTATTGACTACGTAAGGTGTTTTACTTTATAATCACTAACTTACTCGTAGAACAAACTTGTAGCAGATTCGATTTCACCACAACCACTTCAATGAAATGTTCCATTAAATGGCTGATATTACACAAACAAATCATTATTACTAGTTTTTTACTTATCATTTGAATACATTTTGTTGTACATATAGTTTGTTTTTAGAGAGCAGTAACAAAAATTAAATCCAATTATATTATTTTTTAAAGGACTTCGAGAGGTCGTTGACTTGTTAAACCAATGTTTCACTTGCTTATGTTTCTTTAAATAGCACGTTGTGTATTAATTAGTACTTAAACAACTTCAAAACCTTTGCGATGTATTCATCACATTTTAATTCTAATCCCACCTTCATAGTAGAACAGCCAAAGTCAATGTAATCTTTGATTGACATATTTACGAAACTGTCACCGGTATTTTCAACAAAGTTTTTCTATGGAGGGGGTGGTGGCAGGTTGGTAACTGGGTATGTACATATGGCCGGCCAACCCCCGGACCAATTTCACACCACGTCACTTACATTACGTCGCGGACGGGCCCCTTGACAGTTTAATTGGAAATGACCCGCACTCAAATTTACCTGGTGTTTATGTTTTGACAAAAGTCAATTAATGGTCGTAAGTAGCAATAGAATTCAGATTTTCTACTCTATTGGGATTTCAATTATCCAGGAGCAATCAAGTTTGTTAATGTAATTTCGGTGTGTTTTAATGCATATTATAACGATTTCTACACGTCAAGTTGTAAACTGCATAGTTGAGTTAATTTAGGACTTTTATCCCCCGCACGGATAAATATAGGAAACAAACTGTTGTATCCAACACTAACAACTATCCAATTTTGGATCAGGTGAGTATCTACAAAACCATTAAAGCTTCTATAAATCTCCTATGATACATTGATTTGAAAAAGTTGTAGTTTGACCTTGATCATGGCGCATACAATTTTTTGCTCGTGGTAATAACTGTATCCCTCTTGTGTAGAAGCATTTAAAAGCAAAACCTGTAAGGAGATTATAGTTGAAAAGTAAATAAAAGCTTGCTGAAACACTTCAATGCCTTTTGTGGTTCCCTGTGTAATTTACTTTTATGTATGAGATTATTAAAACTAAATCTTTTGATTTATTTGATCATGCGTATAGGTATTAATTCTGTAACAGTTTTTCTGAAAGACAAATTGTGGACGTTTAGTAACTCACAGGATGATGGGAGTCCGCTTAAATTAAAGTTCTCAGTCCAAGGAACTCGGGAAAAATATAAATTCTTTAACAATGTAATGTATTTCAAAAGTAAGGCCAAATATTCTCTATAAAAAGCATGTTGACTGTAAAACGTATAATTTGTTTGCATATTTCCACTTGGGATTTAAGTATCTGCTTTATTTTCTCACTAATATTTTCCCATATTTGCATATTGTTTATCTTCAGGATATAAAAATTAAACTCATCAGACAAAGCAAAGCTATGTATACTTGAACAAAGTATAAAACCACCCGGTTGTGTATTGATTGGTAAAGCAGAGAAAGGTTCGGGGCAGAGGCAGAAGGAAACAAGAAACGACTCAGAAGGAAAACCTCGCTAGCCCGAGCTTAACCAATCCGACTCTCTTCAAAACTGGAGCAAGTCGTAAAACCCGAGAACGAGCGCGGGAACCGCGTAATTTAGGGCCCAGATAAATTAGACTGTATATATGACAGGGAAGCGCATAAGTTAGGCCGGTTACCAGTCGCGGTCGGGACTACAATATCATAATTAGCCCGGAATGAAGAACAAAGAGGTCCGTAAATCGTTTGCGGAGCGGTCATGCTCCCCGAGACTTTCAATAAACCCGTCCAGCGCTCACGTTCCCGCTATTAGACCCCCTGCTCCTCTCTAGGATAGGTTAATTATATTTAAACGAGGTACGACTTACGATCGCCCGATAACTCCGCAACGTTCGCCGAGCGGATTCGCCGATTATGCGGATCGCGGCGCTCTGGCGGGTCAGGGGAAACGGGCTGCCGGAGTGTGGTGGTAACGGTGATTAATTCGTGTGCGTGGGCCTTAGCGGCTACCGTGCGGATCCGCTACGAAAGAGCAGGTCTTCATTAAAAATGCTGAGTGGGTTAATTACTTCTGATTGATTTATAGTTTTTATGCAGTTTCATATATGAATTTAAACTTTTGATGGTAGGACTTCCCCATAAGATTAACATGGGATTTTGTTATACTTGAAACGCAAGAAGCAAGTAGAACTTTTGGAAGTTCCTGAAGTGTACTGTACGCATGTTTATTGGTTATTAAAGCCGTCATAAAACCGCTTGTGTGTCCGCACTACAGTGGTAGTTTTATATCAATTTCTAAATTACTATGAATTTTACAGGCATTCGTTATTTTTTACTAATAAACATGGTCATCATGCAAAGCAGTCAGAAAATCTAACACCTTTATTTGAGTTAATATATCAACATCTTGAGTTTTAAAGCCTAAAAGAACTTATATAAACTAGTAATGATGTTTAAAAATTTACGTTTTTACGGCTACATAGTTTTACGGGGGTTAACAATGAAAGAACAATTATATCTGTGATTTATTTACCTTACAAACACCCTATTTACAACTGTTCCTTCAAGGCGAAATGACCACTACAACATTTCAGATAAATAACCAGGTCAACAAAAGATCTAGAATGTAAAACCTAATCCGTATGCCACTGTGTTAATCAAATTTGATTTATGTTACACTCAACGATTGCAGTGATCTCGTTTAGATCTAATATACATAAATGTTATGTTAGGAAAGCTGGTCAATATAACTCAAACTTACTCATAAATCTTCCAAACAACTACAGATCACGCCCTACTGAACTTTAATGATTAAATTGGTTGTTTTGATAAGAAATCAGTTGATACTATCCAATAGATCTTCGTTATTTCATCAAATGTACCATGACGGCAAAATGCCTATTAAAAGTCAAAACTCCTCATATTACTACTTTGTAATCCACGTGGTTATATATTTATTTAAATGAAACACTCCTGGTAATTGCATTACTGGATACAACAAAAAGCTACCATAAATATTAAATCTTAAGAACTCTTGCAGAATAAACTAAATTGTTTAGAGTATAAATCAAAAGAAGACAGCAAATCTAAAAAAGAAACGGAAAGTTAGAGCCCCAAGATTTTCGCTGTTAATTGCCTTGTGCTTAGTGAACAAGAAAATGTTACACCCTTTAAGATCCTTTAAGAAAACTAAAGACTTAGTTAGTAAAATAATTATAAATTTTCCTTCGTCCGTCCCCGTACAACCCCAAATCTAATAAGATCTAATTTTCAAGGGGTAAAGGAAAGGTCAGACAAGTATATAAATTTCCTCCTTCCTCCTTGATATAGACATTTTTCGAATTAACACTCTTCCAAAAATAACACCGCCTTTAGTACAATCGGGGATCCTTTATCATCATTTGGTGAACGGTTTCGTCGATTACCGGCCGATTCGCCCGTGCCGCGGACGCACTCAAGGGAGAAATCGCCGAAGATTGGCAGTAACGGCAATTAATCGTATTGTGCGTGGGCGGGGGGCTCCCGTGCAACCGGGGGGTCCATGGACCGGTCAGGGGACAATGGGGGATAAATAATATCACTATGTTGAGTGCCGCGATAGCCGTTGAAATACCGCCCGGCCAATGGGCTGTGGCTAGTGTTACACCTAACAGTGTTAACCAATTATATGGTTATCGGCGCCCCATATCCCGTAGTTATAGTGTTATGGGGTTTATGGCTTTGAACTAATCAAAGCTCGTGAGTATTAAGGTAATGGGTGAAATCTTGTGGGTAATTCGTAGCCGTTAACGAATGTCTGACTAGTTGTGAGATTTAAAAACAATTAGGATTATTTTACCCTTTGAGCCCCGAGCTTGTGAATAGAGTTTTTCAATCTGTGTTGTTGTGTTATTTATAATATTTTGGACTCCTGATACTTAATTGTAAAAACACGTGCTTGCGGTGGACACACACTCAGTAAGCATAGGAAAAATGTAGCAACACACCTGATCAAAGTGCATCCAACCAAATGTTATGTTTCAAATTCAAATGCCGATATATCTGCTCTTGGCACTCAAAGAGTTAAATAAAGATGTTAATTTAAGGAGTAAAATTATAATATTCATTCAATTCCTTCTGTGTGTTCCTTTCTACTTAATATTATAACATACTAGCTGTTACCGCAGGCTTCGCGCCATAAATAATAATTTATAAAAACTACTAGCTGTTACCCGCAGGCTTCGCCCCGCGAATTATTTATAAAAACTATGATAGTTTTGTGTGCTGCATTCTGTGCCTGTGGAACTACTACGAATCAAGATCAGCTGTTTGTATTTTCATCAGCTCAAACAAAAATGAATGTCCATGGGAACCTTGAACCCCCGTGGGGTATATCCCTATAGGAGTTTCACAACTTTAATATGTCTATATGTTAATCAGGATTAGTATGACATTAGTTGTATATGCTGCATTCTGTGGTTATCCCGTGGAACTACTGCGAATCAAGATCAGCTGTTTGTATTTTCATCAGCTCAAACAAAAATGAATGTCCATGGGAACCTTGAACCCCCGTGGGGTATATCCCTATAGGAGTTTCACAACTTTAATATGTCTATATGTTAATTAGGATTAGTATGACACTAGTTGTATGTGCTGCATTCTGTGGTTATCCCGTGGAACTACTGCGAATCAAGATCTGCTGTTTGTATTTTCATCAGCTCCAACTTAAAGTGAATGTCCATAAGAATAACACAGGATTGGAACTTTGACTCCCCGTGGGTGGGAGCCTTATAGGAATTTATTAAAACTCTTTCTTAGAGAGTACCCAAGATCCAAGAGGAAGGTATGTTCCAAACTTCATTGCAATCCGTTGTGTGGTTTTTGAGATTTTGTGATAAGTGAGTGAGTGAGTCAGTCAGTCAGTGGTATTTGGATTTTACATATGTATTAAGATTGTAACTACCTTAAAAACGGTTAATTCAAGAACAAAAATCACAGTTGTAAACCAGATATTATTCATTTACAGATACATGGGTAAAACCATTGACAATGCCAATTATACGTAAAATTTATGCATGTATAGTATTGCATCTTGATTTATTATAATTGGTATAAATAATTTATTAACATTATTGTAGAAACTATTCAAACAACTTGCAACACACTCCGTTTGATATGTATATAAGTTTATATAACCTAGAAGCTCACGACTTGAATATATAAGCTTGTATTTTAATTTAAAAACTAAATAAAGATTTTTAAAGAAATTTAATTATACCACTAAAAATAAAGCAATTAATTTGAAATCCAATTAGTCTCCTGTTATTACGCAATTTAAGCTGAAACATAGAGCAAAGCATGTTTATCCTAGTTAACAGGCCTGTAGGACACAATCCTGTACCACGGAATTACTGCGAAATAATCCCCAAAACCATAAACACGCTGTGGTTAGTTTAATGTTTGGTTTTAATTACCGATAATATGACACGAGCAAGAAAACAAAGCTTTGCTATTGCCTTCAACCCAGATAATATTTCCTAGGATTACATATTTACTGATTGTGATTTGTATATTTACAGTCCATGATTGGAGGGCGTTAACATAGTTTGCGTAGGTAATCACTATAGATCCAGCTTAGTAATTTATTAGCAAGATTATGTAATATATTATTATGAAATGTAAAATAAATAATTAAACCTCAAGAACCACTTGTCTTATCCTTTCGACTAGCCAGGATCACATGGTCTTCTACCATTGAAACTGAAGTCAAAGGGCAGTTGATATCTATAAATCGTCAACTTTTTTCTCCAACCTCCTACGCTATTAGCATTTGTTGTTTTAACAAGGAACGGTCCAATCTCTGGTCTAGTTACTATCTACGGTTCACAACCTATACGTAGCTCATCAAAAATGGCAGCTGAGTCAAAAATCGAACCTTCATGAAGTTTTCAGATTTTCATCAGAACCGATTTCATGATGATCATCTGATTGTGAGGCAAACACCCTAACCAATACTCCTCATATGAAATTGGTGATTTCACATTACTACATGCTGGTGGTGTTATTGTGAAGATATTTAATTTTATGATTTTTTCTGTTACATCAAAAAGGAACTTATTTTACTTTTAATTAGGATCCAAGAAATAAATCATACATTTCAATTTTTTAAGTTCATTTCATGGTGTAATTCAGCGAGTTTAGATAAAACTTATTGAAGGAAAACAAAGGAAGCTATACATTATTTTTATTTTCTTCTAATCAGTAAAGGAAAATGTGTGCTTTAATGTCACAAATAACAATTATACACGAACAAATCACCATTCATTGCGTCGTGTAAACGTCTGAGTTATTTACGGAGCTGACGCTGTGTTTGTATGTGCATATTTAACCACACCGACATCCTGTGTATAGTGTGTAGCTTATGTTCAGTCCCATTACGAATATTACTAGTCCGTGAATATAATTAATTAACAGTCCAAGCTTTTATGCACTCAGAAATTCCATACCACGAAAAAACCCCATTGTGAACACTCACTCAGAAACAGGACGAACCATCGTTGGTGTTGATCAACTCAGATATGATTTTAATCTCTTCTCTTCACTTTGTGCAGCCGCCCAGTTGCGTGAACTAATTGCTGGGTTTTTTCTATTATTCAGAATCATTTTAAATTACAAACTAAAATTGAATTCATGCACTAGAATTATTTTATAGTGTCATTTTGTATTAATTGTTTAAAGAAGTATTTAATTTATTTAAGCTGAAATTAACTTAAGGTTGGTAGCTGGCAGCTCGAAAGGGTAATTATTTTCCTGAAGTAAGCTATATTACTTGATTAATTATTGGTAAAATTATTATTATTACTAATAATTATTATTACTATTATTACGATTATTATTATTATTATTATTAATTATTATTATTATTATTATTACTTGTTTGAGTGTATTCGATACATTGATCTTGAGATTGTGTCACGTACCGCACTGTTTTACATTTTACTAATAGCTACGGGTAAACTTATTAAACAGTTAAATGACACTAATATAGGCAAATATAAATTATATAAACTGGCAAAAGGAATCTTTCATTTGTAGTCGGAAAAAGTTCACAATACTCCCCATGTTTTGTTTTCTTAATAGGCGTAAACAATTAAATACATTGTGCGAAACCAAATACCATGATTAAGGTTTCGATAGAATTTTCCGCTATAATTTTCATATTAAATAAATACTAAACGCATAATAAGTGTGACAACTTTACAATAGGTTTGGTTGACTACATGTTGTGTTTTTATATTGATAAAGTATACAGGGGAAAAGCTGTTTAAAAATCAAAACATTATATGGACCTTTTACTAAAAACAATTTAGATCCTTTACCACTCTTTGCTTGTGGTTCCCAGGAACAAAAGAGAGAAAAAATATTTGTACACGACGCAAGACCTGCCCCTACGTGCAACTAAAACTACAGCCTGTGAAACAATGGGAACAAACAGCAGCATGCGTTATTACTTACTGGTGTTAAAAACTGTGAATTCCCCACTAACAGAAACAAACTACCGACATAATTCATTACTAATTGTGAGCCCGACAAAAACCGTCCGTTACGCACCTTGGCGGGCCGTCTAATTACCAATACACCAGATATAATGTTTCGCTCTGCATATGCATGAGATGCCCCTTGTTGTTGTCTTTTTGCCCAAACGGCATTTTAATAAACCATGACCACGTCGTGGTTAATAAGCCCATAGTTGTATTGCTGAGAACGTGTCATTGTACGGGTGGTATGGCGTGGGAGATTTATAACTTGGGGGCCGAGTTTTGTTCAAAGAAAGGAAATCAGTTTGTTCAATATGATTGTAAAAGTCACATTGACGCTCTCCACGGTGAGTATATTGCTTTGCATATTTGATTTTTTTCAGCATTGTGAGGTCACTCCAGCTGTTATAATACCACAATGATTCTTCTAAATCTAGTATGTATTACTGTTAAAAATCTAGCTAAGCTTTCCCTGTAACATATTCCCCTTTCTGGCATTCTCTATTTAATGGTTTTTATCCTCTGTCCTCAAAGAAAGTCCTTATTTTTATACTTTAAACGCGAGAGTTACTTTAACAGTTCATTGGTTGCTTTTTATTAGTTATGAGTTGTTTGTTTTGATCTCAAACAGAAATTTTAACTTTTTTATTTAAAATTAGTTTGATCATAAAATTAGGTTTTACTGTGGTTGGAACCTATCTAAAACACGTTTTTGACCAAAAAAGTGAATTGAAAATTTGAATAGAGCCGACTTTTTGATAATTTTTCAACTAAGCAAGCAAATATTACTCGTATAATATTATATTAAGAAAATAGTATATATTAATTTTTAAACTTTTTCATTATTGTTATTTTAATTTTGTTTAAACTTTAAAAATATAAGTTCTAACTAAACACGCTAAAAATACCAATGATCTCTTATCAGTATTGCAATTATATTTGCCTACATAATCAACTAGCCTGAAAAAGTGTGGAAGAGAAAAGAGAGTTACAAAGTGACTTAATACTTTATCATTTGACAGCCCTTGTGTTGTTTTAATTAGCGTAGATGTGACAAATAAACAAAGCCACTAACGGCCCATATCACGTTTACATTGAAAACAAAAGAGAGCCAATCGTTACCAAAGATAGGCCATTGTCGCTCCGTGTTGTTGTTTTATGAACAAAGCTAACATTTGTTTTAATATTACAAAATCAAAATGTAGATCAATAGTGATATAAGAAGTTGGAGAAATCTAGGTGAAGCTTTACGGTTTTACCATTACATAAACAATACAATTTTACAATTTTCACCTAACAAGTGTTATTTTTAGTGATGATTTGTTTACTTTAAATTAACTATGAGAGGTGACAAATTTTCTATAAAACTGTATTTAGTAAACTACTTTTTAAATATGTTGTACCTCACAAGCGTTTGCAAAATACAAGAGCAAAGATAACTTAGCCAAGCTGTATTTAAATAGAAAACAAATTAAATGTCTCAGACTATTTCATCCATTGCATCAATGACAATATTATTGTTGTTGTTTATTTCCTGCTGCAGACAGTTGATGAATTTAAATAACAATTCCATCAGATGGTAAGATAATGTTTAATTAATATTCAGTCTAGTATTGTTTGTGTTTTACTGATTTATACTTCGTGGTTATCGTTCAAAATGTCTTGACGTGTTTTGATTCAATTTTGTATTGCAACCTATAGGTACTTTAATCTGAAATGTTATAATTTTCGTGTCCAATAACATTGCCATTTTCTTCTCATCTATAATATATAATTGTACGTTTGTGTGTAAACAAGCTTACCAACCATGTAAGAAATATCAGTAGTCATTTTATTGTCTTATGGCTTAACAACCTTCGAACGATTAAAGAACTAGCGGTAGGGTCAAAACTATTATTGGCCACTATAAGTCTTACGTTAGCTGATGAACAAGAAATATGGTTATTTTAATCAAGCCAAACATTTGATTAGGGACACTGTATTTCATTTCGCTAAAATCTTTGGGCTAGTTATCACATCATTTCTTGAATATCACTTCTTGAATAAGATATAAGCAAAACCCCAATAAAAACAACATATAAAATATTTCTTCAAAAATGTAAAATGTTTATAAATACTTATATTTTTGTATTTGCCAGACATAAAAGACATATAAAACGCACAGATACTGCTGGTACAGTGGTCAAAGCGATGGATGTTTGAATCCCAGCATTGAGTATGATCTGTTTGTTCAATGACCCTAGTCATGGCCAGTCCGTTTATTAACACTGTCTATAGTTGGCACTGTAGCGGCTCACCCCTTATACGTTCCATGTCCAGGCCTAAGCCTATGAGTACGAGTAAAGTAAAGGGGAAATGAGGCCGCCGACCTTTAAAAAACTATTAAATTAATTAAATGAAACGAACGTAGTGAAACGAACTTAGTGAAACGACCGTTTAGTGAAACGAACGCAGTGAAACGTCCGTTTAGTGAAACGAACGTAGTGAAAAGAACGTAGTGAAACGAACGTAGTGAAACGAACGTAGTGAAACGAACGTAGTGAAACGAACGTAGTGAAACGAACGTAGTGAAACGAACGTTTAATGAAACGAACGAAGTGAAACGAACTTTTATTGAAACGAACGTAGTGAAACGAACGTTTAGAGAATTATCTCTTATTTCCTGACGACTTCATGTAGCATAAAATCGGCACGACACATTTTATAAGAGATACTACACAATTCAAATTAAATACAAATAAAAACTACAAGGATAAAAACAAACCTATTAAACAATTAGTAAGATAAAACCACGAACCTTATCAGAACATGTTCAACAACAGAATGAGAAAGATAGCCCGCAGTGTTAATCATTGAAACACAAACAATAAGAAACAAAAATAACTAAACATTTTATCATCTGATGGCACTCGTGTTTTGGTTTCATTAACAAGCCAGCAACTAACAAATACATCTCTCTTGTGGAAGGTATTATTTTACCATCCACAGTGGTATTTTCATTGTCGTTATCAATGAAGTTATCATTCGTTTTCAAGTAAACTATTTGGGTTACTGCAAATGTCTTTGAACACATACTTTGTATGGTAAAATTAAAGTAAATTAATAAAGGATTTAAGTGAAGAGCTCATCTAAAAGAGTTTATTGTATTAAATCCAATGTAATGCAGACAGCAGGTAACTACCTTAAAATAATAAAATTTGCACTCGATCCTTCCGCCATCGCAGGCCCGGATATGAAGACAGTAATATTTAACAAGCGCCGATACACGATATTCCACCTACCGGGACATCCGGTTGCTATATACACCATCTTGCCGCTTTAGATATTCATGGTGAATCAAGTTTATTGAACGGTGAATAAAGCATTAGTTTATAACGTTTTTTTTTTTCTTTTCCCTTTTCAGAAAGTGTGCGATTACTGGATAAAGGTCATATAAAGTAAATTATGATGTGCCTTATGACAAAGTGATGTTTTTTTAAATCCTTAAATTGTAGACAGATTTGTTAGTTGCAGGTTATTAATCCTATTTATTTATACTATCATCAACCGTGTAAACAGACTGATTAAATAATCCATTGAATTAATGAGATAATATCAGATAACAAGCAATTAATTAGTTTTGGCTCTTCCTCCAGACTGAAGATATTTTTTTAATTTTAAGAGATTAGTAGGTAGTTCAACTAACTGTGAAATATCTTAGTGAATGGAGTTGGCCAAAGATTTGTTAAAATTCTTCTTTGAGCATTGGTGTAAAAGGCCAGATCACCACTTTTCGATACAAACAACAGAAAGACTTCATCAGTGCACTCTCTTGTGTCTAATTTAAGTAACACATTACTACTTATGCAAATTTAAATATATTAAAAACCATTAACGTAAGATGATCACACTAACATTTTACAATACCATAACTGATCGTCCCGTAACATTATTTGGGATTGGTTTAGTTTCCGAGCCATACACTTAAGCAAGAAACTTCAGCTTGAAATTGTCATACCAGAGCCACTCAGAGTTTTCTTTTAACCGTCCCCAGCTCAGAAGGAATCACATGTTACTGCAGTAACAAGTCAATAAATACATTTGGCACAGAGCAACATCTCGGTCACAAATCCAACCATGGTTTTTTATAATGCACTTTTGTTGAAAGTTACTTCAAAAATTTCGAAGTGCAGGAATTCGGGGGCCCAATATCAATCGGATGCTTATCCTTTAAAAGAAAATTTTCAGAACCTTGGGGAACATTGAACTTTGCCAAACTTAACGACAATCATGTATAACAAGTGTGAGTGTGATACGTTATCATATTTAATCTCATAAGTCTCCAAGAATTTTCAAAATTATTCTTTGTTTCAAATTAATACTTGGTGAAGGTAGTTCGTATGATGTTCAAGAAACCTTTGCAGACATTTGCTATCACTAACTTACACTAACTAACACTTGGATAGAGAACAACAAGTCCCGTGACGTTTCCAGGTGAAAAAACCGACATACAAAAATTAATCAGTGATGCAAATGTCCGTAAACATTTCTTAAATATCATATGAAGACTAACGATATATTTCAAACATGGGCAAGTCGCTTCTGTAGTGGTCAAGGTGACGGACTTTGGAACCACAGCATGGCTCTCGTGGGTTCGAATCCCAGTCCTGGCTAGTAAATTGTATCAGTACTGCCTAGATTGTCCTGTAGCGGTTCACTTCCTGCATACCTTGAGATGTTCCACGCACAGGTCCAAGGCCCATGTGGACGGTCAGAGTGCAGGGAAAAGTAGTCGCCAACCTCTTAAAAAACAAACGAATAATTTTATTAATCCTAGGAATCACGATGTTTAGATGTCTCTAGCGCCACCTCCGACACCCCTCGCATTGCGCAATGGCAGGGGTTATAAGGTCACGTGATAACGACCGTACCTGACGGACGCGACAGTCGGCCCGCATATTAAACACGAGCTCACTTTCTGAGGCAAGGTCGCTCTTGTCAATTGGTGCCGCCATTTTGTCACGGTGGTGAGGCCCGCAGCGCTATTCCCACGAAGACTTAACGAGCCCGGCGTCGCTGGCGGACCTAGCGCCAAACTCGGTTTTGATGTGGGATAACCGCCTAAACTCCTAGTCAAAGCGTGGACAATGTAGTTATAAATGATTGGACACGTCACACGTACACATGAGTTTTTAAAAGGAGATTTCAGTCATGATATATCTCTTATTAGTGAATTTCCTTTGGAAAGTGAACTATTACCATGACCCGCACGGTGAAACTTAAGCCCGGGACCACCATTGAAGTTCCTAACGTGACCCCCTGAAAACTTTTTGGGGGGTCGTTAAAAATGTTATATTTATATATAGACACACATATATATATGTGTTTGCACTCTAGCGGAAGAATTTTTTGTCCGATTTACTTCAAATTTGGTAGGGACATTCCTTTCTGTAATCAGTTGGACAAGTTCGTTGGGCAAAACAATCGGAAAACTCTAAACCCCTTTTTTGGGGATTAATCTTTCAAATTTTGAGTTTTGGGCCCAAAAAGGGTCAGAAATGTCCTGTATTTAAAATTAATACATTTAAAAAGATGGGAATTAGTGAGGCAAAAATTGTAAGCCCTCTCTCGTCATTCTAGCATACATATTTAATAAGTTATTAAAGAAAATGTGTATCGACTAAACACAGTACGTTGTCTTATGGGGATTTTACACTAGAAAAACCTATAATTCCTTTGTAAGAGTACTTTTATCATCCCCAGCAACTCACGCCTACTTTCAAGCCTGCCTGGACCTTCTCCTAACATTATAATGCGCAAAATTGTATTCCCAGCTTTGCAGGTAAATGAAAGCAGGAGCATGAGAACAGCCAAAAATCACTGTTTTCGGATTAAAATTAAAATTGGAATAAATGTATGTTATTACACTGATTTGGAGTTTTAAAAGTTGTTATGTGGAAATTCACTTCCCTCACGTCAGCGTGCTGCGTGCGAACTCGTTTATTATAAATTTAACCCGCAATTTTTTTTGCGGAGCCTAACGCCTTATTATGTGTGATGACACATTTATAGTTGTTGTGTGTTCACTTTGTTAGTGACAAATGCTGTTGTTACTTGTGTACATTTACATTTATCTGCGTTAAATTAAATTTACATATTACCGACATTAAAAGTCGAATGATTGTATAAGTTTACAAAATTCGTATATTTTTCATTTCTAACACAAATTATATCTACCAAAGATTTCCATAGTAGGCCCTATAAGATTAGTCGCAAATTTTCTTGTAAATACCATTGAGTATTTCATAAAACACATATTGTATTTTGTGTCAGTTTTTTACAGAATCATTTTATCACAAATAATGTGTTAAATATTAAAGTGAAATAAGCTCCTAATAGGTATAAGAGTAATAAATACTGTAAAACCTATCTCTAAACTTACAATACCGAAGAAACGGTGGTACTCCAACTACATCAGGAACACCCATACAGCATTTGACACAAATATGTACCAAGAGCTCCAAAACAATTACATAATTTATTGCTTATTCAAATGTTTTCCTCTAATAAACAACCGACCCTCCGTTACACGACCGGCAGACGTACAAAGGCGGGCGAGAGAGCGTGTCCCACGACCAATAAGTAATAACTCGACCCTTCTATCTGGCGATCGGTCGTCCTCATTCCGCCGACGAGAGAAATGAACGGCATCACTCGAATTGGCTCCGATTAGGAGGTCCGGACCCGGAATGGACTGGCATTGTGCGATAAGTGCCAACGGCCCGGGAAGAAATCCAATCGGTCGCGTAAACGGGCACATTTGTATCGAAGCGTTTCTAATTTCCTGCAGAGCGAGTGACAATATCTCGTACGTGACTTATATGGGTCAAGGCCATTAGGACGGGTCCGATCTGGCGACAAATATGAGGCTCTTAACTGCGGGTGCGCCACAGCTCAGCATTGCTGCAGGATAGGCGTCGGATGTCGCATTGATTTTTCTAATATATTTTATTTGATAAATAGGTTTTTATTGTCTATGTGTTTCTTCAACAGTGATTTTATTACTGCACGTTGTGAAGGAATACTTTTAACCTCCACGTTAGAAAATAAGCATATTTATGATCGTGTAAAAATTAAAAAGTCAAAGATTAGGAGAATATTTGAACTATTTATACAAATAACGATGGCAAAGAAAGCCCAACGACGACGACATCAAGAATTCAGTGGCACAACCAATATAACATATAATTTTGTTTGGAAACACTGGTTGTTAAGTTTACCCCCTCATTTAACCAGTTATAATATAAAATCAAATCAATATTAGTTAACATTTATAGTAACCAAAGTAAAAGTTGGATATATTAACCGTATTGATCACTTCATCTACAAATTTAATATTTTATTTGTAAACACTTTTTTCTGTAAATTCAAGGAGGTCCGATTTACAATTACCTAATTACTTCGCCGGATAAAAATAAACAAGCGACTTATTTAATTACTCAAAAAGCTTCTTTGCGATAGCGAATTCTATCGTTAAGTTGAATACATCTTTATTTGTCATCAATTAAATTTAAAAAATTAAAAAATAAAACCAAATTTACTGAAAATTACAACTTTCACATTAGATGAAAGATGGGATACGACCTTTCAAAACAACAATGGGGGTAACGACACTTCAGATAAAAAAAGAATAATACACGCTCGGCTTTATTTGTTTGTCGTTTCGCTGTTAATTAAAACAAAACACGAATACTGCCACATGATAAAGAGTTAATTATTTTTAAATCCCTGCTTGTTTATATTCCAATTGTTTTTCCTGTGAGTTTCTCTTCTTGTTTCACTCCCACTTGGTTATCTAATTTGCTTTTAAAAGTTGCAGCGTCGTTTTTTATTCGACAAGCTTACACAGCTTTAGAAACTTATAATGGTATGTTATATTAGAAAATGTATATCGTAAAGAACAAATCAATTAATATGTAATACCTAATACGACGGTTAGCTCTTTTTAGCAAATTTCCCCTATAGAGAAGAAGCTATTACCGTAGGTCTCATGGTAATAATTAAGCCCGAGACAATGATAACTTTTTGTTTTGAGGTCCCCAGATGCCAAAAACACTATTCATTCAAATTTATTTATACATATGTGTGTGTCCGTAAATGCGATAACTTCAGTAAAAAACGCCCGATTTAGATTAAATTTGGCTTGATTCGTTTTGAAGTTCGAAAACTAGAGAAATCGGACATTGGGAAGGGGGGTTTATGGGGTTTCAAATTATTACAAAAATAAGTTTTTTGCATTTTTCACCCTACAATTTTTAAAACACAAAATGTTATTTTTGACCATTGTATAGAGTTTAAACAAACAATATAATATTTTGAATCATTAACCTAGGTTAAGTGGTTCTGGAGAAAATAAAAAAAGCGTTCATAAAATCTCCCATGTTAATCTATGGGAAAAAGGTTTTTAGCTTTTCCTCAGTTATTTTTACTGTTAACTTTACATTTGCTTTTACCAATCAATTCAGCTCTACAAAACACTTATTTTGGTGTTTAAATTGTGATTCTACGTCCAACCGTTGAAAAGATATTCAAAGTGCTAAACACAGAACGTTGTCCAATGTTATCCTTACGGAGAATAAATACAATTTTATATCTCGATTATTTATGAGTTTATATTGATGAAACTTGGTATGTGGCTTCACCTAGTACTGCTATATTGATATTTCCACAACAATTTAGTTTTTGTTGATTATCCTCGTAGCAGCAAACCTGCTTACTCAGCCATAATGTTAGTTTTATGGAGAAAAGTAAAGTTTTATATCTCCCTAGTTATGAAAATAAATTTTTAAAACTTGGTATGTAAATTCACCGGTTGAGTTATAGTGATAATTGCTTAAAAATACATTTATATATTTCTTGTTGCAGCAAACCTGCGTACTCAGCCCTAATGTTATACTTATGGAGAATAAATAAAATGCTATAAATAACTTATTTCTGAATGTATTTTTATGAAACTTGGCTTTATGTAGTAATGAGATACATATACATGCATTCGAAATTCGCTGAGTACGAAGGTTTGCTGCTACGGGGGTATTTATTATCTTACTGACCTCATCCCGCAGGCGTTTTAGGTACGACTCGAGCTAAAGTTGACAAATAAAAGTGATACTTATAAGTAGTAAATTTGTGTAACTGCTCGATTATTACTGGAAAAAAATTTAAATGAAGTGGATATAATATAAGAGGTATGATACGTGTTCAGCTGTTGTGTGTCGTTGTTTGCTGTGACATAACTTTAATCATTTACTTGTATTTGAGAATAAAAAAACCTACAGCACCCTAAGAACTTAAAATGAGTGTCAGTTTAAGAGTTAGTATTTTCTAAGACATAACCTTTAGAATTCCCCACTCTAAAAAAGTATAAGAATAAAATAGCTTGATAAACATGTCGCGTTACAATTTACAACAAAATATATTAAATACATTTCAGCCTTACAGTATTGAATCGTTCCATAATTTTTTAAACGTCAAATGTAATTTCCATTTTAATATTTCAATTTACAACAGGGGAAACCAAAGATATTGTAAATTACAACAAATTGATAGTTGTTTTAAAACAAGATTAAGATATAAATGATACTTTGGTGTTAAAAATGCAGGACTAATAATTCTAGGATGCACAATAATTATAATGATGACTACAAAATGGTGTGGTGTCATTTCCGTAGAGTAGATGGGAGGAAGCGGTGGTTGGAGGATATAGGATGTCACGGATGTGCAAGATAAAGATAGTTATCATAGAAGCTGTTGCCGTGGTCCCGGGCGTTAACTATGGGTTTATTAGAGCGAAAAGTCAAATAACTATATAGTCATTGAGACTATTATATATTAAACTTTCAATCATCGTTAAGAAGCTAAATATAAATGGCAATGCATTATTATTAAAATACCCCCGTCTCAGCAAACCTGCATACGCCACTTACCAAGTTTCATAAAAATTTATTCACAAAGAAGCAGTATATACAATTTTAATTATTCTACATAAGAATAACATTAAGGGCTGAGTACGCAGGTTTGCTGCAACAAGGAACACAAAAAATGGGTTTTATGCCAATATCAATATAACTCAGTTAACTGAAGTCGTATACCAGTTTTTATTCATTTATGTTCATAATTAAGGGAGACAGAGCATTTAATTATTATCCATAAGAATAACATGCGGCTGAGTACGCAGGTTAACTGCTACAGGAGCCTTTGGAAAAAACTTTTTTTGAGCAAATATAAATAAACCACAATCAGATGAAGCCTTATACCTAATTTCATCAATATACGTTGATAAATAAGCGAGATATACAATTTTTCTTTTCCTTCATATGAATAACATTAGACAACGTACTGTGTTTAGCACTTTCAATATCTCGGTAACCAATTGACGTAGAGGAATGATAAAAATACCATATTGTGTGTTTTTTAAGCTGAATCCAATGGTAAAAACTAATATTTAACTATTTCAAAAATTATATTACAAAAATCATAAAACCTACTTTTGGGATACAAAACCCCCCCAAAATACCCCTTAGGATGGAGCGATCTGGCTGGTTTTTAGTCATAACTGTTTTTTACACGTTTATACCAAATTTCATCAAAATCGGATCATTTTTACGAGAGTTATCTTGCTCACGGACACACACGCACACACACACACACACACACACACACACACACACACACACACACACACACACACACACACACATATATATACATTATAATATATATATATATACAGTTTCGAACGAATGGTGTTTTTGGGGTCTGGGGACCTCAAAACGAAAAGCTATCATGGTCCCGGGCCTAGGTCTTACCATGCCGACTACGGTAATAGCTTCTTCCCTATAGGGGAAATTCGCTAATAAAATATAAATGGACATTTAGTACATATAATTCACATATAATGCAATTAATTGAAATATGTAGACAGAAGAAAACGTGTTTAACTTTTAGCATAATTGTCACACATTTTTAAGCTAATCCCTTCACTGGCTAGTCAATAATTTCCCAACTTCCTGATATTCAGGATAGGAGGAATTTTACAATGATTCTTCAGGTATAAAATTGGGAAGTTAATGGGATTTAAATCTAAGTTTACCTTGCCCCCCCAATAACAGTATTGAAAGTTATTCTTATGAAAAATCACTATTAAACTTGATGATATATAAGCAACATACTGAATGCAGCATGACATTGTGTTCCTGGGTAAAGCTGGAACTGCGACAGCTATCCTAAAATAAAATAAAACAGCTAAAAACATTTATATTGTTTGGAGCTTGTTGTAAAGATTATCCCGCTTGACCTCGTTACAAAGTTGTCAGACTCCAAACACCTTTCAACATGTCCCACCGTAAAACTAGTCTCGACAAGATTATTTTGTGTAAATCCCCGTATCGATATCCGCTCCGGATTAACACGGTCGTATAAACTAGTGTAATGATATTCGGTAGATGAGAAGTGATCAGTACGATCGCAACCACGCCGGACCGCCACCCACTCTCTCCGGTATAATAAAAGAATCGTTTAAACTCAGCCACAGAACCGGTTTCGTGACGGGCCGACTATATTCTTCCCGACGCTGTTGTTGCTCACATTTAAACGTTCTTCTAATCATCTCTACCCTCCATTCCGCTCGTACCGTGCCGTCCGCAGTCCTCGCCGGTCGAGCTCCCGGAGCTGAGAAATCCGGCGTAAAAACTGATTTTTATATCTGTCTGAGTACGCGGACCGGCTCGAGGATTGTACACAAAACCACGGCCTTGGCCGTGATTACACGGGAGTTATGACCGCTAAGTAGGGATCTGAAAGTCCTCTATCTCCGGTTTTATGACTGCTATACATCGATTTAGCTCCGCGTGTGCAAGCTTATAACGTAATGTATGTGGACTTACTAATTGTGTTAAGCTCGCAGTAGAGGTGACATTGTAGAGTGAGAATTGTGTGGTAATACGAAGGAGAGTATTAACCTTGATTGATAACAAATGACAAACTTTGAAGACCTTAACTGTAATTTAATTGCACATTCCTTAGTTAAATTTATTGCATTCAAAAGTGCATATAAGAAGTATAAGCAACAATTGCATGGTTTTTATTTTTTCGAATGTCGTTTAAGTAAATTTTAAGGAGAACTAATTGCACAAAAAACAAATCCCCTTATCGATATCCTCATAATATGGTGGCTTTAGATGGTGAATTTTCAGTGTTAATCTAATTTCAAAGTATTACTCATTTTAAGAGGATGGATCCTATTTAAGGCGTTGAAGTGGAAAACTATTTCCATAAAAACCCTATTCTACCTTCTTGAAGTTAAAAATGGCATCATGATTCAAACGACATTTTTTAACATAGATTATGTTATTTATAAACATAATCCGTATTGTCTACTAATATTTTTTGTAAATTCAATACGTTTCAAGAATAATTAATGTAAGGTCTAAATAAAGTAATAACAGCAAATCTATGATAAGTCTATAGTGGAATTCTGTTTATAAGTAAACTATATATAATTTCTTGTAGGTTGCAAACCGTGTAAGGGTGCGGAAAGTTTAGCGCATGCGCAATAAGGGCCTGTCGGCTGTGCGCCGCCGCCGTCTCTCGTGGGCGGGCATGACGAATTGCACTCATCTCGCCGAGGCCCGGTGCACGTTTAATTGCATAACTATGTCGACTTTTAATTTGTATGGAAATTGTTGAGGGTTTCCAAGGCCATTAAGCCAATTATGCGGTGACGAATAGTATGCACTTGTTAATTACAGGGTCATTTAAACGAATGGGCGCCTTATTGTAAAGTCTAAATCATATTCATAATATAGATAAGGAAAAATAATTACCCGGCCAGATTAAACCGGTCCAGCCGACGAGGTGCGACCACCCGAGCATTGTGATGCTGGGAACTGCTTTGTACTTTGTCGTAGCCTAGAATGATGTTTATAGTCCAGTGTAACAGTGGTATAACTCATTTAGCAGTGTGTCGCTTGAAACGGCCTCTTACGCTTTAGCACCCAGGATAGCTTAGATCCAGTATAACACCAACCTACTAGTCATTTTCATGTTCGGAATTGTTTTGTACTTTGTCGTAGCCTAGATAATGTTTATAACAGTATAACAGTAGCAATTTATTTGGCATGTAATACTGGGTTGCAGCTTCTTACGCTTTAGCAGCCAGGATAGCTTAGATCCAGTATAACAGTTGTAATCCATTTGTTATTAGGATGCTAGGAACTGCTACTTTTTCGTAGCCTAGAATAATGTTTATAGGTCCATTGTAACAGTAGCAACTTAATTGGCAGTCTGATGCTTGAAACAGATTCTTACTTTTTAGCAGCCAGGGTAGGTTAGATTTAGTATAACAGTAGTAACCTACTTTACATTGTGGTGTTCTGAACTGCTTTTTACTTTGTCGTAGCCTAAGTTCAGTATAACAGTGGTAACGTATTTGGCATCATGATGCTGGGAACTCCTTTGTACTTTGTGGCAGCATAGGACAGCTTTTATACGTCCTGTATAACATTTTTAACTTATTTGACATTGTGATGCTGCGATCTGCTTCTTACTCTGTCGTAACTTAATTAGGATAGCTTAGGCTCAGTATAACAGCTGTAATCTACTATTCAAAGGAAACAGATATATACTCGGCAGCAATAAGCAAAATAGGTGTGCCTAGGAAATATACTCTCTATAAAATTGGACCAGTTTCCTGTTTTTGTTAGGAAACCTTTGTGCAGTCTGTGTCAGCTCAGGATACCTAATAACCAGCCTAAGTCGTGATCATAATAATGTATCCTGCTGGAAGTGATTTGGCAGTGGCTACGTACACGCCTGACGTGAGCCGCTACTGTTCACGTCCGTTCCAAATTATGCACCGTACTTTACTTTTCCTGTGATTTTGAAAACAAATTGAGAGCCAGAAAACCTCCTAATCTAACCTAACGTAACCTAACCTATCCTAACCTAACTAACATAACGTAACGTAACCTAACCTAAGCGGTAGCGAAGTGAATTTGCCCTTATATTGGACGTGTACGCAGTCACTTCGAAGTGATTTTATACACTTTTCAAGTCTTGGATAGCTTCAATTCAGCATATACAGGTTTGACCCCAGAACTGCGTGGTGTTAAAGATTGGAAATATACTATGTGATGGTCACCATAATTAAGAGGTGAGCTGGGAGGTGGCTGTGCACTCTGTAGCAGCCTGGGTCAGGTTATGTCCAGTACATAGCTCAGCCCTACTATGTTGAGTAAAGCTGTCACCATTGACCATACTGAAGGAGACATCCCATCTGTATGGTCCAGCTGTCTCTCTTTTAGTGTTAGCCAGAATTTGAAGTGGAAGTAGTTTAATTAAGTCACTGACAGATTGTGCTACTGTTAACTATTTATTTTAGTTACGTTTAACTTGTAAGATCTCCACCCAGAAAGCAAGTGATAATCAACTTATGATTGCTTCCTGACACATTATCTGTTGTATTATCCCCTCTTGAGAGGATTATACATATAATAATAGTTGACAGAAGTATACTCGGTTGGTGATTAGTGTAACTACGTCCTCTTTGAATAATAGTTGACATAAATGTAATTAAAAACAAGTATAAACTTACCCGCGAAAGAAATAGTCATGTCATTTCGATCAAGACATAAAAGTAGGGACAGCATTTACAATGGCAACGAGAAACCTACTTCAGTATCTATAGTCAATGATGTTACACTGTTTTTTTCATAGCAGTAACCAATGGAACTTCAGAATAGATTAGTTACATTCAAAGGGTCGCAATTATACAAGTATTATATTATGTGACGCAACGTTGTAATCTGTACTAGTCTTGTATCAGTCTTAGGCAACTTGGTACAAAGCGTGAATGTTGAACCAGCCAAGCATCGCAGTGCCGAGAGATTTGTAGCAGTCCAAACGTGGGGATTTAACCACAAAATACTGGAAACATTTAATTTGTTTGTTCGCTGATTAAAATATATATTTGATAAATTATGTTTACATTTTTATTTACCTGTATTTCCTTTTATATAAATTACATGTATATGTGCGTTCGATCAACTTGTATAACTTATGATTACCAAAAAAAAAACAAAAAAAAAAAACGTTATCCTCACCTGAATTTGGTGTATATAACGCTACTTTTTCAATCGTAAAAATACGTGGCTGTAAATGTATTTTTATTCAATTATTTACGTTGCGTTTTGGATGACATTTTAGCTGTTAATTAGTCTACAGGGATTTCATATTTGTTGAAATAAAGTCTTTTAACAATTAAAATTTAATTGCGTACCATGTGACTACATATAAGAAGCAAAAATGGCTTTATCGTGCATCATTTCATTAAAAGGGACACAATATTAACATTACGAATGGTGACCAACTTATGTACATCAATTTTTATTTATCGTATATTTTGTGAAGGATGCTTTTTTACAGGATATAAGTCTTCGATAAGCCTCCCTTGGTATAAAAGAAGAATCTTCCACTCTCCTCTTACAATATGGGACTGTTATTTTCTTCTTACAAAATATGCTTACAGTATTTTGTATGACAATCTAAGCGGCTTTCTCTTCCAGGATCATTCTTCTCTAAATATTCTCTAATTTCCCGTATAACGATGGTAAACCTTTCAAGTACGTATCGTCTTAGAGTCCTAGGGCTCTCATGCAACAACTAAGGAGCACTCCTTTGTTTGTACTTCCCCGTAAGTCTTACAAATTGACTTACTGTACATATGTTGTTATTCTTACATAAATCGGATAAGATTTTTTTTAACTACTCCGTACACAATAAGTGTTTCTGGCAATTGTGTTATGGTTTAATGTTTTAAGGCGATGATATATTCCAATGAACGTTCAGATCTTCATGACAAATCTGTAGCCTTACATTAAACATCTGTTGAGAAATGCCAAAAGAACGTTGTATGCTCACCGAAGATATTTTCCCACAACTTCCCAAATCAACCTCCAAGAGTGATTATACGCGTGTAGATATCTGGTCCACTGTTGATTTCGTCTCGGCAAAAACGAACAAAACAACAATCTCGGCGGCAATAAATCTGTCAATTACGCTTCACGCTAAATAAATACAATCTTTGTACAACAATGGGTATCGTGATTGACACTCTGCAAAAAGCGAACAATGGCCGACATGAGTGACACTTGGGGCAAAAAACAGTTTAGTTTAGGCTTCACACGACAGAGCGCGGTCGGGGCGCGGCGGCGCTTGGAGTACAAGGGGCCCCACGCCGAGGCCGCCGCGCAGTGCTGTAAATCCCGACACAATGCCATTTTCAAATTGACCAGTTGTCGCCCCCGTGGCCAATCGTGTCCGGGGTGTTTAGCGAATTCATTACGAGAATTCTGCAAATAAGGGTCGACCCGCTCCAGTTTCATTTGAGACGGTGTAATATTGCCTAACATCGATGACACAGTAAATCGTGAAGGAGGAAGTGATAGGTTTATGGGGTTGTAAAGTTCTAGTTTTGTTAGGGAGGTGTTGTATTTTAGGTGGACATATCTGGGAGTTGGCTTCTTTGAAGGAGACTATGTTAGGATTGATTTGTGGATGGTTCGATGAAACGCATTTCTACCTTCTTTCACTGAACTATAAACGGATTTTAAATACAATGAATAGGTTTTGGAAAAACTTTCTCCAACTGGCTACATGTTAAAACTATAAATTTCCTGTAAAGTTTGAAGAAAAATCAACCAAAAATTCCTAAACTGTAAAAAAAACAAAAAACATGTGACTTTAAAAGTGATGTCGACTAATGTGTAAATTGAATTCGCATAAATATATTTAGTTGTAGTTTTATTTAATACATAAAATAATTAGTTTCGGATTCCTAAGCTGCAAAACCTTTGTTTAGTATTGTAGTGAAATGATTCGTTTATGTTTAGCATGTTTTAAATCATTTTAATTTATTTTTTTTACTTGTTTCAAGGGTTAAAATTATAGTTATGTATAAATACATTACTCATACTTTGTACTTATTTTTAAAACGATTTAAGTCATAATAGTAAATATAAGACACCTATATTACTTATATTTAAACAGAAATAAACTTATATTTAAACAGAAATAAACTTATATTTAAACAGAAATAAAAATATATAACTAAATCGACAAAGTCTTATGGAATTATTTAAGTCAAACATATTTTGGTCTAGAGTTCAGAGTTTTATGCGGATTCCACCAAATCCAACGACACGAATATCCTTTTCCTGTCGGCGGCGCAGATTTGCCTCCCTAACAGAGGGCAGACAAATTGCAATCGCCGTAAAATAACGTATTTCCCCGAAGACACCCCAATTTGATGGATATTACGAGCCCAGAAAATCAAGAATTATCGTCATCAGGAGACCGTAAAGGGCCCGCGAGTAAATTGGCCTAAGGCCTAGTCCTCAGGCTCGTCAGCTATAACAAACACGCCCATCGGCCGGTAATCGCTACCTAGCGCCTAAATACCGGTAATGGTGCGGACATATGTTTTATGGGGGCTCGCTCTATCATTAGAGTTCATAACCGAAGAGCTCCCAGCACCTCGGCGCGCAGGAAACGGAAATGTGGCCCCATGATGTCACCTGGCTGTCCTCTATCTGTGGCATTGTTGATACGCTGCGTGACGACGCATTCGTCAGTACAGTAATGAGCCCTGGATTCATGGGGCTTGAGGTTAAATGGTTTATAACACACTCCAGTCATTAATTCTAGTTGATAAAAGCACGTTCTTTTCCAGTATGTTTCAAATATTAGTTCACTAACAAATAGGACTGACAAATAATTCTGGTAATATTTATTACTTTATCATAAGAGGTGTTGGTGTCTTTCATCTGCAGCCGTCTATATATTATGACCATTGCAATGGTAATAATTCATCAAACGATTATATTATTTTGAATGTATTTAAATGCATACAACGTCTGACAAATGTAACAGCTTCAACATTACTTTGCTTTGGTTGTACAGCTAAACCTGTCGAAAGATTGCTACTATAATTGCAGCACATATTTTTAATATACTAATACACCATTGACTGTACCATAGTCAATGCTAATACCCAAGAGTTACTTATCGTACTTTTAATTTAAATTGCCAAGTATGAGCACAGTCGAACAAAGAGATACAATGCATATTGTCGCGAGTAATAGGAGACTGGACAGTGAGGGGGCGGTAAGATGAGTGGTGTAGGATGTAGGATAAATTAATTTATATTCCCATAGAGCTCATTCCCGGATTTCTAGTTCATACGATCAACGTTCTTCCAAAACATATTTGTTCCTTATTGTTATATAATAAAAGATCAAGACACATTTTCCTTCAGTAGATGAAACAACATAATTTTAGAAGAATTTAAAACTACCCTCAGTTGTCATACTTGTTTTGTCAATCATTCTGGATTTATCTTCATTCAAGATGCGATATTTTAGTGTATTTTGTCAGAGAAAGATTCGCACTTGATGTAGAGAGTATAGCTGTAACGGCCCCAAGAACACGACTCTCAGGGGGACCAACTTTACGACACATACATAAAATACTCACCTTCACCGGCGAATACCTTAATCCCCTTGCTACCTCTAGTGTCAGTTGAAATAATAGAAATATATGATTCTGGTTCATCTTGCTTGAATATTTTGACTGGTATCTATGGTTATAGATTTGAATATAATTTCCATTGTTTACTTTTATAAAATATTACAGAGCAAGTATTGTTGGTTCATTTTAAATTAAAAACAAAATTAAACTAAAGCTATCAAAACAGTTTTAGAATATTATTCAGTTGTATCAAAATACTACTATTAACAGTTTATTATTTGATTTGTGAACACAGAATACTATAGTTCAGTCAGAGAAAGTTAATCAAAGACTGCTATTGTACAGGAGAAACTTTAAATGCAAACACTACCGTCCTTCAATTATTAGTTTTTTGATAGAAATAACTACAAAAGCTGAGTATCAGGCTTATATATGTAAAAGTAATAATAGGCTACGCTATTTTATTTATTTACTTACACATAATTTCAAGGAGCTAAAACCACAATAAAGTTACTTCAAGCCTAGTGAATTGTTTTAATTATAACGTTAATCGTGTAACTTCTAGAGGACAAAAACTAAATTTTATTATATTTTGTTTATACCTCAATCAACAATTTCAAATATAACTATACTCTAGCAACTACTATTTCAAGAACATATCCACGTTGTAATTCCGCGAAGCTTTAAACTTAGAACCCACCTGCGTATCAAGTTCTCTTATAAAGTCAAGGTCTTCCCCCGAAGTAATCGTGGCAGCCATAATAGACCGGATAATTAAAACCTTATCGTGAAATAGCAGCCAATTATCGTCTTTATAGTTAGCTTTTAGCAGAGTTTACAGCTCTATTTTAGCGACAAGACTATAGCGCTTTTTTATAGACGGTGTTTGTTTTCCGCCAGATATTTACAACTAAGTCCCCCTCCCCTGTCGACGTCCGCCAGCGGCCGAATCGCTTATAACGAAGCGGAAGATAATGGCCACCTTAATTGTGGAATCTGGGAATTTCAGCGACGATATGGCTTTAATATTTATGGGGATCGCCGCCGGCCCGTACCTGGCCCGGGCCCTCTTCACGTTGATGAAATTCATAAATATTCTTTTGACAGTTTTAGACGATAGTAAATGCGGGCCTAATGAACAAAATGGAATTTTTAATATCCGCTCATTGTAGACACAAAGAATCCCTTCTAGGAACAGGCAATTTGTTCAAGTTACGTAATATCGGTTGTGCTTGTTTTGTTGAGTTTTACTCATTCTTTTCATTTTGGGTTCTGATGTTTTATGCATAGAGGGTTCAACTACGCAGTTTCTTTAAAGTAGTTTCATAAAGGGAATGGATAACAAATATTATAATAGCAAAAGCAAAGTGTTGAAGAATAATGGTTCGATTTAAATTTTTACCGAGGATGGAAATAATGTTAAACACCCTATAGGCTACTATACACATATAAATTATTGTGGGACCGTAGAAGGAGTTTGAATATTTTTTATACTGCCTATTGTGAATTAGTCAATTAAATTCAAATAGGAATCTGATAAAACGTTTTAATGAAATATCTACTACAATAGTACTTATATAAACGACCATTTCGTATGAATAGTTTTTCCCAGCAGTATATTACGGCATAAAAAAACTAAAAAGACAAAACACTACAACATAAAATCAATTTCAATAAAAAATATTAGTACCTAGTATTTTACTTACTGAGAACAACACTTAAAGTACTGAAAATTCCATTTCTAGTGAATCATAACAGGATTTATTTCAAGACAAATATTTGAACACGTGTACAACCAGTTACATGTGGGACGCACGTGGTAATCACCCGGGCGGGAATGTTGTCCAGCCGGGAGTCGCAGTAGCCGGTCAGCCCATTGTTTGCAGAAGGCACAGGAGCCCAGGAACAATGCTACCCCGAGGTACCGACAGACGCCGCTGTCATCGTGTGCCTCCGTACGAAAATTACACGTTTCAAGGCGTACCAAATTGCGAGCGGGGTATCGGGCGAGATAAGTCGCTATCAGCCTCCCAATCGAAACTCGGGATAAGGAGAGTCGCATTAATTAAAGCCGGTGTCCGGTTGTATCCGAACATCTCTTGTCAAGTGTCGTGGCCGGTAATTGCCGCCACTCCCGCCGCCCGGGGCTGATCCCCCCACCCCGTCCCGCTTTTCTCACATATTGTTTTGACTGGTCCTCCCGGCTATCGGATCCCGGCTTATCTAGACTTCTACCTGTTATGTTTCAGACAGTGCCCCTGTTAATTCGTTTCTCCCACTCTCCGCTCGTCTAATTTGGTTACCTCTCGCTATCGCGGACCGGCCACGCTATGTTTTATTCAGTGGCCTGACTCGTCCGACATAGATTCCTACTTATCTTAATTGCGGAAATATCATATGGTAATAGTGGAGCAGCCGATCGTAGCTCGCTAACTGTGGAGGGATTCCCCGGTAATGCAGTTGGAGTTTTACTTGGTTTTCAAAATATTCATCTTCTAGGATTGGAAATAAAACTTGTTGATTTAAATTAATGTAATACAATCACTGACACTCTTTCTCATTTTCATGATGATATGGTTAGTAGAGTTATATGACTAGCGGCTAAAATACACACGAACCACTGGAAGCGGAGACATTTACTATGTGAGCGCTGCCAAGTGTAAAACTTTAAAATCACACCGAGCGCTACCCGTGGCAAATTTTAAAATCACAGCACCATCTGCTGCTCAATAAATTGTAACTTTTACTTAGTTCGATACGCTATGGTAGTCTAATGGATATGGAACTGGATTCACGATCATGCGGTCCCAGATTCAATTCTACCTTTTCATGTTTACTTTTTGTGGTACCAATTTTTGTTATATTTTACACAAACCCATCTTTGTAATATGTTACAAAGAAAAGAGCCGCCATAGATCGCTCTGCGGAGTTAGGTTAGGCTAGTTTAGTATAATATTTTCGTAAATGTAGCGTAATCTTTTAGAATATAAGTAGTTTTCCTTTGTTTACATTTGAAAATACTAAATTTCACTGTTTTCTCATAATAATGCATCTGTTTCGGATAGTTCGTTCGTCATCGGACAAGTTCGGCTTCCTTCGGGTGGCAAAGCCTCCGCTTCTAGTGGTTCGTGTGATTTTTAGCTGCTAGTAGTTATATGAGGCGCATGATATTCCTTGTATAACCTTGTATATTTTTCTCTGCCAAATGTATTAACCATCAGACCAATAGCCAATAGCAAACACGAGGTCTACAGTTAAAGGTAGGACTCCGAGAATATAACCCTATACTCCAGATTTAGACTTGAGCATAATGGCTTTCCAAAAATCTCATTTACCTCTTTCACAAGGCCCAGATTCTCTTAAAATCGACAAACTTCTCATGTCTATGTTGCTAAGTTACAGGATCGCTATTTCCAATTAGTCTGTAAAGTGTGGACACTTCATCAAATACAAAGTTGTAATTCTTTTACGGCAGAATGCTGGTAAAAATTTAATATTAAAGCTAATATATTGGTGTGATACTTTTAATTTACTTTTAAAATACTACAAACTATATCGCACATAACAAATACACTTTCTACAAATTGTTAAAACGCTGTAATTATTTCGATTTTATTCTTTCAACAGATAGGAATAATGCTTCCTAACAACGATGCTAAACATGATTGTCTTGTCAAACAGCTCAAACTCCAGCCTTGGGTAGAAGGGCTTCTATATCCAGGATAATTCCGCACAACCTCCACTCCAGATGATTTCTCTTCCTAGGCAGTTCAGTGTTTTCATTGTGAATATACTGTTGTTTTTACGCAGCTCAGTAAAAGCTACAGATTTCGCATTATCAAAATATGTTTTATTACTTTTTGAACTTGCTACAACTAATTAATATTAGTTAATTTCTTGAACCGAGGAATCTAAACTAATAAGGTATTGATTATGCAAACTAAATTGATGACTTTTTGGTGCACTGTGTTATTTTTTTTAACCTACTGCAGACACCTAACTGTTAAAATCTTCTAAAAGTTGTCACGCTTGGTCCTAATCTATATCTAAGCCTATGAGGTGTTATTCAATGTTTGTATGGTACCTTTCAAATCAATGTTTGTTTGAAAATGTTACGCTTCAAAAAATACGCAGTATCATGAAATTGCATATACTTATAGTGCTAATACAAAAATATAATGAAATTGGATTTTTTAAATTATTTTGCCTTGGGTTTAAAATGTGATGGTTTGAGGTAAAATATAAATCATCAATAAGACCAATGATATAGTTATATTAAGTTTTATAAAACTTAGCTCTAAACAAACGATATTATTAACTCTCCATTTTGTCTTGTTTCTAATCATTGGAAAACAGTGAAATTAAATTTCATTGTTTTTGGAATTTCTTTAATTAAAGTTGAAATAAAAAAAATCCAGGCAAACTAAAAAATAAAATAAGTTTGTAATAAATAAATCCAAACAATTGTTACGTGTATATTTAGTCAAATGTAAACAAGTAATGACGACAACAGAGCACTACGGCGAGCTGTTTCGCACACATTTTTGACCCATACCTCCTTGTTTTAGTGTCCTTGGTTTAAACTAAAATTGTTTCCTAGGAGCTCAAACAGACCATTTTAACCACTTATGTGACAGTCGCTCTTTATATAAAATGTTAGAAACAATACTTGTACAACTAACGTAATGACTTCAAAATAAAAGCCAATCAAATAAACAAAATTGCATCAACGATAAACAGCTGATATTTATATAAAGTAAAGAAAGTAAGCATACCAACTTATAAATTGAAACTGTGACTTTTTTACTTTTAAATCGGGTTGCGTTTTCAAATAACTCCTAGGGCCAAAGGTGTTTCTGAGGAAATCACTGTTATTGCTTCGTTAGAAGCAAGATTGAATTTGCAATTTTTCTTAATAACTTTCGCATGGATAAATTCACTAAGGAAATAGTAGTGGAACTGTTGATTAGAATTCGTTTATTTTTAGCACGGCACAGTTAATATTGACAGTCAAGTTCCGATTAAAGTCTCTTTCGATCTCTAGTATGCTCCTAGGCTAATAATAAGCAATAAATGAGTCCTGTGATTCAATAGTATAAAATAAATTGAGAAAATGTATTTTATCTGCCAGCTATTGCATTTCCAAATATAACTGTTATTCGACTCGGAGGAGGGGAGCGAAGTCGTCTTACAGCTCAGACCCTGAATTGATTCTGAACAGAGCAGGAAATATATCAAACGTGCAGGAAATTGGCAGCGTAGAGACCATCCCTTTCTGACATCTGTTGTATAGATCATCGTTAATAATTGGAATAGGGTTCTCGTCTTCTCGCCTGATTTATACACCTACGAGCGGTCTTATTCTAACTCTAACTTACATTGCAATAGAACGTTTGTGTTTCACTAATTATAAATAATGTTTCTAGGGCATTAATTGTTTTTTATCGCAGATTACTTGATCAGTTTTTAAATATTAAACTACTTAAATTTGTTTTGTCGGATTAATTACACAGGATAAATTGTTATATGCAAATATTCAACGAATTTTGGCAATTGCATTAGTTTAAACATCGCTATAGAAATGATTTTATAGCTACTTACCGAGGAAAACTATATTAAAATGGAACATAAATCAATTTTAATGCACCCTATGGTCTTGATATTTTGCCGAAAGTTATTATTTACCTTTATACTAGGTAAGGGCTATATTGCTTAACCTTTTTTTAAGATCACATGGTAATACGTAAACAAAGCAGACACATATTTTACATTTTGAAAAGTAAACAAAGCAGACGTTTCTAGCCGCCCTTGTTTTCTCATGGGGACAATGTGTCCTTATTAATTAAAGACATTAGATTTTTCAACATAACAGATTTCTTCCCGATTCCCTTGAACAAATTTCCTTTAATTGAGCCATCTACCAACACCCTACGATTTACCAAGCAACCAAAATCTATCTTAAATATCCATATCCATCTTACAGAATTAATAATATAATTATCCATTCCTTTATCAATAATATCTACGGAGCTCATAAGGTTTTTCCTGACGCAAATTAGTTTAGTCACTAATTTAAAAAAGCCATATTGTTCACCTCTTTGGGACCGGTGTTTTTTAATTATTAAAAGCATTATAAAACGAGTTCGCACGCAGCACGCTGGCGTGGGGGAAGTGAATTTCTACTTACAAAACTTTTAAAACTCAAAACCAGTGTAAAAACATATATTTTTCCAATTTTATTGAAATCTGAAAACATTTATTTTTTGGCTGTTCTGATGTTCCTGATTTTATTTACCTGCAATGCTAGGAATACAATTTTGTGCATTATGAGGTTAGGAGAAGGTCCAGTCAGGCTCGAAAGTAGGCGTGAGGTTGCTGGGGATGATACAAATACACCAACAAGCGCATAACATTCTTTTCTAATGTAAAAACACCATAAGACAACGTACTGTGTTTAGCCGATAGACATTTTCTTTAATAACTCGGTAAATATTTATGATAGAATGACGAAAGAGGGCTTAAAACTTTTGCTTTACTAATTCCCATCTTATTATAAGCATTAATTTCATGTCCGGGACTTTTCTGACCCTTTTTGGGCCTAAAAACTCGAATTTTTAAAGAATAATCCCCAAAAAAGGGGGTTAGAGTTTTCCGATTGTTTTTCCCAATAAACTTGTCCAACGGATTATAGAAAGGAACATCCCTACCAAATTTGAACTAAATCGCACAAAAAATGCGACCGCTAGAGTGCATATATATATGTATATAATTTTGAACAACCCCCCAAAACGTGTTCAGGGGGTCACGTTAGGAACTTCTATGGTGGTCCCGGGCTTCAGTTTCACCGTGCGGGTCATGCTAATAGTTCACTTTTCCATAGGAAATTCACTAAATAAATTGATGATTTACATTATAAATATAACTTTACAATTTCTGACGAAAAGGTGTTAAGATTTAATTCGAATGTTAACAAATGAAAAAGTTAAATTTGTATGTACAAAAAGACACTACGCTTTTGTCGGAGCCTGATCCACAGTAGTTGGTAGTTGGTAAAGCTGATGGGATAAGTTCTCCTTGTGGCCAGCATGATAATAACTGTAGTTGAGAGGGCGGCAACCTCTGCAGGAGTGTTTGTCCGATGGACAACCGCGCGGATATTGTACAGCAGCCAAGTTGTGATGAATAAACTTGCGCTTTGAAAGCATAACTAGGATTAGCTAACTTAGGCATTCAGTCTTGCAACGAGTTTTGACAAGTTCAAACAACCCTCTGAACTCTGTATTCCGTCGTTGGACTAGTCTACGACTATTGTGAGTGACAAATTCAATTTTCATAACTAAGAAAACGTTGAATGACTTCTAAGATTTATGGCTTAAGTTTTTCTTGAACACTTTGAGTACTAAAAGTTTGTTCGATAATCTATAGGTTGTAGTTACTAAATATATTTAATGAACATTGGTTAATCAAGTAAGATTAAACTTTTTACATTGTTAAGCTTTTGAGGAACATTTGCATGTATACGGGCTAGTGATAGGTCCTAAGTATATAGCTGCAAGATTGCGTTCTCAGTTGTAATTAGAATTCTCAGTTGCAAGATTGCATGTTCAGTTTCGAGATTGTACGCTCAGATACAAGTTTGCATGTTCAGTTGCGAGATTGTACGCTCAGTTACAAGTTTGCATGTTCAGTTGCAAGATTGTACGCTAAGATACAAGTTTGCATGTTCAGTTGCGAGATTGTACGCTCAGATACAAGTTTGCATGTTCAGTTGCAAGATTGTACGCTCAGATACAAGTTTGCATGTTCATTTGCGAGATTGTACGCTCAGATACAAGTTTGCATGTTCAGTTGCGAGATTGTACGCTCAGATACAAGTTTGCATGGTCAGTTGCGAGATTGTACGCTCAGATACAAGTTTGAATGTTCAGTTGCGAGATTGTACGCTCAGATACAAGTTTTCATGTTCAGTTGCGAGATTGTACGCTCAGATACAAGTTTGCATGTTCAGTTGCGAGATTGTACGCTCAGATACAAGTTTGCATGTTCAGTTGAAAGATTGTACGCTCAGATACAAGTTTGCATGGTCAGTTGCGAGATTGTACACTAAGATACAAGTTTGCATGTTCAGTTGCGAGATTGTACGCTCAGATACAAGTTTGCATGTTCAGTTGCGAGATTGTACGCTCAGATACAAGTTTGCATGGTCAGTTGTGAGATTTCTTGCTCAATAGCAAGATTGCATTCTCAGTTACAAGTTTGCATGTTCAGTTGCAAGATTGTACGCTCAGATACAAGTTTGCGTGTTCAGTTGCGAGATTGTACGCTCAGATACAAGTTTGCATGTTCAGTTGCGAGATTGTACGCTCAGATACAAGTTTGCATGTTCAGTTGCAAGATTTTACGCTCAGATACAAGTTTGCATTGTCAGTTGCGAGATTGTACGCTCAGATTCAAGTTTGCATGTTCAGTTGCAAGATTGTACGCTCAGATACAAGTTTGCATGGTCAGTTGCGAGATTGTACGCTCAGATACAAGTTTGCATGTTCAGTTGCGAGATTGTACGCTCAGATACAAGTTTGCATGTTCAGTTGCGAGATTGTACGCTCAGATACAAGTTTGCATGGTCAGTTGTGAGATTTCTTGCTCAATAGCAAGATTGCATTCTCAGTTAAAAGTTTGCATGTTCAGTTGCAAGATTGTACGCTCAGATAAAAGTTTGCATGTTCAGTTGCAAGATTTTACGCTCAGATACAAGTTTGCATGGTCAGTTGCGAGATTGTACGCTCAGATACAAGTTTGCATGTTCGGTTGCAAGATTGTACGCTCAGATACAAGTTTGCATGGTCAGTTGCGAGATTGTACGCTCAGATACAAGTTTGCATGTTCAGTTGCGAGATTGTACGCTCAGATACAAGTTTGCATGTTCAGTTGCGAGATTGTACGCTCAGATACAAGTTTGCATGTTCAGTTGCGAGATTGTACGCTCAGATACAAGTTTGCATGTTCAGTTGCAAGATTTTACGCTCAGATACAAGTTTGCATTGTCAGTTGCGAGATTGTACGCTCAGATTCAAGTTTGCATGTTCAGTTGCAAGATTGTACGCTCAGATACAAGTTTGCATGGTCAGTTGCGAGATTGTACGCTCAGATACAAGTTTGCATGTTCAGTTGCGAGATTGTACGCTCAGATACAAGTTTGCATGTTCAGTTGCGAGATTGTACGCTCAGATACAAGTTTGCATGGTCAGTTGTGAGATTTCTTGCTCAATAGCAAGATTGCATTCTCAGTTAAAAGTTTGCATGTTCAGTTGCAAGATTGTACGCTCAGATACAATTTGCATGTTCAGTTGCAAGATTTTACGCTCAGATACAAGTTTGCATGGTCAGTTGCGAGATTGTACGCTCAGATACAAGTTTGCATGTTCGGTTGCAAGATTGTACGCTCAGATACAAGTTTGCATGGTCAGTTGCGAGATTGTACGCTCAGATACAAGTTTGCATGTTCAGTTGCGAGATTGTACGCTCAGATACAAGTTTGCATGTTCAGTTGCGAGATTGTACGCTCAGATACAAGTTTGCATGGTCAGTTGTGAGATTTCTTGCTCAATAGCAAGATTGCATTCTCAGTTACAAGTTTGCATGTTCAGTTGCGAGATTGTACGCTCAGATACAAGTCTGAATGGTCAGTTGCGAGATTTCATTCTCAGTTGTAAGATTACATTCTCAGTTGTAAGATTGCTTGCTCAGTAGCAAGATTGCATTCTCAGTTGCAAGTTTGCATTCCTAGTTACAAGATTATGTTATCAGATGAAAGGTTATCTAAGTTCTAAGATATTCTAAGTTGCAAGATTGCATTCTAAGTTCTAAGATATTCTAAGTTATAAGATTGCTTGCTCAGTAGCATTATTTAATTCTCAGTTGCAATATTAGATTATCAGTCGCAAGATTGTATGCCCAGCAGCTTAGCAATATGTTCTATGATTGAAACAGACGCACCCTACAAAAATAAAAACACAACATACTAAAAATAGTACTCAATGCAATTTGTTTAATAAATAAGTATTAGTTTATAAATTAGAATATTTTCGATCATGTTAGTTATCAATTATATAGGTTAATGGTAAAACTCGTAAATAGGGCGCATTTTTCTATTCTTTAAAAAGAGAAAATGGATCTCGCAATCCTACAAAAAGATTACGCTTAAACTTTGAAAATGTTGGGGTTTTGGGACTTAGATATTGATCGAGTTCCTAACCTCAGGAAAAATAATTTTTTTTCTCGGGAAAACCGATTTTAAATTTTTACTTAGGGCTTAACAAGTTTCAAATCCGAACAAAATATGATTAACGGCTGATTAAAAACTAAAGAGCTAAAACATTGCATATTAAAATAACAAACGTACGAGGTTAAGGATCAATATGGTATTTTCTCCTAGCAAAAACAAATAAGCCTGACACATTGAGACAAATATTATCAGTTTGTGGGGCAGATAATTATCCTTCATCAATCATTATTGTCGTATGACATGTAAGTTAAAATTGAATAAATTAACTAAAAGAACACTTGCAGAACTTTCCTGCTGACAAGACGCGACAAAAGTTCGCATTGTGAGAAGTTGACGCAAGAACAATGCTCCTACACGGTGACGGCCGAACCGTTCCTCCAAGAACAAAAGAAGGAACAGCATTCTTCTGAATCTCAACGTCTTATAGTCTAATTGTCCACATCGACGTTAATTGACGAGCGATTCATTGTTTAACACTTTTTAATTCTCATGGTTCTTTGTGCATCAGGCTGCAATTTGCATTTCCACTTTTCGATTGGCAGCTGTCACTACGTCATCGAGGTCCATTAAGAGGCGCTCCAGACCTGGAAGATGTTGCCTCTCTACAAGCCTCTCCCATAACACCAATGTCTAATCCCCGTGCTCTAGTAACGGATTATTCAAAATCATTGTTTAAACTCATGAAAACAACAATACCAGTGATCAAAACAGTTTTTATATTACAAATTGAAATAATCTTAATACATAAAATACAAATACCACTGACTGATTCACAGACTCACTCACTCATTACGAAATCTCAAAAACCACAGGACGAATTGCACTGAAATTTGGAAGATACCCTCCTAAGCCCTACTTAGTTGCTCACTAAGAAAGGGTTTTAAGCAATTCTTATCCGTCCCTCCGGGGAGTCAAAGTTCCAATCCTGAGTTATTGTTATAGACATTCACTTTAAGTTTGAGCTGATGAAAATACAAACAGATGATCTTGACGTAGTAGTTCCGCGGGATAACCACAGAATGCAGCACACACAACTCTCATAGTTTTTATAAATTATTATTTTCGGGGCGAAGCCTGCGGGAAAAGCTAGTTTAATATAATTCCAAGATATTATATTTTAGATGAACAAATTGTAGTCACTGAAAGCATCTGGATTTAAATACGTATTGTTTTAAAACCAACATTTTTCAAAATAATTCATAAATTAATTATAATTCATTGTTGGTAATGCAAAATGATGATCGATATGACTTTTAATCGCAATATATGTGTATATGTGCTGAATTCAGACTCAGTTCTATAAGTGTGCACTTAGTAGGCACAAACAACGCTGAGCAGCAGTTGAACGTAATGCACTAAATAAAAAGGAATAATGAGAATGGATGGCAGTAGTAATGAAAAGAGGGGAGGGGGTAGGAAGGGGAGTCAAATCATTATTGCGCTACGTCAGAGAGACTAAACAACTGATGCGTGCTCATATGCGCCGAGCCGGGAAACCACACCTGGGATCCGCAGTTGTGAAAAATGTTTCGTCTCGCTGTGTTTATTAGTTCACCAATAGAGTTTTTGAAGCAAATATTTAGCAAATTTAAAAATGTTCAAGGAAAAAATACTCATTCTTCCAGTTTTTTAACATATCTCTTGGTCTTGTAGAGATAGTTTAATTTAAATTGTTATTTTAAGTTGAAAATGTTTATTGTGAACACTTGAATTTTTTATTAAAATTTAAAAAAATAATTTTAATGGATTGAGCGTTTCCACGAGAGAAAAATAAAAACAATGAATACTACCTTTATAAACTACAAATAGGTAGATCTGCATGTTCCTAGAACATATATTTAGATGTCGGACATTATTAACTTGTCAAAGTTCTAGCAAAAGCGAGATTTCAACTCCTAGCTAATTCCTCTTCTGTTCTCAAAGTACAAGTTTGTTCATTAGACTCTTGGGCAATATCTGGACTTCTGCCCTTTGCACTACAAACATCAGTACAAGCTGTGCAATTAGTGGTTAAAACTAATAGAATGAGTAGATTTGTTGGAGTTTGGCCACGGAAATGACTAAATAAGGATTGTCCTAATCTAAAGTATAGGATTAATATGTGGTGGATTACTTGGTGGAACATTTGAAAGTTTGTTCAGTATGATTAACAATATTTATTTAGTTTTACACTCAACCATGAAGCAATTCTGATAACAGGGACAGTAAACAAAACAAATATTTGAATGATTGGTTAAACTGAAGTATCATTGATAATAAGTTGTTTTGGTTTGTTAGGCCCTGATGTATTGAAAACATATCTCAACTAGGTCGCTAGGGAATTAAGAAAATACTTTGAACACAACCCTCCTAGTTTTTTTAAGGTTTTCCAAATCATACAATTTATATTTATTTTGCATTATATATAAAAAAGTACGGTAAAGTGTTATTGAATGTATATAAGTATAGCAATTCAAATAGGTTAAAGCTAGTAGTACGCAGGTTAAAGAACTTCCTCACACGTTTACGTCTTTCGCAGAAAAAATCACTAACTTTATAAAAATAAGTATTTGTACGTAGAAAGTGGAATGTTAAACTGTGTTACCCAAAATAAAGTAAAAATAGATATATTAGCATTGTTTTTAAATCTATGGTTTTTACAGTCCTATTCATTAGAAAATTATTACTTATTCATAAAAAGGTCAGTTAGAATAAATCTTTTTAATAACTGTATATAGTGCAAACGTATCACTTCTGACACTGAGGGCATTACAGTTTGAGATAGTAGACACATTTTCTTTCTTAAACACATAATTTTAGTTACTACTCTAAAAAAGACAGCAGACTTAAAAAAACAGCAATATTTTAATTTCTTTAAACCTTTTTGACAATCACATACGATAAACTCATAATAACACAATCAACTGTCATTTGTCTAAATAAAGGCAATATTATTCTATTAAAATACTTCATAGCAGGCTTTTTCACAAAACATACTTTTGAACATTGGAATATAATACTGGGCAAGCAATAATACACTTAGAGATAACGTAGGTATGACTGCCGATTGTTAAAAATGGAGAGGCATTGAAGCGTTGTATGGATGGAAGGGTTGAGGCGGATCATTAAGTGTTACGTCACTAAGAGTCGATTTCTACCAGAGTTACGCGACCAACCACGATGGGATTTACGATTAAAATATTTTATTTAAAAATTGTTGTGAATTTTTCCCTAAACCATATATCATTATCATTCAGGATACTATTAATTCTGATAATTTTTCTCTAGGTTGTCATCATAAACAATTTCTTCTTGAGCGTTGGTTTTGAAACCCGAGTACAACAATTATGCAATAATTAAATTAAATAATTTAAATTGTAAAACAATTGTTTGTCGAGTATTTAGATTAGACTTATTCACATGAAAAACTAATTCAGATGATGTCCAAGAGTTGTTCCAAGTGATATAAACTTGTACTCGAGCGAGTTGAGTTCTGAGTACTCCCTATTCTAGCTCGCTGACTACTCACAAAGCCCAAGTTTGCTCGTCAAGTTGTACAATATCTCAACGGAGTCGTCTTTTGGCGAGGCTCTTGTCTTGTTCTCATCTGGTTATTATAATGCTGGTCCAAATTCAACTTCTCTTATTAGATTACTAATTTTAGCTGATAATGGATTATTTGTTTTGCAGGACCCATTTAGGGGAGCATTCAATAAACAATGTGCTATTATGTAAGTTAAAACCAGTGTATCAGAAAATATTCGGATGGTTTGTGGAAAACAGATAGTTGATTAAAAATAGATTTTCACTTTTGAGCTATTAATTATATATCATTTATTAACGGGTAAGGGTTTGATTTACTCCTTCAAAACTGCATTCGGTTTACGCTAAAAGACATAAAACAAAAAGTATTCAACTGTATGGGAATAGTACACGATCAATACAATTATCCAGTGTCCCATTACTTTAACTTTGGTCCTATTGTTCTATAGATAAATATCTCAATGGCATACGAACTTGCTAATAAGATGGATTAATGTAGGTTATCCATTGCATCAAATTATATATTTGTAAACATCGACAATTTCTTCAAAGAGTTAATTTTCTTAAACTGCTTCGAAGATTTTTGGTTCCGATGACCACATAATGCAATTTTATATTCCCTGAACAGCTGATCAAATATAAAATTATAAATCAATCGTTTCAACCAGTTAATTTAAATGCCGTTTAACGGCTTACGTCTAAACCTCCAAGCGTAGTTTATTTACTGCGAACAACCGCATGTATGGGTTGTAGAGGTGCCTACTCCTCAGGCTCCTCTTTGATTTACACTTGTTGGAACGCGCTCTCCTTATTCGCTTCTTGTAATCGATAAATTGCTTCTGACGTGCTACTAGCTGTACGTGCACACGTTCTACAAAATATGGCTGATAACTGCGGCGCAGCACCATCGGCTTCTTAATTATCTATGTAGTCGCTCTTGGTTATTTATAACTATTAGCATATAGTATTAAAACATACTAGAGTACTAGAGTATAACAAAAAAGTATTAAAACATACTAGAGTATAAAAAAAAAATACTGCAGCACATTTTATTTGCTATGTGTATACTGACCGGAGTTGATAAATTTACCTGAGTACAATACTATCATTTCCCGGAATAAACTAAGATCATTTATGAATGGAGTATGGGACTAAGAATGTTTTACACTTTGAGATTTTAAACCTGATAAGGGATGTTTACAAGCAAAACGATCCGATTGATTAGTCTTTACATACAAGTTATTGCCATAAAAGTAATGATCCATAGTTGCTATGAAGAAATGTTTTACTTTGCATAAAATCTAGAAAATGTTGTTATATGACAATCACGCTATCACTATTTTAATGACACAACTGGGAAATCGTAAAGTATAGAGGTTGAGATGAAAATCGTTATTTAAATTTTCTAGGAACGAAAGTGTGACGACCTTTCAATAGTAATTCACAGGATGAGTGAAAGGGGAGAAAGTGATTGGCGATGGGAGAAGGCGGAGGAGGCTGATGGCATGGAAGATAACGACTCAAACCGAGGCAGAGTCACTGACATACTATTTTGTTGTTATGGTATTGTATTTGTTATTATTTATTATTCTGTTAAAATTTTTTTACTATTTATTTATTTATAAAATATATTTTTACTTCGTCACAATGTAGACACTTAATCAACTTGTACCTTTTGCGAGGTGAACATATCTGAATGATATATAGGTTCAAAATACAAAAATCTAAAAAACCTTAATTACGTTTAATATTCATCCTTCATTACACAAATTAATGCTTTGAACAGCCTAACAACTAACCCCTTGATCCTCATATCATAAGATAATAAGATTTTGAAGTAGAAAAATATTTTAAGCAAGCCTTTAGTGCAAGTGCTATTTTTAATGTTTTGAATATTTTTGCAGTTAATAGACAAAACCATAATTTATTCTTTGATTTGTATGTAATTTTTTTAATAATCATGTCTCGAGATTAGCTTACAAATACACAAATTCCCTGGTATTCAAGCAGAAGATATATTTGCTCGAAGTGTAAAACAGCTTAGGGTGATTAAAAACCCAAAGACTAGCTCATCTATAACCGCTGTCTAATATATGTTTTTATACTTTAATTATCTAGTACTTAAATATGTATCTAAAATTCCTAACCTCCTACCATAAGTGTTAGCAGTTACAACGATATAATTGATAAATACTTCACCAAAGTTTTAATTTCTTCCAGAACATCATGAAAAAAACAACTCTCTATGATCTGCAAATTATTAAAATATCTCATAGTTAAAACTTAAATATCTTTTGGATTATGAAAACTTAAACAAAATACTGAATTTTTCATAAGCAAATTAACTATGTTGGATTCTTTCAGGCAACCTCACTCTTCTATGTTCTATATGTCCTACAGTTCGACAGCAAATTCCAAGGACAACAAAGCACTGGAAGCCTCGATTTTCATAAACACCAAACCAGGATCTAGGAGAGCCTAGGGTCGTAACACAACGGTAAACTGTGGTCTATGTCAAAGTATCAGTTAAGGGAACGTTTACATGCCGCCATATAGTTGAGGCAGCCACTTCCACTTAACTGTTGAGTCGTTATTCTTATGGATCGTTAAAGGGTAAACAATCCCTTTTATTCCCCTGCTGCCTTACCCGTCAAATGATCAACCATTACGCTTCCATCTAGCAATAGCTGTAAATGAACGATTAATGCGGTTTAGGCTTCCATACGTTTTATTGACGGTGCTTTATGGTTCTGGGTTTAGGAGATAGTGACGGTTAAGTTTATTCTTATTTGGTCTTTAGATTTTATGCCCATTTCAATGTGAAATGTCTTGGTATATTGGGTCAGATTTAAGATGACCAAGTGCTAGGCTTTACCGGGAGATAAAATTACGATCTGTATCCTACTTATAATAATATTTGTTATAATCACAATATCGCTCATTCAGTAATTGCTTCAGGGCACACTGAACTTGTTTTTGTGACTTTTTTTGCTGTAGTTAAAAGTTTTATAATATATTACTTGTACAATCTACACTTTTTAATGTGGCCATAAGCAGATAACCGTTTGTAGAAATGTAAAACTCTAGTTTAAGTTAGTATAAGTTAGAATAGTGACGATTGAAACGAATTTTTAAAATAATGTCGATTACAATAAAACTTTCTTATTCTTATTTTTAGGAAATGCTTCACTTAAAAATGCATTTGCAGATTTAAAAAAAACACATGTTCTCAAACCCTAGAGGTATTTACTAGTTGGTAAATACCCAAAAGTAAATGTTTATATTAATTATTTATTTTTCTTTCACACAAGGCTTGTCTACAACTGTCAGGTTCATACCCTCAACTTAACGCAAAGGAGTCGAATAGTCACCGTTCTCTAGCCTTCAACCAAACAGTCCGAGCTTAAAAGATTTAACCAACCTTCGTACTGCATTCCGTTTTTATGCGGCCCTTAACTTTGTAAAGGCTAATCACCTCGGTAAATCCGCAGTATTTAAATTTTCAAAAGATGACCACTGTTCAAAGAGCTCTTGACATTTCAGATCGGACTGTCATTCCATGCATTCCTGCGTACAAAGCACTCATCGATGACCGGTGTTATCTTTAGTGGCGGCGAGGTATCCAGGCTCTCTGCTCAGATCCCAGATATCGGGCGTGAATCCATTATGGGTCTTGGCAAGGATTCCTTCTACATTCCTTAATCATCGATATAGATTTTGAGATATTCACCTCAGCTGAGGATGTGGGATTTCGTTTTGCTGACTCCCAATAGCTATGACCTAATGCAAAATAAGTGGAAAAGAAAATTATGTTTTGTAATTCTATGTTGTAGGTAGTTTCTTTAACCCAAAACATTCCAAAGTGCAAAACACTCTTTATGTTTTCGAATCTTCATATTAAATATCTTCATAGTCATATTCATATCTTCATATTAAATATGAAGATTCGAAAACATAAAGAGTGTTTTGCACTTTGGAATGTTTTGGGTTAAAGAAACTACCTACAACATAGAATTACAAAACATAATTTTCTTTTCCACTTATTTTGCATTAGGTCATAGCTATTGGGAGTCAGCAAAACGAAATCCCACATCCTCAGCTGAGGTGAATATCTCAAAATCTATATCGATGATTTTTTTGAATATTTTGTTGCGATGTCATACATTTGAATGTGTATAACGTAACGTTACGGAATTCAATTGTGTATCTAACTTTAAAGATATCAAACAAATGTTCACGCTGATGACTTTGGGAATTAAGATGTGAAAATTTGGAAAGCACTATCTATTATGACCAAGGTTTATACTGAAAGTAACGAATCTTTATTTCCAGATACTATAGAGGTTTTCTATTACAATAAACAGTTAATCTTTCACGTACAATTTAAGACATCGATATCGTTTATTATTTCGCCCGCATTTCCGTTAATAATTATTTTATAAGCCGGTCGAATTTTAACGGAATAACTATTAGGAAGTAATGAACACCGGTTTGGCCGGTAATGGCTTTCTAAAAGGGTCCATTGAGCCGAATGATCAATCATAATGAACAGAAGCTGTCTGAGATATCAGGGCCTGGCCATTACCCCCCATTACCTTGCTTCTAATCGACTCGGCCTGCGCCGACACTGGCACTAGTCACTGGCACCACCGACTGGCCTTGCTGATTAGATTATGAAGGCATTGTTTGTATAAGAATCCTTGGAGTTTTACATTACAGGTTCCACGCATGCAGGACCTGTTTCTATAGTTACTAGGAGAATAACAATTTTCAACACTATAATGTACTACTAAAACTTGAAAATAATAGGAAAGTAAAATGAAGTCTAGCAGGGTTATCACCAATAAGGAATGAACAACATAAACATTGTATTCTTTGTAAAAACCTAAAGTATATATGTTACAGTATTCTTACGTCAGTTAATATACAGTGTGTAAAAAAAGTCCGTCCCCCCCTTTAATTTGTTTGTTTGTTGAAACAATTGAATCACCTAACCCAAAGTATCTTGACATTATCGGAAATTTTGAGTGTCCCCCAAAAATGGGGTATTTTGGGGGTAACTCAAAATTGTCAAATGTTTCACCCTTTTGAGTGACCCCTCATTTTAAAGAGCTTTAAAAAATAGGCGAATGGTGGAGGTTGGAGGTCTGTAACGTGTTTCTATCCAATATGGCAGCTTGTCAAAGTTTTTAATATAGCTCATTCCAGTTTTAAGTCACCAAAGGTGAAATCAAAACTCCAAAATTCTTAAACGCCAGGTTTCAAGAATGAGTTGTATTCAAAACTTTGACAAGCTGCCATATTGGATAGAAACACGTTACAGACCTCAACCTCCACCATTCGCCTATTTTTTTAAATCTCTTTAAAATGAGTGGTCACTCAAAAGGGGTTTACATTTGAAAATTTTGAGTTGCCCCTAAAATCCCCCACTTTTGGGGGACACTAAAAATTCTGATAACGTCAAAAGATACTTTGGGTTAAGTTATTATCATTCCCCAAAGGTGATTTGTTTGTTTTAACCAACAAACAAATTAAAAGGGGGAAGCATTTTTTTACACACTATGTATTACACATGGTCACGTGGCTGGCCAGTGGTGCCCGCTCGTGAAACTATCATAGCAGCTATATTAACAGGAATCAAACCTGCGCTTGACCTCAAATGACTTAATCCTCAAATGACCTCCTACGCTCCACCTAGCAATCATGTCCAGTAAGGCTATGTAGCTGTCTTGCGATCCAAATTTGTTCAGTTTATATACATTTACTACAGTATAAACTAACACAAATATTCAAGGGACACAGACGTATTCTAAATAGCTTTAACTTGTTGTTGTGCATGTTAGCTGAATATTCAACATATTTCTTTCCGTAGCATTGTGTAAGGAGATTGTTCTTAAAACATATGAAATTACTTTATCTCAAAGAAAAAGGTTAACACTAAAACTGTAAGTAATACAAATAGAGTTTAGCTAGAATAGAACATATATTATTTTTATTTATATTAAAGCTCTACAACGTTATTTTTAATATTAATCTGAAAACTTTTAAACTCCGGCACTGGAGGACTTTCTTGCTTAGTTTGCAGGCGAAAATCTGCTACACCAATTTTCCCCATTAGTTACGTGCAAGCCTGCTCGACTTTTAAAACTTTTAATGGGCTTACTTCCTGGCCAATAAGTGTATTGCATTCCTACCCCAAAGTGACTCTCCCTAATAGCTTGAATGTATCATATAATTATGTTTAAGATATTTTAAGAGTTTGCTATGTTTTAGTGGTTAACTGGTGGAATATTATGAAGAATCGATAAAACAATTTTCGATAACTTATGGAAATAATTATCATTATCCCGCGTAAAAGTATTTACTAACAAACGCTATTATTCTTTTAAGTTTCTTAGTTTAATAACCGTATTACGGTTGTATCATTTCACAGTATTTTGTTCTGGGATGGATTTTGGATCAATAACATTTTTTTCGGCCAGACTAAAGACATTTGCTGACTTCACTAAAACTGACAATTTAGTGAAAAAGCTCAAAAATGGTTTACTTAATTATGAATACGTACACACTGGTCAATAGAAATTAGCTAACATATAACAAGTAAATGTATGCGAATAAGCAATATCCATAAAACACTCGCACCAAACAGTAAACATAACGTATTTCTATACTAGTAAGACAATCTACCACTTATTTTGATTTATAAATTGTTCACATATTATTACAATCATCTAAAATATACAGAAATAACTACCCTTTAATTTTATAATAGTAAAGTAGTAAAGGAAGAATAGCATATACTATCTCCTATGTTATAGATATAGTTGAACAAATAATTACTAAAGCTGTACATAACTAAAAAATGCTCTAATAGTACACACCCTTTAGAGAAACTGAAAATTATTCCCTGAGGCAACGCAGTAAAATATTATTTTTAAATAATTTACTTTCAAATCAACCGAATATTGAAGACTTTCAAAGTTAAAGCACTCTGAGTTGTTAGCCATTGGCTTATGGCTAAATAAGCTCATTAAAAGTTCGAAACTGCTTGAAAGTTGAGCGGCCATGTCAGACGCTGCGGATACCGTAATGAGAAAATTGTTCTCTCGGATATCTTTTAAAAAGAACAACTAGATTTCTGAGTTACCCTTCAAGAACAGTTGGTTTCTAAACCGTTTTCCCAACAAAACTATTTTAACTCATGGTGTTAGTTACAAACCTGACGTTGAGGCAAGGTGAAAAAATAGCTACCATATAATATAGAGTGGATATCGTATCTATATAAATTTATATATTTTTACCAAATACCACAAATATTATTACTGTTAGACAGTTTAAATGTTATTTAAACTACATGCACACATTTAAACTCGGTTGGTAAATATGAAAAGCGAAGAAGTATCAATGTTTTTGTAACATGAAAGTTTCTGTGTTTATTTAAATGTGTGATGTTTATTTTCACTTAACAAGGCTTGTTTAACGATCGGCTGTTTATTCAAGTCATACTGACTGGAATTAATTAAAACTCTATTAAAATGGTATTCCAAATAAAACTCTGGTAAATTGTCCTTTGAATAAAAAAAACTAAAGACAATTATTTTTAAATAAGATACTCATTGAAGGTAGAATTCAAAAGTCGGTAGGTTTCGTTAAGGAAGAAACTGATAGTGACCTAAAAGGAGTTAAATACCAACTGGAGCGTCATTCATCTTCTCACTGCGTTATCTCGGGTCGGCTTAACCCCATGACGTCACGTAGCTGAGACCACGACGTTCTTTAATCACACTTTCGTTGCAGATCACTAACTTTTTATCGTTTCTCTGAGTTTACTGGGCCTTTGAATCTCGCTAAGGTAACTAATATATTTAATTCTGGAAATTTGGCCTATAGATCAATACCTATATAAGCTCAATATCATTTGCTTATAACCATTGTATCGCAAAAACTACAGTGACTTTGAAGTTTAAATTTGGGAAGATGGTTTGATTTATGCTGTAGATGGGCAGTAAGTCTGGGTTTTCCGAAGTTTCTCTCAGGGCTCCGAACCACGGGTTCTCAAAGTTACAACAACGGGTTGTTATAACAATTGTATTGGATCTGATGACGACTTAAGAATAATAATTCTATATTCTCAGCCATAATGTTATTCTAATGGAGAATAATTAAAGTTTTATATCTCTCTTAATTATGAACATACATTATTGAAACTTATTAGGTATGTGGCTTCACGTGGATGAGTTATATTGATAATTGTTAAAAATACATATCTTATCTTTCTTTTTGCAGCAAACCTGCGTATTCAGCCCTAATTTTACTCTTATGTAGAATAAATAACATGCTATATATCACTTATTTATTCGTGTATTTTTATGAAACTTGGTGAGTGGCTTTATGTGGTAGGGAGAAAATATAAATGCATTTGAATTTCGCTGAGTATGCAGGTTTGCTGAAACAGGGGATTTTTATTTGTGTCTGAAACCTCTCCACCTCATTCGCTCCCCGTTCAATTTGTAGATAAAACGGATAGCAGAAGGGCGTTAAAATTTCAGTAGTCATTAGTATTTTATTTATGTCTAAAAAATCTCCACTTCATCCTCTCTCCGTCCACTATCCTCCCCCCCTCACAAACAGGTTTAATTTGTTTTAATGTGGAGTTTTAACGGATAAGAGAAGGGTGTTGCCATTCCAGTAGTCAGTGAAATGTTTTATTTATGAATGATCTGTTCTTGCTGTTGTGCTACATATTTATTTGAATAACAAAGCTGTTTATTAATGAAAAAAAGTATAAACAAATACGAAAAGCAGAACGCATGCTCCCATAAGGATAACATATAAACTTTGAGAGCCAAAAGGGCATAGCTCTACACGTCCAAACACAATACTATTTACATTCGACACATCTCCTAATACTACTGAATAAGGTGCCAAGTTGCATAATCCTACGACGCCACATATCCGAGAAATCGGAACGACAAAGATTCCCTTAGCCGATTAATACATAGATGTTTTGACAAATTAAATTCAGGACACAACTTACATCTGTGGAAAACTTATACAATTTTGTAGTTCAACATTTTGTCTGGGTTCGGGTGGGGGAGGGGGAGGGAGAGAGAGGGAGAGAGAGAGAGATAGATAGAGAGAGAGAGAGAGAGAGAGAGAGAGAGAGAGAGAGAGAGAGAGAGAGAGAGAGAGAGAGAGAGAGAGAGAGAGAGAGAGAGAGAGAGAGAGAGAGAGAGAGAGAGAGAGAGAGAGATGAGCACCACAGAACCAAGATTTTAACCTTTTTTAATACTTAGTCGATTCTAGACCATTGGGCGGTCTCTAGTTTAAATTGATAGATGTTTTGACAAATTAAATGCAGGACAAAACTTACATCTGTGGAAAAGTTATATAATTTTGTAGTTCGACCAAATACAAACCAGTTGCACACAGATTTCACAGTCGAATGTTTATTTACAATCATCAGTTCATGGTCAGTGATGACGCCATTTAATCGCTGCTTTCCAATGGCCAGGGCTACCGCGACTGACGCTCCTGCCAAATGACTTTCCGCACATGTATAATCTCCTGTGCAATCATTATAATCACTTGGGCCAAGTGTGACCCGCAGTACGAACTGGTTTTGCTGCCCGAGCGCCCACATTACCCTGTATAAATATTAATAGACCATCTCCATATTTTCCAGCGGGTCGCCGACTACACTCCCACCGCCGTAAATAACAGCTTCCGTTACCTTCAGTAGATGCGCGGCTCTCCTGGACGGTTTGGGAACAAATGGGTTATATAGGGAAGTTGTAAAGCTCTGAAAGATCGGAAGAGAGCCTGTGTGAGTAAAACTGAGAAAACAACGTGTGGTTAAAGTGTTTTGTGAGAAAAAATGTATTAACCAGGTTGTGTTGCTAAACTGATAGGCTATATAGTCTCAGAACAAGAACTAGACTAAATTAGCAGTCTCCATCCCAAGATTTAGTTACATCAGTTTTTATCAAACTGGGCCTATCACTGTACACCGCATTTTATTTTCGACAAAAATTATATTATCTTTAAAATGACTGACCTAGTCAGTATAATTACGAGGTACGAGGTTTTTTGATTATTTGGGCAATATTGGCTTAATCAACCTTTTACTTCAAGTATATTTTTGTCAAGTATTGTATTGCGTTTGGTTCTAAGTACTTATGTCTTTGAGTTCAATTCTATTATTTATTACTAATGTCTATCTGCATATGAAAGGGATAGAAGAGTTGAAGAGACAACAAGTTTTACTAATGATTAATTGGCATTTTCTTTATTTTATAGGCTCATATTTTTTAATAACGATTTTCAACTAATTATATATATTATGAAATAGTATTCGCTTTAAAAGTCACACTGCTATGTACTAAGCATATTTAAATAATTACAAAGGTGTATAAAGTTTAAGGAATAAACGTTATCAAAGCGTATTTTAATTTCCTTTACGCACTTGTTTGAGTAGTTTATGCAATTAGGTAAGTAGATTGTGCCACGGCTTATTTATGCAGGCTTGGTTTTTTACTCGTAAGCAAACTTCCCTCTTTCTGGCGAACATTAAAAACAATTTAAAGAGGATTAGCCGAGAGTATTTAGCAGTCTTTCTCCCCCGCACAAGTCGGTGGGAGGTCTTCGTAATACTAATAGCATTCGAATGTATGAAGGGCATTAAAGCCACAAAACATCAACGGAATAAAAACAGGCACATGGCTGTAATACCCTAACACTGGTTATAATCCTTAAACAGAATAGCCGGTCACGTTGTCCTTGCACGCTGTGTGATTAGTTTTCAGCTTCAAGTTTTTTGTCGTTATTCCATACTTATTACAAGATTACGCATATATAAAGATATAAAATAAATTGAATGAATAATTATTAGATTTTAGAATTCTGATAATGTTTTTTAATAAGAAATAATTTTTTTATTAGCTAATTTTGACAAATAAGAAACCAAATTTGTTAGTAAATTTGTTACACAACAAATATATAGTTTTTTAATTTTCTTTATTATTATTATCTATTGAAGCAGATGGAAGCCTGTTTGAACTTTCTTGTTCAAGTTTATAAGAGGATTTTGTAAAAATTGTAAACAATGGTTCTTTGCTGTTGAAAATAATTTAAACTAAATTGTGTAGACGTAAGCTAATACGAGAATAAAAGCAATGTTCAGGTGCATTTGAAATATTCATATCAATTTGTTTTTTTTTTTTTTTGTAAATTATGAACTTAATGGCTTCTCATAATGATTTCAATTTGCTATTATCGTTTACATTTTTGGTCTCAATATTAGTAAAGAGGAATACGAACTGTCATGACTTCTCACTTTTCAGTTTTAATCCTCAAGCAAGAAACACAAATTAATAAGATTAAAAAGAACAGAAAACAATTTACCAACATAAATTTGTACTAATTCTAACTGTTACCCACGACTTCATTTACATTTATATAACATTTGTTGATCCTCCTTTTTTCCCGATGTTCTCTTGTTTATTTCCGTTGTTTCCAGTTGATTTCCGTTGGTTCCCGGTGGTAAAAATACCATTATGTAAACTCAAATAAAATCATTACCCATGTTAACAGTGATAATTTCAAACATGCAATGTTAAGTAACAGTAGGACCGAGCCCCAAATGATTTTCAGTACGGGGATAGGTGAATGTTTGATTCTCATGTACTTAACTTACTACCAAATTTCAGCTCCAAAGATAGCTTATACACTCAAAGCAGACAAGAATATACTAATAATACTCCTAACTAATCCTAACTGATATACTCTTTAAGGCTACCACTGGCCTTTATTTTTCCCGTTTTAACCCTCACATACCAAATTAAGCGATAACGCTGTCATTTGGTAGGAAGAAAGATAATAGGCCACACTAGAATTAAAAAAATATGGCATTACTCCAGTTTCGAAATTCCTGTGGGGCTATGCCCCGCTGGCTCCTAAAATTACGTTTACCATCCCACACCTACTACTGGACTGATGGAGTGATTATTAAGGTATTCAGTGAATGGAGTGATAATTGGTAAATATATGTATATTTATATAGATAAGATAACCACTCTGTATTCCTCTGTTATATATTATCAATCGTAATTCAATGTTTTAAAAATTCACTACAACAGATGAATATGCAGGTTTGCTGCTACGAGGATAATCAACGAAAATAACTCTGTTTATGAAGGGGGGGATGAGGGTTGGGGAGAGGATGAGAGACGGGGAGAGGATGAGGTGGAGAGGTTTCAGGCAAAAATAAAAAGGCTACTGACTACTGGAGTGGTAACCCTCATCTGCTTTCCGTTTTAACTCCACATTAAAAAAATACCTGTGGGTGTGGGTGGGGGAGGGGGAGAGAAAGAGAGAGAGAGAGAGAGAGAGAGAGAGAGAGAGAGAGAGAGAGAGAGAGAGAGAGAGAGAGAGAGAGAGAGAGAGATGAGCACAACAGAACCAAGATTTTAACCTTTTTTTAAATATTTGGTCGATTTTTCGACCATTGGGCGGTCTCTAGTTAAAATTAATGGATGACAAAACTGCTGCTGCTGCTGCTACTGATGATAATACTAATGCCACTGCTGCTGATGCTGATTCTACATTCAGCAACTGAAGAACCTAACATTTTCTACCAATGATTCTATATTCAGTTCAGTAAAGTTATTTTAACGTACTATGATTAATACTATTTACAGACTGATTAAAATAGATTGTACATGCACTTTTTTACATTTTTTACTGATTATTCAATGGCTAAATTTTACTATTTTGAAACATCTTGAACAAACTACGGGATGTAAAAACAAATTCCTTGTAGAATTCAAACAGAATTGTGCGTTTCTAAAATAATATATCTGAAATTTGTTTCTTAAAATTTCATCTCGTGATCGTTTAGACAGGGATGGAGGCATCTATAACGTCCATTAGAACAATGCTTCCCGCTGCAATTAATCAAAACAATGGCGGTCGTTCCGACGAAACCCGATTGAAACATTCTACAAGCAGTAATTGGGGTCCTCGGGGGCCACCGCCGCCAGAAATATGTATGAAATGAGGAGCAAATAAAACGTCCCCGAGAATCCAGTCCCGGACTCGTAATTGATCCGCGACCGTCGCCTCCACAAAGAACTATTTCGAATTCTTGCGCGTTTAGTCTGTTTGTTTTTGCTGCCCTCTTTGTCCGGCCGGTGTGGTTTTCCTTGTCGCGTCGGTTGTTTGTGTCTCCGTGTTACTCTATTTTTCACCCGCTAAATACAGTTGCCAAGCGTGATTAACAGCGGTCGCTGCATAATCTGGCACCGGGATGACGGAGAGGTTCTGGAGGACTGTAGGACTGGAGGACTGGTGACGAGAGGAGCGGGGGGGAGGCCGGTGGGAGTGTGGGATGCTGGGAGATGGGTAAGAGTTGGGTTGAGTATCATGAGGTTGTAGTTACAATCAAGTTACACTTCTGCTGAGGTTTAATATAAATTCAATAATCATTCAACAATATTAAATATCGATTGAGCTACTTGAAACTAATTTCAACTTTTAGTTATTTTAGTGTTTTAAATTAAAAACAAATCAATACTAATTAGATAGAGGTCTTACCTGGATTTGTCAGGGAGAATGGTTTATAGTGTTTTACCATACGCGTAAAAACCTTCTGTGTGATAGGTTATAAAGCTCTTCATTGTTTGAGAAACTTAAATCGTTACTTCAAAAAGAAATAACAAATGTTATCATGATTTGTAATCCAATTTAAAGGTAAAAACTGTGTTCTAATTTTTTAATTTATTTTGATAAATTACCAGACTTTTTAGGAAATAATCCACTGCCTCTTAAAACATTGTCCTTAAAAAACGATACCGCATCGGATATAATACGTCGTTAGGGTCCGTGTGAATATTAGTATAAACTTTCTCTGAAATATAAGGTTCCCTTTTCTATTTATGTATACGTATTAACAAATCCTAATTTGTCAATTAGGTTTTAGTTTCATTTCACATTTCGTATTTATTTTTAGTCTCCAAGTCTATTCCGCTGCATCCACGGCGTATCTGATTGTTGAGCGATAACTCGCACTATGCAACATGACGGCAATGCTACTGCACCGTTACCCCAGATCACAACCGGTGGCAGTCGGTCCGTTCACCGTTCCGTGTTCGCGTTCTGTGCGGAGTTCACACGTTCCGGAACGCTTGACGGGTATCAGTCTATGGAAGATGACGCTGCCTCTGGTATCGGCGAGTCAGCCCAGACTGATTTCAAGCTTGTTTGACACCCGGCAGCCATGACGCGTTCCGACCGGAGAACCCCGTTAATCCGACATCGTCTTCGTCGTCGACGCCGCTGTCCGGGTTTTTGTAGAACTTCTCTTTCTGAATGGCTCAACCGTACCGGCGTCACTTCTGATCTTGTTATCGGATATTTTAATTTTAACACGTTTCCCAAGTTTCCCAGGAGGTGGTAAAAAGTTCATAAATATGCGGTATTTTCGGTCGGATAAACTTGTGTAATCTTGTATTTATTAAAATGTTGTATTAATTTTTTGAATGCAACAAATAATACATATTGCTTATTGTGTTTTTGTGGACAATTATGGTTTTATAAAGAACTACTACTACTACTACTAATTATACTACTTGAATATATGCATAAAATAATACTAAATTTCTCAATTTAAACAATCATTTAGCTATGATTAATCGGCATGTAGAAGAAACAAAAATGATGTTTCACACACGTGTTTGTGTAGATTTTACCACCTTAAATAATTTAGTTTAAACTTAGAGATGGGTTGTACAATATCCATGCACAAAGCTATTACACTAATCCTTATCTCTAAAACTTAGAGAGTTCTATATCTATAATGTTTTGACATTTTCAACCCGGAAACTTAAGTGTGGTGGCAAACAACGCCACGCTAAGATTTCCAGTTCGGTACAATTCGTGCACTGTCCGTTTTTAATTAAAAAACTTTGTGTTTTAATAATACTCGGAATTGTTTTAATTTTGCAATAAGTGGAGATTTGTTGTGCATGAAACAGAGCATGTGTTGCTTTTGCAAGAGCTAAATTATATAAAAAGGCTGAACGGTTTTTACAAACATAAATTAGGTTAATAATTTACCCGTAAATCTGTTGTGACCGGTTTGATTATTTTACAAGCTCTCAACGATTTTGCGTAAGCTTCTTAATATTTAATTTAAAATATTGCTTAAGCCCCAATTACATCAAGCTGCGGGGACTTAACTGTACATCTCAGAATATACGCGCCCTAAAACACTTTACGTGAGACATAAAACTAACATAAGCCTGAAGTAAATTGCGTGGACCCGAATAACATAAAATATTTTATTCTGCGTGCCGTAACCATAAATTCTGTGTCGGCGCTCTGTAAATAACTTAAGACCAGAAAACGTCGATCTTACAACTTCGACCGTTTTATAGACGGCGTTATCGTCAGCTATCAAATTGAATTAAAATATTTAACTAATTAAAATCTATTACGTCCAAGTAATGTACAAAGAATAACCTGTTCATAAATATCTAGGTTATTTGGTATTTTTTCTTAATAGTTTGTCAGTTTGTACAAATTTGGTGTACTACTTCTATACTTTTTTTGGCATTTCAATTGAGTGATTGAAATAATCTAAAACTATTAGGATAGCTTAATAGAACCGGAAAGTAACTTCAACTGTTTATTGTAATTAATTAACGAATCATTTTACTATAGGGAATATTGTCAAATTAGGTAGTATTTCTTTACTATCGAAAACATGCATTTTTTTATTTCTGATGATAAAACTGTTAAATAGAATCCTGCTATTAATATTATAAGGACATTGTTGGTAATGGTGGGTTTATGTTATTTCAGAAATAGTTGCGTACATTTTCAATCACTGATTAGATATAAACATTGTCCTGGCTTTTCTGCATCAAATTCCGAAATTTTGGAAAGTTGTGTGACTTGTACAGTCGTTTAAAAATAATTGTAATTAAACTAGTAATCAATATTTAAGCGATCTAATTTAAGAAAACTCAATGGTAAGTTTTAGTTTTAATCAAACATTCTGCAAATAATACTATATTATTTATTTACTTGTTTTATAAAGTAGTTTTAAAGAAAATTCATTACATGAATAAAAAAACAGCATACACTTGCCCTCGGTAAATAGATCCACGGTATGCGTTCAATGCCATTATTATTAGAGTTGCGTCGAAATTACCAGCTAATTTAAACATAAACGAAAAAGACAGAGTATCGAGTTTTTGTGAAACCAGAGAGATTAGTACCATTAGCCGACATCAAAGGGTGGTTGTTTCATCAATCTGTTGCCGTTAATAAACTGAACAGATGAGCCAATCATTCAGCCTAGCTTTCTGGATTTATCTCCAAAAGGATCTTCATTTTGTTGAATCATTACTTTTCACTGGCTAGATAATTAATAAAAATACTACTACATTCGGTATTGAATAACACAATAAAAGGTAATTGTAAGTCAAATGTAATTGTAAAAGTAAGTTTACTTATTACAGAGTATATTTAGTATTTAAAACCAAAACAACAAAACAATTATTTATAAATTATTTAAGTGTAAGGCAACGTGCTTGCTTTCTTAATTTACTAAATACTAGAATAAGAAAATATTTATGACAGTAAGTTATTATAAGAAAATTGTAAGTTTTTAATTTACTTAACTATTTAATTTATGTCACCATTTGAATTTTTACCCATTTTTGTTCAAATCAAACGATGGTACAAAATACAAAGAGATCAAAATGCAGATCTATGAAATTTCAGTTTATTTTTACACTCACCACACTGTAGAAAAATTAGCTCAACTGTTATATGCCAAAAGTTTATACCCAGAAGTCAAATTGCTCCCATGAGTTGTAGTGTGGAAACTATTATGGTTTAGTAATATGTAATTGAAGTAGCAATTATTTGGTTTGGAAAAAACAAAATTTATGAATTAAATTACTTTAATTATTCATAAAAATCACAAAAGATTATTCACAAAAATCACAAAAGATTATGACAAAAATAAAAACTATTACTCTTGCATAATGTAAATAATTCTCTTTAATAAAAATGTTGAATAAATGTATTTTAACAAACCCCAACTTTATGAAGAAAAGAATTTTATATTTACTATAGCCTGTTGCCAAATCTTGCTAGAGAATGTCGGAAAAGTTTGGGGATCAATGGGAAGCGATATTGGAAAGCCCTTACCTGCCCCTCAGGCGATGGCTCTCAGTAGAAGTCTATTGGAACATGCTCAAAGACGTAAATAAAAGAAATTCAGGCTCAATAATTGTACATTTATGTTTAATAAATAAATATAAATATAGGCTATATATTTTTAACATAACACTCGCATTTGTAACTCTTAATTTTGTTTTATCATAATAAGTAAATATGTTTAAATTGAGTTCTGGTGTTCAATATCAATAGCTTAATTTAGTAATATTGTGAGTTATTTAAGTGTGCTTCGCTTTTTTATATATTATTCATGTAATTTTATAAGAGGCTTGATAAAAGTTTGAATTGTACCTGGAATATAAATATTTAAATATTATTATTATGATAAATATAGTTGTTTTTAATATAATAAATAATTACAGTTGAAATAAGTTTATACATTTATAATAAAACCCCTAGATTTGATTTTTAAATACGTCAACAGTTCTTATTGAGTTCTGTTTTGCTTTTTTAATGTTGAAACTAGATTAGCAGGAACCAAACATTATAGTGCTGTATTATAAACAAGTATACATCTGGGTAAATTGTATTAAGTTTTATTGTTTGTTTATTCACACGGAAGTAAACATGATAGATGGATTTATTTCAAGGATGTTCCTACTAAATATCTCATTTTTGTTTAAAACTTATAGTATGAAACATTTATTTCTAATACAAATTTGGTTAGATTATAAATAAGCATAATTCAAGGGAGATACATTCAAAATAAAATAAATTATATGTTTAATCAAGTATTTTGATTACAAATGTACATCGACTGAAAATAAATTTAAACGAATAATTGGCACTAATTATGGATTATGTAATTCTAAATTAGGATTTAATAAGGAAATAAAAAATATATAAACAAATTGTGAAATAAATCATGAATTAATCAAGTTAGAACAGAACCGATTACGTTTTAGCTTGAGTACCCAAGGCTGTTGTACATCAGAGGCTCGGAGTGAGGGGATTAGCCGACATCAAAGGTTCGTGTAGCATCAATCTGTTGTTGGCAATAAACGGGGCCTACATCCGATCACGAGGCTGAAGCACCAGAAAATGGTTGTTTTTAAATTAGTCGGCCACAAGTTTATTTAAAAATATTGCCTAAAGGGGAACTTAAGTCACTAAAATCACTCAATGGTTGTGCTACTGCAAGCTTTAACTTGAAAACCGGTGTATGGCGTATATGCGACAAGGCTCAGCTCCATGGAAAATCAAAGTCAAGTCCTAAACTCACAGCTCTGACAGTGTCAGAGCCCCGAATCAGTACTCCGACAGAAAGTGCATGTGTATGTAATGGCTCCTAAATGTGTTGCTCCGACAGATGTGTTGGAGTTATGCCTTACAGAGCGGTTCCTGTCGGAGCTGTTCATTTCTGACTTAAAAGTGTCGAAATAATGTAGTAACGGTCGGGAGGAGATGTTTTTTGATTGATAAAATGACTTCATTACATGTTTGGTCACATTTGGAAAAAGCCGCTTGAATAAGATTTGGTCACTAACAGAAATAACTTGTTAACAATGAATGTGCTGTCGGTCTCTTTCTACACATGAGTTTCTTCTATATAAGTTACAAGAACTGCATTAATGTTTTCTTAGCTGTAACATGGTCTTATTCATAACCTATAATATTTACGTTAGTCCCGTAGAGTGTTAAATTCACAGGTCATAAATTAATATAAATGTTGTGACACAACACTTAGTTTTGCGTTCTATATAACTTGTTATAAACATTATATAAATAAATATATGAGTATGGTTTAGAATTAAGTTAGAAATTTTTTAGAAAATTACGATTCTACAATTTAAAATTTTATATGTAATTTATTCTAAATTTTATTAAAAAAATGTGTTTATGCACAAAAAAAGGATCATGAAAGTACAGAGTGCTGAAAGTATTTAGACTGTGCATAGTTAAAATTGCAGCTGTGTTTTTTAGGTCTTCAAACAGAACCCGTTCTCTAATAGTATATGCCAAATAAAAACTCAGACTACAAATAACCAACATGTATACGCTTTCTCATTCCGTATGTAAAAAACAGTTCCAACAGTTCCCCCATTTCCAACCACTTTTATATTTTTTATTATAATATCACGTACACATCATGTATAAGCTAATTGGACCCAGTAATTCCGCTTTCTTGACCTCATTAGTTAAAAACAAAATAAAATAATATAAAGTATATAACAAAATAATATATACAAAATTGATAGTGGGACTAATTTTGGTCTTTCCCCATAATATATGAATGTTCCAAGGTTACATTTAGTTTCAGGAGCGTTGCACATTTATATTTTTTTTATTCCCTCGCATTACACAAATTTTTATAGATTTTACCTTAATTTTTCTAGTATATGTGTTGTATTTTAGATGTTACAACTGTCAATAAAACCTCAAAACTTACTGTTATAACTGGATTATTATGTTTTAAACAATTTAGTCACCCCACTTATTATACTGATATATATTTATTTTTCATTTTAAATTACTGAATAGACAGTTTAGACTGTATTTACAATCATTATTAAAAGGTTAATTAATAACTAGTTTTAAAAGTATATCATACTAGATTTTCATGCAAATCTCAAAGTCAAGATTCAGCTTTGTATGAATTACAATATACAGCATATCGTTAAAAAAAAGTATAACAAGAGAACTAGGTCAAATGCAATACATCATGCAAACCAAATGAACAGATATAGAGACTATTGAATCGCCACTGAGACAACACATTTGTGAATGAACGAGAACCAACGACGATTCTATTTGAAAATAACAAATAGCTCTATTGTGAGGCTTGTTCAATTCTAACAATCGGTACTGAAAGGTATACATTCACTAGAGTAGCCATGTATCGGATACCTGCACTTTAATTGTACTCTCTCAATTTAACATGGTATTCTCTCATATAATTTGTATTTTCATTTGCTTTTCAACGATAATTGATACTGAATTTGACTTTTTTTACCACCCCACTGCAGACCTTCTGATTTGATTAATGGATATTTCCAAACCAAATTTTTCAAATGTATCTTAAATTACAAAATAAACTTTAAATTTATGAAGTTGTAATGTATTCAGTATTCAACATTGTAAGGAATAATATGAAAGAAACATATTACAAGCTTGACAGAATTTAATTTTATATGATTTTTAAAGTAACATATTTGATGGTCCGTTGAAAGTGTAATAACTATATTTTTATTTAAATGTATAACGTGACGTAATTTTCATTCATATTATCAACGCTATCTTACATTTTATTCATTATAGAAGTACGAACTAGGTTTTTTTTGTAGGAGAAAGTGTTTTAAGGTTATGTTTATCACATATTTTCCTTTTTACCATCCCATAGTTAAATTATTCAATAACAAAACTGTAAAGAAATTACCCATAAATATTAATTTTAATGACATATTGATATTTACACCTGTGAAATTCACTTATTATAAAATATCCCTTCTGGAAATATTTCTTAGAATATGTTTTGTCAATAATTTTTTTTTTTCGTTTTATTTCAAAATTATTTTGTTATAAACAATATTCTTAGAAGCAATTTAACCATACCGGTACTCGTTATTCGAGTTTTTTTCTCGTTATTTATAGAATATTAAATTAATCTAGCCTCTTCTAAGTTAGATTAGCCTATTCATTGTAAAATCACATACTTGATCACGCCGACGCAACTAGGGCGTATTTAAGACGAAAATGAAGGAATGGTGAGTGTAAAATGGGTGAGATGCCTTGTGTAGCCTTGTTACTGACTAAGACCGACTGATTATTCAGCCCAAGATAGTGAATTAATAGACCAATGAGCAATGGCAGCTAGATCCAGTTTCTAAACTTCACAAAATGTTCTCAGGATTTTGCTCAGGCGAACTTTTGGAAGCGAGCGCGCTAGCCACTGCACTACCAAAACACAGGCATTCCCTTCTAACAAATGACTTTAAATGCTGGAAATACCGTGGGTAATAGTGATATCTCTGAACAGATTGTTTAGCGTTTCATGAACCGTCATGGGTCACTGGGGGCGTGACTGTAGTTGTGCCGGTGTTCTTCGTGATTCTTGCACTCGAGACCTTTTCTATGACATTCGATCGTTCGGGCCTTACGTTACGGCCAAGTGGGAGCCCTGTTGATTAACATAACATGATATGGGTGGGAATTGAGATGACATTTCGGGTACTTAATAGCAATATAAAATAAAATGAATCTTGTGTAATATTAAAATAAAGGGTGACGGTACTGGTTATAAGGAAATAATATTAAATGTGAGAACTGAACAGTCATAATACGGTTTGGTTTAAATCAAATTAAAATTTGTACAAATATTAAGTTTATGGAAAAATGGAACTTAAATTAACAATCTGTCTAACAGTATCAATTAGTAACAATATCTACAACCTACCATTCTTAAGATTTTTTACTAGAACTAGTAAGAATAAACTATTAATCTACAGCTTTTGTCAAGATATCTTGAAGATGAAAAGATTGTTTCAAACGTGTCACTCATAAACGGATATGAGATAGAAAAAGTTTTGCAAAAACAATATTTACGTTGCGGGACGGGTGGGCCACGAAAGCGACGGGCGGGTGTATTTAATAACCGACATTCGTTCCGATCGTAGAGCATCCAGTCAGCCAGACAACTTTATGAAATACTTAAAAGGTCCACAAGGCGGAACGGTTTTTATCAAGGTTTGGATTCAACAACAGCGGCTCTATGGGCAATTTATATCATGCAATTAATTTCTGAAGCAGCAAATATTGCTTTGGAATGTTATTACTCCATTTGACCCTTGAAGACTAATGGTTAAGTATTTCAAATTATATCTAAGAAAACAAAAGTATGTTACAGACTGGTGATCTGAATGGGCATCTCGCTAGCCTTTCAGATAGCGTCTTGGACTTTAGTTCGAGCAGCCACATGTTTGATTTCAAAGGTTTAGAGTTTAGACTGCACTCCCTTAAAAGCGTTTGAATTATCTTAAAAATTCCTATGGCATAAAAAATTGCAAGTGTCAACAGTTCAACAGTCAACTACATTCAATTTCTAAAAATACAGTAAAATATAATCGACATCGAAAATAAAGTAGAGAATGTCACAATTGGTTTTTGATATACAGCGTCGCATCATCGATGTCGGATCTAGACTTTCTGAATAATTGAATGCTTACATCGTCGTTGAAAGGAGATTAGGCCCAGTACCTTGTAACACACGATAATTATGTATTACACGCAGGTTATTCATTGTTATTGTAAAACAACAAACTACTAACACACTAATTACCGTAATAAACTGCTAGAGTTGAATGTTAACACTTTACTCGTCTTAAAGCAACCCACAGATTACTAACATCTTGTTTGTAAATTCCTTAAAGACTTTTTGTCCACTTAACTTCTGTTCGGAGATGATTTGATGACCAGCTAGTAGACAAATGGTTGAGGGGAAGTCATCCTCACCTCGACTCTTCCTTGGTTGTCCCAATGGAGATAGCGATTTGATTTTGTTTGTATTGCAGTCGTACCACAGCTGATCGGTAAACATCATTACATTTCATTCATAGTTTTGCTGTTGGCTTTGCCAAGAAACTGCGAGTTAAAAGTGAAGGTGTTAACTTTCCCCTTGACCCTTTGTTCATTTGCTAGCCATAAAGTCATCTCCTTACAGCAATTGAGTGGGAAAATAAGTCCTACGTTTTCTATTTCATAAAACTTTGACGATTTATATGAAAAACTAAAACGATTTATCCCTCCGTGTTTGGAAATAAACTGATTTTCTTCCCGGATCTCAGGGCTCTACCTCACTGGTCTCTAAATTGCCCATGTTATTCTTGTAGAAGAAATATTTTATAGGGTTAAGTCACTTGGGTTTTATATAAAATAATTCAATTTTAATATCAGGTGTCACTAAAGTAATAGAATATTTTAGAAAATTACTGTGGTCTTTACATTTTAAGAGTGTTCTAAATTGCATTTCATGTCTGTAAGGTCTTCGCGGGGTGAAAGGAAATACAAGGTCGATATCAATAATAATATGGTAAGCAGAGTCAGAGACAGTTAATTTAATTACTTGCTAATCTACTTTCATTTTTGTACAGGTAAAATTTATTGCTACAAGGAAGTTCCTGTGTGTAATGAAGTTCTGGAACTGATCAGAGCCGGTATTAGGTTTATCAGCTGAGATAACTGAGTCGGTTTGTTTATTGGTGTAAACGGGTTAGGAAACAGCGCCTTTGATGTGCCAATCACTCCTCTCCGAGATTGGTAGTTATTTAGTTCAGAGATACGTGAATAATGAGTGAAGAAATTACTTTAAAGCTCTGAAATATTCTAACAACATTTCATCATAATATAAAATACTGTTTAGATAAGTAATATTTTGTTGTATTCAAAAATAATTGGTAACCCTAAGCAAAAAGCCTGGACAGCGCAGTGGTTAGAGCGCTGCTAGGGGGTCCAGTCGAATCGTTTGTCCTTCAAGTAGTCTTCATTTTTTGTTTAAACAAATGATCTATAATATTAGCTACAAATTTAACTAAATACATTACAATGGAGTCAATATAACAAGCCAAGTGGTAATCAATCGACGGTGGTAAAAATTGTTAATATATTTAAAATACACTAATTAAAACTAATACGGTAATCTTTGATACGGTATGACCATTTAGGTTTGACGTCATTAATTTTTTATTTGCGAGAGTCATATGAGCAATAGTGGGAGTTCAGCAGGTGCACTGAGTATGCGAATGACAAAGAGTAAAAAAAATTAGTTATTGATTATAACAAACATAAATTTAGATAGATAATGAAAGCAAGGTATTTAAGAGAATTAGAGTAACGGGCTGTGCAAGTTAATAGATCGGTGTTATATTGTAATATTAAGGTTTTTTCGTGAGTGGTATTGGGGTGTGGTGAATTAGAACGAACTCTGGACTGACCGTTTGGCGGGCGATCTAACCGCCGACGATTGCTCTGTCGTTAGCTGGATACTCATTGGACTAAATCGTGAACAGTTTTTGAAAGTCAGTATATAGACCAAGCTTTCATTTGCCGATGGGCAGTTAATTACCATTGGGTTCAAAGAACATTTCCGACTCTGAATATGACGAGACCATGGGTTAAACAATGTAATTAATGTAAACATTTAATTAACTAATTTGACCGCTTCTTCAAAACCTGAAAATATAGTTCTGCTATTGAAAAAAATACAGTACTAAAAATAACATAATACTTATTTTAAAAACATAAATCAGTGTTTAATGAATAAGTATTTTGCTTATGTCCAAAGAGAATCGATTAATAAAGCATTTAAATATTAATGCCAACTATGGATTTAATTGTACGGAAGATAGATATTTGTAAATCAATGCGCTATGGATTGCATGTTTGCAGTATAAAGGAAACTACTTCTGGAAGGGTCTAGTACCGGAACTGCCAAATTTCCTCAACAATATCCTGCCAAGTACCTGCCCTTTTGCAAATTGCAGGGAAAATCTAAACGCTTTTCAATCTTTAATCAATACAATAACAGTGACATATTGGGAAAATATACATTCAATTAGACTTTCCAATTTAGTTATATTAAGCAACATTATTATTGCCTGTAACTCTTTCAGTCATTGATAAAATGTAACGGAATATTTTCTGTAACGTCAGGCAAATTACATTTGTCAATTAGGCTATCGTCTTTTAAATATTTAAGAATAAAAACATACATACTAGCTGATGAAAATTAAAACAATATTACATACCTAATTACAATGTTTAGATATAAAGTGTATCTAAAGCCAGTAGATGTTTAATTTTTTACTAATTTACAATTTTAATTGTTTTTTTACCCACTCTCCTATTTTAACATTATAATTGGGACATTATAAAAGTTAAATGTATTTGTTTGCTCAGTAATAAGATTTGAAAAATTAGAGTTATTGTAGTTTTCCTTACTAGTATGCACCTTTATGTTTGATGGATAAGCATTTTTCTGAGTGTAATAATGAATTTTTAAATATCAATAAACCGTTTTGGTTGCTATTTTCTTTTTTTATTTTAGTTATTACTATATAATTCTTTATGCTTCAAACCTTAATATAATTACAAATATTTATGAATGCTTAGATCAAGAAAGCTGTAATAAAGGTACGTAAAGTGTAACAAATAATTGAAATATTAAGGTGAGATTTGAAAAATGTATGGTGTTTACTTTCTGCAATGTAATCAAAGGATATAACTAATATAAACTAGAAACCACAGTTGAATAACAGTGGAAAACATTAACAAAAGGACAACAACAGTTGCAGTAACTGAACAAGAGAAGCCAATGCCAATGAATTGGGTGTGTTCAATGTCCAATACTATCGTACATGACCTTAAAAATACACCCTTGCTCTTGCTTTTAACCTCACAAAATTTATTCACTTTGTAAAATTACACATTTACGTTATTGAGCTAATAAATCTTACAAAACCTGTTTTTGTTTTATAAAAGCATCTGTTTTTAAAACTGCTATTAATTATTATTCCGTTAATTTATTAATTATTTATATATTTCGTTTAATAAGTTTTGAGAACGGACTTGTTTATACCGGAATCATTGTTTATATCGTTTATGTGAGGTGACCCAGGAAATACTACAAACCAGTATGCAAACGAGTATGGAAAGGTAAAATTAAGTTAATTCAGACATTACACTTTGGTGTGTGTTGAGCCTTTGGGCAAATAATAATTCCCAAATAATTTAACTTATTAAAGTTAGTTCTCCTAAATGCGTTCAATGTAACTTAATTTCAGTATTGATTCGATTTTCAAAAAATATAATTTGTTGCCAAATTGTTTATTTATTTGGTAAGTTGTTAGTTTAAAACTTATAAACTAAGTTTTAGTTTTCAATCAACCAACAAAAAGAAATATTTACACCGCTATTTTTTTTTTTTTTTTTTTTTTTTGAGGGGGACAACAAAATATATTTTCTGTGATATATCACAAAGAATCCTGTATATATTCAGAATGTTTTCGTAAAATCAGTAGAACTATTTAAAATTATACTGGGTGTCCCGAAACTCTAAAACTATTCGTCCTTATATTCTACAGTGTATATGCTTTGGCAATGTCAATAGTTTGTAATACTATACGATGTTTATAGTTATAAATACCTAACTGAACTCCATACTACGCAGATAGAAACCAAATTACGCAATTTAACCGAATGAAAATAACCTCTATAACAGAAATCTGATTGTTCCAACAACGGAATTAGTTTCAGTACAATATTGCTTAGATAAAGGTAAACAACATCGCTCCATATATCTATATACCGGCGGGTGTGGTCTTTAGCACACGATTATCTGATGCAGCCTGAGGTGGTGGCTATACAAATACATATACATGTAGCCATTGTATACCGGCCAAGCCAACATAGCCTGATAGGGTCTTTGTTTGCAGATAGGTCTGCGAGCTGCCGGTTATTTGCTTCTATTCGCGCCTAGGCTGCAATTGGCCTATTTATCCAACAAGTCCGATTTGATCGGGTGTTGCGCACGTGTCCAAACAACTAGATCATGAAAGAGAAGAAATCTCGATAGTCCGTAAACGGTATTCTTTGTGGACGGTGAGGAATGTGGCTCTTCGAGTGTTTGATGCAATTCGCATCGGTTGCAGTTTATAAAAAAAAAACTGGATTCGTTGCAATTTTAGAGTTGTTACCTATTTTCACTTTTTAAAGTCAATACTTTTTCCAGCTCATTCAGATTGGGTGGAGGCCGTTTTAATTGATATTATCAAAAAAATCTCTTGATTTTGCTTTACAGAATTTTAACCCATAAAACAATTATTGCAAATACATATTTAGTATTAATATTCTTGATGTTTCTTTTATTTGGGGATAGGTTTTATATTTTCCTATGTTAGAATAAGGAAGAATACCAATGAATTGAATAGAGTATTTAACAGATGTTACAAAAATAAATAAATAAATAAACACGGCACAAGTAGAACACGTGTTTCATGGAGAGTAGGAATGAGCGAAAATATTCAAATGGACATACAATATAAACTTACAGGATCTTAGTAATCCCACACTAAAAGTATTTGCTCAAGCTTGGGCGACTGGATAAACTCGTTTATTTTTTTATCAAACAAACCTTCATTCACTTAAAGGTATGGATACAATATCAGTGATTTTTGTAGTGGTATAAAGCAAAACGTTGATTGTCAGGGTGTGAGGCAAATTCAAATTTGATTATAATTTAAAACATTCAAAGTTTATCTTATCCTATTTGTTACAGCCTAGTAGTGATAGATTCAGATTCACGGGCTTGATCTTTTTATCCCGTAATTGAAACAATCACAGGTGGACCTGTGATGACTGTATTGTCAGAAGGAGTGATTTTCCGTTCACAATCACTGCTAGCAATGCTTGACAAGAGCGAATCTTTCGTGGTCAGTTCATTCTGTGCATCGCCTCCCAAAATCCTGCACAGGTCGGCTGGTCAAACAGTGACAGAGTGATTTTTCAGTTAATACAGTTCTTCTGTTCACATGATTCCTAACATGTAACAGAACGAGTGATTTGCCGGGATGATTTCATAATGTTTTTCTGTTCACATTATTCCTAACAAGTCAGCTGGTCAGCCTCTGAGAGAGTGACTTTTATGTAATAGTTCATAGCGTTTTTCCGTTCATCTGTTTATTCTGCTTATAATTCACCAACAGCGCTGTGGCGAGATCAAAGTTCAAATCATAGGTTACGAAGGTAAGAATAAATAGGTTTAACTGTTAAAAAAAAATACCAGCTCTGCTCATTAATACTACCAAAACGAACATTTAATACAAGTTATTAATAGTATCAATTACTATTACATCCCTTTGGATGTACGATCACATTACAGTGTAAACATTGCTTGTGAGTTTATATTTATTATTTATGCATGTTAAACCTCCACATTTTAAATTGTTACAATCAAAGTAAAATGGTATGCACGTGGAATTGTTTTACTTTTACTTTTTGCGTGAAATGTAAATATAAAGATAAATGTGTTAAAGGAATATAACGTTTTCAATCAGTAGTTTTAAATGTGTTTAAAATAATTAACGTTTTAAAATTGTTTAACAGCTTACTAAATCTGTATAATAATCTCCCACAGTTTCGAAATTCAAAATTCAGTCTATGAGCTTAAAATATCTCCACAGTGCCATTTCCTAAGCCGAGCTTAGTACTCTGTTGATAAGTAGCTGAATGAGTAGACAGACGTGATTATGCTGTTCGACATTTGTCAACCGTGCAATTCTTGATTGACTTATAACAAGTTATTTTATTTTGAGTTTATATTCAACTTCAGTTTGTAATTTACGTAATCATATGTTTGCTCTACTAAAAGCTCAGTTGTGTTGACCAAATATCAAAAATATAATTTGTATTTATTCATTTCAGCACGATTCAATTGAATTTTTTTATTTTCGATTATATTGTTACACATCTCGAGAAATAAAGAGATATCAAATAACGTCGGCCAGGTGGAAGCAATTGGGAGGAAAGTGGGACATGAGACAGCAACAATGAGTGATCGGTCGTCGATTGTCCTCCTCCGGTCGCAAGCATTTCTCTGTATTGTTCCACATTTGGCTGCGACTTACACAGAATTTTAATCTGTGCATGTGTTCTCTAATGGCCTTTAGCATTACCAGTGATATGTAAGCCGCATATTTTATTATAGTTTATTTTATATTTTTTTAAATAAAAAATACTAACTCAATTTTGTATTATGGGTGGAAAATCTTAAATCAGTTTTCAATAGTGCATTTCCAGCCAACTTGAATAAAGAGCTGTAGTAAAAACACGATTTCTAAGTTAACCCACATTTTCGTGATTTTGCCACACTGTGGGGTGAGGCACACAGCTGGCAACCGAGGGACAAAGCTCTACATCACTACGCGTATTTATTTTTTGTTGGGTCAAAAACTGAATATAGAAAAACTTACTTCTTATTTATCTAATAAAAGTATCAATCCGATAGTTAAAATATGATGTATGATTTTTTTTATTAAATTTATATTAAGTGTACCACTAAAATATACTGAATAAAAATAATAGCTTAAAGTAACTGTATTCAACTCAAAACAATTTTCCAACAAGTAAAATTAGATTCATCGTACTCTTTCATGATCTAATTTGAGTCTAGAGTAATTATATTCCAACATATATCAAGTCTAACACTCGGAAAAGGCTAAGTCAATTTGAACAACCAAACATTACAATACATTCTTAACATATATTTATCAAATAAAATGCTTAACTAAATAAAAATGAAAACTAGAGCTGTTCGTTGTGTTCAATGCGGGGAACTGGCTGTTACATTTATTTATAGAGCAGTAGGGACATTGTTCACGTGGACATTGAATGCAGGCAATACATGGCACTGTTCCGTCCACTCCAGTGAAGCTACAGCCTCTTCCTTTTGTTACTCGTATATTTGTTGTAACTTTTGTATTGTGTGTTTTACATTATTAACTTAATCCTTTAATATCTGAAAACATTACAAATATAATCATAGTTTTTAGAGGTTTCGGTTAAAAAGTGTAAATAAATTTTTAATCGCATTCTAAAATGATAAAAGTAGTTTTTTGCCATGTGAGATTGATCATGCTTTTAAATCAAATATTGGAATCAAAATGTTTTTACTTCGAGTGAATATTCCAATTTTGTCACTAATAAATTATAGTTATACGTTTTTGTTCAACTAATTAATTAAAATCCTTATATGCAGTTTTATAAAAATGATTACGCAAATAATGATAACAAACTTAATACAAGGGTTGTTCAATCATATCCGACTTTGATAAACTTTAAAAATGTTCTTTCTTTGTTCAAATTTCTTCTTACACGCGGAAGAAACCGTTCACAAGGGATGTTATTTATACCAGACGTAGGTTCCGGCTATGGGGTGTGCGATGGTCCGTGTCTACTTTATGTTATTCTTTAAATCGACGTTTCATAAAATTCTTTCTTACTGCCTGAAGCCTGATCACCGTGAATTTACCCTGCTCGACTTCCTTCTTTGTAGATATATTTTGCTGCTTTTTGACAATGCTCTAGTAGTACATTCCAGACCAAGCAAAGGTTGTAAGTTTCTATTCTAGTTCAGTATTTTATTTTTATTTTCAAGTATTTCAAAGAAGTAACCATCATGCTGGATTAAGAAAGAGTTTTTATTAAATTTTTAACGTGTGTTTTGTGTAACGGTGTTGATACCGTATTGCTTAGTTAATCTAAGTAAATCCTAATATTGAGTATATATTACTTCTCCATACAAAAGTAGTGATGAGTAACCAAGATTTACACAGCTTTTTTTCATAAATAAACAATTCTTATATTTTTGTAAATCAGCTTAAAATGTCATACACATCTATTGATTATAATATTGATAATTTTATTATATTTACTTAACTTTCGTTTAAATATTGTTACAATTTTATTTGTTTTATCCTTGACGAATTCCTCTGATTAATAATTTTAAATAACTGAAATCTATCAAGATTTTATTTTTGAATTCAAGGTTTTATTACTTTAAACTCGGTCGTCAGCTCGAGATATGAAAATAAATACGTAATATATAAATTAAAACAAAAACTTTGTTGGCTCAATGGACACAACAGGAAGTTAAGCCCTCGGGACAATCAATGCAGGATAATTTATCTGCAAGCTTTTAACATGAGAGTGCATTAAACTCAACTTCATTAAACCGACCATTAAATGCAGCTTTTAGACAAAGCCCATTAGTCTATAGATTAAACGGGTAGTCCATTTCGTTAAATAACCATTACTTATATTTTCCACTCGTTGAAAAAAGCTTTTCAAAACATATTTACTCTTTTAGTCCTAATATAAAAGCCCTTTAAACACTGTATATTTAACCATTTATTGTTTACTGATTTAAATATTTGGTTATGTTGTGGTAAATATTTGCTGTGTTTGTGTATGGTATTTGTTTTTTGTGTCTGTATTTGTTAGTTTTGTGTTTTTGTAAATAAAATTTTAAGGAAAAAATAAAAAATCCAAAAAAATGTAGGTTAGTTAGGTGTAAGAATTTGATATTTAGATGTAAGTAGGGTTCACTTGATAACGGGAGGAGTTTCCTTACCTCCCCAAACGAAGTGTAGTTTTAAAAACTAGAAGCGATAGGTAAAGTCCAAATAAATAAATATTTGGTATTGGTAAAAATGTTTATTTTAACAGATTGTTTTAGTAATTTAATGTTTCTGTTGCAATTGACGTTGTCTGTAAGTTCCCGTAACCAATCACTATTACTTCGCATTTTTTTACTCCTTCATTAAGGAAAAAATATTTTGATAATTAATTTTATAACAATATTTATAGACAAGGAATATTTTGACTTTATTCAATAACTTATTTCTAAGGCCTCAAACAAATTTAAACTAAATAAATTATTTTGTTCATTCGTGGATTATTCTGACTGCATTATCGTTTAATGATAAACATCGATGTGTAAATTACTACAAAAATCAAACACCTATACGGCCTGAGAGCACGCTTCAAACTCGATGGTTTTAACTACGAACTAAAAAATGGATTATGACTCATAAAACGAACTAAAACCTAACACAAATAAACAAATACCCTAAATTCAACTGTCACCGGTTATCCGTTACAGGAGTCGACGATTTACCCAATTAGAAGCGATCGTATCGGCACCCGGTGGCAGCGGCATGGCAGGAACACGGCACTGGCCGGTCCGGCGGAAACTGTTATGAATGAATTATAATTATAAATAATGAATGAGTAAGTGAAGCGCGATGGCTGCCGGGCCCACGCACTCACACAGAAAGCACATTCGGACACATCTGGCAATGTGAAGCAATGGTGTGATTCTGGAGATCCAGTCACATCACACAGTTTTATTTGTTTACTAAGTTTTCAACTTCACTAATAAAAGTTACATAGAATTCAACACACCCACACACTCACACAGAAAGCGCATTCGGGCACATCTGCCAATGTGAAGCAATGGTCTGATTCTGGAGATCCAGTCAAATCACACAGCTTTATTTGTTTACTAAGTTTTCAACTTCACTAATAAAAGTTACATGGAATAAACACACCCACACACTCACACAGAAAGCACATTCGGAAACATCTGCCAATGTGAAGCAATGGTGTGATTCTGGAGGTCCAGTCACATCACACAGTTTTATTTGTTTACTAAGTTTTCAACTTCACTAATAAAAGTTATATAGAATAAAACACACCCACACACTCACACAGAATGCATATTCGGACATATCTGCCAATGTAAAGTAATGGTTTGATTTTGGAGATCCAGTCACATCACACAGTTTTATTTGTTTACTAAGTTTTCAACTTCACTAATAAAAGTTATATCGAATACATCGCATAGAGCCAATCACAGAGGAGTAAACGGGTTAGGAAACAGCGCCTTTGATGGGCCGATTACCCCTCCTCCCCGAGATTGGTAGATTGTTAGTTCAGATTCGGAAAAAGTCAGTGAGGAAATTATTTTAAACATGTTTAATATCGTTAAATATTTAATCAAAATAAAATAAATATAAAACACTGCTTGGCTAAGTAAAGCTTATTTTTTTATTTCAAAAAAATGTAATTGTCAACCCAAAGCAAACCCGACTGAGCTGCTCAGTGGTTAGAGTGCTACTACGGGGTCCAGTAGAATCGTTTAAATCGTTCATTTTACTAACGATAAATGGAATGAAATACATTTTCTTTAGGACCCGTTAGTAACATGAAAATATATGTTCAACTCATTAAAATTTGTCGATGATTGGGCTGAACGTTTGGCGCGGCGTCCATTTTGATCTGTATGCTAGAGGGAAGCTTATTCGGGGCTCAGCTTCGCAGCAACAGTTAAAAAAAATATGTTAGCGGTAACAAATCGCAATTAAATTGCTTTAATTTTAAAGATAACAAATATAAATTTATAAATATAATGAAAATGGAATTGTTTAATAACATCAGAGAGACCTGAGATAACCGCGACAACGATCTGTGTACGCTAATAGTCTGATGTAAACTTGTAACAATCGGTATTTTTCCATGATTTTTCCCCCGCCTGGAGTGGGGTAGTAGTGAATGGAGTCTAACTTTGGAATGAAGGAACCACTGGGGCCACCTTTTGGTCGGGCCTTTGAATTACGGCGACCCTATGTATTGGTATTGAGCAGTTATGTCGCCTTGTTTGGTTGGTTACTAGTGTGACTCTTTTATTTTGGTAAAATGGTGAACCTGGTTTTTATATTTAACGGCTCTAAAGGAGCGGGTATCGAAGTGGTTGGTAGTATAGAGTATTAATAGCATGTGATTTCTCATCTTTACTGCTTCAATAAAACTAGCTGATTGTGCATACTTCGAACTGTAATTCCGTTACAAAACCTGTTCTACTAACTAGATTTTTAGTAGTAGGTTTAAGTGGAGAGAGCTTCCCAACTTAGAAAATGTTCTCTTCGCTATAGACCTGTAATACTTTTATAGAGCGGCGGCTCTAATGCTTAGGTTGGATTCGAACCACTGAATCCTGCATTATGGAATAGTATAACAAAAATATTGTTGTACCCTGCGGTGATAGATTAACGAGTTAGCCTACTCTCTAAGATCGAACAATATTTAAACTTTCACGGAGTATGCTTAGTGCTTTAATGATGTACGACGGCATGAAACAGCCTGAAGCCTTCCCATAGTTTCGGATGGCAATTAAAAAAGAATGATTTTAGAAAATTAATATATTTTCTCAAAATAATTGCACAGCATGTTACTTATGAGGGTACCAGTCAGACAAACAGACACTTTGTACCAATGATTTTGGCTTCACTAATGATGTAATCGTCAAAATAACTGAAATTTTTATGTGTGAGTAATATATGGACAAAGTTAATTTTATTTCAGTAGAACTCATGGTCTTTAATAGTTATTTTATATTGAGAGAACTGCGTTCAACGGTGTTACAGTTGTAATACAATGCCAACTGATGTAACGACCCGCGTGATGTAACTAATGTTAATTACATTAATATTATATGTACCTCCTGGTGTTACTTTGTTGCACAGGTAAATCCGATATTAATGTGTTATGTAGTTATTGCAATATTATAAGGAGTACATAAACTTATATAGGCTATAAAGGCTCGTACATAAACTTACTTTGAAAATTAATTAATATTACCCTGGAAAATGTTAAGTAATCCTTTATCGATATAAACATGAATGCAGAACTTGTTTTCTTTCGGTAAATTTAATTCGAATAACCAGCTATTAATTTTAAGCTTAGGAATTTCAATCTCCATTTAAAATCTATTGATGAACTTATATTGGAAATCTTCTGATCCCGTCCGTAAAGTAATTGGTTTATATAGCTTTTAATCAAAGGTATACACCAATACTTTGTATTCCCATTAATTTATTTGGTTAGCAAATAAAGAAAATAACGTAATTATATGGGGTAAAAACTTGATGCAGCATATTTTTACAACTCTATTAAAATATGGGATTTTAAGGGTTTAAGTGCTTGTTTTCCAGGTGGAAAATTGCATATGTTTTTAACAAAATGTCAAGAAAAAGTAACTTAATGATTTTTTTATCGCTTATAGGTACATTTTTCTAATTACCCTTGAATTCTTAATATTTCGGTGATAGTAAAATCGATCATAGCAGTACAATAAACTGAATTTTAACTTACTTGAAAGCTAAAATACATTATTCCTTACGTAAATGGTTCATATTTTTATAAACTGAACGATCTCTAAGATACCTTAGAAAGATAGCCTATTTTGTGTGTATTTCCCTTCTTTTATGACTCCAAACGTTGCTATAACAATTACTTACATATACATCGTAAATCTGAGGTACATTTAGGGGTGACCTTACAACCAATTAAAAAACCTGTTTTATTTATTGATAATAATTGCGAACCATTAAAGAAGGTTTAAATTACAAGAAACTAGATTAAAGTATTAAACAATATTTCTAAACAATTTATAAATGGAGAACATATAGAGCTTATCATAAGAAAATGTTAAGTACTTCCAGCCTCTTAAAATCCGTGTAATGAGCCCATCAACATATTCTCCCCGTGGAATGCGAACAACGCGGTGCCCAGTTGTACTACGGAGGTCCAGACTCTAATTGTACTCGCGGATGCAGCTCCGTCCGTTTCGCTGGGAGATGCACGTCGCAGATACGCCGTTCGTGACGTCCCAGCTGTTAAATTGGGTGACGTGGTTCTAACCATTCACTCGCCGGTATTCGCCCAAAATATTATCTCTGCGGTCCAATTTCACAACATAAATAACGGATCTGATAAAGCAATCGTGGTCCAGACTTGGTCTTTGGGATCACCGCCTCCTCTCTCTCGTGGTCCGTGGATTCCGCGGGACTTCTTCCCTGCAAGTCCATGTGCTGTGGGATCGATTCACCGGCTGGTAGTTCTGATGAACTACCAAAATTCCACCATAAATGGTAGTATGGTGGAATGTAATACTATGACTGAATTATACTAATCAATGTGCATATATAGTAGAGCTTGTAGGGGACAGACTTAACAATCTTATAGTCATACAATCCTAGTGATAATCCTTTATTCATCATTAATTTCGAAAGTTATTTTGAATTGTACTCACAAAATATTATTGTAATTTCATTTAATATTTATTTGATGTATACTTTTCTTATGCAAGTGTACATACGTATTTCAAGACAATTACAACCCATATAAGTAATACATTTTAGCACATATATGTTTTTCTTAGTTTTATATTCTATAAATAAGCTGTTTCCTCTTTAGAACTCTCTAAGATACTAATGACTTAAATAGATTAAGGCAACGAAGTAGAGATGTCTTTTATCTTCAACCCATGATAAAATAAAATACTTTATAGTCCAATTGTATTACTCGTTAGCTCAAAACTAAATTTTTAGCTATTTTAAAAAGGTTTTCATCGATTACCCTCTGTCACCAAGAAACATAACAAATCTAAACTAATTTTTAATAAAAGCTTATATACATATAGTAAACGTTTGATTTTTGTCTCTTATCCTAAAAAAATTATGTTTTATTCGATTCTCATTAAAGATATATATTCCACTTTATCAAATATAATATAATATTAACATAATATTAATATAATATAATATTAATATAGTTAATATTAATTTTTATTATTAAATCAATTAACTTAGGTTAAACAGTTGAATTGCAAATCTTTGTTTAGAAGAGTCAATAGACAAATGTATATATAATAAATAAATAAATCAATACAAAATAAGTGTACGAAGGAAATTTGCAGTTTAAACGGATATATTCAATTTAGTTTTTTTTATTACGGAGAAATTTTGCCGGTAAAACAATTTCCTCATTTCCTCTCATGTCTTCGTCTTGCGGTACGCAATGATTGCAAAAGGCAAGCGGAATCAGCTGAACAATCATACAACAATAAGCAAAACACCAGACCTCTATTAAGTGAAGTTTTCCAAGAAGTAGAGGGAAATGATAGATGCTTAGTCAACCTTCCCGACAACCACCAAGTCAGACGGAGACGGTACGCTGGGAATCCATGCAACTTTTTATAGCGGCCTCAAATTATCTTTACTCACCACTTATGTACAAGAAATGTCATTGACCTCGCCAAAATAATTAAAATTCGATGTACCTACGAGAATAACATATTATGTCTCCTAAAATCAGACCTCCTACAAAAAAACACGAATATATTATATTGAAGTATATTTAATTTTAGTAGAAGAGTAAAAGATTAAAAAGTGCTATACCTTCCACTAATGGGCGTTTATTTCGGAATTGAAATTTAATTGTGTGAAGTTCATTATTGGCGATTTTTAAAAGTTTTACAATCCAGGATTGTGCCACTAACTTTATTATGTTCAAGGCGTTTTTCTCACCTAAAGACTACTATAGGTGGTATTTCTCAGTTAGTCATGGCAAATCACCGAAATCATTTCTCAAACAACATTACAAATTTATTGACCTAATGTTGTTGTTCAATGTAGCTAATAGGTTTTTAATTACTAAGGGAAGTTTTTTTTTTGTATTTGTGTAACTTTAAATACAAATATTTTAAGAAATAAATTAAAACTCCTTTTGCTTCTTCAGACTTTAAATATATATTTCTTATGCTTAAACAAATCACCAATGGCTTTAGTCGCAACAACTTCGTGATACGGTCTCTACTATGTAATTTATCTTCTTGGAATTCGTATTAAATGATTGATCTCCAGCAAAGTTTTGGATTCTATCTCCCGTTTCCCCAATTAGTTCAAGCCTCCCTCAGTACCAAATTCAGTAGCTGACTAAGTTGTCAAAACTAAAACTTAAAACATTATAAGGTTAGCAAATAAACTATTAGTACCTGGGGTGCCGAGCTTTGCTCGGGAGAAGACCAGTCAGTTTGTTTAGATGACTTGGACTAATATTTCACCACTTCCCCCTACTGATAATCAGATTTGTATAACTCATTTGCCTCTTTTCTACTTTTAAGGTCCCTCCAGTTGTTATTTATAGCTCAATGTCCCTTTGATTTACTTTACTACTCTATTAATGCAATCTTCATTCAAATCGTTTAATCTCTGCTCTCAGGAAACCACGCGTTATAATCATATACGACATGATTATTACTTTGACAGTTCCCTGGTTGATTATGAACAGCTGCTACAATTTTTTTGTTTTGATTTGAAACTCCATAAGCCCAATGTTAATTTTTTTAACTTTTAATTTTAGTTTTTTTACATTATTTGATTTTTCCTGGGGATGAGGCCTGTCTAGAACTTATTTTTATCTCAGAAATTAGTTATTTCGAACATTTGAAGGAAATCGTTAGAGCCGTTTTTGAGATCCGAGTCGCAAGCAAGCAAGCAAGCAAACCTTACTCACATTAGAGTATAGGATTAATGCAATATTACAACATGTTATTTTGTATAATAAATAGCCATGTTATGCTTAAACAGTATGACTCGAAATAAAGAAAGTTTACATACCTTTCCGTCGTCAATCCTTTTTAAAAAAAACAAGTAAACAAAAGGATTGACAACGAAAACTGATAAAAACCTGATTTATTTCGAGCCAAACTTCAATCCTAGAGGCAATATGAATAAATTAAACGGTATATTTAAGCGCATTAAAAATAATTCAAAAACATAAAAATTACTCTCGAAACACTATTAAAATGTTCACTATAAACTTGTTTGATTCCAAATTCTGAAAAGGCCAAACATTCAACTACAACAAACTTTGGAAATCTCAAGCTTTAGATATTACAGTCAAACAAACTTGTTAAATTGGGCGAATATTAACACTTTGAAAACTTTGGTGCAATACGTTTAGTTCATAAAGATAATTGTTGTGTCCTTGAGCCAGACATCATTTCAGTTTTTGAGAAGGCCCATTATCGAGCCGTGTTCCCGAGTGGCGTGTGCGGCTAGGACAGCCTCGGGCGGACTTTGGGTCACGAATCTCCAAACAGCATGTCGCGCCGACACGCCGCCGCCGCGCCGCCGCTTCTAGCTTCTAGAAACCTTCATAATTTTAAAAATAGTTATGGTTTAACCCTTTATTGCACGATGTGTGACCAAATTTCTTGAAGATTTGGATAAACCATAAAGATTTTTACAATTATTGTTACGGCGTAGTTGTTGCTTTTAATCCCATTATAAAAGGTCTTCACAACGTTCAATACTTCTTCTCATAGTCATCAAGTATTGGATGTTTTGGAAATGTTTTTAAGCATTGGTCACCTGACATTTTGTTATGTGAAGAGTTTGAAGACTTGTTTTCCCTATAATTTTCTCTTCCAGATGGGTCTCAGGACTGTGCATGGATCATATAAAGCAAAGGAATGGGCGAGCCACTACAGTATATGGTTGACAGTTCTCGTAATATTCACGTGCCAGGATTGGGATTCGAACCCACGACAGGGCCACTACAATGGCTCCGAAGTCGGTTGTCTTGTCGAGTGAGCCAAAACACATACATTGCCCCTACATTGTAGGTAGAAAGGTATAATAAGTTTGGATTCACCTAAAAAACACCTACCCATATATCATATACCAAAATGTGTTCATATATGGTATTATAATACCATGTTGCAAACTTGATCACGGAAGTACTTAAGTGATGGAAATTATACGCCTCTTCAGGTGTTCCCGTTATTACCTTTGAACAAGTTTTAAACCCCACTCTTCAAAAGCAATAAGTCCATTGATATTTTAATAACAATCAATAATAATACATTTCCTCACAAGAGTTGTTGAATCCGCTGTTATTTTATGATAACTAGTGTCACAGATAAATTGAGGATCTATTTGTACAAACTTAGTAAAATGAACATTTGCCTTACTAAGATTGTCTTTATTTAGTAAGGGGAAATCGTACTATGACAGTATTATTTACTAATATCAGATCAAAGTTTGAAGTATGGATTCATAATTTTTATGAATGCAAAAATACGCGTAAATTGCATACGAGGAATCTCCTAGCACACTACGTAAAAAAATAAACCTTTAAAACTGGCAAAGTTTACTCAATAAATACGTTTACTATTTATCGCATTTAATAATTCAACACAATTCACTTGGAATAAGCAATTTAAAATGAGAAGATTCGTTTAAGAGGTCGTAACTGCGAATGAAACTCAGTTTAAAATCAATGACGTCTCGTAAAAGTCTCAGTTACGGTTATTTTGATTTCCATCAGAATCCTTAAGTTTAAAGTTGAGCTTTAATGTTTAGTTAACGGCACAGTAAAATCCCTTTCGTATTCTCTCAGTGGTATAAAAACACTACATTATAAACTAGCAAACCCGATTACTATTACGTTGACAATTTTTTTAAACAATAAACTTGATCCATTTCTACATTAATTTGTAGTTTATGCCTTAAAAAAATCATTGTTTCTTGATTCATTTTTTGAGTTTCAGCACCGTGGACTCTTTATTAACCATTAAAGAATATTTATTGTCTATCAACTTTGATTTCGCCCTTATTATCATTAAAAACAAACTCTATTTTATACTATTCATCGCTTGGTTTTAATACAATATTTTAAAGAATCGTTTTCAAGCTTGTTGCCTCAAATCGGTCCACCGTCGGAAGGCGATGACATACCATTAGAATGGAGACACGAAAATCCCCCTAAAACTGTTAGTTTTACAGACAGGACGGTCAAGTCGTGTCACCGACTGGCTTATCTGCTGCTCTCGTCGTATTTCATCCTTTCACCTCTTATACGGACCTGTCAAAAACCCATTACCCTAGTTCATTGCCCCGAGGCACCCAGTGATACCGACATTCCATTCTTTCAAAGGAGGTATTTCATAACTAGGTACTGTCGAAGATTAATTCTAAACAATAATTTTTCCACTTTTAATTGCTTAATGTATTAACTTATACGTATATTTTAAGCAAAACGTGTTGTCAAGTTGCTAGGTATCCAGCCACTGGAAACTACCTAAGTGTTTTTATTATATTTTTTATTAGAGAGGTCGGCAGCCTCATTTTCCCCTTAGATATAGACTACATATCTGTGCGTGGAACGTTTCCATCAAAGCAAGGGGTGAGCCGTAGCGTCGCTGTTCGAGTTGGAAAGTACTGAAAAAATGCAGAGATATGAGTTGCATGTGTCTGATGTTGCTTGTTAAAATTGTTAAATTGCAAGTTTGATGTTGCTTGTTAAAATTGCTAAATTGTAAGTTTGGAATCGGGTTTCACCAATGATTATTAAGAATTTAAAATCATATGGCATGTATCAATCTCTAAATGTTATATGAAGTTGTGTTTCTTGTTGATTAGGAAATTTCACGTTTTGTACTATTTGTAGCTAGTTCTTTATTATGCTTGAATATGTATCTTTTAGATTTTTCTTTAATAGATGATGTCTTTTTCTGTTTTAAATTTTTGCATAACAACTTGTCAATGATTAAAACTATGAAACCTTGAAAGAATCCATATTGTAATTGGAACTACTGATCATGTATTAAATTTAATGATTGAAATAAGTACAATAAATCCGTTGCCCATTACTAAATATATAAATACAAATTTACTTGGCAGCACTGCGACTCGCACTCACAACAGGACCGCTGCCATGGTTTCGTGGACCGTCGTGTCACCTTGACTAAAGCAGGCTTAAGTACTCTATCAGATGTACCATACTCCTTTCCAGTCAAGATTTATAATAATATTTGTATGATATTATAGGAAAACTTTTGAAATGAAATTAAATACAATCGCATTAGTTTTTAGGTTTATTGGGTCAAATATTGTATCTGCAAGGCAGGTTTTGCAGATAAAATATTTGAACTCTACTGTACGGTGATGGCAATGCCACGACTTAAAGGCAATGCGTTAATTTAATTGCATTCAATAGCTGCATTAAATATAAACTTTATAGCTCTTCCTTTCATGTGCCAACTGGTGGCAGGGTATTTAAATAACGTCCGTTTTATTGCAAATAGCACTTAAATATAAATTTAACTTATCAGATTACTAATATACTTATCCAGATTGAGTCAAATATACTATAAACTTGAACAAAAAACTCATAAATATTGTTAATATTTCTCTATAAAATATGTCATGCACCCAATCTGTTATCGAAGAACACTTTAACGTTTCACCTCCCAAACTGAGTTTGATTTTAAAAAAACCTTAAAAAACTATTATGTTAATTATATTTCCTTTTTTGTTCAAAATATTGCATTACTGACCACACACTGCATGGCTGTCCTGAATTAACGATTGTAATATTTTGTCTTTTAACACTGAAGTCCTTCAAAATTGTTTCTTCCGCTTCTCTTACTAGTTCCGGATCGCGTATAACCCTACCTAAGAGGAGTCTAAGTTCATCATGCGATAGACCGTAGTATTTCCACAGAGAGTTGTTGCGACTTTCACTTATATCTGTAATATCTGTGTAGGGTTTTTCACTGCGGCTAACCTTCTTCAGATATAACTTTCCAAGATGTAAGGAACCTGATAAGAGTGCTCCAAACAAATATTTATTAGATAGTAATATATCACTGTAAAGAATACCCATGAAAGTAGTGATTTTCTTCCTCTCAACCTTCAAAGGAGTGTCGATGCAAGCTGGCGACTCTTGAAATGAATCAAAGTCATCTATTAAAATAACCACTAGGTTTTTAAAATGGCTGTATAATATTTTTGATAAAATGGAAAATGAGCAATAAATTGTATATTCATGGATTTGCTTGGGTTGGTTTTCGTGAAAAAATACTTCAAAACTCTCCTTATTAAAGTGCTGCACCCACAAACTTTCGGCACGTAAAAGGTACTTGTGTTCTTTGAATGTCGCTTTTATTATTTTCCGGAGGCCACACAGTAAACCATCAAAGGATGTTACTTCACAAAGTGCCTTGAAGTTTATCGATATAACCGGATACGCTCCAAAATGTTTGGCGACAAATTCTTTTCTTTTGAATATTTCTAAGGTGTTATTAGAAAATATATGGAAATTGTTTGACTTCTTTGCATCAGTTGGGGTTCCATTTTCATCCACCGTTATGCTTAAAAACCTTTTAATCATGTTTAAATTTATTGATTTTCCAAACTTGTTTCGAGCTAAAACTTTAACGAAGCGACTCTTCGTTGACCTTTCCATTTTGTGAAGTTCACTCAATAAATCTCCAATCAAGAGTGTTTTGTCGACGAAGTAAATACTCTTGACTACCTCTCTAAAGTCACTAGTATCAGCATCCTGAAAAGAAAAGAAGAGTATTATATTAAATCTAAATAAATGTTATAATTCTCTACAATAGTTCTACCACGTTCTACAAAGATTTACTAATTATATTAATCGAAGTTCGATCCTACCTTAACTTCCGGACTAATCTCACGCAAACATGACACAATCATTGTTGTTATCATTATTAAATCCGTTAATAACATTTACTTGTCGACACAGTTTTGATAGTCTATATTGACAGGAAAAATATGGAAAAACGAATCTTTTTAATAAACAAACTGTTCAATTGATACACCACACGAAATACATCGAAAATTAAACTGAGTCAACTATTGGATATTATTAGATTATTAATTCAGCAATCACTGGTCGATCACCTATTAAGATACGAAGTTGTTGTAACTTCACGCAACTGCTCTAGGACGTTACAGACTAAAATATTTTAACTAGTGGTTGAATATAAGCTAAATATTATCGCTGAAACTTTTAACTTGGTGAAAGATTTTAGAAGGAAATATCTTTATTTTCTTATTTTAATAAAGATTCAAAGTCGGTACAGAGTTCCTTCGGGCCAGATGTTTCACTACGGCGAAAAGTTGAATTAATTAATCATTCTTCCTTTAAGAACCAAGGTTGCCTCAGGGATGGGGTGACTACGATTCCCGTTCTAGAGGGATCAAAACCAATTTTACATAATCAAAAACTAAAAACCCTTGATGTTTCACCATAATTAAACTTGTTTTAATGTTTACAATGATAAGAGATTTACATATAAATATATTACGAGTAAAACAGTTATTTAAGGATTTTAGTTAAAAAACAATATTTATTAATGTAAATGAATTGGATTATGCCTTATATAAGAAAAATAAAGATTAGAGGGTTTTAACTTACATAAATTTATTAAGTAATGAAATCCTAAGATATTCGGTTGAATGATTCGGTGTAAAATATAATGATTTTGATTTCTATTAAAAACAAAAAAAGTTTATTCTAGAAACTATTTATAACCAACTGCGGAATATAAGTGTAAAATGACTCAGTTGTCATTCATCATTAGGCTGTTAATTTTGATCGTGACTAAATAACCAGTGAGTAACAAGATTACACTAGACATATCTCTCATTCTACAATTTGAATTTAATCATTAAAATGAACTCGTTGAAGTCCTATATACCCAACAAACAAGGTACAATGTATGGTTATATCAGGCCTGAACATTTCTAATGCAAATTCGACTAGTGTAATAAAAAGGACAAGTATTGGTAAAATTGTTAAATGTTTCTATGGTTAAATTAATATCCTTGAAATAACAGTGAATAAAATAAACAATACATAACAATGCAGCCAACTGATGGATAATGGAGTAACGGACGTAGAATTTCAAACTTGTGAACTTTAATTGATCTAAAAATGTTAAAAGACCTTTAAACTTTTCGGTATTTGGTTGCATTTCAAACAATGACGCTGCATTAATTAATACTTACTTCTTTAGTATTACGAAAAAATCAATAAGTCTACGTACTACTAATTCTTAAAGATTACTTCCGCCCAATTTGGTTTCAATTACTTTTTACATGGGAACTAAAATATAAAAACGGATGGAACGCCGAAGCTTATATCGGATCTCTTGATAAGCCGATTGGAGTTGGGTGGTTGGACTAAGGCCAGCCAACGTTGTACACTATCCTCAGTCTTAGTTGGCTCGTTATGTTTTCTGTGGTCAGTTTGGAATGCAATTTTACTACGGAAAGGAGAACAAATTATCTTATAGTAGAGCCGGTTTTTACCTCCCTATTCTCCAGAGCACTTGTTAAACAGGCATAACTTTTTTATCATTTTAAGCTATATAAAAAATAAATATAATGTACTTGGAGATATTTATAACTCTATATATAAGTCGGAGTATTTTTAGTTAATTATTAACCTTTGTCAATAGAGATGTCCATTTCTTACATTCTTCAACTGTTCAAATTGTTTTTAACTGTAACCATATTTATTACATAGGAGTATACGATTCAATTAGATCACAGATCACATTGTGTTGTTGCTGTCAGTTTGTGTTGATACATGATTATGCTGATTAAGTTACAAGGTTTATATAAACATCAACACAGGTTTTTAACGATAAAATCACGACATTTATATATGTATTTGTGAAGTATCAAAACTAAATGAAAATGGTTATATTTAGATATAATTGGCTGAATATAGTACTAGTAAAGACGGCTGCGTTTAATGGAATAACGAGAAATGTTACAGTAAATTTAATATTCAATAAGGCTATTACATTACAAAGAGCATTCGGCTGACGAGATCATATATAAAGCCGATTAGATATCTGCGAACCAAGACTAATATCTTATCTACAATACATGAAATTGAATAATGAAATATATAACCTATAAATGTCCACAAACCATCACATATCTTGCTTGTTTAAGTTGATACTTATGGTTATAATTACTTTAAATTAATCTAAATTACTACGTTTCGGATTTTTACTCTATTTTTCTCTATTTGATTCTAATACAAAATTAGGTGGTCTTTAACAATCAGTAGTGACTGCAGGGTGTGTTTGTCAACATGTAACAAGATCATTTCATTAACACTACATTTTCTAAATTTTGTTCTATGTTGAGTACATATATTTGGTATTTGAGGTAACCTAGACGTAGTATATGGGTAGTATGTTTCACAATTATATTATTTACAATGGTAACATCTTATAAAATATTTAATTTTCGTTTCGTTCAACAAACTGTAATTTTGGTTCAAATAAAGAGTATTCGATGTCATATTGAGACTGGGATCAGAAATGTATCAGCAGTCGCGTCAGCCATCTCCCGTCAGCACATACTTGCCGTTCTAGGCTTAATGAAATGCTATCTTGGCACGTACACATATTTGTTTTCTTTAAGCAAAATTAACCATGCTGAATTTGCCTTTGCACGTTTTTTATTGCATTATTTCCATGTTTAGGAAAAAAGCTAAACTCTGTAAGCGAATGTTTATAGAGCATGTTTTTTATACAGTCAGTTTAATTTTTTAATATGCTTATAAAAGGTACTATACGTGCACAATTTTTCACATTTTTTCTTGGTCTACAGAATATTTTCTCCTCTAAGAATATTCAAGGTGTAGTCTTACCAAAATAAAATGGTATTTCAAAAATATCAAAACAAATATGTACTTAAAACTACACCACTTATTAATCCATGATTAATTATTCGAGAGTAGGTAGTAATTTAAAAGGGCCCCTTTCCTAAAAATTTAAATTAAATATTTCCCCGTTTAAAGCACTTCTAGCTGGAGAGAGGGTGGAAAATTACCCTGCAAGAATTCATAAGTCAGGGATTGATTTTACTTCAAAGCCACATGTTTCGTCCCAATATTTATAGCCCCTTGAACTTTAAATAAACCTTTGTGTTATAATAGGGTAGTTGTACGTTATTATAACTACATATAACGTACAAAGAAGAAATCGTATCAAGCTTTGTAGTGTACTCGTATATAACCTAACATACAGTATGAACGTTAAAAACAAATATTGTTTAGTAAAGTACAATATTTTTAAACCGTTAAATAGAAATAATTGCAACATCTAAAGTTTACTTTATCACCGATTAATTTTATTAATACAAAAATAAAAGACAACCAAGAGGTAAAATAAACTTACATATTGCCTTCAGGATTACTCCCGCCATATTAGGTTGGAGTAAGCAGAAACCGGGGTAATGTTGGATTCTGCCGTGAACCGATTGCCTGTTGGGCATTTGGTAGGCGGCCAACTGTCGACATTCTATAACACATATATTTATGATCCTACAACTACAAATTAACACGTGTAATTCAGGTTTAAAATTAAAGAGTAGTAAATAATATGTAGAAGCATAATTAGTTGATCTCTTTATAATTACCTTTTATTGTTAAGACATTTTAGGTTCTAAAATTGTGTTACGACATTTATTCTATACGAATACGAATTGCATAGATTTGATGGAAATGCATAATAATTAGGGTTAAACAAAGCAATGTAAAACTTATTTACATCTTATAGAGTGGTTTTGCCTATTATTAGTATTACCTGATTTGCATATATTGATTTTCAAATAAAATCAAACAATTAGGTGATGTACTGTGAAAAACTTGTCTCTAATCACATTATGACTTAGTACAATTAAAGTTTACTATTTTTATAATAAAATCATGAATATTAATGATAAAATTAACAAATACTAGAGCAAACAGATCATAATTAAGCTTATTGAGTTCCATAATTGTTTACTGTAAACCCAACTATTTTATAATTTAATTGAATATAAAAATTGAATCATGTCGTCAGTAATAAATTCAAGTCTTTTTTAAGAGTTCTTGAAGGGAGATTAAATTGAAATTTAATATGAAACATTCCGTAATGATTTCAGTGCGATGATACAAGGGTACACTAAGAACCGGTATGCAACAGATACTTTATTAAATGCTGCGAAGATGAAAACGACATTTTTTACATTTAAAATTATACATTTACAACTATTTTGATTGAATTCGATGAACAAGTGAATGTGATGAATAGTTTGCGTGGGCAACATGACATATACTTTAGGTATACAAACGCTTAAAAGTTCTAAACAAATGTAGTGTCCGACCTTGGACTTTTGACACTTTATGTAAACCATTATGATTTTGTCTGAATCTATAAAGATAATCGGTTATCTTTTTAAATGAATGGATTAATTTAAGTATTGTGACTTAAGGAAGACTCCATGCCTAGTATGCTTTATTCAGAGTTATCAAAGTTCGCAGCTATTGTACGAAGTCATGATAGAGATTTATGAAAATCGGGAAGATTTATGCACGGATGATATAGATGTTTCCTGAAATTGACAAGTTTAAAGTGTGAACAAGTGGTATATTTTACCAAATATTCCGATTATACGCAGTGAAATATTTTATTATCCACAGAACGTTGGAAGACTCTAAATTGTACGTTTTCCTTTTATTTAGCTTGGTTAATAGTTTATTGGGAATCGTACTTTATTTCTAGTGCACCTCTGATGATAATTTGATATATCTAGACTGTAACTTGACTCGTAACAGATATTTTAAAGCTCTAGGCACGAAGTTATGAATGTTGAAGGCCTATCGACAGTTAGTGACAAAGAATGTTAAGTTTTCCGTATTCTGCTAAACAACCAAGATAAATTATACCAGTGCTTTTACCATTACAATAAACCCAGCCCAATATATTTTTCCTAAAACATTAACAAAATCATTATTTGTTATTTACAGAAACAAGGGGTACTGCTTGAGTCATATCTCCTTATTTAGCAAGTCTCAGACGTTTTCTTCACATGTTTGAATTGTGTGGTCGAAAACAACTCCTACAAATGCAATTTTCCCATCAACCCACGCAAAGTCGTAGGAGTGAGTACGGTATGGAAGCGGTGGGTTTTGGAGCGCATGTTTAAGATCTAGGTACGATAACTCCTCATGAACGTGAGATGACTGGAAGTGACCTTTTTTTAAACTAGCCTGTTATAATAATACCGTCAACAGGAATGCTTAAAAAGCTGTTTGAGTAAACTGATATCGATTAGAGAAATATACTTCATTAGGACTAAATTTTAAAAAAGTTGTATAATATTTTGCTTGATTGCCCATATATGTCCCAAAATTCCAATAGATGATTGATTAATTAATACTATTTTCATATATTTTTATTTTTGTGTTTCTGGGTCCCTATTAGCGAATTTCCCCTATAGGGAAGAAGCTATTACCGTAGTCGGCATGGTAAGACCTAGGCCCGGGACCATGATAACTTTTCGTTTTGAGGTCCCCAGACCCCAAAAACACCATTCGTTCGAAACTGTATATATATATATATATATATATATATATATATATATATATATATATATATATATATATATATGTCCGTGAGCACGATAACTCTCGTAAAAATTATCCGATTTTGATGAAATTTGGTATAAACGTGTAAAGCAACATTTATGACTTTAAGTTCGAAAACCAGCCAGATCGCTCTATCCGAAGGGGTATTTTGGGGGGGGTTTTGTACCCCAAAAATGGGTTTTCGAATTTTTTACATATAATTTTGGAAATAGTCAAATTTTATTTTTTCCCATTTGATTCAGCTTAAAAAAAACAAACAATTTGGTATTTTGATCATTTCTCTACGTCAATTGGTTACCGAGATATTGAAAGTGCTAAACACAGTACGTTGTCTAATGTTATTCTTATGGAGGAAAATAAAAATTTTATATCTCGCTTATTTATGAACGTATACTGACGAAACTTGGTATACGGCTTCATCTAGTTGTGTACCATTGATATTTGCTCAAAAAAAACATTTTTTACCCTAGGCTCCCGTAGCAGCAAACCTGCATACTCAGCCCCATGTTATTCTTATGGAGAATAAGTAACGTGTTATCTGCCTTCATTATGAAAATAAATTAATTAAATTTGGTATGTGGCTTTACCTACATGAGTTATATTGATATTTGTATAAAACCCAATTTGTTGTCTTCCTTGCTTCAGCAAACCTGCATACTCAGCTGCCATGTTATTCTTATGGAGAATAATTAAAATGTCATAAATCGTTTATTTATGAATGTATACTGATGAAACTTGTTATGTGCCTTTATTTGGTTTTAAGATACATATATATGCATTGGAAATTCGCTGAGTACGCAGGTTTGCTGCTACGGGGGTATTTTTACAAAGCACTATATAGCTATTAACATCGTTACATACAAATTGCGAAATAAATCATGCCGTTCATTCAAATTGTAAGAAATGTTGTAGGAAAATTAATCAAGTACTTATATTCAAGGATATTACTAAGTATTGTGCGTTTATTTTAAACATTATATAATAAATAATACTGTATTCCCTTTTCATTTTAATTATAACCTTAATGAAAATCAAAATGTTGTGATGCACAAATAACCAGATACTTCATGACATGATGGTAGAGGCTGGAACAATGTCGCTGATGAAACTATCACTAAATATCATAAATATTTCCTGTTTATCATTGTACATGTTTACATAAAACTCGTTTCCTAAGACAGATTAACGCCCTTTGCACAGACACTAGAAAAGAAACTGTAAGGCCCATAAAATAAACAAATAACACAAAGAATCGAATGTAAATATGTGTGTTTTCAATTACCCATGGATATGTCAAAACAGTAGTATGTTCCATAATAACCGTGTGGACGATAATATAAGTACAAATAAATATACTAAACCATATGTAAAGAATGTTTGTTTATTTTCGAACCACAGACGACATTTGTTTATGTTTATGGTCCATAGCGTTTCTTTTCCAGTATGAAAAACACGTGATTTAATTAACACCACGCAAGTTGGGCAGAGAACCTCACGGATAACTACCTATAAAGCCGTAAGCCGATAGTTGACTCAAATACCAGATGGCGCAATCGTGATTAAAATCAACCAAGTCAGAGCAATAAAGTCCGTTTACAAGTGTGTAAAACTTAGCGCTGGACACGAGAATGGTTCTACGTCTCCACTAAAGTCAACAGTGAGAATGGCGACCGACTATTGGCGGCGTTGGTGAGGTGCTAAAATGTACGACTCAACTTTTACAACACGCATCCTGCAAGCATGATACTTGTTTGCTAGTTCTAAAAATAATATTCTATTTTGTGCCTTGATGGTTTTGAGGATGTAGAATCGAATAAATTTGAATGAATAAAATATCAAAAATAAAAATTGTATAACACGTTAAAAGACGTATCCTTTAAAAGACAGATGTTTTTAAATTTTTTAGGTGCTATGGCGTAATAATCGTAAAATCGCAAATTGTTATTACTTTAAAATTTTGATTTTAAAATATGACATGATTTGGAAGGGCAGTTATAAGTTAGTTGAACAATCTCACTTAATTATCCTCGAGAGTGCTGTCATAAATTAACGTGCACGATGCTACTTTCCGTTGACAATAGTAACGTTATCTATAATAACACTTATAAATTTCAGAAAAGAGCTACATTTAGGTAGCTTTAAAAAGTTGTATGTAGAAAGGGCAAGATTTTTCATAAGTAAAAGGAGCCTATATATCCTCACTGTGAAAAATAAGAAGATTCACTTTTGTTTACAGTTATAAGAATAAACATAAACAATATTGGCCACTTGGATATAACATTAAAATACTAAAAATGTTCTATAAACATTGCAAAGAGCCTGTTTGTTAAGGCTTGCTTCAAACTTCATTTGATAGGTACAGAAACAATATAGTTATAGTCAAATAATAATAAAAAAGCAGAATAAAGTCATAAGCAGGTAATAACGCGTAACTTTATGACGAATTCCGGAAAACTCGCCTCTTGTTTTCCTTTATAAAGGTAAAATTTGCAAGTTAACAGAAAGGGAAGTGGTCGTACATTGGCGTTTGGTGGTGTCGTGCCTCGTACGCATTATCCGGCACCAGTTAAGCACCCAGTTAAGGCCTTGTTTGTAAGTTAACACGACATAGCACAACAGAGACTCCTCACACCAACCAGGCTTTACCAGTCTTGCCTTTAATTTAAAACGGTTTAAAAGAGACTCTGTCTAAACAACTAACCTTGTTACAAAACAATACAGTTTCTAATAACAATAATTTAAAATCAAATTTGACCATTTAATGTGAACAATTACTTGGTTATAGCTAAGAACCACTTTGATTGAGAAACACTTTCACTTTTATTATTTCACTAGTTCATTGTAATGATTATATTTAAGGTTTACATTGTAAAGCCTAACTTTCAATATTCGAAGTTCAGCTATGTGTAGTAGCACGTAATAACTATTTACCTTTTTTATATGTATAATTTTTAGGCATTTTACTACGTTTTTCCGGTTTTACGGTATTTATTTTATTTTTCATTACTTATTGAAAGTGGAAAATGTGTACAAAAATATATTCATGGACTAATACCATCAATTTCAGTCTTTCTCAGAATAACAGTTCAACTAACAGCCGAAGCTGTGGACCTATTTCCTGAAATGTCCAATAGTTAATGGTAATTGAATTAACTGCTAATTTAATTGACCAGAGTTGTAAACGAATGGACGAATTAACTACCCTGAGAATCAACTTGACTCCTGGTGCTTTAGATAACGGCCTCAGCTTGGTGAGCCATGGTTTACTTGTTCGAATCGTAGTCACATATGTTTTATAATAAGAAAGACATTTAATCACGGTTTAAAATCGTTCTGAGGCGGTCTTAGGTTATGATAACCTTAAATATTATCAATTTCTATCAACCAAAAGTTTTACTAGATTCATTTGACAATAACATATGAATATGTTTTTTTTCATTTGCCCTTATACATGTTGTAATATTAAAAAAATACATAATTTGGGTTCATAAATACATTACCGTTATAGACACACACAAATCAAACATCTACAAATGTACTGAAAGTTCATAACAAATGTAATACAGTAGTTGAGAATATAAGCTCAGTGTAAAAATCTGCAGAACGCTGAGAGACAGTGCTGACGAGAGCTGATATGGCTGCGAATACATTTGTGATCCCAGTTCAATAACTCCGTGTCCACTGACTCTCTCTTTCTATTCCAAACAAAATTATAACGTAATAACAATGAAACAATGTTTCCATTTTTGTTATATTAGATGTGGGTAGAATTTTCCTTTGTTTAGTACAAGCTTAGAGAACGAATGACTACAGAATTTTAAAATGTAGCTTTGTTCTTCAAATTGAAACAATAAGGACAACAAAATTAATAAACAAAAACAGCAAATTGAAACTGCAAGGACAGTTTGCATTAAAATATGACGTGATTGTTCTTCCTGCTTAGGATATTGATTAAAATTATTAGCGTTTGTATAAAAAAAAACTAAAATATAACTAAAATGAAAAACAAAATTCTTTGGCCACAACTATTTTTTCTTCCTCCTAGTGTTAGTTGTGTTTAGTCAGGGCTTTTATATTGTTTCAAGGCTGGGAGTAGCGTTTGGAATACAAAGAAAAGTGCTCATGTACAAAAATACGTTCATTCAATTAAAATCTTTCCAATGTTTGGAATGCATTTTTTTATGTCTCAACGTGGAATAGTATAATACGAAATTAAATCTTAATCTTTGAAATTTAATTATACGTATTGCTAATAATAGAGTAAGGGACCCGGGGTTCACGAATACGGCACCAACCCTTAAATGTTATAAAAAAACACATTAATACGGCACCGAATCCTTCACCGGCCATGACACACACTTACCCGGCACCAACCACCCATCTTACCCATTCCACTTACACTCCTCCTCCTTCACCCCCTGCCTCTCACTAACTACTCTCTCCACCACCCCGCCGGATGTTTAATAGACTATGAGCGACAAGAATGTTTTTTATTCACGATAAACAGTTAGATTCGGAGGACAACAATTGATTTATCATCTATACAAGATTGGAGGTAAAACTTCTTCCACAATCAAGAGTGTGATATGCTCACTTTAGGAAACATTAAAAACGTCATATACTGTTAATTTGACATAAGTATAATGTATTTCTTCCATCCATAAAAAAAAATTAAATAAAACTCCTAATGCCAGTCAATTTTGCTCGTTTTTTTATATTAAAAACTATTTACTAGCAAGTTGGATTTTATCTGGTGGTGGAACTCTTCATCGTAAATGTCCTTCTCGTACTTCTGAATTTATAACTAACTCCCTTCATAACCTACTTTGCCATTCCAGAAGTAATTGTATGTTATTTGTAACAACTGGTCTTGCTAGAGTACTGTGCTTTGTTAGTTAATCAATAGCTGTTAATATTCAGTTGATTTATTACTATTCTTCAATAAGTTTTACAACAAAGCATTGGTGACCTGCAGGGCGGTGCCTTAGACGAATGTAAGTTATAGGAGATTTTGTCACATTGTAGGGCCTAATATTAAAACCATACGGTTAGCAACTACTTATATACCGGTATAGTCTTTATTACAATTTTTTAAATGTTACCTTAAACCTATAAGGTTGACATTCAATGTATTTAATGCGGAATTCTACGTTTTCTTTTAAATTGAAACTATGGACCCCCATAAGTAAGCTTGTGGACCTATCGAAGTTGGCGTGTGCGGGAATATTTTCTGTCTTGCTTTTTAAAAGGCGTGTTCTTTTTATTATTATTCTGTGTTCGCAGGTTAAATAAGAGCTTTAATACACTGAGAGAGTTAGAGGCTGATGGGACTGAAATATTTGTGGGGGAGTAGAGAATGACGGAGTATATAAGGGGTTGTGGAGGGGGGACCTCTATACCCTACCTTTGAATTTTCTTGGTGCCGTATTAAAGCGTGGAATTAATAACGCCTGGTTAAACTCTGAATGAGGAACAATTTGGTGCCGTATTCGAGTGCCGCCCAGGGACCAAGTAACATTTTGTCAACATCTGTAACATTTTGTAATATCTTTCAGCTACATTTTGGATCTTGTATGTCTTGTAAACTTTAATATAAGCGTTGTGAATGGGTAGAATAGCTTTGCCAAAAGTTCATTGCAATTGCTATGGTTGTAGTTATAAATTGGTTCTCATTGTGTTGACATTCCTTCAATTGGATAGTAAGTATTGCCCACATTGTGTTAATATTCCTCAAATTGGATAGTAACTATTGCCCACATTGTGTGGACATTCCTCCAATTGGATAGTAACTATTGCCCACATCGTGTTGGCACTCCTCCAATTGGATAGTAACTGTTGCCCACATTTTGTTAACATTCCTCCAATTGGATAGTAAATATTGTTGACACTCCAGCTGGATAGTAACTATTGCCCACACTGTGCTGACATTCCTCCAATTCGATAGTAACTATTGCCCGTACATTACATACTGTACACTAATATCTCACATAAAGGTTTTTAAGATAAAGGTAAAAATGACAACAAATAAAAACAAAAATTATGACGAAACATGTGTTGTATCTTTTTATGATGCATAGTACAATAAATATTATAGTGGACTGGTAAACAAAAATCTTGGCAATAACACAGTTTAATAACACCGTAATAGACTAGTAAATGTTTTAATTGCATATTTTTGCCTTTGTTTTTCGAGTCTTTCGTGTGTAGAAACAGACAAACCACAGAGTCGGTTTGAGATATGGAGGGGCCCCTGGTCGATCCCTGTTTATGGGTGTCTTGGGACATCTGCGTTTTCGATACTGACCCAGGCAAAAGTGACTCATAGACAGTATTGACTTTTTTCGTAGAAACAAATATTTATGCTAGAAAATTAAAATAATTTGTTTTGTTATGTGTCCAGTTTATAGGGGTTTAAGCTTTGAGACAGAGAGTTTTAAAACCTGATAAGTTAATTTAGGTAGGTACTTTGAAGTCGTAGTTTAACAATGAATGTAGAATACAGTAGAATGTTGGGAGTTTTACCGTACATTTTAAAGGGAAATTTACAAGTCGCATGTGTTGTTCATATTATTTGATTCTCTTACCGTCTATTTAGAACAAAGCAACGTGATATGCTTACTTATTGTTCAACGTAATATACCGACGAATATGTGGATATTGTTTGGTTCATAGAGATGTTCTGCCATTGGGATTACAAAATGATTCGAAATATCTCCTAAATTGATTTATTTTATTACAAAAAGCAAACAAAACTTCGTGTAAAGCATCATACACGAAACATCACACAGCCCGATTAGTCCAAACTCAACAAATGTTAAACGTAAAATAATAACAAGCTTTTATCATGCTCCGAAATACAATAACATCCTAAGCTTGTTTACAATAAAATACACCAGTCAGAGAACGAAGGCTTACTGGAGAAGGGATCAGAAATATATCAGCAGCTGTCCTGATATCCTCCTCCAGCACTAGGTCTTAGAGTTCGGAGCCTTATACAACAATAGAGGAGACCACTTACTTCGTTTTATTGTTATTGTAAATAGTTCAATGCAGTGTTACATTGTTTTAATTTCCAAATATCGCATTGTAATTTTAATCAAAAATAACAGTATATTAAATTAGTAATTCCAAGGTATGCCCAGTCTTTTATATACAAATCCCAATATTAATGGTAATAACAGTATATTAAATTAGTAATTCCAAGTTATGCCCAGTATTTTATATACAAATCCCAATATTAATGGCAATAACAGTATATTGCAGTTATAAATTAATCAAGATTATGCTACAGATTGTATACGTTGTAGCTATACTGTTAAAACAAAATTACCAATGTGAATCTGGCTACGTTTGGCTTAAGTACTCTGGTATAGAGCACGCTTATTTCATATTGTAAAACCTGTGTCTTTCAAGAGGTAATTAAAAATCAAAATAATCCCTTGTGTTTAAAAAGTGATACAGCATCAGTAAGTAAAACCAATGGGTAATAACTTGAATAATGAATGTAATATTGGAAAGAAGGAGCACTATATTGTTTACACACCTTTTCTACATCAAGTTTAATTTTACCAGCAAAGAAAAACTTTATTGCCATCGCTTTATTTTCAATATTCTTGTCATACGGACAACTTTCACGGTCCCCGATCACGCCCTTACAATTGCAAAGGGTATCTTGTATTTTGGGGTACACTGATTGAAGCATAAAACAACACAGCTTGAATCCCCCAACACACATAAAACCCGATGGACCTGAGCCGCCTGGATCCAATCTCGACGGTGAGCGTAAAACTTGGTATCTGGCGAGATTTACACGCGATTTTACTGTTATAACTCAAAGTAAATACACTGTAGAAATACAAGGTGGGTAGTGTTAACAAAACTACGTTTAATGTACTCTAAGCATTTTAAGTGTTTAAAATATCTTAATGCAAAAATAAACTGGTACATTATTTGATAATACATCAAAATTAAATAAATTATTATTTTTAAATTTTACTTGTATAGCATATTTTTATTTTATAACGTAGAGATAAACAGATTTACAGTTCCGTATGGTATAATAACCTGCTTAAAACTATTTTGAAATTTTAAATGTAGACTTCGTTACATCATTTTAATGCAGGACTAAGAATTGAGCTTTTAATGGAGATAAATATTATTTTTTATTCCTTTTCTAATACATATGGTTCGTAAGATTATAAATAATGTTAGTAGATTTATACAAAATATATACATTTTAACCCAACAAAGCTTATGTACCATTGACCCCAAACTTAACTACACTGTAGTTAAATATTCATTTACAGTATTTGATAACTTTAAAAATTGAAACAAGTTATTTTCTATCCATATTTGCATACGCAGTTCAAATATGTTTACATTAGTCATACTATACAAACAGTTATAATAATTTTTACTGAATACTACTAAATAATTCGATCGTTTTCACCGTCCATTCTGTATAATCCTACGAATAAATTTACCTTAGAATAAAGCAAATCCCTTCGCTATATACCAACATATGTAAAACAGTATAAGAGATAAAACATTCGAATAAATCAAATCCAATTAGCAGAATAAAAAATCCCAACAGATTTGTTGATGGTAATGTTTATTCAAAACAGTCGTTTAAACTAAACGTTATCATTTGTTATCCTTGTTTGTTATGTGATTAAATATAACAAGCGCATAGGGGAATGTGAACCGTATTAAAATAATGCCAGCCATTACATAAATGTGATGCAATTTTATTGAAATCATGACCCTTCAAAATATTATTTATCAAGTTGAGGTAATGAGACTGAAACAGTTTGTGGTTTAGACGCATATTTTTACCGATATTTATTTTTCGTATTAATCAAAATAGTTTAATTAATGCCTAAATACGGCAGATTAAATGTGTATATATTTGGTATAATGGTATATAAAAATAACATTATTCACTTGATTAGTAAATATATAAAATAAACAATGATTTTAAAGTAGATTGCATTTAGCAAATAATAAATTACAAATAATCTTAGCCTTATGCCCGTACATTTGTTTTCATTTACGTTCATAATAAATATTTTACAAGGAAAGTTGTTTGGTGTAGTGGTTAGAGCGCGTATGAGTCGTCTGCGAGGTTCTAGCTTCCATTAAAACTTCCAGATACCAGTGGTTTGCAACACCGCAGGATTAATCGCGTGGCAAGATAGGCAACACACAACTGCATAGTGATAACCAATAAACAATAGGTAACACGGACCACTTCAGTGATAAGTACGCAACACGATGGGCAATAAGGTCCATCGCTTTGATGAATTTGCGACACGACGAGTAACACAGACAACCCCAGTGATAACCTCATGTCACGATGGGTAACACAGACCACTTCAGTGATAAGTACACAACACGATAGGCAATAAGGTCCATCGCTTTGATGACTTTGCGACACGACGAGTAACACAGACAATCCCAGTGATAACCTCATGTCACGATGGGTAAAACAGACCAACTCAGTGATAACCACATGTCACGATGGGTAACGCAGACTAGCCCAGAGATAACCAAGCGACACGATAGAAATCATACAACACCTCAGGATTAATTCGTCCATCGCTTTGATGAATTTGCGAGACGACGAGTAACACAGACAACCCCAGTGATAACCTCATGTCACGATGGGTAACACAAACTAGCCCAGTGATAACCACGCGACACGATGGGTCTCATAGACTACCACGGTGATACCGTGTGACATGATGGGTAACTAGGTCAAACGCATTGATAACCACGCGACACGTTGGGCTACACTGGACCTTAGTGATAAACCCATGAAATAATGGGTAAATCAGATTACCTCATGACACGATAGGCCACATAGACTGAATCAGTGATACACAAGCGACACGATGAGTCACACAAACCACCTCAGTGGTAACCGCGTAACACGATGGGCCACACGCAGACCAACATTAGGCCCCGTCCTAGCTGGGCGACAAAAATCGCGCGAACGATGCGACGCCAGTGACAGCAAAAATCACAAACACAAGGGGAGGCATGAGCGGGTCCTAGCTGGGCGAGTGACGCGACCGTCGCGATCACGACGTCGTCGTGTCGCGTCTTTCGCGCGACCAAAGACCTTAATGGAGTTCTATGCCGAAGACGAACGTGTTTGTCTTTGGTCGCGCGTCACCAGCGACGTGTAGGCCAGTTCACCCTCATATCTACGTGTCATTTGAATTCCTATTGTAATTTTTGAACATTTAAGGTTACTCTCGCAGTTTTCCATGCGTGGTGAAACTCGTCAAACCTGTACCTCTCTTCAAGTAGTTCATTGTTTGAAGCTCTGTATTATCCAAATGCAAACATTTTCTTTTCAGGTACGGGTTAGTCAGTGGTGAACTATCCAGTAACAAAAACTTGCGCTTTTTTCCCAAGACAACATATTTACTAAACCACCGTTCAATGTAGACTAAAATAAAACACCTGCAGTCTCAGCCGTCGCGTCGCTGCTGTCGCGTGATCACTGTGGACACCGTTTCTGTCGCCGACAGGAGCGATGCCGGTCATGTCGCTGCGCGATTTTTGTCGCCTAGCTAAGACGGCGCCGTCGGCAACCTCAGTGATAAACACGTGTCACGATGGACCGACCACACAGACCACCGAAGTGGTATCAACGCGTCACGTTGCAAAAGGTGAGAAGATTCTCCGATTCTCCGCAAGAACTTTACCTTCTCAAAGTAATTAATCTTGTGGTCTGCCTATTTAAATCTAATTAAGTTCTGAGCCGTTTTAAATTTAAGTCGTAACTGCTGCTTTATTAAAATAATGATTTAGCTTTTAAAAATACTAAATTGTGTTTCTTCCTCATATTTAAGCCATGTAAACAACATTTTGGCTAACCATTGGCATTTCTCCGAGTATTGTTCTCTTGTTTCAACAATGCCAATAAGAACGCAGACCATTAGAATAATCCGAGTTTGACATAATGTATTTGTATGGTAACTTTATCCTAGCAATTGTCCTGGTTGTTGTAAGCTATGACTACGATAAGCGAATGGTGATAAGCCACAAGGAATTATCCCAGATTAGAGTTGGCGATAAGAACGCCGGGTGATAAATAAACAGTCTTATGAGGGATTAGTGTCGTAATTGTATAGGGATCCTCACAACTGAGGATTGCTGACACACTTAACTAATGGATTATGACCATGATAAATGTACATTTTCGGATTTCAAATTGTTTTTACATTTAATGATTTGTTAGTTATTTGACATGATAAATTTAAGTTATCGATTTAAGGTTAAATAAATATATTCATTCGAATTCGCATGTATTAAATATTTCAAATAATACCAGCAGGGAATAATGATATAAAATTGTATTAAAGTAAATTGAAATTTTTAAAAAAATAATCAAAAACTCATTTAATACAACATATGATCTAAATATTGACCTCTGTATGAAACGGTGGGGCAGCAAACTTAAACTGTTCAATTTAATCTGACAAATGGGGATACAAAACTTACTTTTATTTTATTTTTATTTTTTTGACATGCTGGTTAAACATATTAAACAATCATTTCATAGTGGGAGATACATAACCACCTCATCTGGCTGGCTCAGTAAAGATCGTCAGGTTGTTGAATTTAGACTATTGCCAATTTATTAGGAAACAAAGTGTCCAAAATTAATCAAGAAGACAACCTTTAAAGATTTTAGTGGGCGGGGTATTTTATAAAGTCTTTGCTATAATCAGTGAGCAAATAAAGGCTGTTTACATTCATTGATATTATAGTGATTTGCATTTTGGTTATAGTTGGTTACCAAATTATAGTACCTTATATTACTATTATATTATTTGTTAACGTCCTTTCAACCAATATTATTTGTTATCAGCATGGTTTATATGTTAAATGTCGTTTGCCTATAGTTCAACGAAACGAAAACTACAATAATAAAATAAAACCAATTTTGTAGAGGAATAAACTTTCAAAGTAAACTGTATTATAATAGTAACATTAAATCTAAATGTCTGGTTCAATTTGGTATATATAAAATAACTGACTTTCTTAATATTGCAGGTAATTTTACTTTACGCCACAGTAACAGTTGGACCAGGGACCGTATAAAAAAGACAGGGTGTCCCAAGGCTCTCATAAACCGAGATTACCACACTCCATATAGCTCAGGACAACCTCGAGAAATGTCTTGTCTCCTCAAAACATTCCCTCAAAATGGGGGTAAAACATACAAGGTCTCAGTATCATCAGCTCAAAAATGCTAAAATCTTTAAGAAGCTTTAGAGAAAGCTTTTGGTTCTACACACTATTAACAAATAATGTGATTTTATTAGAGACAATAGCTTAAGAAGACGCTTTTTCCCAAGCGGTTGACACATGCAGACATAATAGGTATTGAGTTGCCATATGCAGATGACACCCAAGACATTTAAATATCCAATAGTTGAGGTTGCTTGAATGGGATTGCAGACATTTGTGTGAACTCAATATCTTGTTCTCATACGAAGATTAGCTAACCATAATTACAAATGATTTACTACCAATCTAACATATCATGTTTTATATATATTTTTAATTAAAAATCCCACTGAAGTACATTACCTGTTACCGTATTAGGTATCATCTTACTTAAAGGTAGAAACAAATATTCAAAATTGGTTTCAGACCTCTCCTGATCCTGAGATCACTGACTACATAGTTAATAATTTGTGACAGGAGATTGAAACTGAAAAATGTAGGTGTTTTATTTATCTCGTTTACAAAGAGCACATAACAAATTAATGAATAACATATTTTTGCTTCTGAATTAACTTATATATGCTTTAAAAACCATAATTGTATTGTTAACAAGGTTTCAAGGTTCACCGTAATATTTTTCGCTTCTTTTTAACATTTCGAAAATAACATGCAGAATCCCAAAACTATAAATTGGGACTGTCTTGCAGCCACCACTCCATATAGCTCGACCCCGCACTCCGTTTTATCTGCAAATAACACTCCCCAAAGTTGTGAGAGAAACCTTTCCTAACAGTTTTGGATTGATGAAATTGTAAACAAAACTAATGCATTTGTGTTTAGTGTCAGCGTACAAACTATAATTATATATAAACATTTTATATAATATTTTTACAAAACACATATTTTTTATGAAGCGATGTTAATTATCTTTAGAGCACTGAGACAATTGTCATATGCTCATAAACTATTCAATGTGGAAAGTCTTGCTTTTAACAATGATCCGTAACATAAAAAAATAGCCATACTTAATACCGTTTAGTAATTATTATTAAGGTTTTTCATTTACATACTCATATAGATTCTATTTAGAAATGCAAAACTACCGTACGTTTTATAATCCAATCATAAAGCTATATGTTTAAAACTGAATATAAAATTCCTGTTCGTTAATAAAAGTCTTACATATATTTAGTATTTGTTTGCACGCGAAGAGAAAATAAATCAATTTTATAGTTTATTTATTTATTTCTATATACGATAGTGTTGGGTGAAATTCAATTTCCGATGTCGTGCCCGCATCTCAATTATCTTTTCTTATATTGGGCGATAAATAAATCCAACTGCTGCACGTAACTAGGACGTACGTGAATTACATTAAGCCGTAATATTTCCTCCCAATAACTCCCGTTTCTCATAAGATTTTCTATCACGTTCACCAACCTGAGAAAACTGGCGAATGAATACCAAAGAACATTTTTTCGTTAAGGACATTTTTCCAACATTTACTATATGAATTACGTATTTAATAAAGTAATAATGATTTTTGCGCAGAGGCTAATGGAAAAACTATTGTGTTTTAAAATATCATTTGTATTATTTGAACGCTCCTAACGTCTTTATGTCCATTCCGAGGTTTCGAATACCCAACAACTATTGGGACACCCTCAAAGTATTTTCGGTCTGTTTAAATAACAACGATCAGTTGATTTTACTGTGACTAAAATTAAGGTATAATAATTACTCTGTATATTTCAACATATAAACGTGAAAGGGAACAAAAAGGTATACACACAAACATAATTTAGCTGCAATAAAAGGACACTCTGTTTGGCTATGTGGATTATTAATTTTTAAAACTTGTTAATTGTCCCTCTAACTCAAAGGAAGCCTTTAAAGTACCATGTTTATTGTTATGAACACAATCAGAAAATCAGTTTTTGATTAAATCATTTTAAAGCCTTAAATACCTCAACTGACTGAACTAAACATTTTTATTTCACTTTGCTGCGGACTATTTTAACCGCACTCTAAAGCAGTGAACATTGAGTGGGGTTGCTCCCGTTTTATGCGGTACTAGGAACACACTGACACTTTTCTTTGATTCTCGATCTATTTAACTGCTATTATTTTAATGTAAATGTTTTTCAACAAGATAAACCATCAATTAATTTAAATATGAAAACCAAGCTTTTAATGTATAGTTTATTTAAAACTATTAAATTGACATAATTTTGAGATGTTGTTTTTCTTATTTTTTTAATTGATATTCCTTTTTTTTATTGATTGGTTTTTTACTGTTGAGTTCCACAAAAATTTTGAAATATTGTAATATTTAACGTAATTGTTTTTATGTGTATGCCTTGTTATGGCCTTGTTGTGGCTGTGTTCCTTGTTACTTTGCCTTGTGTTGCTGGCCTTGTTACTTTTACTCCTGAACATCTAAAACGTACTGCTAAAAGCTAAACAGGTTTACAAAAGAATACCATGCACAAAATATCCATCTACTGACTTTGTGTATTACTTTTGTTCATTTTGAGATCCGTCTCCGTTAATAATGAGGAGCACTTTATCAACTCCACGTGCACAAAAATAATTTAAAACAACAACTTTTTCTTCTATTATTTTAGAGCTGTGTGTTCAAGTTCATTTATTTATTTAATATTAACTTTTTAATTAAGGAAAATAAATTTTACTTTTTAGTAATATTTGTTTGTATTATTAAGATTGATATAGTTAGATTAAGGTATATTAAGTAGTGACTAGTTCAGTACAATAATATGTAAAATATTGTACCATTAAACAACAAAAATTAATTTAATTCAATTATTCCAACGGAAATTATCTAATACATTTGAAGCATATTCAATTTCACTTATGCTTAAATAGCTAAACTAAGGTTATAGCTAAATATTACACAATAATTCAATTTTATTTTCCAATCCACCCCACTGTTTTACTCTTTAGGTAGTATTTTGAATATTTATAAATATGTCTTTCAATTTTCTTTTCTGTTATTCTTATTTTTTATCTTTCCATTAACATTTATTGTTGTTTCCTTATATTTAGAATTTGTTTAATTTTACTTATTGTTTTTATTATTATAGCTTTTAGGGTATGTATGAGTTCCAGGGACAAAAAATATGGTAGTCAGTATTTAAACACAATAAACAATTGCATTTACAATAAATACGTAAAACAATAATCATAACAAAACAAACTATATATAACGCTTGCAGTATAAATACTAATACGTTTTAACTCAATCAAAACTTCATCAATAAAAAATTACAGGAGAATAATACTGTCTAACCGAATACATTGTATGTTCCAGAACACCAAAAATCTTCCCTCTAAAGGCAGCCACAACGGAGAAGAAATCCCCATAAGGAGGGGATTCCCTAGCCGTTGAAGTTGTTCAATGGTACCATTAGCTTCATAGTTGGACCCATCATGACGTCTACCGAATTAATCACTGAATTTTCTTTCAGTAGGCAGCGGGATTATACTCTTCGCAGAACCTCCGGAGAGTAAATAGATATGTGTTTTTCATATTTTTGTAGACACAGAGTACAAGGAGGCTAAACGTAGCCTATCAACCATGGTCACCCCAATGGCACAGCCAGATAGGTTCAAACTGAATGAAATTTAATACGTTTTATAGGGCGGTTAATAATAAATCCAAAACTAATTGATAACCATCGTGTATCAACATTTCATTCAAACATAACCACTGGATACTTTCTGGGTGAGGAAAAGTAAACGTTATGTTAGAAAAGCCATGTTTTATTAAGGCCATATACAGTTCACATCACCTCAATCATTGCAAGTATCAAGTCATAAGTATGGAAATTTATATTTAAGTATATGTAAAATATTGTTAACAAACAAATGTTAAATGTAATTTAAAATAACATAATCTGCAGAGCCTAATATTCTAGCTTTATGAGTTTGACAAGTTAAGAAATTGAAGAAAGCAATAAGAATCTTCTATAGTTGACATAGGCGATTCCTTGGAGTTCGTCGAAGTCATTTCCGAAGGTAATTTTTACTCAGTGTCAGCCTATTCCTGTCAAATGCCTTTTCAATTTGCAGTTTTCCTAATGCACCTTGGATTTTACATTTCTACAATGACTGTAATGATACAGCTTTCAACCGTTAACATTCAAACCAATGTATACTTTTATCTTCCAATTAATATTTTATTAAAAGTTTTAATTAAACTAGCCAATTAGTTTTCATAAAATTGCTGATTAAAAAATGTTATGACTTATAGCAGCACTGGTATTCAGGTTTCCCAATCAGAGACGAAAACGAAAAATATTTAAGGACAATTAGTGAAAATCTTATTATTGTTCATATTTTTTTACGATTCGGAATTCATAATAGGACTAAAATGTTCAACGTTAGATAAACTTTTATTATAGTTAAAAAATTAAAAATAATTTGTTATAATACTCGACACCATCGTTTAATTAATTAAAATTCTGTGGGAGTTTAAACTTGTGTTTGCTAAATGTAAAAATTGTATAATACAGGTAGGTTGTCTTGTAACTCATAAACAACTTTTTTCTTGGAAAGCTTTGAAAAAGTTACAGTTACGTTTGTTACAGTTTGTTCAGTATTATTGTAAACAAGTTTCACTTGACTTTTTAAGATGTTATTTAGATTTTGCTAAAACTTATAACCTTATATAAGCTGTGTGTTTTATGTGTGATAAAGGAAACTATCCCACATAAATCAAATTATCAAGAACATGTTACCTAAACAAATGTTGTTATAGCATGTTGTTGTTAGCTATATTAAATTTGTATGAAGAAGCATTTCTTTTCCATCACAGGTAGACTCACTTGTAAATGTAAAAGATAATATTAACTGTAGTTATACAATATACAATAAGGTAAAATATTAAGATATTAGGATCAAATAATTGCTAGATATGTACAGTTTAATGCATTAGTATATGGTTTGGTTGAAACCAACGTACATTGCACCCACAAAAAACAAAAACAACAAAATATAAACTCTTTAAAATGAAATGCAGGGATATCGGGTTTCAAGATTCCTCACACTTCAATAAAGTCTCTGCGGCAATGTGGCTCTCGCTGTCCCTGAATTTGTATTCCTTTTACATCGCACCGAGGCCATTAAGGAATGTTTCATATTACATTTCAATTTGAGCGTCCTCGGAAATGTGACACGTAAGGGAGGCTTGAATATTATTACAATAACGACATTCATTTATGGTTTTATGAACGTTGGGTATTAGATTTTAGTGTCTTTGAATTGAAAATTGGATATTTTATGTTTTCTACCATTTTTAAATCTTCACTTTCGATGGTCAAGTGTGGCAAGGTTATGTTTAATTTGTCATACCGTGTATTTGTTAATACATAGTGATACTTTTGTTGAAATTAAATCACTATGAGTATTATATTTTAAGGTTAATATACATTTTACAACCCCAACATTGTAACTAATATTATGGTTGTTTGTTATACCACTAAATAGTATTAGCTGAAATATAAAATGTTTTTATTTTTTACAGTACTAACGATAAATTAACTCCAAATTATAAATGATATATATCTTAATTTTAAAGACAATGGAATCTATAATATACTGGAAATATCCAACTTTTTAGATCTGAATACAACTTATTTTCTTAATTACCCAGCCTGATCTTACCAAACAGAGAAATATCGCTTGTTACCAGGTTAATTGTAAGATGAGAAATCACTTAACAGTAGGTTAACTGCAGTTTAAATCAAAGGAATAAAATGACTATGAATTATCTTATTTATAGTAAATAGGTATTGGAACAGTAAATCAATCAATGGGTCTCACTTATGTTCTAGTTTCAGTAAAATACACTCATTGTAATACTTATCTCAGAATTTGGCGTAGTTCCCAAAATATTTAAGAAAGTTTTTGTCTTTATGATCAGATTACCCTGGATATTAGCATGACTTATTCCTTTTAAGTTATGCTATTTCAACTTGGTTTTCCCTAGACAAATGTTTCTATGTAAAAGGTTTCACCTGTATAATTCGAAGTTAATTCTATCAGGATGATATATGCTTACTTTACACAGTGGTTGAAAAGTAAGAAAAAACCACGAATCTTCAAATTCTCGGCCAACAGAATCGAATACAGTCTCAGGAAATACCACATCATCAGTTGGCCACTGCCCAACCATCTAACTTTCAATCGGCTTATACGAGGATTTGATATCATCAGCTTGAGTCCCTCCATGCACTGACCTAGTTGTAAAACAAGTCACATTTAAGATATTTTACAATAAAATTCGGAATTTATCATATTTATTCACTACTAAAGCCAGAGTTTATCCAAACCAAATGAGTTTTAATAGGTGAGATCATCAACCAGTATTTACCGGTAACAAAAGAAGATTTATTATCGGAGAAAGATTAAATATAAATGTATGTTAAGGTAGTGTTTTAATGGCAGATCTGTTTTCTTACACTTTAAAACGTCCAACCAGCCTTAAATTTATTGTTGTAGAATTTTTTTTGGTTATAAATGTTTTATGTTGTCTGTTGAATTTATAGTTGAGGTTTATGTTGATTTCTTTCTAGGAGGACGTTTTGAAGCCCCAGACAGCATCATCAGTTGAGTGTAAAGTTATCCTAAACAGCCTCTGATGCTGAAGCAGAGGGCATATATTACGTCTTAAATATAAATTTATGAAATTGATTATTTCTAACCTTAAATATAATAGAAATATTTTTATTAAATTAAAAAAGAAAATAACTTTGGTGAAATAGTAACACAGCTAACAATATTGGCCAATATATTCAATTGAAAGCTTAGTTCATATTTAGTTTATTTGAAATTGCCAAAATTACAACAAATCCAACCTTGAACAACACACTATGTTAAAAGAAATAATTACAATTGAAATGTAAAAACCCAATACGAAACATTGCAAACATACAGTGGAAGCATCAAACAAAAAACAAAACTCAAATAACTTGTTATCTTGTGTAGGTATGTCTTTACTGAATTGCATATTTTTTCTGGTGTTTTGTTCCTGGGACGTTATTTGGTTGTTGTTGTTGTTGTTGTTGTTGTTGTTATTGCTGGATTAGGAAACCCTAGCATAAGCTGCTAGGCACGTCTTCCACAAGCAGGGATTTTGCGCGGGTTATCAGAAGGATAAAATATAGCAGGAAAGGAAAGGGTGGGATGGGATAGGCAGCAAAATTGACCTTTCAGAGGGCCAACTCCCGTGCTCCTGTGACAGCTGTGATCAGGCTCAAACAGGTGGACCCGATCTGCCCTCCAACTGGCCAACTCAACTGACAGGGTATCCATGTACAACAGCCAGGGACCATGCATTCTCAGGTTGGGGACCAAACGCGGAGTTTCTGTCCCCAGCCGCTGCAAATGAAGGGACCAATGGTAAAACCATTCATAATGGATAGCCAAAAGACTTACCATATGTAATGACAACTTCATTTTCTGTTCCCAATGCCAGCCCCCAAACTGGTTTAGACCAGTTTTAAGGCTGTCCAGGGGCAAATAATAATATTAGGTTAATTAGCCCTAAAGCAACGAAAGCAAGGCCATCACTTGAAAAGTATTAATCATGCTGTAATGACGTTTAACATGATTTACCTGAAACTACTTATTTTATTCATCTTCACATTCGCAAACTATGTGAAACCTCATAGAGTTACAACCCTTTGATCACCGCTTTGAATTTGTCAGTGTAATAGATTACATTATTAAATTCTAAAAACTATTTTGCTAAAGGATCATACTATTGTGGTTTAAAGTTCTTCAAATAAGTTTGATGTCTTAAAAATATTCCCGGTAATTTAAGGCGGACAAAAGATTATACAGTATTACAGATACAGCCTCCAGACTCATTTGACGAAAGTATTTTCGATAACTTAGTGTACATTATAGTATTGTATTTGTGTAGTAAAACTTAACACTATGTTTACATAATTTTTTGCGTCATAATATAAAAAAAATTGACTGAGAGAAGGAATTACTTTCTATTAATGGGTGAATCAATAGTCTGGATTGCAAATTTATTTTGGAACCGTTATTTTACATTGCTATAAAAATACGTCATATCACAGATGTAACATGTAGTGATGATGTTATTACGGCCTAAAAAACTGGATTTTTAGTTAAAAGATAAACTGATTTTAAATATATTACTAAGCCACTGATATGAGGTTTGGTTTTATAGGCGTCCAATGTATGTAATTTTTTTTCGTAACGGCACTTATTAAATTTTATTTGGTTATCTCTCTTTCGAACCCGTTAACTAAGCAGATATTACTCAAATTTTGTGTTTATTTTCCTAGAAAAATCCGACTCTTTAACAACTTCCTCTTCACGATGTCGAATACTGCAAAATCTCCATATATAGCAATCTGCATGTGACATCCCAATAGTTATTGTGTCTGCTCGTGGCAATCAACAAAAATAGCAATTCTTGTTTCCTTCTTTTTAATGCTACATTATACAACCCCTCCTAAATTTTAAAATTCCACTAATTTTATTTTGTTATCTCTCTTTCGAACCCGTTAACTAAGCAGATTTTACTAAAATTTTGTGTTTATTTTCCTAGAAAAATCCGACTCTTTAACAACTTCCTCTTCATGATATCGAATACTGCAAAATCTCCATATATAGCAATCTGCATGTGACATCCCAATAGTTATTGTGTCTGCTCGTGGCAATCAACAAAAATAGCAATTCTTGTTTCCTTCTTTTTAATGCTACATTATACAACCCCTTCTAAATTTTAAAATTCCACTAATTTTTCTTCACTTTCCTATAAGACTTCTCCATAACAAAAACCTAAAACAACCCCTGAATTTTAACACAGAAATTTTGTACGGTTACTTTTACTTTGTCAATTTTATTAAATAGTATCGAATAAATTGTGTTAGGCAAATTATATCATCTTAATAAATCTAAATATTTATAAAATTATATTTCACTGTGTTAGTAGTTAATCCGCAAAATTGTATATTTTGCCCAAGAGAGTTATATTTGTGATATTGATATATGGATTGCATAATTATAAGTTGCATTTGTTTAATGTAGTTAATACTTGTAGATAATACTTGCGTATATCTGGACATAACTGACTACATTAAAATAATGCTATCCCTCAAGAATATGTCGTTTCATTTTATTTCAATTAAAAACCACTGCAATTATATTTTCCCTGGAGTATTATTCAAACTAGATTATTAACCATGTTTAATTAGCATAACCGCTTTTAATTACGAATATAGAGAAAATAATTATAATATTTAATATGCACTACTACTTATTATTTAAAATACTCATGGGACTTTAAAATATTACATTAATATGAGCTATTTTTCAGAATATAAATGTAAAAAAAATCGGATTAAAATAATAATTACCTTTAAAGCCCACTAGAATATAATGACGTTTAGTTTGGTTAACATTTTATTTTTAGAAAATAGAGATAATATTAATTTAAAAACATCAAATAAGTAATATAATCTTTATAATTTAAAAACTATATTACTGATTCCATGTTTTAATTTTATATTAATATATATATCAGTTAGAATAGTGCCTTCAAGAAATTAAAGAGAGCTAATGTTTGATTAATATTATATTTTTTGTGATTCTATTGTACAGTGTTTAATTCTTGTTTATTATACTTTATTCAAAATGCGATCTTTACAAGGTAAAACTTATTGTCTTGGTAATATTAAATATTCTAAACCTCCAAATTCACAAAATTCTAGCTTTAAAATGAAATGTCACTTTTTTACTGGACTTTAAGATCGGATACATAAGATTGATCAAAACTAAAGTATCACTCGTTTATTTCTTTACAACTATTGATACAACCCGAAGGGATTTTGGTATGTTTTAGCGAATTTCCCTATGTAGAAGAAGCTATTACCGTAGTCGACATGGTAAGACCTAGGCCCGGGAACATGACAACTTTTCGTTTTGAGGTCCCCAGATGCCAAAAATATATTCGTTCAAAACTGTATATATATAGATATATATATTAAAAATAACAAAGTGATTAGGGCTACTAATATGTTTGTTGTAAGCATAATTTTAAAAACAGAGTACCCTTTTTGGTTTCAACATAATATGTTTTATTAGACCTAAAGGTTTGAAACTAGTCGTCTAATAAAACATATTATGTTAAAACCAAAAAGAGTACTCTGTTTTTAAAATTATGCTAATATATATACAACTAAAATATATATATGTGTGTGTGTGTGTGTGTGTGTGTGTGTGTGTGTGTGTGTGTGTGTGTGTGTGTGTGTGTGTGTGTGTGTGTGTGTGTGTGTGTGTGTGTGTGTGTGTGTGTGTGTGTGTGTGTGTGTGTGTGTGTGTGTGTGTCCGTGGGTGCGATAACTCTCGTAAAAATGATCCTATTTTGATTAAATTTGGTACAAACATGTGAATCATCATTTATGACTAAGTTCGAAAACCAGCCAGATCACTCTATCCAAAGGGGTATTTTGGGGGGTTTTGTACCCCAAAAATGTTTTTTTTTTAGTTTTTTACATACAATATTTTAGTAAATCCAATTTTAGTTTTCACCATTAAATTCAGCTTAAAAAACAAACCATTTGGTGTGTTGGTCATTGCTCTACATCAATTGGTGACCGAGATATTGAAAGTGCTAAACACAGTACGTTGTCCAATGAAACGTAGAAGACAAATTGTATATCTCGCTTATTTATCAACTTATCCTGATGAAACTTGGTATATTGCTTAATATCGTTGTGGTCTATTGATATTTTCGCTAAAAAAAATTTTTTTGCCTATATTTCTCGTAGCAGCAAACCTGCGTACTCAGCCCCCATGTTATTTTTATGGAGAATAAGTAACGTGTTATCACCCTTAATTATGAACATAAATTAATAAAATTTGGTATGTGGCTTTAACTACTTGAGTTATATTGATATTTATATAAAAACCCCTTTCTTGTGTCCCTTTCTTCAGCAAACCTTCATACCCAGCCGCCATGTTATTTTTATGGAAAATAATTAAAATATCATAGATTGTTTATTTATGAATGTATATTGATGGAACTTGGTATTTGGTTTTATGTGGTATTAAGATACAAATATATGCATTGTAAATTCGCTGAGTACGCAGGTTTGCTGCTACGGGGGTATTTTTTTTTGTTTGTTATTATCTTAGTATCTACACAAACATTACTAAAAAGCATCTGCTACTCATTAAATAATTAATGCATGTTTAATTCATTGAATATATCTTACGGTCTTGCTCCAAATAATATGTGTATAATTACAAACAGGTGATATATGTATGATAACGTTTTACAAGATTATGAGAGATTATTTTAAGGATGTGTTAGGTAACGCATAAAGCGTGTAACTTAAAATACTGTAACATTTACAAATATTATGATATTTTTGAGTATTATACTAATATTTTATCCACCCACTGGTCTATATAAAGTTCAACATTCGTAGAAAGGACGATGATCCAGAGTGGTTTCCTACCTAACCATAAAACCACGGACGCGGCCAAGCATCAACCGTCATCATAGGGCACAGGTCAAGGGACAATACTGGGAAAATGGACAGTAAGGGATCACTCGGGGTTAAGGGCAACATAACCACCTGCACTTGACCCTTCGTGAATAAATGGGGAAATTAATCTTCTTGGAGCGTAAAGTGGTATGATTTTCGCCCTGGTAGCGAAAGTAGGAATTTCTACTTAGTCTTAGGCGAAAACAAAGTTTATTAGTAGGCGTTTTCAGGCAAACGTCACCGACAGAAGTTGTAGAAACAGAGAGATAAAAAAATATTTTATATTTATTTTATTTTTACATTAGGTATGCAAATGTGAAAAAGTAATATATATTAAACAGTTATATGTCAAGTCAAGTCAAGTCATCTTTACTGTCACAACAAACGTTAACAAATTTTCTGATCAGTACAGAAATATTACAGGTAACAGTGGCATCGTTAAATTTATCAAAATAAAACTATACATGTAATCTTAACTAACTAAAATGTTAAAATGTTAACAATATAAAACACTACAACAAACTCTCCCAGCTGCTGTCTTCAAAAAATTCCTCAATTGAATAATAAACTTTGTCAATTAAAATATCTTTAACTTTAAAAAAAAACTCTCTTACTCAGTTGATTTATGGAATTAGGAAGTTTATTAAAAACTATTATTCCCAAATACAGTGGACTCTTTTCAAATAAAGTTAAGTAATGTTGAGGAAATGTAAATACTAGCCCATATGTTTATTATAAATATTTAAAGTTTATATTTATCTAATTCCTAGAAAATACATATATGGTAAATGTGATTACCTGACAAAAGAAAGAATAAAAAAACGCTTTATTAATGTTATTTAATTTTTATATTTCACATACTGCATAATATTTTAATAACAACGTAACTATGATTAAATAGTTTCAAATATTTTTAAAATCGCCCAATTTATTTGTTTTTTGTTCCATACGTAAAATATAATAGTAGTTAAAGGTTCGATATATAGCTTTTTAAAGGAAGTTTTACAAATATAACAAAGTTTTTTTTGTAGCTTTGATAGAAGCTTGAGACGTGTCTGTCATTTACTCCACTTAACGCGATAATTCAACGTTATTGCAAGTCAAGTCAATTAAATGAAAAGTTTATTGAGCTAAGTCGCCGTTGAGCAATTGGTTTTTATGTTTCAAGCCGTCATTTAGAAGACCTTTTGAGTGAACTACCAATTAAGAAGATTGGACTTAATCGACCATAAATAAGGCTTAGTTATGCTCTGTTATAACTTGAGTTTAATGCCACTGATATTATGGTTCTACTTAAAACTTTACAGCTATCTTTATAGTAAGATATTTCAACATAATATTTTCTTAAACAAAATTACTAACGTTCCGTTTTTACGCAGGTATGCAGTACACAATCATGAGCTTTTCACACATTTCACACTGCTGCATCGAAAGGAAAGTATCGACAGGAACGCCTCTTATTAAGTGGTGATCATTGGGAAGATAAGCTACGAGGTATTATCCCAGATTAGAAGTGGTGATTAGGGCGAGAACGATAAATAAACAGAGCCTTATGAGGGATTAGAGGTAATTGTATAGAGACCCCACAATGGTGAATTGTGAAGATTATGTTTATATGAGCTATAAGAAGTCAAATGTCTTTGTTTTCAGCTATGATTTTATTATATAAACAATCTTACCACCTTTTATACAGAAACATTTGTTTTAAATTATTTAAATAAACAATTTATAAATAAAATGTTAATGTAAATTTGTTTTAAATTATTTAAATAAACAATTTATAAATAAAATGTTAATGTAAGCTGAATATGTACATTCAATATAAAAATAACTTTTTGTAACGCTGAAGGATTAGCTATATTAATTTATATATTGACTTAAGTTTACGTTATCTCAATTGTATGAAAAAACGTAGACCCTCAACACTTAAAAAATACTGTACGTGTCATTTTAACCAATCAAAAACCCAAAAACTAACTATACATAAACATACATTTTAAACGCAAAATAACAATCGAAGGAAAATATAAAATATACTTTTGGCAAATGCCCTCTAATTACAATGATAAATTTACAACAATAACATAACAAAACCGGTCCTCAAATAGTTCTTCACCAAAGTTCTTCAGGGAATTTAAATTGGTAAATGTCAAATAAAAATAACGAATATTGGGATTTCTACAGATTTTCCTCTACAATATTGAATAAAAATTCTACTATACAGCATATTATCAAACAAAGGCAACGAAGCACATGCCAAAAGCGGTTGTTTGCAGAGTAAAGCAAATCTAAGTTATGAATACATTAATTGAAGCCTTTGAAGCCAGTGATAACTCGAATGTATGTAAACACTAAAAGTGATATTGCGTAAAGGGAATACTTTTGAAACCGCCCATGTTATGAGTGATACTTGTTACAAATTTGAAATAAGTATAATTTGTATTATAACATTTCTTTCGAAGTAAACTGTTCGTGAGTAAGCTACATCCTGCGATTAAATGAATACGCATTAAGTGTTCCACATCGATACTTCAAAGTTTTTATGAGAAAAAAATAACTTTATACGTCACTAAATGGCTTCCTTATTATTTGCATTAAATCAAGTAATACAGCATTGTATATGATTGTAGTTAATTCATAAAATAGTATAGGTATTGCAAACTTACCTTTCGAAATATTTAGATAAAAAAACATTGAATGTTAAACAATGATAACAGTTCTTTTTTGCTCCAAAACAGTGGATTTTCTGAGTTAGAGACGCTTACTCACCCGTTCATCTCGGCTCAAATCAATAACTCTTTAGTTAACAAAAAACAGAAAAAAAATTTTTACTTAATATTACTAAAAATTAAAATCACTTTCTTATGTATAAGGCCATACAAATAACAATATGAATAATTTATTATTAACATTGAGAATTAATTTATGAGTATGATGTTTATTGTAAACACTGAGAATTCCATTGGCACGTATAAGTAAATAGAACATCATTCAAAATGCAATTTTCGGAGTCGCAGTTAGGGGAATCCTAATGTTTTGTACAGTAGTTGAATGATATTATTCTAAAGAGCTAAATGAGCAGAAAACACAACAGTGCAAACCCGATGTCGATATTTCGAGCAAGGTCAGGGCAGGGTCAGTAAGGAGTTATACGTTAAAAAATTAATTATGTATATCAATAAGCCATTTCTTCCCTCTCTTTTTAAATTATTATTAAAGCATGCAATGTAATAAGCGGCGGTACATTTTCCGTTAATTACAACAATAGTTTCCGTATATAAAATTTAGTATTTTAAATTTAAATTAGGATATATATATATATATATATATATGTTGAATGTAATCTAATTTGCTAAAACGATTCACATTTACAACTGTTAACTATTGTAAACTACTGTGCTAATAAACAATTAGTCAAATTATAACTGAACATCCATCTATGTATACTGGCCACATTTTAAGGTTACTCATGATAAGATGGTCGTTTACGCCCCATAATACATATAATAAATCTAGCGATACAATTACGAACTGATACCTATAATAGAGGTAGTAAGACAGGTAGAAGATCTGGACCCTTATCTACCACTGAAATCAAACATGCTCTCTCTTTGAACATAAACTAGTGCAGAGGCATTATTTCAACATCAGAGAGTCAGAAAACACAAAGAGAGCGAAAATAAATCAGGCGAAATATGACGTGTCACTGTTATATTTGGATTCTCAGCCAGTGGTTAAGAAATCTGTATGTTTAGTTGTAGAGAGACACAAGGTATTTTCATCGCATCTCAAAAACACTTGAGCCGCTCACGTGCATATATCCAATTATATGGCACAAGGGTTCCACGGCTATAGAGTTTACACTTGAACTAAAAATTACCTATTGGGAATTACTTACAAACCTATTTAAATTCCGTAACGTAACCTAATGCCGAAACAAACTTCGAATTAAGTCATTAGTTTGAATTTGCTTTAACGATACCCGTAAGACAAATTTATATCGCATGTCATATAATAATATGTAAAGTAATATGTAAACGAGTTCGCACGCAGCACGCTGACGTGAGAGAAGTGAATTTCCACATAACAACTGTTAAAACTCAAAATCAGTGTAAAAACATACATTTGTCCAATTCTTATTGAAATCTGAAAACATTGATTTTTTGCTGTTCTGATATTCCTGGTTTCACTTACTTGCAAAGCTGGGAATACAATTTTGCGAATTATAAGGTAAGAGATGGTCCAGACAGGCTTAAAAGTAGGTGTGAGGTTGCTGGGGATGATAAAAGTACTCTAACAAAGGAATAACAGGTTTTTCTAGTTTAAAACCCCCGTAAGGCAACGTACCGTATATAGTCGATACACATTTTCTTTAATAGCTCAGTAAATATTTATGCTAGAATGACGATAGAGGGCTTAAAACTTTCGCCTTTTTAATTCCCATCTTTTAACATGCATTGATTTTACATCTGGGGCCTTTCTGACCCTTTTTGGGCCCAAAAACTCGAAATTTGAAAGATTAATCCCCAAAAAAAGGTGTTTAGAGTTTTCTTATTGTTTTGCCCAACACACTTGTCCAACTGATTACAGAAAGGAACGTCCCTACAAAATTTTAAGTAAATCGGGCAAAAAATGTGACCGCTAGAGTGCAAACACACACATATATATATATATATATATATATATATATATATATATAAAACATTTTGAACGAACCCCCAAAACGTGTTCAGGGGTCACGTTAGGAACTTCTATGGTGGTCCCGGGCTTAAGTTTCACCGTGCGAGTCATGCTAATAGTTCACTTTCCAAAGGAAATTCACTAATAAATGGCACTAAGAGATAAAATTGTAAAAGGCCAGCCACGGATAGTAGGATTTAAGTTAATATTAGATCTGAATAAGCTGACTGAGAGTACAAATGTTGGGTCATGATTAACTTTCGATATTCCTAATGCTCTGTGTTTGATGGTTGAGGTCATTTGTGAACAAGTTGTGAAAAATATATAAATACATTATATATTAAATTTCCATTGATACTCAAAATATCACTTAATATCGCACTTTATCTATGAATATTTATGAATATTAAGTAATAAAAACTCGAGGAGAAGCCATTTTAATAAAGGAAGCTTCTTTTAAAGCATAAACAAGTTCACGATACCAATTTTTGTTTCTGAACTAACTCGATGTAGCTTTTGATAAATCTCAATTCAAAATTCAACTAACAAATTAACAATAACTATGTATTTCCATAATCTAATACGTTTCCAAATTCGTACAAGTACGACCTGTTCGCGATACAGCAATTTAGTTTGCTGATCTAATTTTAAAATAAGTGTTTTTATAGATATGAAACTAGCTATCCCTTAAAGCGTCGAACAGAAAGGTTTATCATCGTGTGAGAAGTCCTATCCAGTAAATCCTAAAATCGCGAACGAAATCTGTAGTTACAAAGAATTCTAAGAATAACATGAGCCCCACGTCAGTGTGTCGAAGAGCTTTAGGCTGAAGCTTAACTGACTCCAACTGATCGGTTACGGGTTATTTCAAAGCCTAATATTTATTTTATTTGACAATTTGAACAATACTTAGACATATCTAGGTTTGACTTATACCAATCTTCAATAAATTTATAAGTATTTGTCACTCATGCCTTTTAAATCATTAAAACGTCACCTCATCTATCGTAGGGAAAGGTTTTAGGAGACACAGCAGCGCTAATGGGTCACATAGGACATCCCGACCTGCTCTATTCCGCTCGCCTTTACTTGCCTCACAATACACTCACAGTACACAGTGAGTACTCAGTGTACTCACAGTACACAGTGAGTACTCAGTGTACTCACAGTACACAGTGAGTACTCAGTGTACTCACAGTACACTTAATCCTCACAAAATTAAACGTTCTCACAAATCATTTCAATAAAAATTATGTTTAAGAAAAGCATTATTCCCAGCATAACTTCGCCATAGTTAATTTTAAAAAGGTATATTTAATTAATATAAATTGATCAGTTTGTCAATATCGATTGTATTTAATTTAAGTTTTAATTAACGTATTATCGATCTATAGGTGTGTTTTTTAATTGTTACATTGTGTGCAAAACGAAACATGCTATAATTCACTAATGGAAGAGGTATTACGTAACCCTACCTAACGCTACTCTCTTGGGATGTAGGTCACGAAATCTTTATACATCGTAACAATAACCGTTCAGCTGGTAGCATTACCATGAAATAACTAATAAGAAACTGTCTCAGACATTTTTGGTTGAATATTTTAAATGCAGAAAAATTATATATTGAAAGTGGCACTTCTTAATTAACTTTAATTACTAATTTAAATCCGCAGACCAATTCAACATTTCTTGCGACTACATATGTTGTAATGTGGTTCGTAATTAAGTCCATAGGCCAAGTGAAGCTTTTACTGTTAAATAATGTTATACAATTTAGTTAACTTACTTGTAATATATAATATCCACCAAGGTTGATAATTTAAAACCCTCTGATATTGCTGCGTATTGTTAATTCTTTTTTAAAGCCCAAATCATGAGGTTTTACATCTTTGATTATTTATAGTGGAATCTCATATCATAATAACAATGTCGAGTAGGCATACAGGTAGAATAAAGTAAGTACAGCATTATCAAGTAAGAAACAGGTTTATCAGTTTATTTATATCGTAGATCTATATTTTTAGCGAATTTCCCCTATAGGGAAGAAGCTATTACCATAGGTGGCATGGTAAGACTTAAGTCCGAGACCATGATAACTTTTTGTTTTGAGGTCCCCAGATGCCAAAAACACTACTCGTTCAAATTTATATATATATATATATATATATATATATATATATATATGTGTGTGTTTGTGTGTGTGTGTGTGTGTGTGTGTGTGTGTGTGTGTGTGTGTGTGTGTCCGTTACCGCGATAACTTTTGAAAGAAGCGCCCGATTTTTATGAAATTTGGCACAAATGTGGAGAGTAACATATATGACTTTAAGTTCGAAAACCAGGTCGGTCGGTTTATGGGAAGGGGGTTTTATGGGGGTTTAAATTTATCCAAAAATCAGTTTTTTGAAATTTTTACCCTAAAATTTTAAAAACATTAGATTTTGGTTATAGCCATTTTGTAATACTTAAAAAAACAAATAATTTAGTATTTTGAATCATTAAGCTAGGTTTGGTGGTTGTGGAGAAAAGTAAAAAAAATTGTCCATAAAATTCCCCATGTTAGTCTTATGGGAATACGGTTTTTATATTTTCCTCAGATAATTTCACCAAAAACTCCACATTTCTTTCTACCAATCAGTTTAGCTCTACAAAACAATCATTTTGGCGTTTTAATTGTTGTTTTACGTCCAACCGTTGCAGTGATATTCAAAGTGCTAAACACAGTACGTTGTCCAATATTATCCTTATAGAGAATAAATAAAATGTTATATTTCAATTATTTATGTATGTATATTGATGAAACTTGGTATGTGGCTTCAAGTAGTTGTGGTATATTGATAACAGTACAAAAAAGTTCTTTGTTGATTTTTCCCGGTAGCAGCAAACCTGCATACTCGGCCCCCATGTTATTCATATGGAGAATAAGTAAAATTTTATATCTCCTTTAGTTATGAACCTAAATTAATAAAACTTGGTATGTAGCTTCACCTGGTTGAGTTATATTGATAATTGCAAAAAAACACCCTAACTTATCTTCCTTTTTGCAGCAAACCTGCGTACTCATTTATAATGTATTCTTATGGAGAATAAATAAAGTGCTATGTATAACTTATTAATGAATGTAATTTGTGAAACTTGGTAAGTGGCTCTAGGTAGTAGTGATACCCTTATATTTGCATTGGAAATTCGCTGAGTACGCAGGTTTGCTGTGACGGGGGTATTTAATTCTTGAACTATTGCGAGGGTAAAACACAGCGTAACAAGAACTTTAGGCCATTTCGGGATTAATTTAAAACCAACGGGTTGACTTGAATGTGCACTACGTATTACTATTCATCAACTATTAATTATCTTCTTTTTACTTAGGATAGTATATTAATAAGGTAGTTTACAGGTACTGCAACGCGATTGTGTGAATTTTTACTGGTTCTGTACCACGTGTGTTAAAATACAAGAAACTTAAGAAACAAACAAAACATAAAACGATTAACATAAATGGCTATTTCAACTTCAGTAACATAAAAATAATTTCTTTCGTCATTATGGAAATTGAATAGGCCCTACTACTGTCCTACTAATAGGCATATACTGTCTAGGTATGTTAAACCTCTCAATGATAAGTAATTTTTTTAATAGCATATCCTAAAAACTTAAAGTAGGGATTTTAGAAAATGCTGTTGTAAATTTGAACCAGATATTTAATAAAGATGAATATCAGGAACGGAGACAGCTCTGATTCTGAATGACGTGATCCTGGCCTAAGCCGATCGGGAATCTTCGAACGAATGATGATATCTTACCTATGACATCAATTTTAAAAAGTTACTGCGAATATAATTGTTTAAATATGTTATTTCAAATAAGTATTGCAGTGTGTAGTTTTAATACATTACGCTAAACTATCAGCCAGCTGTTTAACGTACAAGTCACAACAAAATTGGAAATTGGAGACAAATTTCCAAAATATGTTAACAAATATATTTGTGTTTTGAGTAGGTTTCTCTGCAAATGTAACAGTATATTTATTTATCCAAATCAATGATTGACCATTATATTTGTTTTATTTGCGGAAGAGAATTAAACTCTTTACATTTTCTAAAGATTGAATTATCGTAAATTCGAGTGGCATTATCTTTCGTAAAATGTATTTTCATTTTAATTTATTTTTTGTGTCGTGTTGTTTTATGTTGATTTGTTGTGTATTTAACATTGTTGTTGTTGTATTTGTTTTTTAAGTTATTTTTTGTAGTTATTTATTTGTTGTTATTTGAGTGAGTAGTTTTGATTTATTTTATTTATTTATTTCCATATTTCCAATTAATTGAAGTTTAATAAATTACGAGTATAAATATTGGCAACATAATAAATAGCCTCTACACTACATATTTATAAAAATACAGGTATGCAAAAGTTTATTAAAAGTTTATACTGTTGTGCCAGGAGTCGAACTTTTAATAAACAACTAATTTGACAAATAAAACGATGAAAATGACAGTCTTGAGACGGAGAAGCTTAGTGTTCAACAGAATAAATAATCACCTTTAATTGAGTTGGCCAAAAACTTCGAGTTATTAAAATTTTCCCCTCAATTTAATCTATATTGATGTTTCTAAAGTTTGTTAAGAATAATTTGATCTTTACTTAAACAGTTTTCATGTCAAAATCAACCAGTTGCTTTCCTAAACTTAAGTCATTCAGTTTTACTTGCTTATTTAGTCATAAATCAAAAGTCAGTTTTACACAATTGTATCTTTTAAATATATATAAATATATATATAAGAATAATCACACAAATGCGAATATTAACAGAGGATTATATAGAGATTGAGGAAGTAATCCTTTTATAAAATCCTTGTTTTATTCCTAGACTCGTTAAAAAGAAACTAAGTGTAACTAATTAAAGTAAGCTGGGCCATTGTTGTTAACATTGGCCATTGTTGCTAGTAGAGATCTTTGGCCGGTTCTGACAGTGGCGGGGGAGTGGCGGTGCACCCCTCCGACATTTCCCTCCCACCCCGAGGGGGTTTTCGTCTCCGCCATTTCCCTCCCCTCCATTCGCCCAAATCATAGATGAAGTGAGATTTCGCATACGATTGTAATTGATGATGAATGAGAAAACGATACATCTAACCTGTTGTGACAAGACTCATCACAGCACATGTGCACTGTTTATTTCAAGCGTTGTTAGTACCAGTCGTCACATACACCAAAATGCATATTGTGACTGAACCAAGAAGAGTGATCGATGCGTAGTGTACATTTTACGTCTTAAACGAATTATCATACGAGAAAGGTTTTCAATCAAGTTAGTGCTAGAAGGAGCCAGAGTTTATTTTTTGACAGTAAATTCCATATTAAACGTTAGCAGCATGAATAAAACAAAAATAAAAAGTTCGTTAAGGTTAGTGCAAATAAAAATACTTATTACACTTACGAACCGCGCGATTATGTAAAACAGTGAACGTAGACTAATTTCACAATAGATGAAATTAGATTACGCATATAAATGTAATTGACGTTGAATAAGAAAATAATGCATCTGTCGTGACAAGACGTATCACAATACATGTGTTCAGTTTATTTCAATCGCTGATCTGGAAGTCTTGATGTGGTAATATGTAGAATTACTTATTGAGTTTTATGAAAATATGACAAGACGGTGTAGAGATATTGATGTTTTAATTTGTTTGCGATCAAATCGTGATGCGTGGGGGGGGGGGGTCACGGTAGTTGACCTCTACACTCAGAAGAATCTAAGGAAATCTTCTTTATTGGGAATATTCCCTTCTGTCCCTAACTTGACAAGCTCAGGTGGTCCTGATCAGAACCATTATTGTAGATTAATTCAGTTACAAACTGGGGGAGGAATAGGTCTAACTTCAATGTTTATTACGAAGTTCCATTCTAGAATCAAGCTTTCAAGTCGATGATTGCATTCAAGGATGTCTGCATTATTTATAATGCCATAATCCTGATGTATTTTTACATTAGGATTATATCTAATCTTTGCTTTTTATCTTGATAAAGATTTTTCCCCCAGACCCCCAGACAATTAATTTCCTGAAGAAGATTGGTTGGTTGGAAAAGTTCTTGATTGAACTCGATTGATCTAATAAAAAATCTTGATGCAGTCACGGGGCTTCGGACACTCATTTCCATGATGCTGTGAATTGAAAGGCTTGCCACAGTGAACACGGGAGTAAGATTGAGCCGTTGGTGTTGTGTAATATAAATGGAATGGTGGGAGAAGGTGATATAGTGGGGGACACTTCCCAAGACTGCGATGCGTGGTAGAACAAAGGATTCGATGTGGATAGGATTAGGGGGGTGACATTTTCCACGGGGTGATGCAGATAATCAACGCAAGTGTTCGAACAAAAGCCTAACCGAGTTCTCTGTCTGAGAATGTTAAAAAACATAATGAGGGTCGTGGCTAGATATTGTTGGTTCGTTTCCCACGATGCAACTGTTTACATAAAAATACCCCCGTTGCAGCAAACCTGCGTACTCAGCTAATTTCAAATGGTACTTCTCTAAATCATGAAGTTACTTATCAACTTTAATCAAAGTATATTAATAAATAAGCAAGATAAGACATTTTATATATTCCCCATAAGAAAAACATTAGGACTGAGTATGCAGGTTTGGTGCATCAAGGACCACAAAATCTGGTTTTTATGCAAATACCAATGGATCACTTCCATTTGAAGAAACATACCAAGTTTTATCAATTTATGTTCATAGACAAGCAAGATATCACGTGTTTATTATTCTCGATAAGAATAACATTATAGCTGCTGAGTACGCAGGTTTGGTGCCATGGGGACCACAAAAAAATGAGCTTTGCAAGCGAATAGCATTAAAATCCAAACATAGAAAGTCACATACCTAGTTTCATTAATATATGTTCATTAATCTAACATATATACAGCCGCATGTGTAACTCACTGACTGACTGACTGACTGACTGACTGACTGACTGACTGACTGACTGACTGACTGAGGTATACGAATTCTAGACCACTTCTAGATGAGCTAGAAACCTGAAATTTTGCATGCAGGTAGCTTATAGCTTGTAACCCCCAGGAAAATCGCCAAAACTAACAATATTTTATTTTAACCCCCCTAAAAAAACTATTTAAAACCCCCCAAAAAGGCTTATTTTAAAATTCCAGTTTTTGAGCTCTAGCGCGCGAACGGATGGTCCTATCAAAAAACGGACACCACCACGTGCTACGGATTTTGCAAGATCTACAACTTTGGTCCTATGACCTTTTGTCGTAACTCGTCTCCTTCACCCTTAGGTAGCTCTAGATTTTTTCAAATTTTGAGGATTTGTGACGGTTTTTTATTTCCTATCACGTTAATATACTTGATGAAGGCCTAATATTGGGCACGCAGTATGTCAACATCACACTTAGTAAATAACAGCAGAAATCTGACCAGTTTTTATTAGTTAAACCTGTCGAAAAAATTCAAAAACTCTTAAATTTTATAGATTTGACCGCTTTCTAAGTATAAGTTGTAAGGAAATGCCGGTTCCGGAACAATTGTTATTAATTAGAATGCACGTATCACTATTTATACTTTAAATAGGATCGTGATATATGGCTTGCTTGTGCGTTGCACCTTTTCTTCCCTAATCCTACTATTTTTAGTTTGAACTATCTGAAAAAGAAAATTTGGGAATACAAAATCGAAATGTAGTATTTTTTATTTGAGCTCTAGCGGCCAACCGGGTTGTCCTATCGAAAAACGAAGAGCACTATGTGCCACGGATTTTAGAAGAACTACAACTTTAGTTCTATGACATTTTGCCGTATCTCACCCCCTTCACCCTTAGGTAGCGCTAGATTCTTTAAATTTAAGCTTTTTTCTAAGATTTTTTGTGGTTTTTAATGGTTTTTTCGCTCTAATATCGAACTTAGAGGCCTAATATTTATCACACCGTATTCCTATATTACAATTAGTACCAAGCAACACTCACACGCCCAGATTAAATATCTTATACACCCAAAAAAATCAAAGTCTTTGAGCTTTTGTAGATTTATTCGTGTATTTCGGGTATATTTTCTATATTGCGCTTTGTCGAGGGTAAAATCTCTTATAAATCATGTCATTTTTGCTGCAGAAGGATTTTATAAACCCAAAGTCATAGTATTTCAGGTTGTTAACGGTGGTCGTATTCCTTATAAGGTTCAAAAGACGCCTTATAAAGGCTACATTATGCATAAATTAAGGGTATTAATTTTTTTTCGAGCACTGAACAACATTGAAACACAGCACTGAATCATGCATTGAAACTTAAAATTAAACATACTACGTCTCCATACCAAGTCGTACTCACCAATAGGCTTATGACCGGATTTTATAGGTTAAAACCTTAAAATAATAAAAGCCTTGGAATAGTTGTAGAATTTAGGTCTTAAATAGAATTTGGACCAATTTACATTAAACTGTGGCCAAACAGCGCCTTGGGGGCGAAGCCCCCCACAGGGGTCTGGGGGCGGAGCCCCCAGCGAGCGAAGCGAGTCTAATATATATACAGCCGCTTGTGTAACTGACTGACTCACTGAGGTATACGAATTCTAGACCACTTCTAGACGAGCTAGAAACCTGAAATTTTGCACGCAGGTAGCTTTTACCTTGTAACCCCCAGGAAAATTGCCAAATTTGACAATTTTTCATTTTAACCCCCCTAAAAAAAAAATTTAAATTCCCCCAAAAAAGGCTTATTTTAAAATTCCAGTTTTTGAGCTCTAGCGGTTCAACTAATTATCCTATAGAAAAACAGACACCACCACGTGCCACGGATTTTGCAAGATCTACAACTTTGGTCCTATGACTTTTTGTCGTATCTCGTCTCCTTCACCCTTAGGTAGCGCTAGATTTTTCAAATTTTGGCATATTTTCGAAATATTTTGGCCGTTTTTTATTTCCTATCACGTTAATATACTTGATGGAGGCCTAATATTTGGCAAGCAGTATGTCTACATCACACTTAAAAAATAGCAGCAGAAATATGACCAGTTTTTATTAATTAAACCTGTCGAAAAATGAAAAACTCTAAATATCATTAGATTTGACCGTTTTCTTAGTATAAGTAGTGGCGTATTGGGGGTTCTATGCCAACTTATATTATTGGACATACACGTGACACCAATAATACTTGAGCTAGAGACGTGAGATTTAGCATGCATGTGCCTTGCACCTTTTCTTCCCAAATCCTACTATTTTTGGTTTGAACTATCTCAACAAAATAAATAATTGTGAATACAAAAATCAAAATGTAGTATGTTTTTATTTAAGCTCTAGAGGCCGAACGGGTTGTCCTACCGAAAAACGAAGACCACTATGTGCCACGGATTTCAGACGAACTACAACTTTAGTCCTATGACATTTTGCCGTATCTCACCCCCTTCACCCTTAGGTAGCGCTAGATTTCTTAAATCTTTGGCAATTTTCCACCAAAACTTAGTGGTTTTTATTTATTTGACACTCAAAAATAGTACTTAGAGTCCTAATATTTGGCACGGAATATCTCTACATTACAGGAAGTATGTGACAGAAGTCGCATGACCAATTTGAATTGTTTGAACCTTAAACAATTTTGAAAATCATCTACTTTTTTTAGATTTCCCGGTGTTTTTGTTGATATTTGGGCATGTTAGACTTACAAAGTGGGTAAAAACCAGTACAAATTTGTTTTGATTAGTTGGACATGTCCTATAGACACCACATGTATTATTATTATGGTATGTTATGACGGTGTATCCATCCACAACATTTAAAAATCGTTATTTACAGGTCATACTAAAAAATGTATCAAAGTTATTCAATTATCTGAATAACTTAAATTATTCGCGGAGTCTGATTATACCACTAATATTATTATTTACCTGGTTTCGGTTTTATTTCCACGTAGTATTATATTAATAGTAGTAGTATTTTGGTTACATTTCCTAAAGTTAGGAACTCCAGATTTGGCATTCATGTGCTTTGCACTTTCTAACCAAAGAGAAAATTCCTAAGCCTTACTTTTTCCAGTTTTACTACCTCAATAACTTAATAATGGCGGATAGAAACAATCGAAATCTAGTATTGTTTAAACAGTTCCAACGGCCATACAGATGCTCTCATATTTAAATTTCTAAAGATTGGTCTGTTTTCTTAGTATGAGTAGTAGTCTTATGGGGGTTCTTGGCCATTTGATTTGACGCCACTTCAAAATGAGGCCAACAGCGACCTGGGGGCGAAGCCCCCCACAGGGGTCTGGGGGCGGAGCCCCCAGCGAGCGAAGCGAGTAAGCGGATATACAATTGTACTTATTCCCCATAAGATTAACATTGGACAACGTACTGTGTTTAGCAATCTCAATATTTCGGTAACCAATTAACGTAGAGCAATGATCAAAATATCAAATTGTTTGTTTTTTTAAGTTGAATTTTATGGTGTAAACTAAAATTTTTGCTTTAAAAAGAATTATATGTAAAAAGTAAAAAAGGATTTTGGGGTACGAAACCCCCCCAAAACCTCCCTTAAAGTAGAGCGACCTGTCTGGTTCGTGAACTCATGAAAGTAGATGTTTCCTTACACGTTTATACCAAATTTCATCAAGATCGGACCATTTTCACTAACGTTATCGTGCCTACGGTCACATATCTATCTATCTATATAAATACCTACATATATATGAATTTAAAATAATGGTGTTTTTGGCATCTGGGGGCCTCAAAACGAAAAGTTATCATGGTCCTGGGCCTAGGTCTTACCATGCCACCTACGGTAATAGCTTTTTCCCTATAGGTGAAATTCGCTAAAACCAGTTTCTTTCAATATTGGCACACTCGCATTCGATCTAGGTTTCAGTTTCAGTCCAGATATAGCAGCAGAACGATGTTCACGTGTGACGCCGACTTGGTTCGTACGATGGAATTCGTGGAGAGGGCGTACTACCAACAATTCGCCCTCTATATGTAATAAGAGAAGAGTTATAAGAGGCAATGGGGGATGCAATGTCAAAGTGGTGTGGGCAGCCTTGATGCCAAGAACAGTGGGAAGGGTATCATCCTGATTGGCGTAGACTTGAAGTTTTGGAAGATGAATTGGTGATAGCTCTAAAGGCTGATGCGGATAAGAAGGCGGATGCAGAGAGGTTGGCTGTCAATGACCCTCCGTCTGGGAATGCGAGGGGAGGATCCTTTGTTGGTGAATGTAGATACAATAAATCATTGTTGAGGTTGGGGGTTCGTGGGATGGCAGTGGTGGGAGGGGGACATGGTGGGTGGCAAAATGGTGGAGACAAAATCCCCCCGGGGGGCAAAAATTTCGCGGGGGGTGCCGCCACTCCCCCGCCATTTTCAGAACCGGCTAAATGTCCCTACTGTTGCTTAAGAATTTCACGTTTTATGAGGTTTATTACAACTAAATACAATTAAATCCTTAAATTGAAGAGTTAAGTCTTGCATTGTCTCTAGCAGGGTAAAAATCGAGTGCAAAGAGAAGACTTCGCTAGTGTTTGGCTGTGTCGTGATCTGTATGCATTATCCGGCCACTGCTTAGCTCCCAGTTAGAGACTTGTTTGTAGGGTAGCACGACACGGTTAAACGTCCAACTATACTTCAGCAGTCATAAATTTTGTTTTTTTTTAAAGGAAAACGTCAAAATGGTTAGAATAAACATATATTTTACATAAAGTCTAGGAGAATTCAACAAGCATTATATTAATGCAGCTTGAAAATGAATCTTCTATTTACAAAACTTCAGTAGCAACAATTCAATCAATTTATTTTAAACATGGAGCTTTAACAATACTTCGTCATTTACAACTCTAATATTTAAAGTTACTGATAAAAAAAAACTTTCTCTTCTTCAATACGTAAGTTAAATTAATTGCTGACAATTGAACTGGAAACAGATTAAGAATTGTCATGTTAATTTGTTATTGTTTTTTTTCTTAGAAACGTATAGGAATTCATTTACTTAGCAACATATTAAACAGGATGGATAAAATAGTCTTACAACACTATAAAGTATATTTACACTTATAATGTACTTACATACAAGACAGTAAAATATACACAAAAGATGGTACAAGGCGATCGATTTCAACCAGTTACACCGGTCATCATCAGGCCCAATCGAAGAATGCCTTAAACCTTAGCTTCTTCTTTTTCGTCTATTAAGTAAACCGTTAGTAAACTTATAATCTTGACATAACCACAATAACTACTGGCTGTAAATATATATATACATATATATATATATTTGTTATTGAATATCTTTCCAAAATGTGTATTATTAAGGTTTGAATGCTGTAAGGGTTCTCTGATTGGGCCTGATGATGACCGGTGTAACTGGTTGAAATCGATCGCCTTGTACCATCTTTTGTGTATATTTTACCGTCTTGTATGCAAGTACAGTATAAGTGTAAATATACTTTACAGTGTTGTAAGACGTATTTCATTTATCCTGTTTAGTTGTAACAACACGTATTATGCTAATAAAGAAATTATCAACATATTGCCCAAACTATGTTTTGACCACGTTATTTATTTAAACTAACTAAAATTATCAGACTACAAAAAAAAACTATTTGGCATTATTTAGAGTATAATTATATACTCTTAAACAACTGTAAACTAAATATTTATTGACATTGACGATAAAACACCACTGTAATACGTTGAGTTCTTCAAATACTGATGTGATGTCTAACTGTTAATTTAATTCAATTGACCAGAGTTGTAAGCGAATGAACGATTTAACTACCCTGTGACTGACTTGACTGCCAGTGCTTTAGGTAACGACCCTAGCTTTGGTGATACATGGTTTACTTACGTGGCTTCTTCCTTTGCGTCTATTATGTACACCGTTAGTAAACTTATAATCTTGACTAACCACGATAACTACTGGCTGTAAACATATATTTTTTTATTGAAAACCTTGCAAAAATGTGTATTATTAAGGTTTGAATATTATATGTTTTTGATCCGTTAGTTTTAATCTATATTTTTGAAAACGGGCTGCTAAAAAATTAACTTGAATTTGGTATCACAAACTGTTGATTGTATAGGGACTGATGGATTAAGTTTAAATTCAGTCAATATTGTACATCAGTATGGCAGGTTAATAGTAAATCATTATTTTTTTTATGTGCATAAATTTAAGAAGGATGTTTAAAAAATTACCTTTATTCATAAAATAAACAAATACTGACACACCTAAACAATTATTTGTTTGTTAAGTATAGTATACAACTTTAAACTCTAAAAATTACAAGCAGATGATAAATATGGCAGAACGCAACGAAATAGGCTTCAATTGTTATTTGCTAGTGGTGGAATATTTCCTCTGACATAACTGTACCCATATGTTACGTTTTGCTCTTTGAATGTTGTGTAATATTCATATTTGCGTTTATGCACATTACAGTACTAACAAACATTGAGGAGTCAAACTTATGTTTGTGTATTTGTTTTACTGAGTAAATAAGCTTTTGAACACAACTCAAACGAATGCATGCTTCCCACATATTATCTTGTTCTAATAAAGCATAGCATTTAATAAATTTGTAGGCGTTTTAAAATGTACCATTTGAATGATTAAAGAAAGAAATGATAACGTAGCCTACATTTGGCTGATAACGTAGCCTGAATTTGGCTAATAACGTAGCCTACATTTGGCTGATAAAGCAGCCTACATTTGGTTGATAACGCAGGCTACATTTGGCTGATAACGTAGCCTACATTTGGCTGATAACGTAGCCCACATTTGGCTGATAACGTAGTCTACATTTGGCTGATAACGTAGCCTATATTTGGCTGAAAAAATCGTTACTGGTGTAATTGTTTGCAACAGACTAAAACTAAAGAGTGCTTATGTAATTGTATACATTTTGTATACTCAAAACAACATATTATTGTTTTAATATACATTTCTAACTAATGGATATAAATGAACTCGTTACTATAAAAATATATACATCACATTCTTTGCCATAAAATATGGCCAAACCACAATATAACACGTAAATAAATAATGTTTTCACTTAAATTAAATTACATAAAAACTTAAATTTTTGCATAACTACGCCGTTTTAAATATACTACTATTGTTTGATATAAATAATCTACACTATTAAAAGAATTTATTGATTTTTGTTCCACGATTTTTGACACCTACAACTAATACTTCGTATTCATGTGTAGTATCAATGAAATGATCTAGATGTGCCTTTTGCAGGTTTGAAAACCTACACCTTCAGATCTTCGCCCTGCAGGCTTTCAAAGTTTCAATGTTAATGTTATGGAGTTATATTTTCTTTAGTTATTCAGCTGATGATAATGTAAATTAACTTTTAAAATATCTGACTCTATGCCGACTAAATCCTCGTACGGAGAACGGGACATCTGCAAGTTTATGATTATCAAAATTAAATTATCAAACTAAAAACCTTACTACTGAGAAGTATCTTCTGTAATTACTACTTCTCCCTATTAAGGCAACATTATTACGGGCTCACTTAGGGAAACTACTTAAAAATACAATCATTGTAGTTGGGCGTATTGGACCTCTTTTATTTTATATTACTTAATTTAAAAGTAAACTCATATTTCGTTAAACACATTACATATGGCTTAAGAAAAAAAACTTGAACAGACATAATCCATTACATACTTTTGACTAATTCTTAACCTACAAAACTTCGAATAACATTAAAAAGATGTTTTATATATGATATGTATGTAGAGTAAATTTAACATGTTACTTTTAGATGCAACATATTTATGTGTTTAACCTATACCACTATGAAATAATGGTGTTGAACTAATATTTGTTATAATTTAATCTATTTATGTAATATAATAATTACACAAAATAATATATCGAAGAAACTCTTACTTAAGCTGTAAATGTGTTAAAACAAAAAACCTTACAAAATAAAATTATACTCTCAATTAAGATCCACTAAAACTATTCTTCTAAATATGCTAGCTAAAGGTTTTATTCTGAGTACTATTCACAAATAATCTGATTATTTATCAAACCTTATCACCCCCTTCAAACTAGGATTACGTCTTATCGTAACTTATTGTTTTAACAGTTCAATTATTTTGTTGTATATTTTTGTTTCATAAACATATGTTTTATTATAAAGGAAATATTTGGAGCCATTTTATATATTTTATCATTATAGCTAACTAAATGGTGAAGACGGAAAAAAATCTATAGACATTATAATTCCAGTATGTTTTGAAGAGAAGTTTGATATTTTCCGGACAGTAAAAACTACTAAATGATTGTTTAAATTTATTTATCACATGACTAATGTTTAATTCACTACAACAACCTTGAAAAAACTGTACATCTTACTTAAAGGGTGCAGGGGTGGTATATGCGAGTATTTATTTAGAATGATCCTCTAAACTTTTGAAATATAACTTTTTTCACAGAAATTCACGATCAATTAGTTGGCATCAAGCCGTGACAACTAAATCGTATGATCATTAGAGATTTGTTATCTGTAGCTTATCAAATTGTATATACCGTAATAAAATCCCCACTAAGTTCAAATAATTGTTTTCTGCACTCGCACTTGACTTTTTTGCTATTTCTTTTTTCGTCGTAGATGTTGAAGATATTTGTTGTCAGAATTGTGTATTGGGAACCCTGACAGAGCCGCTTGATACGTCTTCCCTATGGGAATTTTTGCAGGTCACCGGTTTGAAAGGACCTTGAAGGGGCAGGAAAAGGCTCATCGTGGATGGCTTATCGATTACTTTTTGAACAAACAAACTCATTTTTAAAGGAACGATTTATGAAGTTGTACCTTTTAGCTAATACAAAACAATAATACAATAACAATAATACAACGCATTGTTCACTTAATGATAATTTGTAATGCAACTCACACTTTAGTGAGTCACATAAAGTTTATCTAACCCACGATCATGTAGCTTCCACGTGCGAGTGACCTAACATTCATTTAGTATAACAGTTTACCTGCTATTTCACTAAAAGTGCAAAGCCAACGGAGGTCTCTATCCGAACAGCCCTCGTATTTTTTTTTAACGAGACTCCACCGTTCTCCAGGAGGTCAAGTGCAGGCTGTTACTCTGACCTTAATCCCAAGTGAAACCTTATTGCCCAGTTTCTCCAGAGATTGTGCCTGACCCTTGGCCCCTGACGACGCGATGGTCCACGGCGCGACGGCTCCGTTGGCGTCGTGGCTACCTGCACCGGCGCGCGGAACGGCTGGGGATGGGGGAGACTCGGCTTTTGGTTAAGATTATGTTTGACTAAGACCTTGCAGGACACATAAATCGAGAGAGGAGTTCTGTCAAAACACACTGTATTGTTTATCATTTATATTCACCTAAATATATTGGAATACCTACAGTCCTAAAGTGGACTTTTCTCTTTCTTCCAAAAGTATGTTTTTACAAAAATATTAAACCCATATAAATTAACATCAATCGAAAAAAAATTGAATAGTTAGATATTTAGTTTTTGGATTAGGTTTTAATTTTGACAAGAAATTTTGAAGTTTATTATCAAATTTGTACATTCCAAGGCTAGAATTTATATATTTCCTATTTTATAGGTTGTATTACATTACATAAAACACTAAACATACATAGAAAAAATATTAAATATATAAACCAACACGGAAAGTATTTCAACCATTTCATTTTCAGTGTATTTGTCCCAGGATAAGTATTGATAATCCCTTCTAAGTAAAATTTAAAAGAAAACAGTCAGAAAACATATTTACTTGTTCCTTTTTACGTACATTACAAATACAATTTTAGCTCACTTTCCTATGTAATGAGAAATCACCATTCTGAATACTCAGAAGTTGAAATTCTAAACCTTATTATAGGATATTCTCGTGATTCACTATTACAACTTTAAAAGGCAAATGCTGATTTATAAAAGACAGAGATCAGGAACTTTTATATTTGTTGTTTTTTATGTTCAGAATAGACACTCAATATTGCATTAAATATGTATTTCCAAAGAGAGCGTTTTAATGTGAAATAAAACTTTGTTTGAACGCCCGTTTTACTCGGAATGAGGTAATATTACACAAAATTACTACATATTACATCTACTTAAGTAGTTAAATATTATGATAAAGTGTTTCTTATACATGTCTAACTATTTAATAATTTTATGTCATTTGATTTTTTGGCATGATTATAGCCATCAAATTATAATCAGGAAAGATTAAAATTTGAAATTTGAACCCTAACGAAACATTTTTTAAATCTTATACTCAAATATGAGTAAGGTTTGCGTATTTTGAAATAATTCAAATGAAACACCAGTCAATTTGCAAGAAAGTTTGTATTATCTTTATATTAATACTGAATTGACCTTCATATCCGGAGATATTGCAAAAATACATAAGCAGAAGATCCGAACTGAGATTTAATGCTGACAAGACGTCAGAACATGGCTGCTGATATATATCTTATCCCGGACTATATAAGCCCTCGTCCACTGAGTAGCTCTCTGTTCTATTGAGAGCAATCTTACGGTGCTTTCAAGAGAACACTGAAGAAACGGCCATGTTTATGTTTATACTCCATAAGAAAAAATGGTGAATGGACAACCTTATCTTGTTTATTTATAAGACAATTTTGTAAGTCGTTTGAAGTTAAAAGTATATTAGAAACACGTTTTGTGAGTAATTCCTTAAATTAAATCATTCAATTACTAATATTAGGAACAGCAATAAACTTGGGGGAAAATACTTCAAAAAACGTAAAATAGAATCAAGCTTCAAACAAAAGTAAAACAACTGTGTGAAGTAGTAACAGAATACTATAGTTTTTGGGTTTTATCGGAAATAAATCAATACTAAATATCGATACTGTATATGAGCTTACCCTCAATCGTTAAAGAAACTGTGTCTTTTTTATAGCGCGTAGGATTACACATTAATCGGTAGTTGTTTTCAAATTAAATTAAAACGAGTTCGCACGCAGCACGCTGACGTGAGGGAAGTGAATTTCCACATAAAAACTTCTAAAACTCAAAATAAGTGTAAAAACATACATTTGCTCAATTTTTATTGAAATCTGAAAACATTGATTTTTTGGCTGTTCTGATACTCCTGGTTTCATTTACTTGCAAAGCTGGGAATACAATTTTGCGCATTATAAGGTTAGGAGAAGGTCCAGACAGGCTTGAAAGTAGGCGTGAGGTTGCTGGGGATGATAAAAGTACTCTAACAAAGGAATAACAGGGTTTTCTACTGTAAACCCCCATAAGACAACGTACTGCGTTTAGCCGATACACGTTTTCTTTAATAACTCGGTTAATATTTATGCTAGAATAACGAGAAAGGGCTTAGAACTTTCGCCTCTCTAATTCCCATCTTTTTGCATTCATTAATTCTACATCTGGGGCTTTTCTGACCCTTTTTGGGCCAAAAACTCGAAATTTGAAAGATTAATCCCCAAAAAAGGGGTTTAAAGTTTTCCGATTGTTTTGCCCAACGAACTTGTCCAACCCATTACAGAAAGGAACGTCCATACCAAATTTGAAGTAAATCGGGAAAAAAATGTGACCGCTAGAGTGCAAACACATATATATATTTATATATGTCTATATATATATATATATATATATATATATATATATAGTTTTGAACGACTCCCCAAAACGTGTTTAGGGGGTCACGTTAGGAACTTCTATGGTGGTCCTGGGCTTAAGTTTCACCGTGCAGGTCATGCTAATAGTTCACTTTCCAAAGGAAATTCACTAATAAATAAATAGTGTATCATTCGGACAACTTATTCTAGCGTCTTCGATGTTTTCACTGACCTAGATAGCCTCCGGGGTTTATTTAGGATGAGAATGTAAAACCCCACCGTGGTTGGAACTGTTTAGGCCAGCCCTAACCTTTTACTGCAGTAGTCTAAATTCCTCAAAACCTTTAAACACGAACACACTGTTTGTGTTGACGTTATACCTTGGGCAGTGAACTAAGTATACTACCCTAGGATGTTGGGACGGTCGGTTAGACTGAATATGTCTGCTGTGAGGCCTAAGTATTCGGAAAGACTTATATCGGTGTTATGGCGTGTGTTGGTGGTTGTGTTACCCCCTCCCCCCACCACCGCCGATATGCGGTACATCGCACTATGAAGGTAAATCGTTAACTTCATTACTGATAGATTTTTCTTGTAGAAAAGTAGGCCTAAGATGGCAGGAGGCGGTGCTTTGAAACGCCGGAAATTCCAACCGCGCCGAGTGCTAGCAGTAGTTTCCATCGGTAGGCGTAGTCCTTTTAATAAGAGTTCAAATTGTAGAACTATAAAATATTAAATTCGGATGAAGAATGTCAGGTTGCCTACTTAAAAGTGTGTTCCACTGCATTCTCGAGTCACATATGTTCTACTCGGTGGCATTGTGGGGTGCCAGAGAAGGGAACATGAGTGAGATTTTTATCTGGCGAAAAAGGGCACTGCCCCATCAAACTCAATGTAGATATTTGTTTAAAGAATTTAAAATATTAGCTACACTTATTACTTTTGATATAGCCATTTATGTTAAGACCATATTACAAATGTTTTTTAATCAACACGCATAAATAAAAATATTTAAAAATACATTTGCAGAACAACATAAATTATAATTATTATATGAACAGAAACCTAGTTAAATGGAAAATGTGTAGGACTTTTTTCCAAGTCTTACCTGTTAATATAAAATAAATATATTATAGTAATAAATCCAAGTTTGAACTAAAACATCAAAAAAATATCAAAAGCAAACCAAACAAAAAATTAGATCAAAAGTTTTACAGCTTAAAATATTTGTTTATATATTTCCGTACCTCGTAAAAACCTGAATAACCAAAACCTTCAAACCTTTCCTTACCCCACTCACCTTCAGACGAAGAGTGATAATCATTTCCTAAGTAAATCCGACAACATGAGAAAGAGTTTAAGTGTCAAGTAAGTAAGTAAAGTTCGCTTACACACTGCTTTTTCTTTCACAACAGTAGAAGAACTTAAAACGTTCCTTAAATAAGAATAAAGAATTACTAACATTTAAGCAATGGATGTTTACTTTCAACAAATCTTAAACCATAAGCTCCATTTATTTTAAAAATGTAATTAAAGGTATTCATATTTAAAGAAGTGGAGCAGAGAACATTAAATCTGTTCATAAAACCATTTCAAAAGGTCCCCTTTCTACGTATTTTACTATTAATAATCCGTACTAGATAATAACTTTATTATAATGCGAAATAGTTGTCAAAGCATATTTATCGGATCTAAAGTGATTGCACGGTCGTTCCAGTTACATGAAAGGACTTCACTTTTATCCCAATAATAATTGTACTGGTAAATAAACATATTAAATTAAGGTATTGCTTAATTTTAGTGTCATTTAAAATACCCGATAACAATAAGTACCACAAATTTTGAGAACGATTTTTCTTTAGAAAACAAATTATTTAAATTAAATTTAGTGAAAAGTAAATATGATTTATACATGTATTATACGAGTGTAATATATCTTAATTATTAGATATAGCTATTAGGTAGTTTCAAAATCAAAGTTCGTTAGATTTAACAAAAATATGCAGTATAATGTTCTATACTTTTTTACAAAAAATACAAAATAATACATCAAAAACATCATTCATTCCCAAGAATAATGTGAAACCAAGATGAAAACTCTAATTCCCCATTTTCCGGGAGTGTTCTGAAGAGATAGGACGCCCTGCTGTAACAGGAGAGAACTACTGGACCCTCCCGATTTATGGGTGTCTTGGGACTGGTAGGAGAGTTGTCTAATACTGATTCTGAAAAAATGCAATATTTTATTGTAAGACTGTAATAGTTACATTACCGATTTATTAATACTAAAACCTATGCCACTGTGTAACTGTTATCATACTAACCGGTGTGATAAACCTCTAAAATCGTCCAAGCACACTTAATAGATACAATAAACCCGCACAAACTACTTAGTTTCTTGTACTATCTCTCTTCTCAAACTCTGGTTGTCACCTGCTTCAACAATCCTACACTTATAAATCATTTCTGTGGAAACCTTAAAGAGGTATTCTTCACACTGATATTTTACATTAAAATGTGTTGCTTTTACACAAAGTGTTTATCAACCCTAGTGTATTTTGTATAGAGCCTCCCACATTTGAATGGGAAATATTGTTTTGATATTTATTATAAAAATATATAATTTAAATAATTGCTAATATAAGAAATTATAATTTAAGTTGGTGAAATGTCATCAAGTAATACTAACGAAGAGTGTGGGTACTTATCAAAATACTAAATGCCAACATCTCCAACCCACGATCTAATCACCCTAAAAGCCTACACAGCCTACACAGGTATCTATTTCGTGGTTTGCTGGTACCTTCTGTGGTAAATCCTGTAGCTTTAATTAACTTTCAGATAGTATAACAATTGATGATCACGATGATGGTTACGATTTGTTTGGTACCACCACTTTTATCTTTAGCTACATTTAATGCCAAATAAGATTAACTATAAGGCAGGATCTACTGGATGTCACAACACCTGGTAATCGCTCTTTTAGACCTCCTGGCTTCATCCAATTTGGTACCAACTGTAGCTGCGCTACACAGTTTTATCTGATTGAAAAATATTGTAGGTAAAATAAAGAAGACTAAATTAGTGTAGGAATATGCTTATTCCCCATTAAAGTCACAGTAAAAGTAAACATTCCACTAAGTCTCACATTAAATATGTATGTGTAAAAGTCTTCTAAAAGTAATGCAAACGTAAAGAGATGTTAGATGTAAAATTGTCCATTCGTAACTTATCAATATTTGTTTCTTTGCTGTTTGCATGTTCTAGAACGAAGCTGTATGTTTATGATTGTTATAAAAAAATGGGAAAACGTCCACTTTATTAGTGAATTTCCTTTGGAAAGTGAACTATTAGCATGACCTGCACGGTGAAACTTAAGCCCGGAACCACCATAGAAGTTCCTAACGTGACCCCCTGAACACGTTTTGGGGGGTCGTTCAAAATTGTATATATATATATATATATATATATATATATATGTGTGTGTGTATGCACTCTAGCGGTCGCATTTTTTGTCTGATTTACTTCAAATTTGGTAGGGACGTTCCTTTCTATAATCTGTTGGACAAGTTCGTTGGGCATAACAATCGGAAAACTCTAAACCCATTTTTTGGGGATTAATCTTTCAAATATCGAGTTTTTGGGCCAAAAAAGGATCAGAAAAGCCCCAGATGTAAAGTCAATGCATGTAAAAAGATGGGAATTAATAAGGTGAAAGTTTTAAGCCCTCTCTCGTCATTCTAGCATAAATATTTACCGAGTTATTCGAGAAAATGTGTATCGGCTAAACACAGGACGTTGTCTTATGGGGGTTTTACACTAGAAAAGCCTGTTATTCCTTTGTTAGAGTACTTTTATTATCCCCAGCAACCTCACGCCTACTTTCAAGCCTGTCTGGACCTTCTCCTAACCTTATAATGCGCAAAATTGTATTCCCAGCTTTGCAAGTAAATGAAACCAGGAGTATCAGAACAGCCAAAAAAATCAATGTTTTCATATTTCAATAAAAATTGGAAAAATGTATGTTTTTACACTGATTTTGAGTTTTAAAAGTTTTTATGTGGAAATTCACTTCCCTCACGTCAGCGTGCTGCGTGCGAACTCGTTATACTTTTATATGGTTTCAATACACCGGAATGTAAAAATAAACTACTTACAACGGAAATTATGATTAAGTTGTATTTATAGTTTAAATTGAACTATGAAACCTTGCCTTTTAAAACAGCGTTGTAAGAAACAACGCAGAACACATGACACATAGAGGTTTAACGTACTATTGAGATTTTATCTAACTATACGCATCAATACAATGTGTGTAGGAGTTAAGTTTTATCAACTTTCTATTAAAGAGCAAAAAGTTTCCCATTCTGTTAATTAAAAGTAACATCGAAGAAATAAATTGAGGAAGAACCGCCTGAAAATAACTGGGCCAATTGGGGTTAATCCTTTAGTCTATGATGCATTGGTAGATTTATTGGTTTACTTATAAAGGAATATAATTTAAAAATCGTGTTTCACGACACATTACCTAAAGACACGATATAACTCATCTAAGTTGCTAAGTAATATTTTTATTTACAGTCTTTTGTTGAATATTGCTATAATGCGTATTTTTCATGAGTATTAAATCTAAATAACCTGGGTTTTTTGCGCACAAAATGTTTACTTACTTCTTTTAAAACTACTACATAAATAATAATCGTGTAATATTTTTGTATAAAATGGAAATTGTGTAATGTATGGTTTAACTAACCTAGAGAGAAGAGAAAGATTTTAATGAGCAAGATTACAACCGACTTAAAAAAAAACCTCTTAAAAAAACCTCACCCTGCACTTCTCTGAAATATTTGACGGAAAAATGTCGAATGTGGCATTTTACCACATTAACCTGAGAGATAATTATTATTACTATGTATACATATTATAAAGACTATAAATTACCAATGTTTATTTTAACTTTCAAAATTTTTGTACAACCCGGAAAAACAAAAAAAACAATAAAACCCCCTTTTTCATTCTTGTGATTTTTTTTCATTGATATTCCATCTAAATAGGTGATAATGACCTAATATAATTTTTTTAGCTTGCGATTATATTTTGAACTTAAAATTTAACGCAAAAACCGATCATAAAATGTTGTCCTGATTTATTATCTATATTTAAAATATTTATTGAAAACTGACACTTTTGAACCTAGTTAACTGATTTGCTATTCTTAAAATGGTTTAGACCTTCTTAGAGAAAGAAATTTATATTTAATGTTTCATTGTATATATTCGAAAAATCAACCTTTTAAAATCTATATCACTGCATTAAATCGTCCTTGAGAACAAATAAACCCCTTAGGTTACAATCGATCAATACACAATACACAATATGATATGTTTATTACACACTTTGTGTAATACACATTGAAGTTTATGTTTTTACAACTGTTACAGACACTGAGAATACAAGGACAAATGAATTAATATCTGCATTTATTGCTATTGTATAAAATATGACATGTTTTTCATGCTATTTTTATGTAACGGCTGGTCCGTATAAACACTAAGGAAAATATTTTTTTAGAAAATATTGATAACTACTCTTTTTAATGGGTATAGAATATCAAGATACTTGAAGACGAAAATGCTTGGAGTGGTGCAATGAGTAACTCAATAACCAGTATAATCTACAACAGCCCTCCAAGTGTGTGCCGGGGTTGATGTCGTTAAGTTTAACTTAATAAACACAATCTTGCCCTGGATACGAGGGCGACTGATAAGGTTAAGTTGGGAATTAAATCTTAGTGAAACTTAATAATAAGTCCTTATTTGCCTTGTCTTTAGAAACAGACGAAAAGGTTTGAAAGGTTAGGTAAGGTTCGAAAAGATGAATTTAAAGTTTAGATTGTAAAGCACTATATGAGTTGAAAAATATTGGTTTATTTTTCCTGAGGAAATAAATAAATAAAGTCTGTTAGTGTATGTATTTTAACTTAGTAGATTTATTCTTACTTCTAAGACTATGAGCAAATAGTGTTAATAATGGGATCTTTTAGGAAAACATAATATTATTTTAACGCCAGATAATCTTATAATTATAAAGACACATGCACAATATTATGGTTAAACTTACACATTACGCCTTTATATATATAGTATATATTTATTAATGAATTTTAATTTATCAAATGGAGAGTATATTTAGATGTTCAGTTAGGTTATTGAGTTAATCATAAGGAAAATTACTTAATTATTAAAAAACTACAAATTATAAATAATTATTGAGATCCATTAACATAAATAATTGAAGGTAAATAACTTACTTTAGAGACGTTTTCTGAAAGACACACAAAACCTATACAGAACTATACAAAAATAATTTTTAATATATTTTATTACAAAAATATCTATTTATAAAAAATATATTAATTCAAAAAAACTCGCAAAGGCTTTACAATTAACAGAAATACTTGGAGAATAAAACAAAATGAGATTAGGAAGGTTTATCAACGTTAGAAACTGAAAGTAAACACTCGGTGTGGCATTAAACATGTATTTCTAAAGAGGGCTTCTTAATGTAACGGAAAACTTAATCTGGACGACCGGTTTCACTTTGTCGTTGAAAGTAAGTCTTCCAGAGATATTTAAGTTGATCAAATCTTGAGAACAAGTTTTACGTTTTATCTTATGTTAGATATTTACTTCAAAATATTTTAAAGGGAAGTATAAAATACCACGTTAATGTTTTCGAACGTCCTGTTTTTATTTTCGAACGAGTAGGTATTACAGTATTTTAATAACTAAACCATACAATGTATACAATTTATGTATTTATGTATTTTATGTATTTATGTATACAATTTAAGCATATTTGTACCTTTTTTACCTTCTAGCATTTTTTGTAGAGATAACGCAAATTTATTTGTCAGTAATGATTTGTTTTACATATCCTTACTTATTAGTTCTTACTAAGTTTTCAAGAATTATCGTACAAAACAAATTCAATAAACGAAGAAAAAACTAAATATAGCCAATAGTTTTGAAGGAAATCCAAACGACTTGCTGGGTTTCGCTTTAAGAAGTTATTTTTTTGACAAATAGCATAAGATATGCATCACAGAAAAATCTAGAACTTTTTGATGTCGCTGGTTTATCACAAAGCATAAATAAATACCAAAAATCCATAAGTGTATCTGGTGCCAAAAATGGTCGCTCCTGCACTCTGCAAAGGAACCGGAGATAATTGTTCTGATACTGCTGTTACGGAACTGAAAGCCATTGCTTGAGTTGATTTCCAATTATAGAATCAATCTTTATTGGTGCATGACGCGTCAGTAGATAGCATTGATAGCATACAGTTAGACTGACCGTCAGACCCAAAAGAATAATTATTTCATCACAGCTGTCATAGCAAAGGCGGACGACGACGTGACGATAGCAAAGGTTGTAACAAAGCCATTCTTGGTACCTACTGTATATAGGCTCATAGAAACATTAGTTTAATTGGCTACGTTTTACACACAAGTCTGTGGCCCATCTTAACGGGAAATGTTATTTAAGAGATTATTGCAGACATTTTCCATCACTTTTAGTAAAAACAAGTTTCACGAAGTTTTGGGATCTGGAATCTACAAAGAGCGTCTGTTCCTATTGGATATTTTTAACCTGGTTCTGTACGATTTATGTTATCAAACATATATTACTTCAAAATAATCTCATTTTATTTTAAGCTTTTTAAATATAGTAAATTAACGTGTACATTTCCTCCCATTACTTTCAGCATTTGTTAACGCCGACGGCATATGTTATTACGGAACAGACGAACGATTTTAGGAAAAGTGGTCCAAACCCCTCAAATATTTGGTGGTTACCTCGACATTTGAACCCATGACTCCTTTGAACTGAAGTCCAAGACGCTAGCCGTTAGCCTTGCGAGATGGCCAAACATGGACTGATGTTTAGATGTTATTCAGGTGTTACTATATTTAGTGGTTTATATTTGATCGTTGTAACTTTGATAATATTTGACCTAGACGCCAAACTCTACTTATTATACTGCGGTAGAATGTAAACGTAAGTACTCTATCTGTAAATTGTGTCAGTTCTTGGTTACCAAAATGAGGGAAATCTCAGTACTCACATCAATGGAATTTTAATAAGTAAGATTAACGAGTATATCTTTATAAAAGTGTTTGTCGTGTTTTAAAAATGTGTTTGTATCATAGAATATTGTTGATTTGTGTTGATACTCTCACTTAATGTGTTGTTTATCCACCGTAAGAAGTAAAATACGTATTGTAGAAATTCTAGTAGTATTCCACCACTAAAAACCTGATACGCCTTCGTAGTAAAGCCTTGAAATGGAAAGTCTTATCCAAATGAAAATTGGACAACTGGGTAACTTAATAACCAGTATAATTTACAGGGATCCCCTAAGTGAGCCGGGATTGATATAGTTAGGAGTGACTCAATCAGAGGGTCGATGGGGGAAAGGGGGTAGTGAGGGTGTCACAATAATAAGTTAAGCGTCTTTCAAAATATTTTATCCTCTCTAAAACTGAACCTATGTATAACATTTAAGAAATCTGAATGTAATTAATACCAAGCTAAATCTCTAGAAACTCAAGTTTTTAATTTAATATAAAATGAGTTTTTCGATAATATCTTGGTAAACAAAAATAATGTCAATTAAAATAACTTTTTTTCTAATATGGACATTTATGTAATTGAATTGTTTACTTAGTTTTACTGAAATATCGAATTTATTTAGGATTTTATCAATGTAAATAGATTATAACCATATAATAAAAAACCCTTCAAATTTAATTTCTATGATTTTATTAATCTACTTAAACGTATTTTTATAACCCTAGGTTTGTGTGACTAGATAAGCCTATCCAAATAGTCAGCTTTTTCCGTCATTTAAGAAAAAAACTAAAATATTTAATCCATTAGTTCGAATGTTACTTCTTTGCAGACTTTAGTATGTGCTATCGATCTTCAAAAATGTTTTTATCGCTTAGATTTAATGATATTGAATCACGGCTGTCATTCTAAGGGCTTAACATTTCTCGTAATATGCAAATGTTTTATGACCTTTTTAAAGGCTTAATCTATTTCCTCGTTGGACCTTATTCAACATCAACCTCATGCTATTGATCGTAATTTAATAGCATCCCCATAATCTTAGGATTTAATTAAAATGAAAAACTCCTTTAAACTTTAAAATTAGTACGAAATAATGAAACTAGACACATGAAACGTGTAATGTTTTAATGAGCCAGTTTACAACAGTCTCTACAAGAGGCTCTTGTCTTAGAGTGACTCCGTTCTTCCCCCAGAGGGTCCTCTCGCAGCCACCCCCTCCCCCTTCACCAACAAGAAACCTGATGATAATGTAATAGTAACTAGGCCTGACACACCCAGTTACCCTGTAAATATTCGGAAAAGCGAATTATACAGATATTTTTGTTTGTGCTTAATGTAGCATTATATGCAATGAAACGTATTTTACAGCTCACATACAATGTTTAATTAATAACCTGCTTGGCTAAAATCATCGTCTACCATGGATAAACATCCAAACTGTTGATGACAAAGGGGTGAAGTCCTGAGTAAATCTTGGTAATTTTCTGAATGTCGATTCGTGTGGGAATCCTAACGATCGTTTTTATAAGAGTTTTGGGGTTTTGTCACTAAAACACCTTAAGGTTTGGTTCGATCACATACATTCGGAAATTAGCGATTAAAACCTTATATTTTAACCAGATTTCAATTCCTGCTTGAAAACTTTAAATTAAGATAACGATGATTAAATTGAATTTAGTTTTTTATATTTTATTTCGATGTGTATCTATATTTCCTCACTTTTAAAGTCAACCCTTTCACTTCGTTAGGGACAGTTACCATTGCTCACCTAGAGGTTTATCAGGTCAAGGTACCGGCATCAGGTTTATTACCCATGATTATGTGTTTCACTCTAGTAACTACGTCCACTCAAAACAAAATATCGGATGACCTATTTCGTAATTCTGTAATATAATTTTACAATATATTCGTAACAAATAAATGTTTTGGGTTAGAATCTATCTAAATGAAAGTTACAGAACTTGTTTTAGATCTATTTAAATCTAGTAAATAATTATTCATGTAATTTTATGTAAACCATTATTTCTTCAGGGATTACAATAAAACACATTATTGTAAAATATTTCAAGATCCTTTATTAACCTAAAAAACTTTGCACAACTTTGTACGGGGAAATGTTAAACTTTAATCAGAGAAGCAATAATTACAACTGTAAAGTATATTATAACTATTCTATATTCAGCAGTGTTGCCTGCTGATCATTTACGACCGTGTTACTTTATAAAATGTTGATATGTTTCCTCGGTTGCAGTGGCAGCTGTATTGTAACGTGTTTTTTTCACTTTATATGTAAGCTTTATATGTATCACATCTGGGGAATACAATCATCAAAAGTAGATTTTTAATTTGTCAAAAAAGGTTACAATTAGGAATTTAATATTAGCATTTTGAATTTTGCAATGCAGGAGGTATAATAATAAAAATATATTTAAGAGCCAACAAAATGAACATTACAACGTCGTATTCGAAATTTACATTAACGTTTGTTGTTGGCATTACGATTCTCAGATTTAATGAATATTTAAACAAGGACTAAGTGAGATGCACGAAAGCTCTTATCCTATTCATATTTCATACTTTCCATAGTAAAAATTAAATTAAATTTGCATGTTTTTTTTAAACTTAATACATCTCTTTTTGCAGTCCTATAATATTGCTCTCATACTGAGTGGTTTTACGAAAACAAATATAACATAATAAGTTTTATAATTATTATTTTGATCCCGTGAAAATGTTTTAGAATATAACATTTTTCAATAATAGTGATGTGAAAAATGTTACCTAATACTTACTTTAAATAGTAATTAAAATAGAATAGAAATTCGTTTTCTATTATTTAGTTTAGTATATTATATTTTTTAAACTTACTAACATAAAAATTCACAACCAATCCTTACTCATATTTAGACACAATTGTTTAGATTTAATCGAATTATTAAGTGAATACTTTTTAACGACGTAATATAATGTTTACACAATCATTCATTGGAATTTAGAGTTGAACTAGAAGCTTGAAAGATTCCGTGTTGAAAAGTATTTCAGGCCGCATAAGCAATTATACTTATTTCGTGACTTGTGGTTTGAAGTTCTGTTGATTGTGACATTATCACGCCAACCTAGTCAAATTTATAAGTGTAGATTTTTAATTTCCTGTAACCCTTGTAAATAGTCCTAAACATATTGAATAGCATCTCTGAAACGCCATATTACAATACAGGATAGTTTTACATATGAACGAGTTCTCGCACAACATGCTGACGTAAGGGAAGTAAATTCCAGGAATAACTACTAAATACCCCCGTCGCAGCAAACCTGCGTACTCAGCGAATTTCCAATGCATAATATATGTCTTAATAACATATAAAGCCGCATACCAAGTTTCATAAAAATATATTCATATATAAGCGATATATACAAGTTTAATTATTCTCCATAAGAATAGCATTGGCGATGAGTAAGCAGGTTTGCTGCAACAAGGAACTAAAAAAATGGGGTTTTATGCAAATATCAATATAACTCAACAAGGTGAAGCCACATACCAAGTTTTATTAATTTATGTTTATAATTAAGGGAGTCATTACATTTTACTTATTCTCCATAAGAATAACATGGGGGCTGAGTACGCAGGTTCGCTGCTACGGGGATAATCAACAAAAAATCAATTTTTTGTGCAAATATCAATATACCAGTTCTACGTGACCCCACGTGCCAAGTTTCATCAATATACATTCATTAATAATGGAGATATCAAATTTTATTTATTCTCATAAGGATAACATTGGACAACGTACTGTGTTTAGCACTTTGAATATCTCTGCAAAGGTTGGACGTAGAATCACAATTTAAACACCAAAATGATTGTTTTGTGGAGCTGAGTTGATTGGTAAAAGCAAATGTGAAGTTTACATTAAAATTAACTTAGGAAAAGCCAAAAACCTTTTTCCCATAAGATTAACATAGGAGATTTTATGAGCAGGTTTTTTTGGATTTTCTCCGCAACCACTTAACCTAGCTTAATAATTCAAAATACCATATTATTTGTTTTTTTAAGCTCTATAACATGGTCTAAACCAAAATTAAGTGTTTTAAAAATTTTAGGGTAAAAAATGCAAAAAACCGATTTTTGGAAAATTTAAAACCCCCATAAACCCCCCTTACCATTGCCCGACTTTTCTGGTTTTCGAACTTAAAGTCATAAATGTCACTTTACACATTTGAGCCAAATTTCATCGAAATCGGACGTTTTTTACTCAAGTTATCGCATTCACGGACACATATATATATTTGAACGAATAGTATTTTAGTCATCTGGAGACCTAAAAAAAATTTGTCATGGTCTCGGGCTTAAATCTTACCATGAGACCTACAGTAATAGCTTCTTCCCTATAGGGGAAATTCGCTAAAATAACTTAAAAGGATATAAAAAACACTATTTTTAAGCATTTTTTTAAGATTGGAAAACATTGAATTTGTTGGGTGAACTGATGCTCCTAGTTAAATTTATCTTCAATGTTGGGATAGCAATGTTGCGTAATATAGGGTTAAGAGGGCTCTACTCAGGGGTTAAAGTATATAGTGAGGGGGAGGATAAAACATTAACATATGAAAAACAGCCATTTTCAATGTAACACATCTGTAAGATAACGTTCTATGTTTAGGCAATTGAATTATTCTTTAATAACTAGGTAAATATTAGTGCTATAATTATAAGACAGGGATTAAATTTTCGTCCTTTTTTCGTTCTATTATGAAATATGGATTAATATTACATCCAGTCCTTTATTGCTCTTTTTGGACCCGAAAGGAATTTTGGAATTTTTATTTGATTTTTTAAATCCCCCGAAAAGAGGGTTAGGGTTTTCCGATTGTTTTGGGGAAGGAATGTTTCTTCCAAATTTTAAGTTGATCCGTCAATACATTTAGTGTTTACGAGCGTGATTAGCACCTCTCTCCTAATTTCAACTTTGCTTTTAATGCTCCCATAAATGTACCTTATAACGAGCCTCTTCAGATTTCTTCAAATTTGTTATGTAAATTAGTTCTAAAATATTTATGAAAATATAAAACCTAGGTGGGTAACTTAAGGTATCTACATAATCTACCAAGTGTTTTAGAATTGTAAAGATAACTAAAAGTCTGACACGACCTACAGGTAAGCTAAACTTTTAGTGTAATCATTGACTGTAAATACTTCAATATCTATAGTTAAAGGTATAATTTTATTAACTGTTTTACATACTACCCAGCTAGATTATCTTCATAGCCTGTAATGTGGTATGAAAGTAATCATAGAAACTACAATATCTGTATAGTCACTATTATTAATTACATGTTTCTTATTCAGATTGTCACTTTGAGGTTGGAATGGTAAAGCACCGCCGGCCTTCACGTGAGACAAGGGGCTCTTCAGAAGAGGTAGGGTAGAGTGACTCGTATGAGAGCTCTTGGAAAGTGGGTTGTAAACGGCTTGTTACGCGTCTTTGCTTTGTGTGGCTGGTTTCCTCATTTGAGTAATGAGAACATTGTTGGCTTCTTCACCTGTTAGGAACGTTTTACGTGATCCTGAAATGGATTAGGAATCAATAATTAGAAAGAAGCAAAATTATATATTTATTACAAATAATGAGAAGCTTTTAAATTTATATTTACACAAGTGAGTGGTTATAATAAACTTTAGGACCACAGAAATAAACCTTTTAAAAGGTAAAACTGACTCTTTCGAGGACTATTGACAATGTGGTCTGATCTATCCTTGAGCCATTCCTTTAGGACATTATAAGTAAAGTTAGTAATTAGACTTACTTCCTTAAAAGTATTATTTGAAAAGTAGTTGTACAGATGTGACTGTTGCAAGAGGAATCACACATTTTCAGCTTTGCATAACCAAGTATTTGCATAATGCACATCTTTAAATCAAATATTGAGAATCAGAGTGGATATGGTACACAAAATTTGTTGGTAAATATATATATTTGTAAAAATGTAGATTTTATATTTTTTACCCAATTAAACAAAGTTTACCAAGGTATTAATTTAATAAAAAAAACAATCGATGAAAAATATATTTAAAAAAATTAAAATTGTTTGTTTATGATTGATTTGTTTTCACAAAATTACCATTTTCATTGTTTTTATAACAATTTTTTCACTACTATCAAGTAACTTTCACCTCCTTGAGTTGTGACTCGCGAGGCCCGTCGTTGTCTCCCTCGTTTGCGTTTATTAAACCACTCCAACGATATCATACCCCGGGGCTTTCCTTTAAATTAAACCGGATATTGAATTACCCAGTTGGCAAATTTCCTTTAGGCCTTTTTTATTTTGCAGTATTGCTATAAATCACGCTTGACAGAAAAGGTTATGGCAGTATTTGTTGAAGGTTTACATAGTATTATTATCCTAAAAATTGAGTCTTTCATTGTATTTTATATATATATATATATATTTATATATATATATATATTTATATATATATATTTATATATATATATATATCTTCTTTTGTACTAATAATTTATAAAAACAAACTATAAAACCAAATTACGACATGTAAAAGAATTTCTGACAACCTTAACTGTTTAGTAAAGTCTATGGCTAAGGCTAGGTTTTTGCAATAAGGCCTCGGAATTTGTATGTACTCACCAATACTGTCTACAACAGTTTGTATGTACAGCCGTTGAAGTATAGTTATTCTGTGACTTATTAATACAAAACACTTAGTAAACCAAGCCTGAGCTAAGATCATCTTCCTAGCTTTTGTTGACATTATGAACATATCTTAGTATATATTATTTAGCAGCCTTTTATGTTTCGTGGAATTGGTTGTGATATCACTAATTTTACTTTCCGTATTTTCATGAGTCATTTTTTCACTTCAAATAGACACATTTGTAATTAGAATAAATACTTTAATGGTTATAATAAGGAGTTATTTGTTTCTATGGTAATGATAACTCTTAGTTCTATAGAAGGGTTATATTATGTAAACATAGCTAAAGTATTGTTTATAGTCATTGAAAAACATTATTTATAGGAGATATGTTGCACTATTTATCTCGTGAAATGTATAATAATGTTCTACTTTTACTTTAGGACTTTGGATTGTATTTAAGATAATTTAGGCAAAATAAAAAATGATACTAATGTAGTAGTTATTAAAACTAATAAAAAAATTACACTTACTGCTTATAAATAGCGTTAAAGTTGCTGACTTTTAAAATGTAAAGAACTTCTACTGTATTTACACAAAATTCAACTAATTGTAAGGACTAGCTCGATAATAAATTGGAAAGCATTTGCTCTAAATCGATTATTTGAACAACGTTGTAATTTGTGAGCAACAGAGAAGTTTGGTAGCTAAAAGTCCGATGTTCAAAGGTAAAACCGAGATCGAGAGGCCCTTCGTATCAGCGTAAACCTTGTTACGCTGATGCAATCAGGCAAGAAGCCAATAAACAAGTTGATGTTAAAGACTGGACTCAAACGCCAAACCAACTCGTTCTACTGATTTCCTAATAAACCACGGTAACAATTTTATAACAAATTTCATTCAGTCAATTTGAAATCTTTACATTTTTGAACATTGAATCAATGATTTATTAATATATATATGTATATATATATATATATATGGCATATTAATAGATATTTTTAAACCGTGCAAAGAATGACACCAACATATTACTTTGATTTATTATTTGTATAAATGTGGGATCAAGGAGTACAATTATTTTATATAACTATTTTACACTAAATACAACGTGTGCCTAAGTCCTATCGAGCATTTAAAGCTCTTTTAATTTATTTAGCCAGTCTAATAATATACATGCTGTAATATTATACAGTATGAATTGATTTTTGGCTCAATGAATGTACGAATGTGTAGTATGTATATACAAGTTTAAAATATCTTTTAGTAAGAGCCTCATATAAAGAAAATATATAACAAAACGTATTAAAGTTATGGGAAAGTAATGGAATTAACCTTATTTATATAATAGAAATGTTCATGAACAAAACTGTTTAGTAATAGAAGATGTATTCACGAACAAACAAGTTGTAAAAGGGCATAGTTAATGTCCGCAGTCGTTGAAGACCTGTGGAAACGTATATGTTTTTTGTTTAATTTTAATCTCAAAGTAAAAAACACTCAATATAATACTTAGTAAAATTCCTAATAGTGAAAAGATGTTATCACTTCTAAATTATTTCCAACAAAACTATTAGCAAATTTCGAACTATAAAGCACATTTGGTCTACAATGTGCAGCAAAAATAAGAAAAGCGGAATTCTTAAAAATATTGAAAAGTTTAATATAAAAATCATTTAATTAATTTTAACCGTCTAATATTTAGTATTCAAAACACGAAATCTTTCACTCCACTGAGAATAGACTCAAAATGATTATTTTAAGACCAATAGCAACTAATTAAAGGGAACTTTACAATGAAAGGGTTCTAATCGGTTTTCTTTCCTAAGTTGGGTTTTGTTGCAATTCAAGTCAAGAATAACCAAACGCTATAAAGAAATCGCTTGTTGTTAAAGCTGTAACTGCTATGACTCACTAAGGGATTATATCCGCTATTTTTTTAACTACTACTTTAATTATGCTTCAGTGTTTTGTTAGTTATAAAACACAAATAATTATACATATTATTGTTTTTAATTTTTTTTTTTAACCTCAACTGCCCGTCACCATAGGCTATCGATCTGTGTGGTGAACTAGACAGCGAGGTACCGTAGCGGCATTAGTCACATGGGCAAGCCAGAGGTGACCGCTCATGATCTTACAGGAAGTACGTCAAAGGACGTTACCTCTAAGCTACCGCGTCCGGGAGATTGCACTTAAATACACATGTAAAGCTACAAAAATAACATTTAACTAATATAAAATTCTACGCTGAAAGGTTCGTGTTACTAGGCAATGTTGGTTCATTACGTGTTATTTAGAAATGTTACGTTGGCTTGTTGGCAGGATGTCGTTACTTTGCCATTTTTTTACTTGCAGCTTCATTACTTTCCATGTTTGAGAAGGTAGCTATAATACTAGCAATATATCCATTCAACAGCTTGTTTTAATTTGTATAATCGTTTAGTTATTTTAGGGCGTACGCCATTAAAATCGTAATATAAATGTAGTAAAAACTGTAAGAAATTGTCGTTGTAAAATAAGATAGGCACGGATATTCTATGATGTTGATAATGCCAATTTTTTGTAAGTTAAAAACATAATTTAGGTTTTTGCTTGAGATGGCCAAAAACCTAGATCCTTTATTTTTATTACTTTTGCTTCAGTGAATAGTAATATTTTAAATAAAATACTTTAGTGAAAAACAAATATGGTTACGCTTTAATTTACAAAACTTAAGGATTTTGGCGTAAGAAGAAAGTAGAAATTCAGACGGGATAAAAGCTTTTCATTAAACGCAGTTAGCCCATGTTTAAATATTCATTAAATGCGAGACTCCTAAAACAAACGTTAATGTACATGTTTAATGTGTCACAGTAGATTGGTCATTTGTCGGACAATTATTCTCACTAACTTAGCAAGTAATTTCCAGTGAATTTCTACACAACTACTTTTTCATGTCTTAGTTTCTGACTTGGGTATATTACAACTATAAAATATTGAATAACTTATTGGAATCATCAAAGCAACTATAAAATATATAAAAATGCCAGAAATAACCTATTAATGTTATTTATAAAATCAATTATTATTAAAAATTATATTTGTTTTAGGAATATATTATAACAAGTTTTTCTAAAACAATGGTTGAAGTACTGAAGATAAATATTTGTTTCTCTCTGACAGATTATTCTTACCAGGTAATATTAGGACTATACCATCGTACCTGGCGTTGTAAGGCCGTTTGAGGATCAATTCCAGGACCAGCCGAAGTAAGATGAGACTATACAAACCCAACTCACAGTGGCTGGTCCGGGGTTTGAACACAGACAGGACCTCCCAAACGCGATGCGCACTGTGCTACCTCATTCAATAGTAAGTTTTGCTATTTTTTCAACCATACAGTTAATAAATCTGTTACATTTAAAACTAATTTGCATTAGGCAGACCTACTTTATAGTTTAAGTATAATCTGAGTCATAAATCATGCTTAAACTTAAACTTTATATTTTAACTGTTCTTAGACTAATAAAGATTATTTTTTCAGGCACAGATTGAGCAAGAGAAAAGAGAGAGACTGTCAACAGCCAATTGCAATATTTCTGATTGCGGGTCTGACTACATTTCACACAATGAGCCAGCAACGGCTAACGACACGCACCTTTGTACCGTTACCGGCACTGCTCTATTCAACAATGCAGTGTAGCTTTTGTTTTAATAAATAAAATTAGATACCCTTTTTGAAATGTTAGTTAAGGTGTAACATATTCTTGTTTTAAAATAATTATTTTGTTTGTCAAGTAAAGAGAACTGACAAATGACGAACAGTACATTGTAATACCTCCCTAATAGTATCCCATGCCTAAGGGGAGTAAAACTTACAAAAAACGATTCAGGGAAATAAAGCGAGCGGTAATTTAACTAATAACATTAGGCTGCCGTGAGCACAGGTCGTAAACCCATGATTGCTGACCAACTGTTATAAATCCGAAAAATATGTTGTGGATGCATTACATTTAAAGGATTAATTTTAAATTTTTGAAAAATTAAGAGAAGTAAAACCTCGTCTGATATTCAGGAACGTTCCTCTCTCTAATTTACTATCTACTTTGATCCAATATAAATCAAAGAGAAAAAAACTATCAGGCGCTTTGAGCTGTAAACCTCCCTTTAATTAACTGTTATTGATCTTTGGATCAATTGCCTAATGTAACGGACCTTTCTCATAAAATACAGGTTGATAAAAATGGGCAGTGACCATAAATAATTTATATTTTACAACCCAAAAATCTTATTTCATGTAAAATATTTTATATAGAATCTTGTAAGCTTTATCATTCCATTTATAAACGTTCCTAACTAATTATTTGGATTAACACTAGCAAATATTTAAAACTGAAATTGTTCTATACTGTTATCTATTTTTTAAGTTGGTAATCTAGTTATTTTTTGCATGTTTTAGTTAGTATGTTAGCTTTTCAAGTTAGGTTATCTTCAAATAAATTACCAGTTGACATAAAATATAGCAACTCTCACTTTTATCTAACTAATAAAAATAATTCTTAAACTATTTCACCACCACCCGAAACTCCCAACCAGATTTTATAGGTGTAGTAACTCCCAATGATGTGTGGCAAGGTACGACGGGTATTTTTTGGGGCACTGAATGAAGCATAAAACACCGGAAGTTGAATCCCCAAACACATATAAAACTGGATGGACCTCGCGCTCCCGGGATCCAATCTCGACGTTAGCATCAACTTGTATCCAGTCAGACTTCCCCTCCTGTAGATTCTCACGGAAGGATGGGTAACACTTTAATGTTACATTTCTAAGTTAGTATTAACAAATATTATGTTTAGCTTAGTATTAGTAGGAGTATAACATATACAGAACACAAAATACAATTAGTCAAAACATTTTAGGTATTTTGCACACCTGTATACGTGCACACGCATACATTATTACGTATATAAGATTTGTTCTTTTTATAACTACTTAAATAAAAGTCTCAGTTTAAATAAATCAACTTATATATCTTAATTTTTCCAACTTAAATTAATAAAGTACCGTGATGTTTGCAAACTGTTGAACATTTTAAATCTTGAAGTGGCAATCAAAACCTAAAAATAATAACAATATTTTTATTTTTATTTAATAAAACAGTAGAGTTGTGATGTCTGTATGTTGCATAAAATAACATTTGTAATAAGTTCTAAAATAGAATTATAATTTTACCAAGTGTTACAAGAATTTTCAAATTCTATCTGGTCAAAATATTTTACTCATCCTTTTAGGAAATTAAACACACGAAACTTGAAACTTTAGCTCTGAGTAGCGTGCTAATGTCACAATTAATGAAACTTCAGTCTGCAGTCAAGAAGGAAATGTAGTTTTGTAAATATCTTAATGGTTTAAATTCCGGCAGTTTATAATGCTGGAGTAATTGTGACTTAACTGTGGGTAATATTTAAACTAAATAGTTATTTATATTCAAACCAATCACAAAGACAGTATTTTTTTAGTGACATAATTTTAAATTTACTTACTAACTGGTTAAAAACCTAGCAAAGGTTAAGATAAGGTTAGTTGTGATAAGCTTGCTTTCGTTTCTAATATAAAACATTTTAATAGTTTGCAATATACAGCAAACATTTGGTTTGAATTAAATGCAAATTTGACACTCAATAGTAAAACCTATCTATCTTTAAAATCAAACAACTGCACATCTGGTATTTGCACTATAACAAAATTATAGTTTTCGGCATGATTTGATTATTTTAGTAAATTTATTTTTTATTCCTAATTGAAGAGGTCCATTGTCCATTATCGCCAAGAAAAATATAATATTTTTGAACCATTAAACATTTAACAATAATATTTTCCGTTAGTATTTCCATTATCGCAAACACAAGTTGATACGGCTGAGTACTAAAAATATATGTGTATATTATATGAGTCTTGTGACTTTTTGTAACTTTTTGTTTTGCATAATCTTTGTGTAGAATTAGTGTACGTTTATACATACATTTCGTGAAATTGAACAAAATTTCACAAAAACTATAGAAACCACATATAATTGATCTACTCATCTGATAAGAACATAGTTAGGTAGATAAGTGCAAACCTAAACGAGTTCCCACGCAGCGCGCGGACGTGAGGGAAGTATTAAAATATTCCGCATTAAAATATTTAAAAATTCTAATAAAGTGTTTAAAACAACACTAGTAATGTTTTTTGAAAAATTTTATTTTTGCTTGTTCTGATGCCCTTGGTTATACTTAAATTCACTATATTATGGCAATGTTGTACATTATAATGTTAGGAGGAGGTATAGACAGGATAACAAGTTGGTATAGTGATATTGGGGGTGATAAATTACATAAATATATGAAAAACAGCCTTTTCCAGTGTAAAATCCCTATAAGACAACGTACTGTGTTAAGACAATTAACATTTTCTTAAATAACTCGGTAAACATTTGTGCTAGAATGATGATAGTGGGCTTGAAACTTTCGCCTTACTAATCTCCATCTTCTTTCTTCTTACTTGCATAAATTTATATTCGGGGCTTTTCTGACCCTTTTTGGGTCCAAAACCTCAAAATTAGAAAAATAAAAATCCCAAAAAAGGGGGTTAGAGTTGTCCGATTGTTTTGCCCAACGAACTTGTCAACCTGGATGTTTACAGAGGGGAAGGTTCACACTAAGTTTCGAATAAATCGTACAAAAAATGCGACCGCTAGAGTGCTAACACACACACACACACACACACACACACACACACATATATATATATATATATATATATATATATATATAAAGTTGCTAGTGACCCCCCAAAACGTGTTCAGGGGGTCACGTTATGATCTTCTATGGTGGTCCCGGGCTTAAGTTTCACCGTGCGGGTCATGCTAATAGTTCACTTTTCCATAGGAAATTCACTAAAAACTAAAACAGTTGTTTACAATAGTATTTTCTTACATATATAGCCCGAGTCATTTGTTACTACCTCTCAGAAACAACGAGCTAATATCTAATCCCGGGTATCATTTCACTTGCAGACTACAAAGAGACATTCACGGCTTGAGAGGCCTGCGGCTATTACCAACATTATAGCATTACCCCTTCCGCCTTTGTCCGCATCTCTCATGCCAGTGTTTATGTCTTCCATGAAAATATATCGTTATATTTGACTTTGATTTAGTTTTATTTCTTTATTTACTCCTTCTCAAAGGATGCTTTGTGGTAACAAATAATTTTTTACGAAATGTTTCCGGTTATTAAAATGATTGACCATAATTACACAGTACTAGCCTTTCCAACAGCCTTTCTTCTTCATCTGATTTCCTATTTATTGCAAAATCAAATCAAATAGCTGATCAAATTCCAGTATTTATAAGTGTGTGTGTTTTTTATTTAACTTATGACCTTAGTAGAGATAAATTCCAAAGAAATCTAATAATTTACCTGAGGGTATCGCACCAAGACCTTTCATTTAAGTGTATCGTTGATGGGTGTCTAGAGTGTTATAGCTTTCACGAATGTTCCTGGCACAGTTTGGCAACATACATAGATAATCAACGATTAATATTAAAAAAAATCCATTATTGAAAATAAAAATATTTATAAATTAATTATTTTTAATTTTTAATAACCATAACAATTTTGGTGGGTTAAGATGCCTATTTTATACACCACAAGCGTCGAGATGTAGCTGGCCCAGCTGTATGATAATAACAAGTCACAATCAACTACTTGACACTACCTTGTATATATTTTCCGTTTAGAATTTAAATAAATTCATTCAATGTATCGAATTTGTATAGCTCTAATTCACAACAAATTTTCATATAACATTTTGAGGTTATGGTATTTTGCAAATGTCCAAAAGAACCAAACACCTTCGTATATTCTTAATCTCGTATAAGGAAAACGAGACAATCTTAAATACCCAATATTTAGAGTTTGCTTGACCACAAACCGTGTTAACTTTATTGATACCCATTCCGATAAGCTGGTCTAGCCAGCAGGTTGCGATAGCGTTCCAACGTTAGCGTGCTGCCCCGCATTGTCGCCTGCGTTATGGTTAAGGCTAGCAGATACGACGCTTGAAGAACAGCCACTGTTAAGAGTAAATTTCTAGTTACTCTTTCAGTCGCCCACTGCTATTTTGAATTAAGCCTAATACTATCTTGCCTTTTAACGATCAAGCAAAGTTTTCGAAGATAAACTTTAGACTTGTTGCGTAATTATATGTTGTTTATGGAAATTAAACGTTGTTTTGTTATGGGTGTCTGTACGTGATTGGAATTTTTAAGGTTTAAAAATAAAACGGTCTAAGCCCTAGGCTTGTTAATATAAAAGGTCAGCCTGTTCTTAGAAAGCATTTTTAATGATCAGACCAGTTACGAATGGAAGCTAGGACAGTATTAACCTGCACAATATTTTCAGCCTTTGCTCAGGATCGATCCGGCGAACCTCAGATTACGAGCTCGCTAACCACTACGCTATATCGCCAGTCAAAATAATCTGTGTAATAATACAAAAGCAGGTTACTCTAAGGGCCTACCTATCCCGTTTTAATAATTGATCTGTCAATTTAAAGTGGTTGTGGTGTAGATTATACAAATATCCTTTTAATTTACATTATCATATATACCTGTTCAACAGAATAGCAGCAATAACCGATGTTTGGGGCACTTTAAAGAATACTGAAATCACAATTTAAAATACTTTCTACGCGTTGCGATTGGAAATGTAAATTGAGAAGCTTGAGAAGAACCTTTGCTCGAATTCGAGCAGCAAGTCCTACTAGTATTTGGTTGAAACACGGAAAATTCAATCATATAAAACATTTTAGAAGACTTTATCTATATTTACTCCCTTTTATCTGATAAATGAGCCACTACAGAACCTGTAAGTTCCAGTAGAGTCAAACATGTAGAGGTAACGTGCTTATGTTTGTTGCTGGTTCATTAAGCGAGACCTTTGCAATCAGAAATATTGCATCAACTGTTGTCAGACGGTTTTCTTTATATTTTGTTATTTTAGCGAATTTCCCCTATAGGGAAGAAGATATTACCGTAGGAGGCATGGTAAGACTTAAGCCCGAGACCATGATAACTTTTCGTTATGAGGTCCCCAGATGCCAAAAACACTATTTGTTCAAATTGATATATATATATATATATATTTGTGTGTGTGTGTGTGTGTGTGTGTGTGTGTGTGTGTGTGTGTCCGTTACCACGATAACTTTTGAAAGAAACACCCGATTTTGATTAAATTTGGCACAAATGTGGAGAGTAGCATTTATGACGTTAGGTTCGAAAACCAGATCGATCACACTATGAGAAGGGGGTTTTATGGGGGTTTACAATTTTCCAAAAATCGGTTTTTTGCAAATTTGACCAAAAAATGTTAAAAACACTCAATTTTCGTTATAGCCATTTTATAAAGCTTAAAAAAACAAATAATTTAGTATTTTGAATCATTAACCTAGGTTAATTGGTTGCAGAGAAAATCCAAAAAAACGTGTGCCATGTTAATCTTACGGGAAAAAGGTTTTTAGATTTTTCTCAGATAGTTTTACTAAAAACTTCACATTTCTGTTTATTAATGTGTTTAGATCAACAAAAAAAACATTTTGGTGTTTTAATAGTTGTTCTGCGTCCAACCGTTTCAGAGGTATTCAAAGTGCTGAACACAGTACGTTGTCCAATGTTATCCTTATGGAGAATAAATAAAATTCTATATCTCGATTATTTTTGAATGTATATTGATGCAACTTGGTATGTGGCTCCAACTAGCTGTGGTATATTGATATTACCACCAAAAACAGGTTTTTTGTTGACAGTCCCCGTAGCAGCGAAACTACATACTCGGGCCCATGTTATTCATATGGAGAATAAGTAAAGTTGTATATCTCCCTTAATTATGAACCTAAATTAATAAAACTTGGTATAGCTTCACCTGGTTCAGTTATATTGATAATTGCAAAAAAAACATATTACTTATCTTCCTCGTTGCAGTAAACCTGCGTCCTCAACCCTAATGTTATTCTTATGGAGAATAAATAAAATGCTATATATATCACTTATTTATGGATGTATTTTTATGAAACTTGGTAAGTAGCTCTATGTAGTAATGAGTCACATATACATGCAATGGAAATTCGCTGAGTACGCAGGTTTGCTGCGACGGGGGTATTTATTTCAACGCCAATGGCATTATGTTAATAGAGCACACAATCGCTTTTAGGAAAATCGGTCCAAACCCCTAACAATTTTGTTGGACATCCCGGGATTTGAACCCGTGAACCCTTGAACCGAAGTCCATGACGGTAACCGTTAGGCTAGAAAGATGAAAGTTATGTTGTGTTATGCGTTTTACACTATATGTTATTAGTTTGGTTATTGTTAAGCGTAATAAGGCTGAGGAGACAACGTTTACATTTAAGATAGATAAATTACCTCCTTAAATCCATACCGTGCTAAACAAACTGTATGTTAGGTAGAATAAAAAATTATTGTTGAAGCAATAAACAAAATATAATGCAAGAAACAACACAGCTTCCAAGACGTATCAAGCATTTACATAAAACTTTTGCTCGCGTACTACTCATCTTTGTAATAAATATTTAATCTTAGATTAGCCTTTTGGAAAATATTCTTTTGACTCAAAAGATTAGAATTCCTTTCTTATTTTGTACATTTCAACATTTCAAGACCTTTGGCAACCCAAATCCCAGATGTACAAGTTGTTTTGGAGTTATAATATCAATAAACAGAGTATCCTAGAATATATAACTTTTATATTTATTGTAATTATTCATCATGCACTACAATCTAGGGTGACCTCAAATTTGCTATTGAAAGGGTATTCACTACGCACACCGTCAATGTTTTAGCAAGTGACTCCATATTTAAAAAAATAAAGGCTTTTAACAAAGATCATAAGTAAAGACTGCTTACTACACGTTGCCTGGTTTTCGTTTCAACCTAACACAGTTTCATAGCTTCAACTTGGCACTGGAAATCATGCCCACATAGGTACGGGATGCTCTGTATATTTATTTTACACATTTTCACCATTCCTTATTTTTATGAACAAATAATTGAAAAAATTGCCATAGCATACAAAATTTATGACCTTTAAATTACTAGTAGTACAAATACATTTGTATTTGGCTATATTTTAAAGGCAAGCAAGTAGCCGGTGTTTCAACTTGGCGTGATCCCTCTCGTTGTAGTCTACGTTATGGTGAACGCTTGCAGCTACGTCACTCGCGTTACGACCACAGCTGGTGCTAGTTACGTCAAGTAGCCTATCAGACCAAGCTTTCTGCCACTTTGCATTATTCTTATGTCTTAACGGGTTAGTTAAGTTTTCATTCAGCGTGTTTATTTTGGGCAGTCTAAATGTTTTACTGATGAAAACCTACTGCTTGTACACATATACCTTTAGCTACATACTTAAGATATATTTTATAGTAATGTAGCAAATTATAAAATATGTGATACAGACTTCCTATGTAAAATTTAAATCGTGTTACAATGCAATCTTTCCAAACTACATTGTTCCAACGAAAAATAATCTATAGTTAATTATTTACTGTCAGATGATGTAAACTTCATTATAATCTAGCATGGCCCCCTTCATATCTGTCTATATCAATTAAAATCGAAAAAAGTGGTGGAGTAAATGTTATTATTGTTTTAAGAAAGGGCTCCAGTTACCTGGCTCTACCTGCTAGGACAAATGTTAACTTTCGAGTTCCGTTCCCCTCAACAGATTATCCGAACTTTTTTATTGGTGGCTAATTTCTTAGAGCAAAAAAATAACTAGCGATTTCAGTGAGAAGATTTGTAATACCATATATAGTGATCATTCGATAAAATGCAATAGCATTCAAAATTTGCAATTTTTTGTTCTACTAGTTGTTTCCCGCAGACTTCGCCCCACAAATAATTTATAAAAACTATGACAGTTGTGTTTGTTGCATTCTGTGGTTAACACGTGGAACTACTAAGAATCATGATCAGCTGATTGTGTTTTCATCAGCTCAAACAAAAATGAATGCCCATAAGGAATACATAGGAACATGGAAGTCCCGTGGTGCAGAGCCCTATAGGGTTTTCAAAATGAAAATAGGCCTATGTGTTTATTTGGTTTATAAGGAAAATTCCTGTAAATTTTCATGCCAATCGGTGCAGTAGTTTTTGAGTGATTGAGGAACACACGTCAGACAGACAGACAGACACCATCCCATTTTTTATGTTAGTATGGATTTAATACACAAAGTCAACCTAATGCTTGGCTAAAAGCTTGGCTTTTTTGCTCTTTGAAATGAGCGATAAATCATCGATTTCGAATAATCCGTTGAGAAAATACATTGGCCTTATGGGTAAGCAGATAGAAACACGAAATGTTTCGTGGCTGGAACCTCCTCTTAATGTATATAACTGTGAAATTCAACTAACAATACAACTTTGATCAACAATTTATATTCTAATAGAGCTATTTCACCACTAAAACCACCTGATAGTAAAGGATGATACAATTTCTTGTTTATGACAAATTTTGCCCTGAGAAGTCAATATTCAACTGTGCCCCTGGTTGAGATAGGAGAGAGGAGAGAGGTAGATTGTGGAGAGAGAGAGATAGATAGAGATAGAGAGTGAAACGTGTCGTTGTGATATTGGAGCGGAATGTAATTTGAGTCCCGGCCTGCTGGCCTCAAAGCCTTTACATAAACACTTCAATATCCATTGTCAAGTCCTCAACACTCAACACCCTGTAACTCTGCCCGACACTCGCTTGGTTATATTAGTCGTTAGCTTCGAGGAAATCTAATATTCAGGGGTCATTTAACACACGATTATTCCCGACAGTCTTATTAGTTTCATTAGTGGAATTTTGCTTTACACTTTTTCACCGGGTATTTTTACTTTCTCCCCCTTATACATAGTATATGGAAAAAGTATTCTTTTCGTCAAAATTTTCGAATTTGATTAGTTGGTGGAAATATACCGTTTTGGTACTACCTAAACCCAAAAAAGTGATTTTTACGTGATGTCTGTGTGTCTGTCTGTCTATCTGTCTGTATGCCTGTCTGCCCGTATGTATGGATGTGTACAGAGCTAGAGCCCTAACCAATGTCCGATTTTTATGAAATTTGGTTTGTAAGTAATAATCCACAATATCACCAGGCGTTATTTTTAATTTTTTTAATTTTTATAACCACTATTCACCCATTTTAGAATATTTTCATATATATATATAAATATATATATAAATATATATATATATATATATATATATATATTCATATTTTATAATTATCCCCCAAAAACCGCCAAAAAACATAAAAAATCAAGATTTCTCAAAAACGGCTCTAACGATTTTGATTAAACTTTAGTCGTTTGTAGAACTTTAGTTTTCCAATAAAATGACACCACCCGCAGTTCTATAAAAATTCGGGTTCAAAAATTACTAATACTTAAGACTTATTACTTCAGACTTAAAATATAAAAAATTCAGTTTTTGGATTTTTTATAAAAAAAAACATAAATATACATAATATTACTATTCACCACTAAAAAGAGCTCAAAAATCTAAATAATTTTTTATTTTAAATTACTATTCTACGATTACTGGTTGCGGAGAAAATTGAAATTGTCATTTTACGGTTAACTCAGTACGTTGTGCAATGTTATTAAAAATACAAAAATTACTATTTCTTCTTATTTATTGATCAATTTCGTTCAAACTTGATGTGCTTGTCAAGTTAGCATTGAACAACAGAGGAAATTCGAAATATGTTGCCCCTTAATAACCCTGAGGGGGGAATATGAGGCATTTCCCCTCTTAAAACAACGTGTGTTGTGATGGATTCTGTGGTGCCTCCTAAACAGGGATTTGGGTGGATTTTTTAAAAAACAACTTGTTTGCAAGATTTTCTGTACATTCGACCGTGCTTTGTATTCTATATTTAGTAAATAAAAAGTAATTTATTCATTAAAGTTAGGCTAAAATGGAGAAAGTATGTGTCAGTTTACTAATACCGTTTATTTACAATATAGTGTTGAAGTCGTTTTTTTCCTAATAATGAGAATATTCAAAAAATAACCCCTTATCTAAAACTCAACCGATGTTTTGGTATATACTGTAACAATGGACTTTATTTTGATGACTCAATGTACAAACTCGTAAGCTTCAATGGTTTTCCTCGTTGTACATTATCAATTCCATCATATAGTAAAAGCACAAGATGTATATAAATATCATATATAGACACTTGTTTTATTAACTGCAATGAATTAGTTCGTTATGCATACAAGAGTAACGTTAATAGTACTAACAATATAATTTGTAACTGTAAATATTTGTTATCTCTAAAGTCTTTGTAGATGGCATCTTTCTTATATAGAAAATAAAGAAATTGTACAGTGAAAATATTAAAACTAGTAACAAGTTTTTGTTTGATACAAATAAACTTGAATTCTTGTAACAACTAATATAAGGTATATTTTTTATTTATTTATTGACAACACAATTTAAGATAAATATTAATCAAATAAGATTCAATATGGCAATATTGAGAATATTTCGTATGTCACGTCTGATGCTCGAGCTTCCCCCACTTAGTTTCCGATAAGCAACTGCACAGGTGAAGATATTTCTCTAACGTTGCGTCTAATCGTTTTCAAACATTTCCATTGTTCAAAATGGAAATCATAGTACAAAAATTCTCAAGGCATTCCCTGTTACGACAATCGTCCTGAGTACCATAATCGGATTAAATTTCCACAGGGCAGGACCAGAATGAGAGTAATTACATAGGATTAGTTTCCAAAGGGTTGTGTGAGCCTAAGGCTCAAAGAGGCTGCGTTCCTGTAGCTTCACCTTTACAAGCGAATCCCTTTTAATTAGCAGCTTGAATATAAGCTGACATTTGTCAGAAGAAAATTATTTTTAGAAACTGACTCACCTTGTGGCGTTTTGTTTCGATGTTGATAACGTCCTTTGACAAGTATTTAGACGCAATCATTATACTCATAATTGCCTTACGCGTATAATGGTGGAGTTACGAACTGTTTTGATGTAAAATAAACGAGCTAGATCGAGTCATGTAATTACACTCGAGACATAAGCCTATATTTAAACACAAATATCTTCGGTTTAGAAGATTCAAATCGATAATTAAAAAGCAAACGAACAAGCAACAGTCATAAAACGTTATCACATGAAATAAACCTAGAATAATGACACATAAACATCTGAAAGGGTTATTTACAGAACCTCTACAAAAGTTAATTTGTGGGAAACAGTTTATATTCACGCGACAGGTACTTTACTAAACTATGTCAACAACGGAAGGGCATAACAGGGGAGATAGTGACAAAAACCGGCATCTGCTTCGCAAGGGCCGCAAAAACTACCCTCTCCTTTACTGATGCGACGGGGTGCATAGATAGAGTGGCGGGTATAAAGCCATTACCCACCCCAGAGGTGGAAAATATTCGCGGCAACAGAGTGAAACGTGTTTGCCATCCTTCTCTTCCCCAAATTATCGCTAACTCGAAAACAAATGCTCGAGACACTTTCCTAACACCTGCTACTTTTTCTTGCATTTTAAAACAGTTTGGCAAACGATTCGGCAAACTAGCTTAATGCGTTTGTTGACTTGCAGCTGAATAGTAAACGACTTCGAGGAATATAACGGAGATTATTTCTGATAAATGGAAAGTGTATGTTATATTTTCACTTAATTTGATACTTTAAAATTGTTATCAGTTTTAGTATTAATTTATAAAATATTAAAGTAATCCTGTCTGATACAAATTACATAGTGAATCATATGGGCTCATAAAAAATTCATAGAAAACCCTTGTTTTACTTCTTTAACGAAGAAGGAATTATATTTAAATACAAATTGACGAGGGCAAAACATATAAATAAAAAAAAATAATGTTCAATTTATAAGGAGCTACTGTTTACTTCAAACTAATCTTGATTTTAATCAGTGACAACTTAACTTAAGAATTTATATTTTTGTATTACAATTTAAGGTTATACTATTCGTAAAAAAGCGTAAGATTAAATAAGCCCATATTTAAAATTATAAAATTTGAACTCACGCTGGAGTTTTGCGATTTTATTACAATCACATAAACTGCCAGACAAAGAGATATCAGATTCACTCACTTCATTCGCTCGTCAAACAAATTGTTGAGAATCATTTTTAAACATCTGACTATCTTTTTAACTTTCCAGAATAGTAAACCTCACATCTTACAGTTTATCAGGAATCAGAAATCAGATCTTTATGGTCATTCGACTTTTACAAGCACTGACAAACGTCATTTACAAAAAAATTGACATAGAAAGTATAACTAATTCATATCACAATGTTCAATACATTACAAAATTATATATGTCAACGGTAAAAAACAATAATTACTTCTTGTCAATAAAATACTCAGACACACTGTAATATTCCTTAGCAACCAAGAAGGATCTCAGCCTCCTCCTAAACTTACCCACATCAGTTACTGCCATGAGATCGGGTGGGAGGGAATTGTATAATTTAATGCCTGCTTACAAAGTCTGGTTTTTGAAAAAGGTAGTGTTGTGACGGGGAATTGCCAGAGAAACAGCATTACGAAAATGAAACCTAGAAATTTGGCCCATCTGAAAAAGTGTTTGTTTCTAACCAAAAATGAAAGAGTTTCAAAAATATAAATACAGGGAAAATTCAGTAAGTTATTTTCAGAAAAAACTCCTCTGCACGACCCAAGCCTTGCCATTCCAAAAATCAGTCGTATTGCTTTCTTTTGTAACCGAAACAGTTTCTTTGTACGAGTTGATTCGGCACCCCAAATTGAAATGCCATACCTGATGTGTGGATACAAACAAGAAAAAAAAGCAGTTAGAAGAACCCTAGTATCAGTGAACTGAGCAAGTCTTCGAAGAGTAAAAATACCACCATTCATTCTACCGGAGACCTTTTTAATGTGTTTGAAATAATCAAGGCGAGAATCTATGGTAAGTCCTAAAAAATCATTTGTTTCACCTGCTTCTATTTCAAAATCTCCTACAATAATATTTGAACCAACAGAACTTTTTAATTTAAAATTAATAAACTTGGTTTTATCGGAATTTCCAGAAAGTTTGTTTACAACCAACCACTGAATAAGAAGACTACTCTGCAAGAAGGTATTGATTTCAAGATTTTCTCGAGATATATCGTTGATACTGAGCGATGTATCTTCAGCAAACAGACACAGGTCACATCTAGGCACACTACAGTACCAGCAATGTCATTGATAAACATCAAGAAGAGGATCGGTCCAAGGACCGTACCTTGAGGAACTCCAGAGTCAACTACTACTTCTTCAGATTTCTGTGAAGCAATACAGCCTTGTTTGTCGATATAATTGATTTGCACTGTCTGTGTTCTCCTTAGGATAAAAACAGTAATCCAATCCAAAGCAACACCCCTAATACCAAAATGTTTCAATTTCTTCAGTAAAAGGCTGTGGTTCACCATTTCAAAAGCCTAGCTCAGACCTAAGAACAATCCAAAAACATTTTTGTGGTCGTCAAGTGCTTTAGAAACAGTAGAAATTTACTTTATGGTTTTGTCTCCAGACCTTACTCATATTTTCAACTCCAGTGTCCATAACGTTTCCAGAGCTTGCCGGTTTTACTAATCATCTTCCAGCGCTTACCGACGCGCCGACGCGACGGCCCAACCAAAATGTATTCCGAGTTTCCACACGTCTTGTAAACTAACCGTTTGTTCCGTGGCTGTAGCTCAACCAGTGGCTATTTGTTGTTGAAGAGTGCCACTAGAATAGCATCGTATCAATAGCTCGTTAGGGGGTTTGTCGCGTACATGTTACGTAACACCGGCCTAAACATAACAACACCACTAATAGCACGGCTCACCGGACACGTGTCGATCCATGACCATTGTTATGTCACAATACAGCCGCTGGTAAAGCTGCTTTTGAGTTGTCTTTCATTCATTATTTTGTAAAAGTTAGAACTGAGCGGAATGTTGGTTTAATTAATAATAAATTATTTATTTATCTCGTCAATCCATGGACAATCTGTCTATATAATAACCGCTTATGAACTGAAGACCGTAGAAAATATCGTGTATGTGAAAAAGGTAGCATAGTTCTTTTTATTCTACTTTTGATATAAAAATAAACCGCTTTCCTAAATAATTACGATTTAAAGCTAAACCTAAAGATATAATAAATGCTTCAATTTGTAAATAATAGCCTAAATAGGATAAGTAAACTACGTCTCACAACATTACAAAGTATATTTACACTTATACTGTACTTACATACAAGACGGTAAAATATACACAAAAGATGTAAAAGGCGATCGATTTCAACAAGTTACACCGGTCATCATCAGGCCCAATCAGAGAATGACAGAAACAAAATAGGGACCTGAAGTTAGCTACCTGCCGTTCCGGAAACAAGGCACGATAAGTTCTACCAGGGTCAAAGTTGGCAGTCTCTTAAATAGAGTAATCAGTGAAAATGTAGCTGGAATAACCCTCTAATAGTATTAACCCCTAATGAGGGGACAATGGGAGATAAAAACGGAAAGAAAAATATAAATTCGTAAATTTTTAGAAGTATTCAAGACTGTAAAAATAAAATGATATAAAAAAATACTTTATGTTTTAGAAATTCAAAAGCGTTTAAAAATTAGACTCTTGAACCCATGTAATTAACCAGATAGATTGTATCGGTGTTTAGTTAAATATTAAATAGAAGTGTTACCTTTAGAAGTATACTTAGTTTTGTTGTAGCAAAAGATTTCAGTGTCGGTTTCGGGTTTTATGTTTTAACCGTGTCGTAATCTTTACACATTTTCATTTTGAAATTTAATTTCTATGACAGTATTCATTTGTAACAATAAATATTATATATAATTTAGATGATAATACTCGGTGTTTAACATTTTAAGTCAAATTTTCTAGTTCACATGTCTTACCGTGCTCGAAAAGTACGGAAATGTATTTATAATTGGAACATATATAATAACTATATCGCTACCAAAACATAAACACCTTCCAAGAAACTCACGTAATTTATATTTACCTAAATACAACATTTTGTAATTTATTTATACACATTTTTTATTTATCTTAAGAAGTATGGTTTCAAATCACAAACCGGCCCAATGTATTTGCGAAACTCATGAACCGAAGAAATGACCAGTGTAAACTTTCCTGGATGCATTCAAATCAATTGGATTCGGCTTCTATTGCCCTTTGGGGACCCTTAGCAATTTCCCGCATAAGCACATTTTGGGGGATTTTATGGAGTCCGAAACGAGCTCCTGTTTAGAACTTTCCCGGGCATAAACTGAGATCGACGAAGTGTCACCCTAAACTAATCTTTTTGGTATCTATCCCCCGCTAGTGCCCTCCCTGGTCATAACAACTTTATTGAGCTCATTTAGGGGCTGCGCTTTCCTTTAATGCGGCAGATAAGAGGGGCAGAACCACAACCAACACATTCGAGGGTGTATTCTAAATCAACCCTCGCACTTCCTGATAAATGGACAGCCTATCTTGAATTGGTAGAGTATGTGGTCTGTTTGGATAGACAATCGTCAATGGACAACTAATTGTTTTAATAATTTTGCTGTCGAAAATATAACTCTCCAATTTTTTTTACCTGTATATCAATATTACAATTATTACAAATTTAATTTAAGGTAGTAAGGAGGAATAAACAATCATACAAACATATTTGTAGATCTGTATTAAAACATTTGATCAATAATATTTTTTCATTGAATTCAGTTGATCCTTAAATTCATATATTATTAATAAATTATATGAATCAAAACAACAATTTACTTTGTCTAACTTAAGTTTGATATTCTCACAATTATATTTTTCATTACTAGTAATCATATTCGAACTCGTTCATCAAATTTAGGAAAACTTATCACTAGTCATCTTATTTAGTTTTGTCATCATTAGTATATTAAAAATTATACTGTAATCAATAGTAGTAATTATAATAGCTTAATGAAATTTGTCCCATAAAATACGGTTTGTAGACAATTTCTTGAAGTTTATAGGTGATCGAGCGATAGAGTTGAAGTTTTCAGCCAGGATTATCACGGCTATTCGGCACCCAGAACATGTCCATGAGATCGATAGCCTAACCTCAGCCATTGTTCTTACCTTGTAGCTATCTTTTAAAATTTACATAAAGTATCCTCTATGTGAATTTCCCTAAACATATCTGCTATTAAAAGTATAAACTGCTCCTCGAGTTAAAAATAACGTTATATATTTAGCCATCTCTTCGGCTAAAGACCTGTTTATTGTTTAGTACTTTTGGAAAATATTTTCTAAGGGAATGCTAGTCCTATTATTTATATTTAATATCAGTCATCATAACTTTAGTCCAACGCTATTTCGTTTAATTGAAATATAAATATTTCTATAAAACATTTTCATGGAAATATTTAAAAAGTATGGAAATAAAACTAAACTAGACGTCGCAACCAGCGACCAAAGAATACCGTATACTGGCAATCTCTATCAACTATACATTACTGTAGTTGAAGCCGGTCCCCCACCACTCAGAGGCTTAAACGGCTCAGCCACTGGCCGCTACTGGCGCAAATTTTAATTCGCTGCGTCTCATTACAACCCGCGCTGCGTCTCATACGTAGAGTTAAGATAAAATTTTGGTTTTCTATGAAATTGAATAAAGCAGTATTTTAAGCAATGGGTTAATTTGGGGTACAAAATAAAATATTTTAATGACTTCAAATATTAAAAACTAAGAAGATCAAGTTTTTGTTTTTAATTTAGACATGAAAAAGTTGATCTGTGAGGATTTTGTTATATTTTTAGGTCAGGCAAGTTTTGTCAAGAGAATTTTTCGGAAAAGACGTGATAAACAAATGGTTATTCTTCATATTTTTTCTCAAAATGCTAAGCTTAGCCTGCAGGCAGCCTCAAAGATAGGAACAATTTCAATCAAACTTCATACTCGTATATTTCGTGTGAGAAATGTTATTCATTTGAGAAAGGCAATAAGTTATTGAACAAATGTTATTCACTGAGGGTATTGAGGTAAATAATAGGAATTAAATTAAATCTGTTGGTACTGGGATAATCTTGGATTAAAGACAGCACCGGGACAGCGCCAGTGTCGGCAACACTCGGTAGTGGACGATTCACGTGGATTCATCCCCACCACTCAGAGGCTTCCCAGCTTCAAACCGAGCACGCAATAGCCAGTCTATGTTATTCTTTGGTCGCTGGTCACAACCGATAATTGATGTAGCAAGTGATATGAACTTCAGGTCAATGTGCCGTTCCAGTCTTTATCACGTCTTTATATTATTGCATTCTCAAATATACACTCACATTAATATGTATTACAAATGTTACATAGACAAATTTTGAAACAGTACAAATAAATAAGCACAATTAAGCAAATACATCACTATTATAGTCCCGACCTAGAATGCCCTAACACAACTTAACTCCCCAGAGCAAAATGCAAGTAATATATCAAATTAAAATAATGATCATTATTGCTATCACTCTCAGAGCAACGGTAGAGGTGTTCATCACTTCAGAACAGGGCGGTGGTTTTCTGCAGTAGCTCCTGACTGCCCAAAGTTAGGTTAGGTTACAGTTGGTGACCTCTTTATTAATTTACCAATTGTAAAGTTTTTGTTCCATTTTTTCACAAGTAAAATTAATATATTTCAGAGTGACAAAATTAATTTGATACATTCATAGTACATCGTATAGTTTAAGTAAGTTAATATAATTCTATGGAGTATTATTGCTGTATTTCTTGAATGTGTAAAAGTTAGAAGACACCGAATAAGATTTTCTTACCAAAAGATCTCTAACATAGTTCACGACATCTCGCACCTCAGAAGTAAGGAGCTCATTTGCCCGAAGCCTACCTAATGCTTACCAGGAAATGCTTTTAGTTCCATTGCTATTGGAAACTCGCTATGGAATTGAATCTCTGGCATTATCAAATGGATAGCAGGATCTCAGCAAATTCGTTTTTTCTTGCTGATTTTACATTCCTGACTTATAAATAGTTAAAATGACTTGTCTTAGTATAACATTCAACGTTAATGCTTGCGATGTGTTTAAAACTTCCAAATAAATTAGGGTAAATACCTGGAATCGACCGTTTTCTTTTTAATACTCGTATTTAGAACTTAAAATACCAGAATGTTATATGTGTGCAATTCTTCCACGTTAACAATAAAGGACAACTAATTATACAATAAATATTATTTACGATCCTTTTTTCTGCATATAATATATAAGATATGTAATTGTGATAAATTAAACGTGAATATTGGAATATAAATCAAAAAATGTATTTGGAATATAAATCATATAAAAAAATACCGGAAATAAAATATATAGCAAGAAAGTTGTTGATAGTGATGTAATGCAGTACTCTCATCAGGGATCACCGTGTCTGTGGAAAGTATAAAAGGAAGCAACAAATAACTAACTACTAACACGCAGTTTTTTTGTGTAGCAAATATTTGAATAAGATGTTCATCCATCCTTATCAGTAAAATGAAAGTTTATTAAATAGCTGTATTCATGTGATTCGGAACATTTAATTTTTAGTTTTCAAAAATGATTTTTATGATAGTTATGGACGTAACCAACTATCCAAAAATTCCTTAAATTCCCAAACTGTTAACTTAACTTAGCCATAATTCGTACAAGGAAATTACTTATGTTTATCTTTGAATGTTTATATATTTTAAAAAAATATATTTAAAACGCAACAAATTCTACAGCTCCCACTTACCTTTTCCTCCTTCCTCCTTTTTCTGTCGTGCCTTGTTTACAAAATAAGTTATTAAAGTTAGATTCTTTTAAAGTCAGTGTAGAGGGTACTGGTTTAGATTTATAGACTTAGTATTAAATCAATAAATTAGAGGGTGTAGTTTCACTTGAAGATCTTAAGTAAATTAATTTAAATAAACGTTGCTAAGAACCTGTTTCTTGGATGTGTGATGTACGTATCCAATTGCACGTATATAGTTTATATGATATACATATGAGGTAAGCAAACATTGAAAATCAATGTCAGAATATTAAAATCATGAGCAACGCCCAAGGCACTTTCAAAATACACTGTTTGTCTTCAAATATTGTTGCAATTTGGGTAGACCTGGGGGGTGTTGGGAAATATCTCGGGTGATTTGTAATGTTGTAACGTATGTTACCTTGTAAACTTTTCTAAGAAACAAAACGATTCATTCATACAATACTTATCTTATATATTTTTGAAGTAAGGACCTTAATTTTCGAATGTCGTTTCAATTATGTACTGTTTATTTGCATTGCATTATACAAATATAAATATACTTTTTATACGGTATTTAAGCTTATTTCAAATATCCATTACAATGACCAGCAATATTTTAACTATCAAGAAACAGTAGTATTAAATGATAAATGAACAAACACATTATGAAATACCTCTTTGTGAGTGATTAAGGAGGATAACACTCTCTTAATGGAAAAGATAAGTGTCCCAGGTATGAAAGAAGTGGCATGTTTCTTGTTAAATGGGTACGAGTCTCTCCTTTCCTTAGGGGGCGGTTTGAGCTGTGGCTTTGTGTCGTTTTGTCAAGAAATATAAATAGGTGCCTTTGTTTTTACTTTCAGCTATTCTTCTGGCAATAAATATAAACTTTAACGGTGATTGTTGGGTTTTAGGGATGTTTACCGATTACTTGTACCAGTATATTTTTCTATTTATTATGATTTCTTTGAGTATGAGTCGTATAAAATTTATACAACACAAAATAACATTTTCAACTTACAGTATATATCGCATTATGTTTGTTAATCATTAGTCATATTATTAATCATCACTGAACTACATCCCGCACAAGAATTATATTGGACCTGTTACGTTATATTCATTGTATTTAAATTTACATAATACTTCTCTGACTGTTATAGGTTATTTTGGACTCATAACACACATGTAAGCGATAACGTCATTTTTACCAATGTCAGCGTTTTGTCTCTGATATTTTCATTATTCGAACTGCCGGCGGCATGTCAAATTGGATGCCAGCTTCGCCCTGCCCCCACTCAAAACGGCTACGCGCAATGGCGTGGCGGCGTGTGACTTGATGAACTTTGCGAAAATGATTAAGTCAGCAATAAATCAACAAGCCATTACATGACACGCCACGGCTGAGAACCGACATATCTGCAACTGCCATCTTGGCCGATCTCGCTTGTTAGCCAGGAAGTTACAGGGGCACGATTAGAAATAACAGCCAAACAATGTTGTCGCCAAAAGCACTATATTTTATATTTAATAACTAAACACATTTTATTTAGAGTGTAAAGTAGGTATTTATTGCTTGAGAAATCGAGGTAATTTTTCTAAAGCGTTAACGACACTTTTTACTAGAATTACATATATACAATTTTCGTACAACGGAAATTTTGGATCCCACACAAAATTTACAAATACACTTTCATTTTTTTTTGCTGAATTCACAAGATTAAGATTATAAACACCGAGTCAGTTAGCTTGGTCCAAAGCAACAATCAATCAGCTGTTTATTTACTTCAGAAAAGTAAGGCGCAGCGAGCGAAAAAAATCTGTTCCGCTTGCTAAACAGAAATCCGTTGTTTTACGATGTATTTTTAGATCGCAAAAATTAACTTTTTTTATTTGTCGTAAAAGTTATTTTCACATTAATTTAATCTCGTGCAGCATGTTGCGGTTTCTGAGGCTTATATCGAGAAATAAACTGTAGATTTCATCCTACCAAACTAATATCATCACTAATTTTATTTTATTTCAAACTCATTTTAACAGTTGTCGCATTATTCTAAACTGTCGCACCAAGACTGGGAGCAGAGCAGATATATTATTACTTATTTGTTGTGTTTGTAAGTGATTATTAGTTACCAATCTGTAAAACTGATTAATACTTATTAATATTTTTATTATATCGTTTATTTGTGGTTTTGCTTGCTGTACTATGTATTCTTGTGCTTTGCTTATGTAATGTTAGTCAAGACAGCTTTTTTTAGGATAAAACATGGAGCTGGCGTGTAAATACAGAAAACAAACAAATAGACCGTTCACAATTATTGTTTTACGAAATATCGTCTACGTATTATTTAATCTAAGGCATTGAGTTCTACGCATTTGTTATGTAATTATTAATCTTTATTTTTTTATATAAAATGATTTTTTAATTTATAAATAGCACTGTATAAACGTTGGTAATAATACTTTTTATGGGTTCAGTATATTCGTAGTTTATTCAATATTTATTTTGTTTTGTAATTAAGTTTAAAATTAAATCTTCAAATAGTGTACACAGATGCTTTAAATGTCTTCTTATCCACCTTATACAGTTAATCAGGCTGAAAAGATGGTTATTTTGGTTATATTTAATATATATTTACAAAAACGCTGTAGTGAAGATAAATTACGAAAGATAGAATGCAAGCGTGAGCTTGCTTTTGGGAAGTAATTAAATAATTTAATAATTGTAAACTGACATTACATCAGAGAAAATGTTACGGTAAAGTAAATTAAAGTAAATGGATAAATTAAATGAGTATTTCTTTTCTCAGCTTTCGTTTTTAGTTTGTAGTTTTGATTAATTTACGAATAAATAATGTAATGCAACTCATAACTAAATTTCCAGTTATGATTTATGGTAACCGAGTATTAATGATTAACGTTACTTTGAATTATATTTTAGAGTAAATAATGGTTTTCAGCTTGTAATATCAACATTTCTATGATTCTAAGAAATTGTATACCAAGTTTTAATTGAATTCTTTGGACTGAAGTTATGAGTTCTTAAAACTTATTATCTCTCAAAGTAGTCGAATTATCAAATACACCTTTTTTGTTTACCGATTTGTTTTATCAAATGTAATATCACAATTTTGTTTAAATTTTTTCAATTATTTAGCTATATATACTCTTTAAATAAACACACTGAGATATCTCAGTTTCAATATCGCAAAGGCTATTATAATCCATGTTTTCATTGCATTATTGTTATTATTCTTACAGCTTTATTTTTAGAAGGTTTCAGCTAAATCTCTTACAAAGTAATGCCGTATTCGTAAGTTTATATTAGATTTTAAAATGTATAAATATTAGTTTTTTGTTTCCTGCTGCAAAGTAAAACATTATATTTTGTCCCGGATTTCCAATTAAGGTTTATACATAAATTTTAGTTAACATGATTTTGAGTGGTAACATTTTATCATTGAGGTGGAAAATTTAAATATAAATTAATATATTCGGTTTTTTGCTGTAGGTTTGTTATTTAAAATATCCTCGTGTACTTTGCAAGTCATTAACAAATATTGCAATATTAACATAACGTGCAATTCCTTATTTAGAATATATGTCACTTAGTAGTATTACAAACACGAATTTAAAATGGTAAACAATTTACTGAAGACAACTATTTACTTAAAACCCCATTACAGTATATAAATATTAAATTTATCAAAATAATAATCCTACCTTCATTACACGGCTATTTTCGATGTGACGTTCTCTTGTGTTAAATTGTTAGAATTCTTTTAAACATTTATGCAAACATGATTTAAAATGCCGATACAGTTGTTATACATTTTCAACTAAACGGTAAAAATGAAATCAAGTACGGTATTTATACCTTTAAAACGAAGCTATAAGCTAACCATTATAATGTCATTATTTCATTTTATAATAAATCTAATTATGTACAGTTTGTAACGGAGCGAATGAGTGTGTTCGTAAAATACAACGTATGACCCGTGGTAGGCTGAAGGTATATAAATCGTCAAGTTTTGGGTATTGAGAGCCTGAGGGACAAAACTTTCTCAAAGTTCCAGATAGATGTAACCAATACACTAAACATTCGATGGCTCTTCCGACGCAACCCTTGTTTGGACACCGCATGAATCAGTAACGCTGATTTACTAACGTTTTTATAGACTGTTTCCTTATACACAAAGATTGTTTTAGGTCAAGATTAACAATGAATCTTTTACCAAATACATCATAAACAAATCCAGAAAATCCATTTTTAAATTTTCTAATTTTAATGAATATATATTATTCCTTTAATGAATGTATATATTTTAATGAATGGCTATACAGTATATTATTCCTCTGGCTGTAGCTCAATACTTTTAAAATTCATATTTTTGTCAAACTTTTCCATACGTTGGTTAAAATGTTTCTCGTACTAACAATATATTATTATTTGTCTTATAGCAAATCATATGCCATATTAAATTTTCAATTTTGTATTCACATTAAAGTGCTTTATTAATTTCCTTAATAAATAATCAGGTTTTTTTCAAGGTAATTTTTAATTTCCTTTGGAAAGTGAACTATTAGCATGAACCGCACGGTAAAACTTAAGCCCGTGATCACCATAGAAGTTCCTAACGCGACCCCCTGAACACGTTTTGCGGGGTCGTTCAAAATTTTATATATATGTATATAGACATATATATATATATGTGTGTGTGTGTGTGTGTGTGTGTGTGTGTGTGTGTGTGTGTATGTGTGTGTGTTTGCACTCTAGCGGTCGCATTTTTTGTCCGATTTACTTCAAATTTGGTAGGGACGTTCCTTTCCGTAATCGGTTGGACAAGTTCGTTGGGCAAATCAATCGGAAAACTCTAAACCCCTTTTTTAGGGGATTAATCTTTCAAATTTCGAGTTTTTGGGCCCAAAAAGGGTCAGAAAAGCCCCAGGTGTAAAATCAATGCATGAACAAAGATGGGAATTAGTGAGGCAAACGTTTTAAGCCCTCTCTCGCCATTCTAGCATAAATATTTACCGAGCTATTAAAGAAAATGTGTTTCGACTAAACACAGTACGTTTTCTTATGAGGGTTTTACACTAGAAAAGCCTGTTATTCCTTTGATAGAGTACTTTTACCATCCCCAGCAACCTCACGCCTACTTTAAAGCCTGTCTAGACCTTCTCCTAACCTTATAATGCGCAAAATTGTATTTCCAGCTTTGCAAGTAAATGAAACCAGGAGTATCAGAACTGCCAAAAAATCAATGTTTTCAGATTTCAATAAAAATTGGACAAATATATGTTTTTACACTGATATTGAGTTTTAAAAGTTGTTATGTGGAAATTCACTTCCCTCACGTCAGCGTGCTGCGTGCGAACTCGTTTAGATATAAAATGGCATTATCAATGTCAGTGTCAATATAATAAAATCCTATTTAAAAATAATGTGATTTATAGTGAATCAATTAGTGATTTTTTTGATAATCTTTAAGCTATTGGAGAATGATAAAGTAGCAGCAGAAGACTAATGTATACCAGTGTGGTTCTCATGTGCGGTTAGACCTCATTGAGCCCCAGGAACAGTCCGACATGACGACCTTCTCAGACTAACTGGGTTGGTCCGATTTTGTGGTTTAATTTAAACAGTATACAATGTAATCAAATTGAAGTTTACTCACAGTAAAGGTTAGTTTGTTCTAATTAATTCTTTATAATAAACAATCAAATATTTCAAAATTACATATCTTCTACTTACGTTTGAATAATTCATCACCATTATAATCAATTTATAAGAACGTTTTGCACACTAGGTGGTGTTAGGAAACATATATTCTTAATTTTTGTTCTCAAAGACACGCATATATTTTTTTACCACATCACCGAGATTCACTATATTTTGAGTTAGTGTTGAATTTAACTACACTAAAACAGATTAAATTATCTTAAAAATTTCCAAACACAATCTTTTGACAGTTTTATATGAGAGGGATTTAGAACATTATTAATATCACTGCGTTGAAGAAAATTCAAATCTAACAGCAGTTAGAATGATTTATTATAATACTGAATGATAGTTAAATATTATGGATAAAAAAGTGTGATTAATGGTGTCATTTAGAAGGGACACGCCCTGTGTTGACGATTAAAACACAAACAGGTCTTTACTCTCTTCTAATGCTTTCGTCATATTCGTTGTCTCCATGATTGATATAAAACAGTTTTATTTTACATGAATTGTTTATTTACAAAAATATATTTTGAGATTCATTCTGCAAATATGTTTAAAGATTAACTTTATTTTTTTTAATTTGTTATTTTACCAGTTTAGTTCCAGTCCTAAAACCTAAATGTTGTTATGGATCAAATAAGCAGACTTAAAAAAATCACTTTCAGATCTAAACTCACTATCACTGATTATCTCAAACAAATTATACACGTTTAATTTAAAATATTTTCTGGAGTTAGTAAAGGCCTCGGCTGTCAGATATTTAACAAGTGAAAGAGGTTTTTCACTCTTCGTTACATGAATACAAGAGTTTCATTTTCTTTGGTAGTTTTAAAACTTCCTTTGTGCAATGTCAGGTCTCAAAAAGAGATGGATTCGTCTTTTTTACGTTTATACATTCTTAAACTAAATAACTCTACTATCTGTGAAGTAATTTAAACTAATTCCGAGTAACCCTATCGAGCGATTTGTAAAGTACTCGTAATATTTCTGAGATAGGTTTTGCAGAAATGGCATATTTATAAAATTACTAGTCTATTTATTACTTGTGAATAACTATCACATTTTTCCCGATTTTCATATTTGTTCATAAAGTTGTTCCAAAACACTTGTTTATATTTTAATTTGATGGAACGGTGATTAACCGTAAATCGCAATACAATTTTAGAAGATTTCTTATGTCGGATAATCCTCATAGTGAAAACCCGGCGTTTCATTTGTAGACCTTTGTAATTATAAGATTTTAAGCCTCACCTTTTAATAGATTAAGTTAATATTACAAAGGTGCAGACATATGATATTTCAATGCACTGATACCGCAACAAATATTAGGTTGTTGTATTGAATGATATATGAAGAAAACTAAAATATGTCTCATATTAACAATGAGTGTTTAAAACTACTGTTTTTTCGCTATTAACTTATGAAGCAACATATCAAACTAATCAAACTAATTAGTTTTGTTACCAAGACATTTTAAAAAAAGTTTTTTTTTCTAAGGTCATATTTTTATTAGTTTTCTATGACAACAGGGCATTGAGGCAAACAAAGTGTCGTAATCTAATGTTTATACATTGTGACTTTGGTTCTGAATGGATCCGGATATACGGTGTCACCATTAGTTTTAAGCTAGGTGATTATATAAAAAATGTTTGTGAAACCTATGAATATGAAACAAAATCAAACAAGCTTGCGCATCAAAGCTCAAGCTTGTTTTCCTTACTTAATTACAAACTATTTAGTCATTCAATGTTAATTTAACTAAACGTATGGCTGAAATAATAAGTGAATTAACAGCATGTCTGTCCATCATAATATTAACATTCTTTTCAATAATTTACAAATTACTTTTACTTGTTGCGATTTCAAATAAAGAGTTATATTTTGTAACGTTTACTAACAGTGTTGATTTAAAATGATATATAAATATGCTTTTAAATTAACAGTAAAACCTCTACTAATATTTGTAATTTACCTTAACAAGTTATTTTAGTTTTGAATTTATTGTGTTAATACAAATTTATATTAGTTGAACAGTTTAAAACAGTTTGACAGAACGTTTAAATCGTTGTTTTCGACACGGAGAACGCCCAAGACAAAACTTTTATCTCAGAGTTTCAGTTCGGCGTAAGCGATACACTAAATATCGAATGGCTATCGTCCAGACACTGTTTGTCGCTTGAACCAGTAAAACAAAACTTTTACGTAAAATGTTACAAATAATCCCCTCCCAAAGTACGATTGTTAGGAAAGCTTTTGATCATCTCATGATAGCGAAATGTTATTATATATAATTTAAAGTTTCACAAGCATTACATTGTGTGGTACGTGATTCATTTAAGTATTTATAACATACAATTTACAATATGCTAGAAGAAGGGACAATCACGGTATATATTTCTTATGTTTTAAACCCACTATGAATAAATGTAAAACTTAACTATAACGCTGTGTGCAGTTTCGTGATGTAATTATCAGCTAGTTGGAAAGCGGTAAACATAGTCGATGTGCCAGCAGCAGCGGCAGCAGCAGCAGCAGCAGCAGCAGCAGCAGCAGCAGCGGTGGTGGCGGGATCTCTATGTGCGGCTGGACCGCAGACTGACCCCAAACACGGTCATGGTATAGCAGCCATCACTCTCATCCCTTTATTTAGGTTCTTACACTGTTGTTTAAATGTTTTTAGTTTTAAAATATTAATAAACGACATATATAAACTGCATGGTTATTTTTCATAACGTATCACTGTACTAACTCGGCTATACAATTATATTTTAACAGATACATATTCTTTTATACTAGCGGGTACGGAATCCAACCTCACCGGGGGAATAAACTGGTTGTTAGTGGATATCAGTCTATGATTGGCCTTATAAACTGTTTAGAATAATTACAATCTATTTAATTTATCATTTGAGCGATTAAACATATGAGTTCGCAGGCAGCACACTGACGTGAGGGAAGATAATTAATTTCCACAGAAAAACTCAAAATATCTAAATCTGTGTTAAAACATACATTTATTCCAATTTGACATCTGAAAACATTTAATTTGTTCGCTGTTCTGATGCTCCTGGTTTTATTTACCGGCAATGCTGAGGAAAGAGTTTGCGCATTATAAGGTTAGGAGAAGGTCCAGTTAGGATTGAAAGTTGGCGTTTGGATACTGGGGATGATAAAACTACACCAACATATAAATAATAGGCATTTATATTGTAAAATAAACGAAGACAAATTACTGTGTTTAGTAAATATACATTTCCTTTAATAACTCGGTAAATATTTATGCTATAATAATGATAGAGGGCTTAAAAGTTTTGCCTCTCTAATATCCATCTTCTTATTTGCACCAATTTTACATCCGGGTCTTTTCTGTCCCTTTTTGGGCCCAAAAACTCTAAATTTGAAAACTTATAATCCTCAAAAAAGGGGGTTACAGTTTTCCAATTCTATTGCCCAACTTATAGAGTGCAAACACACACACACACACACACACACACACACACACACACACACACACACACACACACACACACACACACACACACACATATATATATATAACGTTTTTAGCTTCCCCCAAAACGTGTTCACGGGGTCACGTTAGGAACTTCTATGGTGGTCCCGGCCTTGTCTCAAATTGCGGGGCATGCTAATAGTTCGCTTTTTCATTGGAAATTCACTAGTAAATATGAGCAAATATGAGTGGATAACATTCTACGATTATCCTTCTAAATTATTTAGAATAATGAGCATCTGTTTAATTTATCATTTGAGCAAAAAAAGGTGGATGCACATAAGAATAAGAAGGAACCTTCGAAAAAGGGAAGCCCCATGGGAATTTCCAAAAGTTTCTTCTTAGTGGTTACCTACTTTATGGAAACAACATTAAAACGAGATTGCACGCAGCACGCTGACGTGAGAAAAGTGAATTTACGCAGTAAAACCTTTTAAAAAATCTAATAAATGGTTTAAAACAAGATTGGTAACATTTGTTTGTCAAATTAAAAAAAATTATTGTTGGCTCTTCTGATGCTCCTGGTTGTATTTAAATTGACTATTAGGATGGAAATGATGTACATTATAGGGTTAGTAGGAGGTATAGTCAGGATAACAAGTTGGTATAGGGGTATTGGGGGTGACAAAACTACATTAAGATATGAAAAACAGCCTTTTACAGTGTAAAATCCCCATAAGACAACATACTGTGTTAAGACAATTAAAATTTTCGTTAATAAATCGGTACATACTTGTGCTAGAATTACGAGGGAGTGCTTAACATTTTTGGCATTTTACGCACAGTAATTTTATATACAATAATGCTACATTCGGGGCTTTTCTGACCCTTTTTGGTCCCAAAAACTCAAAATTTGATAAATTAAAATCCCAAAAAAGAGCGTTAGAGTTATCCGATTGTTTTACCCAACGAACTTGTCCAACTGTTTACAAAAGGGAAGGTTCCAACCGAATTTCAAGTAAATCGGACAAAAATTGCGACCACTAGAGTGCGAACACACACACACACACACACACACACACATATATATATATATATATATAAATATATATATATAAATCTTTTTTAGCGACACCCCAAAACGTGTTCAGGGGGTCATGTTAGGAACTTCTATGGTGGTCCCGGGCATAAGTTTCACCGTGTGGGTCATGCTAATAGTTTACTTTTCCAAAGGAAATTCACTAATAAAACTTCGTGTTTCTAGGTGTAGGGGCTTAACCTGAGGATCGGTTTTTATCTTTATATATATAGATTGTCTTAATTATGTTGAAAACATACTTCGAATGAAAAAAAACAAATATAACATATTGCGATATTTAAAAAGCGCTCCCATTTAGTACTTAATTGTTTGTAAAACATTGTAAGATTATAAAATAATGTTTTAAAACATAGCAAAAAAAATTTAAAAACACAATGACCTTTAATCAATATTATTTAAATATGTCGTTTTTTTTATTTTTGAAAGATTGAAAGAGATGACACATAGTAAATTATGCATAGACAAATCTATTTGCTGTTAAAGATTAATGTATAAATACTCGTTTCAGGAGAGTATGGACTAAAGTACTCAGATTATTATTGATACTGAGTTATTACTTCGGTTATAATTATTGAATCTGGTACGATGCATTATAATTAATGTTTCAATATCAATACTCAATATTGTTTCTCTCTTCGGATTGGTTTTGTTCGATTCTGCACTTAGTGTATAAATTAATTAGTATTATAGCAATATAATCAAACAAAATAAAAATTAAAGGGTTTAAATTTTTAAATCAGATATTAATTAAATAACCTGATTATAAAAAGAGCTGTATTACAAAAAATATTATTTTTCTACAAAATATTTACACCCAACTCTGTGTAGGGCCTAACTCTTTAAATTTCCATATACTTTGATATACATAAAAACATCACTTTGAGAGTAAATAGAGAGAAAAATGAGCAGAGGAGTAAAGTGGAAACCCATGAAGCGCAGAATAATGACATCGTCAATGTTTCTTTGAGTTGCAAGAAATGAAACGATGTAAGGCTAGACGCGCCGGCACTTGTCAAAGACGAGACAATAAATTGAACAAACAACTTATATATTTTAAACTATAATCTGTATCAAGACGATGTTTAAACTGATAGTAAAACATATAATAACATTTTTTGTAATATTTATTTTTATTTTACCAAATTATTAGAATGTATAAAAACGTATAAATGCGTTTTAGTTTGAATATTAAATTAATTTTCTTGTTTCAAAAGGCCATTGTGTAATCCTGCATTGGTAATTGTTAGGTTCGTGACTATTATACGAGTTTCACAAATGTTATGGGTATAACATTTTTTAACTATGTGCAATTTTTACCAGCCTCACGCGATCTTATTTTTTTAAATGCACGTACAAATTACGCATCTGTCTACTGTTATCTTTACACAATTGTTAATCTTTTTAAACTTTAACAAGAAAGGTCTTCTAACAGTATAAGATTATAAATGTTCTATTGTTTTATGTTTTTTAATTACTTTGTCAAAGCTTTTTTCAAATAAATAATTCCATCAAGGATTGATTACTTTAAAATTAAAATTAAAATAAATACCAAACAATACGTTTTTTTAAGTTTGTGTATGAACGTGCGTTTGTATTTATGTTATAACAAAAAAAATAAATTATTGAAATCTTATCACTTTTTAAATTTTATTACACTCGTAATACCTAAATCCCTCATCAACATAAATTTATTTTTAAAAACGCAAATTTATAATGAATTAATTTTTGAGTTGTGTTCAACGATTTTTTGCATTAAAAACTATTATTTTGTATGCGTATTTTGTTTCACTAAATAGCTCTTTACTTATGTACGTGGCTTTTGAAGTTTAGAAAGTCATCGACCTTCAGGGCTTTTTACCATGTATATTTATGGTTTCAAATATAATCTTATATAGCTATGTTTTCTGGGTAGTCAGCTGATTAAAAGGAAAAAGAAAACATTTAGTTCGGTGCTGAAATATTCTAGTTTGGGAAACTGGACAGTGGCTATTAAAATATACTACCTCAAATACATACATTTAGAAAATAATATTGGAACAAACTCAATTTAAATCTGTTTTTTATATCTAGCATCAATGCATTGACAGCGACGACAGGAAGAAGTTAATGCGGGAGAGACAAAGTGTTGCTAATGATGTCGTTTCCACAGCGATACGGCCCCTGGCTGCCGATTACGACTGAAACTGCTCTTTGCATTCTTGTAGTATACCGTTATATTCGTCGTGCAGGCCTAAACACCGTGTACCTCCATCCCTTTACTCTCATTGCTACAAATCCCTAAAGCGAGTCTTTTCAAATACCTATTTTGAAATACAGTAAAAACAATGAATATGAAACCTTTGAACGTGAGGCTTTTTGTTTTGTTATTTAAAGTGTTGTAATTTCCATTATTCTTGAGTTAGTCCAAAACATTTTCGTACCTTATTAAATAGGCTTTGAAAATGCATGGTGTTTCAGAAAATTAAAAATGAACAATATTTAAATAATACAACTTTCAATGGAAGAGCTACACTCAGGGCTTGTTCAGAACGAATAATTTTCCAAAATTGTTTACACAAACCTTAACAAATACATGCCATAAGCTGTGGAGTTCTAAGAAACCGTAAGTGCCTAAAAGGGTATTATTAACATCGGCAAACCAGTGCAGATCGCTCATAAAAAGTTTCTTAGTGGCCAGCCGGGATCGAACTCGTGCCCTTCCTTGTCTGGCTTAGTGAGTTAGTGAGCAAGTGAGCTCAATGATATTTTGCCTCTAATGGTATTCCAATTTGAATAAACTTTAATCCCTCAAGAAACCTTTTCTTTTCTAAGTTTTAAACTTCAAAATACGATATAATATAGTCACTGAAACATAATCTTACTATTTCAAAATATTTTGGTACCTGGTTAACATTCAATCTGTTACTACAGTTACTATTTTTGTAAATGTGAAAACTATTTTGGTAACGTAAATAAAGATTTGTTTTCAAGTAATAGTAAAACTGATTTTCTGTTTTCATTGCAAACTATATTTATATTATATATAGTTTCCTTAAAAGTAATTTCTAGTCGCATATACGTATTAGCGGACCTTATGGTATTATTGTGAAATATATTACATATAACTGTTCTATTAATGGTAAAAACATGTTTTATGTAACGTGTTTTAGTTTACATTACTCAAAAAACTTTTAAATTATTATTTGTTTGTTTTTGTATTTATTAAATTTTTATAACACTTATACATGAATAAGTGTTAAAAAAATTTATAGATCTACTTTTCTGTATGGTAATTTTTTAACTTGTGATTCTGAAATTGTTCATTTCAGTAAAGCTCCAAAATTAGTTACGAAGACAAACAGTCCCCTTCACACATAATTGCTCCAGGAATGAAAGAGGTGTCTTCTTCCTTGTTACATGAACTCAAGATCCTGTTTTCCTTTGACGGATTTTATAAACCTTTCTTTTGTGTGGGATTAGTCAGATGAAAGAAATTGGTTCTTTTAGAAACTTAATATTTAAAATAGTTATTATTTATGGCATGTGTTTTATTTCGTTTGTTAACACACACATATAATTCTATAATGTTTTGTCATCAATAATTTAAAGCAGCATTTGTTATTTTGATTTGCTGTAACTTAAATAATAATATAATAAATAATATATTTAACTAATATGTTTGTTTTAGAGGCTAGCGGCCTATTTTCTTCTACATGGACCTCAGGTCTGTGAGTGAACCGTTCAAGCAAAACAAGCCGTGAGCCGCTACATTACAAACTGGACGGTACTGATAACATCTGCTTATACGCCAGCAACACACCTAAAGTACTACTACAGGACTTAGTATTCAAATATCAAGACTTATATGATATAATTAAATTATAAATTAATAAATAAGAGGAACAATTTTCTTAATACACTAAACATAATAATTTATAACGTTCCTGAAGGCAAATGGTACAACAATTAATCAAATAACTGATAGATTTCCCTGTTTATTTTATGATAAAATTAGTTCTCATTTAATTAAGTATAAATATCTTTTACCAAGATACTTGTATCACATAATGAATCAAAGCCAATAGGGGTGATGGTGGTTTAAGGGAAATAATCACAGTATTTTATAAATGTTTATTGTACAATTAATTTTAAATCTTTATTTTATTTTTCCAATAATTATTTGTAAGACCTCGATATTCATATATGAAGGAAAATAACCGATATTTTATCTTATATTACGATACTGTCAATAATATTTATTGACACCTACAAATTAAATCCTACAGAGGCTTTCGTGTTCTAGTGAAAACATTCAGTTGCAAATAAAAACCAATCATATTTCATGTCATATCAGAAAATTCTATAACATGCAATTTAATTGATAATGTAGTAATAAAGATGTGAAATATCTGTAAATAAGGCCTACTATTTATTTGGTAGTGCACAGAAGCAATATGTATAATTATAAACACAATTATAAATTATAAAACACCTGTTACATTTTAAAAGGCAGCCAATTTTAGATTCACCACCGTGGTACTTCATTATCACTGCAACTCATTAGCTGTGGTCAGGCCACGAGGGGATCACTGCACGGTTTGGACGCTTTGACAAAATACCAGCTTGCTGAATATCCATGGGTTGTAATTTCAGTTTGTTAAGCCACCGCATATCAGTTGATTAATGAACTAAGGGCTTCTTTTATTTTCCTGGCGACCCAATCTCATATGTTCAAGTTGGATTTCACCAGAAGTATGTATTCAATATTGAGTATCATAGAAGTTTTAAATTTTTACTACACCACAAATTCTCTGGTGGTCACCAAAGTCCTCGGTGAGCTCCAACCTCCAAACTCCTCGTTGGGCAGCAAATTCCTTTGTAGACACCATGTACCCGAGTGACAAAACTCTCTGGTGGCACCTACCGTGGGGCAATAAAACATCCTGGTACAAAAAAACTCCCCCATGGTCACCAATCACACCATTGGAAACTAAACAGCTCAGTGGACACCGACAATTATGATGGTCACCAAACATTCCCGTGGATACAAAACTCCTCGTTGGATAAAAAATACCAGGGTGGACATTATACACACTGTTTTACTCTAAACACCTCGGTTGACATATAAAACATTACTCTTTACACACAACTCTTCAGTTAACATCAAATAACAGTTTATAGTAAACCCCTTTGTTAACAATATAAACACTATAAACACAAGTGGACACCTAACGCCCCAAATCATATCAAACTCCTCGGTGGACTCAAACCTCCCAAAGAGACACGTAGCAATCCGAGGTAACAGCCACCTCAATAGACAATAAACACTCAATTCTTCAGGGGACACATGACAACCATGTGAACTCCAAACGCTACGGACAACAAAACTTCCAGGTGGACATAAACTCTTCGGTGGACGTTAAATAACTGTCGAGTACCAAACTCCTTTATAAATACCGACTGATCGCTCTCACGTTGACGCGAAAATTTCGGTCGACGCTGAAATTCCCGATGAGGAATAAACTTACATGTAGTTATTGAGCTACCTTGTGAAAATGTTGGTCCAGCTGCAGGCATTTTGCAACAGTATAAATGTTTTTCCACAGTAAGTAAATAAAGAAAGTCGAACAAAAAAAAACCTTAATAATATATTTATCATACTATATTTATTTACAATAAGGTATACAATACGTAGTAAATAGTGTATTTACTTCTATCATGTTGGTTACCGGATAATCTGGATACAAGTTTCTAAATTTTCCACCAGATTCAAAGTTGACATGTTTAGCAGTTTTCATTATATTTCTTAAAAACTGCTGTTTTCAGTACATGCGTTGAAATGGTAAAGTTGTTCTTTTTACTCCTAGGATTAAAAGCTGATGACCTTGACCGAAAAGTATCATTTTGATGTCATTGGATGACACTTTTCGGTCGAGGTTATCAGCTGTTAATATGAATTTAACGCATTATTCAACTTGTTAACAATAACAACTCGTGTAACAGCTGTTTGTTAAGAGTATCAATAAGATCATTATGGAAGCAAACTTTTCAAGGTAAAAAAGGAAACTCAATTTAGGTTTTAGAAATTATTATATTAATATTGTTTGCAGTATGACGAAAAATACAGTTCATCACTAGGGCCAAAAGTGGATTTTCAAAACTCGGTCATTCTCCAGCCTCGGCTCCACCTCGGCCGTTAAACGCTCGAGTCGAAAAGCGTCACTTTCGGTCCTAATGATGGAATATCCTATTATTCATTTCTGTAATATCTTACACAAAAATAAATAATTAATTGTTCCCGTGCAATCATTACTTTTAAAATATATTTAAAAGCCTTTCAATTGTCTCATATGTTGTTATTTAACATCCTTTTGATTATGAAATCGAATTATATATACTTTAGAACATCAACCAAAACAAAGGTTTTATAAAAAAGGTTTTTGTAACTATGAAATATATAGAGAAAATTGTTGGTTATTGTAAAATTGTGACTGACATATGGTTCATTATTGGTTTATACCTCCTTCATTATGTAGTGAAACATGTTACTGCTCGTTAAAAGCTCGGTAAATTATCGGTGGCGATGGACCAGTGGCGATGGACCAGTGGCCGGACCATTATAAGCGGTCGGACCGCAGGCGAGCCACTAACACGGTTGTGACATGACGTCCACATGGTCCCGTTTAATTTGCGCCTCTTCAATGTTCAAATGTGTCCATAATTTTAATTTCTCCTTTATTTTATTTATCAATAAACCCATTATTGTATTTATTATTATTATTGAGTGTTATATTTGTAATAATTTGGATTATTCTACTTTTTATTTGATATGATTTTTTTTAATTTATTTTACTTAACTTTCTCGGATTTATTTTTCCGTAAAGTTTGATAGCACTTAAAAGGTCTATAAACTCTTTAAAAAAGGAGTATTATCAATAAATAAGTAAATGGACTATACAGTTTTTTTAACACTATGGTACGAAAAGTGCAACTTTGAGGACATCCAAAACCAAATTATTACAACAAACATTATTACAAGGGACATTATTACAAATAAAAAATCTCGCTTTGAGGCATTGCGTAATCTAGCTTATTTCCACTTTAGATTAACTGACAGTAATTTACACTGTTAATGGAAATTGAATAAGGTAGAGCCGAAATAAACATTTGTTTCTAAATTGAAACTTACATTTACACATCCCTCTTTCTGTGATCTATGTTCTTCTCTATGCTGCGTATTAACGTATCCTGGAACGACGTCACAAATGAATATACCCCATAGAAGAATGAACGCGGAAACCCCGCAAAGTGCCACATAATGACGTCGTCAACGTTCCTTTGAGGAGCGACAATTGAAGTAATATGAGCTTAAAGGCTTAGACAATCGTCGGCACATGGAAATATGTTACGATAGGCAAATAACTGTCGACACAATTATTGCAACAGCAATTAGTAAACTGTCGCACTCTGAGACACTAGAACAGTTGTCTATTAGATAAATTAGAGTATTTAAAATACTAATACTATCACATATAGGTACGAAGTACGAGGATACGAGTTTTAGGTAGTAATTATATGTATAATAGATTATGATTTATTTGTGTAGGAAAACCCTCTAACTGGCTTTTGCGGGAAAATCTCCTTTTCCTGTCAGCCTTAACACTCCTAACCAGAAAAACGACTTAAGGAAAAACTCTCAAATGAGTTTTAATTATCTGTCACCATTTATTTTCCGGTAAATTTTATATTCCTTACGCTAAAATTATTACCAAAATCGCGACTGTTCATGTTAAAACAAGTCGATAGGAAGCCATAACACAATGACATATATTTTAGTTTGGATGTAGATGGATGCAGATACTTTATTTATTATTTATCGAAGCTACTATATTAATTTATATAAAGAAATATTATTTATTTATTATAATAACAAATGTAAAAATATAAATATGCCGACCTATTAACTTTCTAGAAGTAACCATACGATCTGTGATGCCTGTCTGTTTTTTTGTAAATTTAAATTCTTATAGGTAAGCTGTTTGTTTGCTACAAAGTGCAAGGGAATGAATTTAAACCCTATTCATTGAAAGCAATGAAAATTAAATACTTCTATCAAGATCATGTTATTTAACATTGTCGAGTTTAAAGAATTTATGAACTACATCAGCATTGAAAATATCTTCGGAGGTCTTTGTCCCAAGAATAACCGGATAGCGAAACTCATACAAATATGACTAATCCAGCGTGTAATAATTTAACAGAGTCTCACACAGTTTACTCAATAGCTTTATGGGGAGGATACAAAAATCCACGTAGATTGCTAGATTGAATGTTGTTATTCAAAATAAATCACTAAGCCTTGGGTGACCTCCCTTGAAACCCTTTGGTGACTCTTTTTTAAATACTGACATTGAGACAGTAACCTGCCTGTTTTTTCATTTTTTTATTACTAATTTATTAAAATGCAGAGCATAACCAAAGACATACAAACTAGACATAACAATAAGCAGAATACCAATTGACAAAATTTACCCTTAAACAAATAAAACGTTATATTTAGGTTTGAAGTATTTAAGAAACTTCCTTCATATGTAATATAAATAGTCTGCATACAAATTGCAGAGTTAATCATTTTGAAGACTATTAAAGTAATATTCCTTTTATAAGAGTTAAGGAATACTAAACAAGTAACCCTCCCCCCTTTAAACACCCCTAAAACCCCCTTAAACATGTAAAAACGTATTTTTTCATAATTTCTATATAGTCGACTGTATTTTTCAACCCATTAAATCGTATAGGCCAGCTTGTGTTTTCTCTTCAGCTCCATCCCTACTCTCCCTGCCACCCCTCCCTACCCCATCTCCTATCCTACCCCTCCTCTTACCCTATCCAGTGGCTAACGAAGGGGTTGGCACAATACTGACCTGACCACCGTTCATGAAGTATCAAAAACAAATTTAAACTAATAGTTTTTAGCTTAAATAACGTGAACAATCATAGTCTGCAAGAATTTTAGCAAACTGTAAATTGTAATTCTTAATAGGAATTTATTTTAGTTATTTGTTTCATAAAAACACCTCAGTAGTAAAACCGGCTATTGACTGATGCGTATTACATTTGTAATTGAATAAACAAACAGTATTAAGCAATTTTTTTATTTGCCTGGTGATATTTTGGTGAATTACTGAAAAATATTGTTTAAAAAGAGAACCTCGAATGTTATAACACAAGTAGAAGTAGAAGAAAACTTAACGATAACAAAATATGTAACTTTAGTACTCCCATATGAAAATTTTCAATCAGGTCTGGTCCAAAATTTCCTGATCAGACCTGATCCAAATCTGATCAGGATAGACAGAGAAGCGATCAGGAAAAAGAAACTGTCTAGAACTTAAGATTTAGACTGTCTAGATTTAACTGTCTAGAAACTGTCCAGGATTTAAGTTGCACTGTATTTTTTACTGACATTATGTCATTATTTGTAGAATGTAAGTATTGATAAAGCCCAATTATACAACATTGATGTTTGCGGCTGTTGCGGCTTAGGTACAATTAATTAATTAATGATTAGTATTACATTGTCCTTATTTTGCTTGGTGCCATTTTAAAACTAGCCGTCACTTTTAAGATTGAGTTGTATTGCACTAATGAAGCGCGTTAGGCGTTTGTATAGGAAATGGGGAATTTTTGTTTAAAAAACAAAACTTACTACATATAAATATATTATAAATTTATGGTAAATTTAACGTTTGGTGACATAAAAACCACTCTTATTGTTATAACTTTTAAGGCGATAATGTTTACCGGCACATGGAAAAAGGGTAACAAAACTAAGCATTTCATTAGTAATAATATTAATTCGTGTTAATAATTTTTAAATATCATTATATAGTACTTAAATAAACCTCTGTTCAAGTTTGATATAGCTGATCAGACCAGATCAACTCAATCCGATCAGGTCCGATCAACCCTGATATCCAGATCAGGCCTAATCAACTCATCCTGATCAGGTCTGATCAGCCCTGATTTACCAGATCAGGCCTGATCAACCAACCTGATAAGGTCTAATCAGACCTGATCAGACTTAATCAGAATCAGATTATGTCTTATCAGTATTAGATCAGACCTGATTAAAAATGTTCATATGGGTTATTACCTTTATCTCTTCATATCACGTTCTGAAAATGCATTTTAAATGTTGCTAACGCATAATTTCTAGCTAAACATACATTTTGAAAAGTTCAGTAAATCTACGCCTAACGGAACACATTTCGCTCTCGAACAGTTAAAGTTGCCAACTGTCAGGTAGCACTGCGTTGTGGTGCGCCCGACGTTATGTGCGGTCACACCACACTTGGGAACCTGACGTGCTTTGGTGTCTTCATAGGATCAGTGTCAACCCTAGAAGCTTGACACTATGTATGCGTTTCACTATTTTTAATCATTTGAAAATTTTGTTTAAGACTTTGTCTACTTTCTAAGATTTGTTCTTATTACATATACACCTAGTACCCCACATAACATGACTATTTTTCTATTTTTGCGTGGTAATAAATGTAGTTATTTAAAACCAAAGATATGGTTACACATTTGAAAAAAGGTAATGATATGTTGGTAAGTCATACGAAATTTTATTTTACTAAAATTACTTTAAAATACAAGAACACGTTAATTCCATCAAAGTTCTGACCACTTCAATGACCTGTATTTCTCACTAGTGTTCATTACCAGTGTTCCATGTTTTATATTATATCAAGCTGTTTTAATTTTAGGATCTTGTGAAAGTTACAAAATTAATTAAATCATGTGTATTATCAGGTATGAAAATACCTAATTATTGCCTGAAGCCAACTAGATAAACCTTAAATATCAACCAACAGCATTTAATATATGTCGATATTTCTCACACTTCTTTGGAAAAAATGTTTAGCTTCAAAATGTTACAATTAAATGAATTACATCATTAACTTACTTAAAACTGATTTATAATATAGCCTATTTTAGAATTATACTAGCCCAGGCCATTCAACGCAAGTGAAGTTCCAGAACGGAAAGATCAGGAGTGGTCTGTTATTTCAATCTATTGTACTTATTTATCTTCCTTTTCTGCTGTGAAGGCTCTTGCCTCTCGAATCCCTGAACATTAGACGGAAAACCTCGCTCTTACTTTAATAAAATCAGAAGTATATTATGAACATTACTTTATTGATTTTTACTTTCTTCTATACTTATAATATTATGCGCAAGTATTGTTTTCGTTAACATTTCCGAGTTTAATTTTCCGGTGGAAATATTCGCCTTAATACTTCCTAAACCCCAAATATTCGTTTTAGAAAGCAATTCCATTCTACACAACCGCTAATTTTACAATCATCGGTAAACGCACAACTTTGTCCAATGTAATATTAATAGAGAATCAATACACGTTGATTTATTTATTATTTACCGTTTAATTTAATTATTACTTCTTGTTATGTACGTTGAACTAGCTCTAAACAATAGAGAACATTCATAATATGTTACCACCGAACCCTGGGTATTTAGTGAAGGGGGGATTACTTCCCTTAAAACCGTGTGTAGCAAATAATTCTGTCATTCCTCAAAAAGGCATTTAGTTGAACATTTTGTAACGAATAAATAACTAGATTTTTATGGAGGGTTCATCGCAATTTTCATTCTACAGTTAGTATAAAATACCGTTGAATTTATTGGTTAAATTAAAAAAGCATGTGTACATTTTCTGTTAGCATTTATTTGAATTCGGTGTCAAAATTAGAGCGGGCGCAAACCAAAAAAATGTCTGCTTGATGTACAGTCCAAAATCATTTGCTAAGGAAACGCTAGCTCAACCACCATAACACTTTATTAAATGGGTGCAACAGACAAATATGGGTTGCTGCGACCCAGGCCGCACTGTATGTTTTGGCCGCCCTGACACAAAATCTCTCCGTATACATAAATTGTCATCCATTTCCCTTAAAAAAAACTTTAAATCGTTATGCGAAGCTTCCCTGGTTAGCCTTAATAAATCATTGAGTTATATATATATCAATGCGAAATTTTTATAAGGAAAACCTGTGTTTGTAAACAAAAAGTTAAAAGTTAAAATATGTACTTAAATGTCTTTAACAGTATTATATAAACATGTAAAGGCTGAAAACTTCTAGACTTATTTATGTGTATCATTTTACTTTTTAGATGGGGCCTTACATTTTAAATCCTTACATTTGAAAAGTATTAAAATAATTAACAACTCTTCTTATACATATTAACATTTGTTAAGCATTTTTAATTTATTACAAGAAGAATCAGCAATCATTGTAAGAAAGTGGCCAGCTTTCAGAAATAAAATCACAAGATACATTGGTTTTATTACACTTTATTGTATTTATTCGATCTTATAAAACAGTTCGGTATGATTGGGTGCTTTTTACAACTACATATACAACATTAGTTGTTATTATTTTGTAATAGCTTTTGTAACAATGAACTCAAAATTTAACGTATTGGAGAGTAATGTATACTTATTTAAATATTGTACAAATTACATTATTAAATTTGCCCTCATGCTATGTAAATCCATCTTATTAATATTGAAGTGGCAGTGTACACATGTGCTCGGTAAGTTAATTATGTAAAAGTGCTTTACAGTGTACCATTACTTCTCCGGTTTAATAACTTACTAAAATGAAACTGATATGCTGATAAATGTAACCGTGGCATCCCATTTTAATTCATGCAGTATCTATAAATATATATTAATTATTTTAAAACAATGCGTGTTTTTTAATACTCAACCTTGCTAATACACAGCATTGTAAATAATATTTTCCATAGCGTTGATATTATGCTTAGAAATTCCACAAGGAAGGAAAGTATTATAAAAATTGCTATTTAATTTTGTATTAAAAGTTGTATACAAATAATTTTAAAAAACAACTGACATCCTAACACAACGAGGCGGTTATTTAATGAACTGAAACATCGCCTATCCTCAGGCAAGACACGCGAGTTCATATTTTTACGTAACAGTTTTCCGTGCAAAACGTGTTCCTTGTGGTTAGTGTTTGTTCAACACTGCCTACGTAGCTTTTTAACTTTTGAATAACGCAAGCTTCCTTATTTATCAGTATTTAAATTCACTTAATGTTGATATATATACTTATGAACTCGCAGAACATATACTATAAAGAAATGTACTTTATATATCCTTTATAACTTAATTTATTGAAATGTGCAGAAATTGATTTCAAGCGTAAAATGCAGCTTAGAGTATTTATTTTATTAGTCAAAATAGTTTAAAACGTTATGAAATATTCCATTTTGGTGTAAAATATATATTAAGGAGCCTTAATCGTTTAGTTTTGGTTTTACCTACTGGTTTTGCACGCAGTTACTTTTTTTTCTTTCGTGCATTACTTTAAGATTTATGTGTGCACCTAGCTCATTCATAAATAATTACAACTTATTCCTCCTTAGTGGTTTCAAAACCTTAGGGATAGTTACAACACACGACTGACGTCATTTAAATATTAAATTATTACATTTTTAGTAAGCCAATAAATTGGGATTACCTACTGAAACTAGGGATTTTACAATTTTTTTTTATTGTGGACAACTTATTTTTAATCGCATTTAACCTAAAGGGTAATTTACCCAAGAGTATAACGAAGTTTATAAAATGTATTTTACTTTTTAAACTTTTAATTAAACGAATAATGTTTATAAGTTGAAGCTCGAAAGCCCTTTATTAGCCAAACACTTCGTACATCGCTTGCAGTAGTACAGATGTTAGCTGTATGCGTCATGCTCTACAACGAAGACAAAGCTAATTTTACGAAGCAGCTTCGGAGAATCATCGTAAAGATTATAGATATCTGACTACCAGTTTATAGATACCTGATTTTAGTATGGATTTGTCCAGTTTATATATATCAGTACTGACGTTTAGCTATTCATCTTGTTAGGTTTACAGCAGATGTATATGTTTGTTCTACGTGCATTACTTGGATCTTTACGATAAATCGTCGTTTTTCATTTTTCTTGTTAAAATAAACGGGGTAAACTTTTAAAATTGTAATCACCGAAATGTAGTATGAAACAATGGAAAAATAATCAGTGGAAAAGTTTAGATAAATATGTAAAACGGTTATAACAGGAAAAATCTTTATCCCTATAAGAACAATTGCATCACATGCAGAAAACCTGGCTACAGAGCATGAAAGTTAAATGTACAGAATTTATAGGCATTTCAATTATTAGTCGATAAAAGTAATATTCTGTTTATAGTGCCTTAGAGCAAATTAATGACTATGTAATGACTAGAGTATAAATAGGGCATTTCCTATTGTAATAAAAATTACTATTGTACTATATTTTTACTAAAAAGATCAAGTAAAAAAATTGTATATAGAACTAACCGAGTAAGTACATTGTAAATTCATGTTAAAGTAGGTAATAATGTATAACATTCTCTCAAACATGGGAACAACAACTGGAAATGGCTGTGTATTTAAATATAATCTACCGGTTCCCTTAGCCAGAAATGCTGCTCCCTTGTAACGAACTCACTACATCCTGTGGTGGCAATTATAAACCGAAATAATTTTTATTGTCATTCTAATTACAAAATCCGACCACCATTATTTTTGAAAAAAATTGTTTTTTTCTCGTAGTTATTTGTCTAGTTATATCACTAATATGGTTATACACCAAATTTTTAAATTACGAATTTAAAAGGCAACCTTAATTTATAAACATTTACCACAAAAGTAGGCTTACTACTAAATAAAAATATACAAATTTTAAACATTTACTTGAAATAACATTATGGCTAGGGGAAAGTTTTAATCAGTATTGGGACGTAAAAAAATAAAAATAAAATAGTTACTTTAGAACTTTTACTAGCAAGTTTACATTAATTTTTATTTTACTATTAATTTTATCTGTAGGGCATAGAGGAGATTGCAGTCTTAAAATTTATTTGAAATCAAAACCGTGGAGTGTATATGTAATAACCCCACCATACTTATATTGCCTGTTAAAACTTATCACTTATATCTGAACAGTAAACGGTTCTATGTCATGGACACATTTTCTAACGGATTATCATTATTATAATCCTTATAATTAACCGAAAAGTAATTTTGGCAAAATAACTGTTTGTGTATAAAGTAAGTGGAAGCTTGGGCTGATTCAATTTTTAGAAATATGGATTAAAATTATTATAAATCCTATCCTGGTGTTTTGTAAAACTATGACTCCAACATACAAAATAAATTGTAATAGACATTCGTGTGAGAAGAGGAAACTTTTTTTACAAAGAAGAGCAGTACAACATTATTTAGCTTTTTTTTTCATTTCACACCAAAAACCGTATACCGTATACAAGTTACGGTATATAAATTCCAAAAAAATATTATATATGTTAAATATTTATTTTTAATATTTTTTCAATAACATCACCCTATTCAAGGCTAACTATATGTTAGAACTAAAATAATAAAAAAACTAAAAATCATTACTAATGCTTTTTTAAATAATATTTCAAGTAGCATAAAATGCGTTGTTACAATTAAACAGTATAAAATAAACTACACCTCACTAAAATAAAGAATATATTTTCATTTACACTGAACTGACATACAAGACGGTAAATATACTCGGAAGATGGTACAAGGAAAGTGTACCTTGTACCATCTTTTGTCTATATTTACCATAATGTGTGTAAGTACAGTATAAATGTAAATATATTTTATAGGGCTTTGTGTCGTAGTTCATATTATCCTGTTTGGTAGTTGTTTAAATGGTATTAATCAGCAGCTAATACCATACGGTTATTTCTAAACCTCTTTCAAACAGATTACAATTATAAGGATCAAGGGATATATGAAAATGTGTTTTCGCACTGAAATATAATTCAAAATATAAACTAATTGAATCATGTAAATTTACAGTCCATTACTCCAGATTAACTGCTGGTTTTCGTTTTAGTTATGATTATTATAATGGACTGTTGATTTCGCGTGAAGTGACACTTCATTTTAAAATAAAATTGTATTACAGTTAATGTTTGAAAATAAATGGATATTGCACTTGAAATAAACAGAGTTTATTTAATTTATGCTACATTTGTTTGTGTCATGTCGTGAATTTTCAATCGTGGCTTTAATCAAAATTGTGCATATATAACAATCGTGTTTTCTTTTCAAAATGTTTGGGTGGAATAGTAAAATAAATATTTACAGGTTAAATAACCGCTGTAGATAATATTTAATTTGTTTTCTTCCAATGTTATTTTTGTGTTGTATATAACAGTATTAACAACGAGTAAAGTTTATTTTAAACTATTTCCATTTATATGAGTTTACGTCAGTATTATGTTTTATTTATAACCTTCACAATAGAAACATTCATGATATAATTTCAAGGGTTTTCTAACAAATACATAGAGGACTTCGGGTGGTATTTTGAAGCAAACAATTTATTCGCCTGACTTAAAATGTAAATTCGAAATATTTTCCTTATAAACGTATTGTTTCTATAAGAACAAAGCCCTATTACGAAGGACATTGAAGGGGTCCCCTTCTACAATACAGAGTAGATTGGAAACACCTGTTCCTGACGCTGCTTCAGTTACCTGTAATACATTGTGTTACTATTTGTTACACAATGTAATCTCTTCTTCTATGTAAATACGACTGTATTACATAGAAGACATAATTAATAAAAATTTTTGTAACTAATAAATTAATTAGTTTAATTATATAGTTAGTTTATGTTTAATGCACCTTTGCTTAAATTAATTTATTTTCATGAGTATTATTATGAATTTAAATAAATGTAGAGCTTAACGAATTATATTGGTATCCTAGTAACAAACGTCTTATAAGCCCATAATAGTCTCAATAAACCTGCGAAGTTGCAGAACAAGACTACTTAATCTGAATTAAATACAGAATATAAGAAAGATGAGAATATTTAAACGTCGCCATCACAAATATTTTGTATTACAATGACCTTTATTTATCTACTAATTTTATTTATGCAGTTCTATAATACCATTTATATTTCAAGGTTAATTTTCAAAGCATGTAATCAAATGGAAAATTATTTTTAATGGGGCATTTAGCTAGCCTACCGGATAGCATCTTGGACTTCGGTTCAAGTGGTAACAGGTTAGAATCCCGGGATGTCCAAAAATATTTGAGGAATTTGGACCGCTTCCCTTAAAAGCCTTTTAATTTCACTCTTAACAAATATATTATTGGTGTTTAAATAAAACAGCTGTATGGTACCAAATTCGAAGTTTTTCATGACAAATATGATCACTTAGCATATCATTATTTAGTAAGATCCTTACACGTACAAAAACTGCTTTAAATGTATTAGCTACTTTTCTACCTAAATTAAGCTACATCACTCATGTAGTTGATGCGAGATAGGTGCAAGTTGATTAAAATACGTATTTTCAAACTCAGGAGGTGGATTCCTCAAAATTTTCGAAGGAAATATGCTTGTTTTGCACACTTATTATCTACGTTCCTACTAATTCCAAGTCAAAATGTCCAGTAAATACTAATGCTCAAACGATTACCACGAAAGTCCAGTGGGGCGAAGCCCCTAAGTTAAGGAATTACTTTAGGTTTATGATTTATGGCTGGAGACCTTCCTTGGTTTAAGCCGGATTACCATACAAATCATCGAAATCGGGTGCATGACATAGGAATGTATCAAGAACAAAAAGGTTAATTTTATAAATAAAGATTACAAACACATTTACGATTTTAACCTGACCAGCGCTATCAAATTATTGTTTACGTTATACATATGACTATCTTAGCAGTAACGGTCAATCAACTGTTCTAAAATACAGATAGTATTTTATAAACTACATCCTCCCACAATTTTTTTAATTTTAACTTACAGGGTGAAGCCCTGAGTATATGGCATCGATTTTATATGTTAAGCTATGTTTATGAATAATTTTAGCTTAATCGGTTCATTGGTTTTTGTGTGATGGAAGCCGAAATACCCATCCATCCATCCATCCATTCAAATATTCACATTTAAAATATTATTAGTAGAACTAACTTAGTTATAATTATTTCCCTATACGTACGCTCTTCTTCATTGTTTGCACACTCTGCGTTGTTACATGGTCCGTATTGACTCATCTAACAAAACATAACAAACAGTTCACTAATTGATAACAATGAGCAAACATTGTTTCAGTGTGAATATTACTCATCAAGGATAATTTAATAATTATTTGCAATATCTTTGTATTCTATCTTGTATCGTGTATATCGTGGTGAAAGTATTATCCTTGTTATATCGAAATTCAAGTATACTTATCAAATAAGGAGAGCCCAATGTAACTTCTGATAGCAACCGTTTCACGCTATACACCTTGTAAATTGATAAAAAGTTGTATAGTAACCCTTTGATGCAGCTTTATAAATCACTAGGCTTATCGCCGTTGGAGGCTTCGCCCCCTAACCCCCCTTTGGAGTTCGCTTCGCTCACTTGTACTCCTTAGTTAACACAACTTTAAATCAAACTCAACTATTGTAGTACGTTAACCAAAGAAAACCTACACGATGACTTGGGTGAGCACATTATGCCTATACAGGCAGTCTAATATCGGTTCGATATCGAAACATTTTACTAATAGACTGCTTGTTCGTTTTATCAAATGAACTCACGACTACGATAGTTGTTTCGAGGTGTATAAAAGCAAAAAATAAATTGCACACTCAATTCAAAGTCAATCAGATACAAATAAAATGTTGTAGTTACAATGATAAATTGGAGTTATACAAATGGATTTAGGTGTAAAAAGTAACAACAAATTAGGCTGCAGTTCACGACAAAATTATAGTAACCTAACCTAACCTAACTCCGCAGAGCGCTGCATGGTAGCTTTTCGTTGTGCAACATAATTGCAAATAAATATATTTGTAAAAACAAAATAAAGTCAAACTAAACAGAAATTTCAGACCTCAAAAAGTAAAATAAAAACTAGGATTCGAACTCGATACCGAATGATCGTAAATCAGACAACATATCCACTGGGCTACTGGGCTAAACTTATTCGATAGAACAAACAATCGGTTGATGACATTTTCCGATATCGTAACAAACGATATTCGCAATATTGAACCTCCCATGTAGGCGATAATGTACTCACCATGTTTTGTAATAGCTGATTTATATAAACCTCATGTAGGTAAATTATCACCTACATGGGAGGATTATTTAAATCATCTGATACAAACATGTGGGGTTAGCCAAAATATTAAACTTTGTACACATTTAAACGGGCCAAAACACCCAAAATTACTCCTTCTCTGATAAATAGCGGCTAAACGGATGATCGGATCTTAAATAAGACAAAAAGTTAGTTGGAAATTACATTTTCTATAACTTTTGTATTTAACATGTTTTGCCATCTCTTACTGTTTCCGCACAAAATGCGCTCAAAGTGAACAAAATGGAAAAAGTGGAATTTTGTCCGCCCAAAAAGTGTCTCAAAAACTCACAAATGTTAACTCTTGACAATTAGTCTGAGGGTTTATCGTCAAGAGCTTTAATTCAAGTATGGGGTCTAGGGGGGTCCGATTACGGGAAGTGCCTCCTAATTTATGTCAGTGAGTCAGTTAGTCAGTCAGTCAGTCAGTCAGTCTGTGAACCCATCTAGCTTTATATAAGTAGTCTGGAGGGTGCATTGGTGCATACTAAAATCACTTACATTTTATAATTTGTAACGCTGATATGTTTGAAACGAACATAAAAATAAATTTAAATTTAAGGTATAATTATTATGGGAGGGAGACAGTTTTAACCTTCTAAGAGGAAATTTGGCCTAACGCCAAAATCTGTTGTCCCCTTATACCCACCTGCTATTGTTGCTAAGCTAGGATAAAGTTATACTTGGATTAGCTAAAGAAGATATTGACCCACAAAACAAGCATCTGAAGCATCTTATACCTTGTGGATAATGGAATCCATGCATACGAAAACTGACCAAGTTCCTTCACAGTTTTAGGTATGGAAAAGTATTAGTTTATTCAGTGTATTTTAGGAAATGAAGAACACTATTTTAAGAGATGAATAGTAGAAGTTTCATGCAATTATATGCCAAGATCACGAAGATAGCAGTTAAATTTACCAACCAATTTAAATAAATTTAGTGTATTTTTAAGTTTATAATTTTTGTACTATTTTAAAATACATTATTATTCCGTTAATACAAGATGGTATGTACAAAGTAAGAATTAGCTATACATAAATTAAAGTAATGTAAATTATTAGCTTGTATTTAATGTTCGGGAAAGTTAGTTTAAGACTCCTTACTAAATAATTATAACTATACAAAAGACATAATTTTGTATTTATTTGTAGAAGAAAATCTACAGAAAAAAAAGAAATTAAACATTACAAATTTGATGGATTTGGATGAGTTATTTGTTTACTTATAAAGTTTCCCTCATTTTCAGCAACCTTTATCTTTTCAGTGTGCCTAAGAATTAAAATATATATAAAAGATCAAACTTAACAACTAGATACATTTTCGACTTCATTGTTGACCTTATAAGCGTTACAAGGTAATGCACAACTACAAGGATGTACTTTAACTACCGGGAAAATATTTCGAACGGGGTTTTGAGATATAGAAAAAAACGTTGAGTTTGAAGTTTAAGATGTACAGATATAGAAATGGCGCCAAATGACGCTGCTAGGAGGAAAACTGCCTCTTTCCCTGGCAATTACCCCAGAAACTGCTTCTAAAGTCTTGTAATACACTCATTACATCCGGTCTTGGTTATTACAGATCTCAACGGTTATTTTCATTTTTCTTGTTAGTATTTTTCTCTTAACGACTTTTTTATAATCGGAGGGATAACTGACAAATGTAATGTATTGATTGTGATTAATGCCTCAACGATTTCAAAAGGTAACGGTATTTTTACATAATGATAGAGTATAAACTTTCACAATATCTTAAATAGTTTTCACATTTAAAATCTTCTTTTTAATTTTAAATAGTCGGAAAAACTTCAGGCAAAGTTGTAAATGAAACATGGAATAAATGTATTTTAAGATTTAATGAGATTTACGTTCCTTGCCAAAAAGGTGTTATATATTCTACTCGTCTTCGAAAAGGGTAGCAAAGCATTTCTTTCTTTTACCAAAGTATTCATTTATTTTACCAAAGCATAAATAAAACTATAACTATGAAAGGTAAAGAATTTTATTTGTTGTTCTTGCCCGTACCATAGTATACCTTTAACCTAAAGGGTAAAGGTATAGTGTAACCTTTTTAATAAATTTAAAAATTAGAACAAACTAGTGGATTAAAGTGGCCATAGCCCCTAACCTTTATCCAATACTCTGCCTCATCTAATTTCTGTTACTGTTTACATGTTGTTGAAATCAAAAATATATAAATAAGAACAAATACGGCAATTCACATACAAAGTGGACACTTAATCACATGTTTTAATGCAAACAAAGCAGACGTTTTTGAATGCCCATGCTATTTAAAAGGGGTTAATTTGATCCTGCGGAAATTGTTTGGTGCATAATTAAGAAAAAGAAAATGTAATGACTCTCCCCAAATTGTCATGCCTAGACCTTTAAAACGAGACCCCTCCTAGCTTTCTATAATCTCCCATTCGCTCACAATTTCATCGTAAAATTTGGGCTTACTGAAATAAAACGTGTATTGTCTTTAATATTCCCAGCAATTTATGATCACCTTAAATTTAATTTACCACTTGACGGCATAATAGATAGTCCAGTTTTTCAACGGTGCTACAATAACAGACTGAAAACTGCAAGCATTTATCTATGTCAGGGTTGACTGTCTGTACATTTAACATTATCTGCTTACAGCAATACAGTGAAAGATTATCACGATTTCGTATTTGGTAATATAATTGGTTTAATCTTCACCCTGTAAGTTAACATATCTATTTTTTTATAAGCATATTTTTGTGCACAAGTTACGAAACTATGACGTCGCACGTTATAATTTATTTGTTATTTGAATTCCTTTGACATCTGGATGTGCCTTTAAAGGTCCTCAAGTTAGCCCAAGTGCCAAACCATTATCCGGAATCTCTCTTAGTAAATTATTAAACCTTTACATAAAACGAATCAGCTGATTTTACCTTAACGATTTCATGAACGTATAATCATCTTTATCAATCTTTATATTACATTAGGAGTAACACGATATTTATTGCAGGCCTTTTTGAAACAATAAAATATGCATATTCACGTACTTGGAGTCTCAAAAATAGCTTGACTTTTTGATGCGCCTTTTGAAGGTTTCACCTTTTTCATTCCTTTAGTACATAAATGAAGGCTTTAAAGTCCAATTTTCAATCGTTATGGAAACCAACAGTACATTTCTTTTTTATTTTACTCTTTTCAAGCATTAAAACCTGTAATCAACCGATATTATTTCACTGAAGTATGTTTTTATCTTTAATTTAGATCAATCTTAAGCTTATTAACTAAAACCTGCGGTGATCCTGAATCCTTCAACCATTAATCTGAATAAAACTTTACTTTAGCTTGCCACACCCATCGTCCTAGACTGGCAGGTTATAAGGTTAGCTAGTACTCCTGTTGATGAAGACAAGTTTCGAAAATCTATTAAAATGTGACATTGGTTTTAAAACTATCTTGATTAAATTAAAATTTTTCATACACGATCCGAAATTGAAAATAAAAAATTATAATTCTTACTAAAATTTTGTTCAGGCAAGAAATGTCTTACATATAATAACATACACGGTAAATCTAACTTCTTAGCCTTATGTTTGTATACAAACTTAAACGTTTTAAGTTAATCCAATAAATCTGCCAACATACTTATACATTTGGCCTTCCTCAATTTTATAAAATAACCGAAGAGACATATACAAATTCATCCCGTAAAATTAACAAGAATATTTCAATAAGAAAGCTTTTTAGCTAAGTTATTGCTGTCGGCTACAGTATTTGGCGGTATTTTAATATATTTCGCAAAGAAATATAAGTTACTTTGGGATGTCAAGGAGAAACATGAACACAATAAGAGGGAACAAGGAAATAAATGTCGGTAAGTGTGCCGGCGGCCACGCACATTTATCACAACACCCAAGAAATCACGTCCACTAGGAAACTTATGGGCATTGTGTCCACAACCTAAAGCAAAAATACAATTCTCCCATACCAGATGCTTGTATCGGATTCATTACTCTTCATAAAATTCACTTTTTGACATCATAAAAATTTTTTTATTGTTTGCATGTTATTTGCAAATTTTTAATTAATAGTTTTATATTTCAAAACCGTTAGAGCTCTCAAAGGAGTGTTGATTATTTAATTGGAAAAGGACAAGGAAAGAGTATGTTTTATTACGATGTTATGAAACTAATGAATTAGTTTATAATATACAAAAATAACTTACTCCTTATAAATTTAATTTTCTATATAATTGAGTTGGATGATGGTATTCGTTGAAAAAACAAACCTTGATATTTATATCTAAATATTTAGATCTAAATATTTTAATTTTGTAATACAGAAAACAATCTTTCGGAGATAATCAACTTATACTCTTAAGATAAATTTTAGGATATTGTTTTGTTTTGGTTCGTCAAACTACTTATTATTTATAAGTTATATACCTATATTTATATAAAAATAAATAAATAAAATAAAATATTATTAAACAGTGTTATGATGAAGAGAAGTAGTGTATGAAGGAAACCCCTATCTAAGTTTGTTGTTCGTTATCTTTTCTCGAGAGGAAGTTTCACTGAACTAACGGGGAACAAAAACTTTCTTTGGAACGATATTTATGGTGACAGTAGTTGGACTTAATACATTATGAAATTACAGGAATATTTATTAGATTATTAGACTTAAAAGAAAATGTAAATGATATTTTCCAAGGAGAATACAAATCTCTAACTCCGCATCATTGCAATTTCTAGTAGTGTGGTGTATTTTACTGATCGTCAGATTTTATCAGACCTTTTTAAATAGCTTTTAAGATGACCCAACACTTAGGTTTAGATGTGAGACAACGCTCTCAGTCCACTATGGCATTATTATGGTGTTACTTATAAATAGTGTATAAATTCAAATAATACGTTCAAATATTATAATTAACGTATAATTTCAACTTAAGGCCATTCCTTCAAACATAAAACATGTAAAGCTATGGAAAATAACATGTATGGTATTGGAAAGAAGGTGTTTACATATTTAAATGATAAGGCACATATCAGCCAATAAGATATATTAACTAATTTTTAATATCTATAAAAATCTATAATCTAATTGTTTAGCCACCCTGATATTTTGTTAATATGTTTGGGTGTAAAATTTCACCCCTCTAAGACCTACAACATTAAACTTTCTAAGCGTGCTAAATGTCTGTCATAGAAAATTCAGAATGACTGAAAATAAACAGACCAAGTGTTTTACAAGGCTTTAAATAATGTTCTTACAAAATGCTCAGTACCTAGATATATTTATATGGTACACTCCTGTGTTCTATTACTAATCACTGAGTTAATTTAAATTACTATCACTATTCTTCAACCACGTTATACGACACGTAACAAGAAAAGGTGTAATTATATAGATTTATTGCCATGTGCTAGGCAAAGATAAAGAGAACAAAACATGTTTACATATGATAATTAATTGCAAGAAGGACCAGGCCAGCAAATTCCTGGGTTATGTGAGGTTTGTTTTTACCTGCCCTAAGAAATTTTATGTCTAAGCATCCTGCTGAGTTTACAGCAATTAATGGGTTGACAAAGGAGGAAGAACCTACGTTCGATTATGTTTGGTGTATATTCAATCTAAATTTGAAGTACCACTCAAACCTTCTTGATCAATTGTAATCATTATGTAACCTTTTGTATATTTTATATGTGACGTATTATTTATTAGAATGTTTTTAATTATAAATTTATATTTGATAATTATATTAATACATACATCGTTCAAAATGTATCATTATTTTAATACTTTGTAACATATGAGTGTAATAAATGTAATTTATTTTTCAATTCTCCTTTAAAAGGTAGCTGTAAAAACGTGACTCCAAGCAGAATCCTGTAATAACTGATTTAAAATAAACTGCCTACCAACTTAAATTATTACGTATTCTAAAACGAAATCAAAATATTTTGCATAAAACCGAACAAATATTTTCTGATTAACACATCAAGCTTCGTTAGCCACACATAGGCTTAAAATATATACACTAAAATAAAAATGAATGTAAGAATATAATAAAATTTAGTTCGCTAAAGCTATATTTAATTCCAGTAGGCCAACTAGATTAATTTGGATAGCTCGCAAATAAAATCTAATAAAATAGATTAGATAAATACATCAAACTGTTAATTCATGGGCTATTGACACAATGAAGACCGGTATTCCATTTTATTACTCTTAATGTTCTTTATAATGGAAATTGTCTTAAAAGCTAATGTCATATATTAGGGATTATCCTAAAGTGAAGAAGCTATATTTTCATCAATATGCTAATTCGACACAACTGAATAATTAAAAGTAGTTTAAAAATCAAATCAAAACATGTCGCATAATTACATATTCATCTTATTTCAAAATGCTTGCGGAATCTGTACACTCAAAATGTACTTTATACTTGAAAAATGTATCTACGAATGTATGTATGTTTTAACAAGTAATGTTTGTAAACACGAAAACTGGCAGCGTCACTGCTGTATGAAACATTTGTAATCAAACGCGAATTGAAAACATAGTGATGTTAAAAGGGTCGGGTTTATTGAATCATAAAAGTCGCATCTCTATTTTAAAAATACCCGATTTGATTGGGAAAAATATAAATAAATAAAAACTGTTCCGGTCTTAAATTTTATGAAACCTCAAAAATGTGACGATCAATATATTTATTTATTTTTCAGTTAGTTATTACCCTTTGTAAAAAAAAATTAATTTTAAGGGAAGATTTTTCCAATTTTAAAAATATGGCATTCTCTATTATATTATGCTTTTGAAATATATGGCAACCCAGTTTTGTTACTTTTTTAGAAAAAACTTTTTCCATGATAAATTTGTTTACTATAATACTTAAATAAACATTGTATAAATAATCTTCGAAAATAAAAGAGGCATCCCATGTTGTACTATTTCTACATCTTAACAGTAAATAATTGCTTTATTTTCAAATTAATTGATAAACAGCAAATAATAGTATGTTTTGTTTTAAAATATATTCTGTAAAACTTTTATCTTCACTCTGAAAATCTCGTTTAGCAATAAAATAGTATTATTGGTTAATTTATAATGTTGGAGGATTTTAAATAAATTTGTTTCTGGATACAAATACATTTCACATCAGTATTAATTGTTTCACTTTATATAAGTATATAACGCATACAAAGTTGTGTAACTTAATAGTAAATACTGAAATTATTTATAAAATAACATTTTTCTCTCACTATAAGACAACTAAAACTAATATCACTCTGTAATGGAATCAGCAGACTTTGACCAGTGGCTTCAGCAGGAGTAGCACTTTGGCTGTTGGCCAGATTCAAAAGTAATATGCATAGGGTTAATTTAATTAGCCTTATCCCACTTCGTATATTATAGCACATTACTATTGTACTGTTTGTTTAAGCGGGAACAATTTTGAATCAATTTGACATTAGTATTAGCATTAGCTTTGATTTTAGTTGGATGGATAATATAACCTAATACTGTAGTACGTTCTGTGCACTGAAAACGTATTTTGTTTAGTTTGATTTCGTTTTGTTAATGAACTGAAGAGTACTTTGATACAGTTACAAAAAACACTTACCTAATTCATTGAAGAGAATCAATGAATGTAGATTGTAGGTTATGGTCTATGTGTAATAGTTTAAAACAAAATTTCACATCACATTTTCAGTATTTTCTGTGTAACTATCTATTTTTCACAAAACATCAATAATTTGTCTGTTGTTATAATTTTAAATTATTGAAATATGCTAAATAGTTACTTGTGAATTATGTTTACTGTTGGAGATGTTGAATTTATGTTTGTTAGAGAATTTACTTTGGAAAGTGAACTATTAGCATGACCGGCACGGTGAAACTTAAGCCCAGGACTACCATAGAAGTTCCTAACGAGACCCCCTGAACACGTTATGGGGGGTCGTTCAAAATGTTACACATATATGTGTTTGCACTCTAGCGGTCGCATTTTTTTGTCCAATTTACTTCAAATTTGGTAGGGACGTTCCTTTCTGTAATCAGTTGGACAGGGTCGTTGGGCAAAACAATCGGAAAACTCTAAACACCTTTTTTGGGTATTAATCCTTCAAATTTCGAGTTTGTGGGGCCAAAAATGGTCAGAAAAGCCCCGTATGTAAAATTAAAGCATGTAAAAAGATGGAACTTAATGAGGCGAGAGTTTTAAGCCTTTTCTCGTCATTCTAGCATAAATATTTACCGAGTTATTAAAGAAAATGTGGTTCGACTAAACACAGTACGTTGTCTTATGGGGGTTTTACAGTAGAAAAGCCTATTATTCCTTTGTTAGAGTACTTTTATCATCCCCAGCAACCTCACGCCTACTTTCAAGCCTGTCTGGATCTTCTCCTAACATTGTACTGCGAAAAATTTTATTCCCAGCTTTGCAGGTAAATAAATCCAGGAGCATCAGAACTGCCAAAAACCACTGTTTTCAGATTTTAATAAAAATTGGAATAAATGTATGTTTTTACACTGATTTTGACTTTTAAAAGTTTTTATATGGAAATTCACTTCCTTCACGTCAGCGTGCTGTGTGCAAACTCGTTTTTTTATTATTGTAGATATTTGTCACCACGGTTTAGAGAAAAACAAAATTCACGACGTTTTAGGATCTGGTATCTGATCCCGTCTTTAAGTAAGAACAATAAGAATACTTAGCACATAACCAAAATTAGTGGCAAAACTCAGACAACGTTGAAAGTAAATCATAAAAAAATATAAAGCAGGGAACTGTAAAAGTATTCAAAAGAAAAAAACAGACCGAAACACAAAAGCTGTAAGCTCAAAACGGTTCAGCGAGGGGCACATGGGCACAACTCGTATTCGAGAATGTGGAATGTCCTCGCGCTGAGTAGTTGAATGATTCAATGACTGCTTGAGAGTTATTTTTTCTGTTTCAGTTTTTGTTTTTTATTAATTTTATACAGTTCTTCAATTTACCTTTTAGTTATTTACTTCTAGTTTTGTTTCTATTGTGCCACTAATTTGGTTATGTTCTAGGTATTCATCGCACCCAAAGATGAAGGCCGACGATGACAATGTCCGTTTTTTTAAATTAAACTAAACTAAGATAAGTGATTTGGATAGACGTAATTTGTAGAATTTTTCTAGTACTGAAACAATAAATGGTATCTCCTAGTAAAATATGTATTGTACTTAAATCCTAATTAAACGGAACTTTAACTATTGAACCACAACACCGGATGAACGGTATACACTTCCCAAAAACCGTTGTTATTCCCATTTAAAAGCTAGTTGTTTATACTTTGCCAGTTTACAGCTTAACAGCTTCTTAAGTAGAAAACATTGCTTTTGTAATTAAATTTATTACTTAATTACATGCTACTTTTGCTTTCATAAACAATATTGTAGAAAAAATCATACTTCTTTCTGTTTGCTTTAAGACGAATAAACATCATAATAGGTATCAAAATATGAATATGCAAGTATTAGTAGAAGGTACTACTACACTGAGCCTATGTAATTGCCACAGTGGTCATGATATATATTCTAATGGGCAATACAATAGTGCGACGTCCCATCATAGGCCAACACCTGTCGCGCACACTTGCCCACATTGCATTGTAGCCTGAACACAGCTTATCTATCTGTTATCAGAGTTCCATACTCATATTTAATGGCTGTGCTATGATTATGAACATACGGTATTGAACTAAAAACATTTAAAATTCTATATATGAAGGAGTTAAAGAGAACAAGACGGTAGGAAGGATATACCGATATAAAGACAGTTGTACCTTATTGGTTTACGATATTTGTTACGTTATTCTTCTGACGCACCATTTGAATCATCTTTGAGGTTTATTTCTTATATTCACACTACTTTACTTTATGAAGATTAGAAATTTCAATTTACTTAAGTTTACTTTTACCAAACTCTTTGTAATGATGTACCTAAAACATAAAAAGTATTTTTAAACATGGTTTGGGAGGGATTTGGATGCACGGGACACCAGGGCATACAATACATTTCAACCGAATTTCTCCAATAGGGAAGAAACCATAACCAATGGTCGACATCGTAAGACCTTGGCCTGGGGCCATAACGTTTGACGTATAACGTTTGATTTTATGATCACTATACCTCAAAAACAATTCGTAAAAATGTTTATGTATGTATCCTGGGTCCTCAGACCTATTGTTATTCTTACGGGAGAATTAGTAATATTTTAACTCATTTATTTATTAATATTTTTCATTGTAACATAAAATGTGGCTTTATGTGGTATATAGTTGAATATTCATAGAATGAAAGATCACTGAGTAAGATGCGTTGGGGGTTTTAGCGATTTTCCCCATTCGAAAGAAGCTATTACCGTAGGTCTCATGGTAAGACTTAAGCTCGAGACCATGATAACTTTTTGTTTTGAGGCCCCCAGATGCCAAAAACACCATTCGTTCAAATTCATATATATGTATATATATATATATATATATATATATATATATATATATATATATATATGTTTGTGTGTCCCGAGGCACGGTAACTTTCGTAAAAATAGTTCGATCTTGATGAAATTTGGTACAAACGTGTAAGGCAGGATCTATTTTCATGAGTTCCAGAACCAGACAAGTCGCTCTATTTTAAAGGGGGTTTTGAGGGGGGTTTTGTACCCCAAAAATTAGTTTTTTGATCTTGTTACATGTAATTCTTTTTAAACTGAAACTTTTGTTTAGACTATTAAATTTAGCTTAAGAAAATTTGGTATTTTGATCATCGCTCTACGACAATTGGTTACCGAGATATTAAAAGTGCTAAACAAAGTACGTTGTCCAATGTTAATCTTATGGAAAATAAGTAAAATGTTATGTCTCGCTTATTAATGAACAAATATTGATCAAACTTGATATGTGGCTTTATATTGTTGTGGTATATTCTTATTTGCACAAAAAACAATTTTTACTGATAATTCCTATAGCAGCAAACCTGCGTACTCATCCCCCATTTTACTCTTATGGAGAATAAGTAAAATGTTATATCTCGCTTATTAATGACCAAATATTAATGAAACTTGGTATATGGCCTTATCTGGTTGTGGTCTATTCTTATTTGCACAAAAACAATTTTTACCTATACTTCCTGTAGCAGCAAACCTGCGTACTCATCCTCTATGTTATTCTTGTGAAGAATAATTAAAATATGGTATACATCGCTTATTTATGAATGCAGATTGATGAAACTTGGTATGTGGCTTCACCTAGTTAAGTTATATTGATATTTGAATGAAAACCCATATTTTGCGTTCCTTTTGCAGCAAACCTACTTACTCAGCCCCCATGTTATACTTATGGAGACTGATTCAAATATTATACATCGCTTATTCATGAATATTGATAAAACTTGGTATGTGGCTTCACCTAGTTGAATTGTATTGATATTTTTATCAAAATTGTTTCAGAAAACCACATACTCATCCTTAATGTTACTCTTATGTAGAATAATTAAAATATCGCTTATTTGTTAATATATTTTTATGAAACTTGGTAAGCGGCTTTATGTAGTATTGAGACAAAAATGTGTATCGAAAATTCGCTGAGTACGCAGGTTTGCTGCGTCGGAGGAATTTATATATTTAGTATCTTCACTGCTAAATAAATGCGTAAAAGCTCTTTAAAAAATAGCCAAAAACTCCAACCTACTGGTTTAATTAGTAATAATTTGAAATTTCCCGATTTAGGAGCAGTAAAAAGCTCAGGTATTTATATTTAAATTTATATATTTATATTTATTTTAGGTATTTTTAAGGTATTAGAAGTACGTTCAATTTGTTGTTTCTATACCATTAGATTTACGGTAAAAAATATGATTTATTTAATAAAAACAAAATACCCCCGTCACAGCAATCCTGCATACTCAGCAAATTTCCTATGAATGTATATGTTTCTCACTCCCACATAAAGCCACTCATCAAGTTTTATTAAAATATATGAATAAACAAGTGATATATAGCATTTTATTTATTCTCCATAAGAATAACAATGAAGGGTGAGGACGAAGGTTTGCTGCACCAAGAAAGATAATAAATTTATTTTTATACAATTATTAATATAACTTAACCAGGTGAAGCTACATACCAAGTTTATTAATTTATATTTATAATTAAGGGAGATATTAAACATTACTTATTATCCAGAAGAATAACATTGGGGCTGAGTACGTGGGTTTGCTGCTACGGGGAAAATCGGCAAAAAATTATTGTTTGTGCAAATATCAATATGACACTACTAGGTGAAGCCACATGCCAAGTTTTATACTTCATAAATAATCAATATATAAAATTTGAATTATTCTCCATAAGGATACCATTGGACAACGTACTTTGTTTAGCACTTCGAATATCTCTGCAACGGTTGGACGTAGAACGGTATATGGTTAAACCGGTATTTTCGAACGGTTGGACGGTACAATTTAAACACCAAAATGATGTTTTTTTTAGATCTGAACTGATAGATAGAAGCAAATGTGAAGTTTACAGTAAATTTAACTGCGGGAAAGCTAAAAACCTGTTTCCCATAGGAGGTTTTACTAACACGTTTTTTGGATTTTCTCCGCAACCATTTAACCTAGGTTAGTTATTAAAAATACCATATTATTTTTGTCTAAGCTCTATAAAATGTTAAAAACCAAAATTGAGTGTTTTAAAAATTGTAGGGTAAAAAATGCAAAAACTGTTTTTTTGATAACGTTTAACCCCATAAATCCCCTTTCCTATGGTCCGATGTTTCTAGTTTTCGAAGTTAAAGTCATAAATGTTGCTTTACATGTTTGTGCCAAATTTTATCGAGATCGGATGTTTTTTACTCAAGTTATCGGGTTAACGGACACATATATATAAATTTTAACGAATAGTGTTTTAGGCATCCGGGGACCTCAAAATGAAAAGTTATCATGGTCTCGGGTTAAGCCTTACAACCTACGGTAATAGCAGACCTACGGTATAGCTTCGTCCCTATAGGGGAAATTCGCTAAAAGCTACCAGAAATTAGACCATGAATACGTTTTAAATTTACCTTACACTCCAGCGTGAACTGATGTAGTAGGCATGTTTATGTATCACAATATTTATTTGCAGGATTTAAACCTTGCAAACTCAGGGGGCACTAATGCTTAACAATCCGTGAGGCAGCGAGCACAAACCTTGAATAATGCTTGCTTGAAGTTTCTTGCTGTTTTCCTTCCACCCTTCATTACCATATCTCAACATTTGAGTACGTTACTTACAGGGGATATTAAGGACAAATAATGGGGTTTACTTACCTCACAAAAACCTTATGTTCTTCTTTTTTACATGAGTAATAAAATGCATATCTGTCTGTCATATTCTCGTTCTTGATCGTATTTGGCAGAGACTGGATACAATGAATACCGGTATAATATTCAATATCTTGGATAGTATGCAACAACATATTTATTATTTATGACGTAGTATGTCAGTATTCGTTGTCCATAATCCTTGCCAACTGAGTGATCTAAAATATTACATTGTTGTTTTACATAGAATTTTTACTCATGGAAGTATAATATTTTTGCAGTATTAATACTGTAATGTATTTTTTGCTACATTGCACTTTTTTCTACAAAAAAAGTAATAAACATATTTATGGGTCTCATTGTAATTATTTTTCTACAACTAAGGTGGTTTTTCTGTTCTGAATTAATATATTTCATAATTTTGTTCTCAAATTACATCCCTTCATATTCATGAATTCCTAACCATTTCTGAGAGTTCGCACTCCCAAGTCTTTTAGTTATCCTGCCAAAACTGGAAGTCAAATTAATCATCTTCAAACCGTATTTTCGAACAATATGTAAAGCGTAATATTACTACTATATTATATATTAGTTAATATAACAAATGTAATACTGGTTTTGTGTTGTGTATGTTTAGTTCTCAATCACGTGTCTTAGTATTTAATATTACGATTGTTTAATGTTGTTTTAGGCTGACACCAAAAGCATGTCTATTCAGAACGTTACAACACACTTTTTACCGTGGTGATAAATGGTTTCACCTTACTCTCTGCACATTGAAATGTTACACAAGTTATATAATACATGATAATAATGAATAGACATAAACAATTTGCTGAATAACATTCGAATTATTACCTCTGAAGTACACCAGAACTCCTAGCAGTACTTATACATTCCTCTGACAAAGTACACACTACACAAAGTAAATTTTCTTTTCTATTGCACCTACATACTTCATGATCGTTCATACTTCTTGGAATCGTTTCCGATCAAAATGAATTTGAAATTAAAACAGTTTTACAGATCAGGATTGTCGATAGAAAATATTTATTTCATATACATGGGAAAATACTAAAATAAATCACATCGATTTAGAAACGTATAATTTTGAACGATAATAAATCAGAAGCAAGTGTAGCAGCAGCATTATGTCGTTGGAGGAATTCCATTATTGAAACTGCCCGCGGCGTGTCAAAATTGGATGCGAGCCCCCCTCCCCCAACCACCCCCCTAACCTGCCACCCATCCACAAATTCAAATACCCATATGTCTCTCCCGGCTAATTCCGTGGACAGGTTCTCCAGTGCATCCATTGTTATTAAATATCTGGGATGTATAATAATATAAATTCGTTACACATAACCCTAATGATAAAATAAAATAGACTCTGCAAAAAATTGGTAAGGTGAGTGAAGACTTACACTACGTACATAGCTTCTGTTACATATCTTGTTGAGGTAAAAACATCCCCTTCATACAAAACACCATGTGGTCAGAAATCCAAACAAAAGGTAAAATGTCGACGACAAAGAACTGGAATAAGGCCAGAGCTTTAGACCTGTGCCTTATTTTGTTCTAGTTTTTTCTAGTTGTTACTATAAGGTCTGAGTCGGTTTAGGTGCTGATATTATATTTGGCCAAGCCCAGTTTACTTTATTATAGCCCAGTTTTACTTATTTGTAGTATGTATACCCAGTATATTGCAAATGTAAGAAATTACAATTGCCCGAGAGCAAAATAATAATGTTTTAGCATGTTTAAAATCATATGTGCCTGATTTTTTCCAAGAAGAATGGATTACAGGGCTCGTGCGTGTTTTATGTATGCAGAGCGACTCTGTTCCTGCAAGCTCCAGGGAGGCATTTATCAAGTGATATGAAACCCATATTTCACCTGTGAGTGTGGCACCTTTCTGGAACAGAGTGCGACTGCAGACTTGGATTTGGCTGGAAAAGGTATTTTTTAAGAAATATAAGGGATTAACTAACAGTTTTTGGTAGAAGACCAACTGATTGGTGGGTTTCTCTTCCTCTCCTACCTTCTACTTCAAGCTTTCAAAATCACAATATTTTCTTGTGTTTTAATTTTACACTTGTTATATACACTTGTTACACCCTTATTATATATTCTTAGGGGTGTTAAAAAAATCTAAACTTTCCTCCAGACTTTCTCAACGAGCATTTGAGTTAACGGTGAGATTGGTATTGTCAATACTTACGGTTTAATGGCCCCTAGTGCAGTTCAGATTTAACCTAAATGATAAAAGGAACTAAAAGTAAATAACGACTTTGTCAGTTAAAGTCTAGCTAGTATTTTTTGTAAGTGGTATTTTTTCTTCAATTAGTTATAAATAACTAGCAATGACCACTAGAAATATAACATTGCTAGACATTGGACTATGTAAGTTGTATAGGATTTTTTCATATTGGAAGTCAGTGAGGAACCTAATCAGAAGAATGATCAAATAAAAAAATGCCATCAATTTATAATTTATTACAACTTTAGCATAAAGTACCTCAATTAAAATAAGTGTAAATTGACTATCACTAAGCTAATGAACGACAAAACTATCCATTATATTCGAATATGCCATATCAACGTATCCATTGTAAAATATATAAATAGTATTATAAAAGAGTAGACAATTTACAATCTAACAAACAACTGACACCCATTGAATAATACACAAAAATAAAAGCAGTTCTCAAACTAGTTACAAGAAAAATAGTAACAAATTTAATTAATTTTATTTATCATATATCACGTTATTTCACGTAACCGTGGTATAATCTGAAAGGGCTTCCTTACCGTTGAGTTGACTATATGAAAAAGAGAAAGTGTCAGCAAATAAACCAGGACTAATGAACTCCAACGGTGAGGCCGGGGTTGGGGGTGACAACCTCCCTAGCGGTGGACACTACGTCATTGCGTACTGCAGCGCGGTTCTGTATAGATATTGTATCAATGAGATACATTATAACAAATAAACCAGGACTAATGAACTCCAACGGTGAGGCCGGGGTTGGGGGTGACAACCTCCCTAGCGGTGGACACTACGCCATTGCGTACTGCAGCACGGTTCTGTATAGATATTGTATCAATGAGATACATTATAACAAATAAACCAGGACTAATGAACTCCAACGGTGAGGCCGGGGTTGGGGGTGACAACCTCCCTAGCGGTGGACACTACGCCATTGCGTACTGCAGCGCGGTTCTGTATAGATATTGTATCAATGAGATACATTATAACAAATAAACCAGGACTAATGAACTCCAACGGTGAGGCCGGGGTTGGGGGTGACAACCTCCCTAGCGGTGGACACTACGCCATTGCGCACTGCAGTGCGGTTCTGTATAGATATTGTATCAATGAGATGCATTATAACAAATAAACCAGGACTAATGAACTCCAACGGTGAGGCAGGGGTTGGGGGTGACAACCTCCCTAGCGGTGGACACTACGCCATTGCGTACTGCAGCGCGGTTCTGTATAGATATTGTATCAATGAGATACATTATAACAAATAAACCAGGACTAATGAACTCCAACGGTGAGGCCGGGGTTGGGGGTGACAACCTCCTTAGCGGTGGACACTACGCCATTGCGTACTGCAGCGCGGTTCTGTATAGATATTGTATCAATGAGATACATTATAACAAATAAACCAGGACTAATGAACTCCAACGGTGAGGCCGGGGTTGGGGGTGACAACCTCCCTAGCGGTGGACACTACGCCATTGCGTACTGCAGCGCGGTTCTGTATAGATATTGTATCAATGAGATGCATTATAACAAATAAACCAGGACTAATGAACTCCAACGGTGAGGCCGGGGTTGGGGGTGACAACCTCCCTAGCGGTGGACACTACGCCATTGCGTACTGCAGCGCGGTTCTGTATAGATATTGTATCAATGAGATGCATTATAACAAATAAACCAGGACTAATGAACTCCAACGGTGAGGCCGGGGTTGGGGGTGACAACCTCCCTAGCGGTGGACACTACGCCATTGCGCACTGCAGCGCGGTTCTGTATAGATATTGTATCAATGAGATACATTATAACAAATAAACCAGGACTAATGAACTCCAACGGTGAGGCCGGGGTTGGGGGTGACAACCTCCCTAGCGGTGGACACTACGCCATTGCGTACTGCAGCGCGGTTCTGTATAGATATTGTATCAATGAGATACATTATAACAAATAAACCAGGACTAATGAACTCCAACGGTGAGGCCGGGGTTGGGGGTGACAACCTCCCTAGCGGTGGACACTACGCCATTGCGTACTGCAGCGCGGTTCTGTATAGATATTGTATCAATGAGATACATTATAACAAATAAACCAGGACTAATGAACTCCAACGGTGAGGCCGGGGTTGGGGGTGACAACCTCCCTAGCGGTGGACACTACACCATTGCGTACTGCAGTGCGGTTCTGTATAGATATTGTATCAATGAGATACATTATAACAAATAAACCAGGACTAATGAACTCCAACGGTGAGGCCGGGGTTGGGGGTGACAACCTCCCTAGCGGTGGACACTACGCCATTGCGTACTGCAGCGCGGTTCTGTATAGATATTGTATCAATGAGATACATTATAACAAATAAACCAGGACTAATGAACTCCAACGGTGAGGCCGGGGTTGGGGGTGACAACCTCCCTAGCGGTGGACACTACGCCATTGCGTACTGCAGCGCGGTTCTGTATAGATATTGTATCAATGAGATACATTATAACAAATAAACCAGGACTAATGAACTCCAACGGTGAGGCCGGGGTTGGGGGTGACAACCTCCCTAGCGGTGGACACTACGCCATTGCGTACTGCAGCGCGGTTCTGTATAGATATTGTATCAATGAGATACATTATAACAAATAAACCAGGACTAATGAACTCCAACGGTGAGGCCGGGGTTGGGGGTGACAACCTCCCTAGCGGTGGACACTACACCATTGCGTACTGCAGCGCGGTTCTGTATAGATATTGTATCAATGAGATACATTATAACAAATAAACCAGGACTAATGAACTCCAACGGTGAGGCCGGGGTTGGGGGTGACAACCTCCCTAGCGGTGGACACTACGCCATTGCGTACTGCAGCGCGGTTCTGTATAGATATTGTATCAATGAGATACATTATAACAAATTTTGACACTCAGAGAGTAAGATTTTAGAGGTTTGATCCATGAAAGGAACTAAGAAAATAATTTTATGGGACTTTTGGGAAACGATGATGATAGTATTTCAAGAATAAAAATGATAATTACAGTGGAATTATTTGTTTGCAACACTGCAGAGTGGAAATCTACTTTGATTATTACTTTGATAAAAAAATGTATTAGGTAAATCCCTTGAAGACTCTTTCTTACCTAAATTTTAGGCCTTAGGTTAAATAGATATTTGACTAATTAAAACATGTAAAGTTGGTTAATTGCTTATTTGCTTGTGTTTGTTATCCTAGACTAACGTATGTACCATTAATCAATTATTTTAAAAATGGTATTACAAATTGAAACATTACCACAACTTCTAAATACTGAAACTGAAATTTATAGCAAAATTTAGTATACAAAGAAAACCTTTTTTCGGGAAAATATATAAGTAAAATATAATGAAGACCATTGACCAAACGAAGCTATATATCTGCCTGACTGTGCCCGCCCCTGCAGACCATCGCCGCCATCCATCGTGCCGGACATTACCTCTGTCCTGGCCCCACTTTTTCAAGAGCACTTTCCCCACACTTGTCTGACAGTATTAAGTGACCAGTTTTTTCCAACAAAGGGGTCAAATAAGTGCAATTATGTCGTTTACCCCCTTGCAGGACATGTCGTTGAGAAATCTGTATTTCCTCTTTCGTCGTTTTCTCCCCCTTTGATCCATCATGATCTGTAATTTCATCTATATTTTCATCTTTAGATTCTATATTCTTGTTAGGTTAGAGAAAATGTCATCTTTAATTATTAAGTAATAAACAAGGTCTTATTTATTACATTCAACTCTAGAAATTTATTCTTTAGTCTTAAGAACCACTAACTACATTTTTTTTATCGAAACTTGTCTGATGTTCTGTGAGTGTATGTACTGTTGTGTTATGTGAACTTTGTGTTATACTTTTTAATATACATTTTTTTGTTTAATTTGTTGAGAGCATTAAGAGTCTTGTTGGACTTCACACTCGAACTACAACATCACCATGCCTATTGCTTGGTTTCCATGAGATTCAATAGATTATCACCTACAATGCTCTTTCAGAAAACTTAATTTCATTTATGTGTTTCTTAATTAAGTTCTATTAATAAATTCACTAAAAAGAAAGCATTGAAAATACGCGTATATTTATATACTATCGAGTAGATAAAATACATATGTTCGACTTGTAATAAATATTATACTTTAATAAGAATTGCTAATGAGGAAATATGCATCAATTACCACAGTATAAAAAGATTTATATTATTTTTACCAAAAATTGAATTGTTCTTCGCCTATCACAAATACTAATCATTGAACCTCTTGCGAAACTGTTACCACAGAACGAATATAACTAATAATAACGAACAGCATTGGCAGGCATTCATATTTGGTCACTCATCCAACTCAAAGTTTAAAAGCAGTAACGAAGTAGCAATTATAATTTCATAGATTGTTGAACAATTGCAATGCGGAAGCGACAGTTAATTGGCGGGTTGTATCAGCGCACTGAGCTCTTGATTGGTTCAGTCAGTGATGTTTAAAGTTAACCAAGTCAATTGGACAGATGCCGGCAGTAATTGGAGTCGGCATCATCAGCTGAAGAGACCAATCGGACACATTGTTGCACCATTAGCACCGAGGTCACGTGATCTCGTCACGTGATACGGTCACGTTCATCACCCTCTGAAAACCCCCACCCTCTAATTTTTCCATTTGTTTTTAGGGAAAAAGTTTTTCTTTCTGCTTTAAATTTTACGTACTGTAATAACTATGATATTGTGTTCGTTTTAAATTTCGTTGGATTACTTTCCTGCTACCAACTTGGATGCTCAATGAACATTTAAATATATAAAATTGTGCCAGTATATTAAACATTATCTCTACATAAAAAGAAACTGTTATAACAACAACTTGTAGTTTTACAATTAATTATACTAACGAAATGGTAATTTCAAGTAGCGATTCTTATGAATGAAATAAGTAGCTATATATATGAAATAAAATTTCTTTAATTTTATCATTTTAATATGTGCTCTAGCAAGGCTATAGGGGCTTGATGTCTAACAATATAATTCGCCCTTTTAATTATTTTTAAAATACAAATAACACAAAAGTCTTTAAAATACTAAATATTTGTGAAATATATTTTCCATTAATAAACTATCGGCTACATAAACAGCACTGAGTATCCCTTTATATCCACATATTATTCTAAAAAAAGACTCTTTTTACCTGAAATACGGAAGAGTATACCGAGTTCCCCAGCGCAGTGCCCATTTGTCTACTTGATACGATATCCATAAAGTATCGCAGTGCGTATGTGTAACTCTGTCGCCCGGGGGGGGGGGGCGTATTTCCAAACCCTCCGCTCCTCAAAACATTTGAGTCCTACCTGGCAATTGTAGGTCTTTGGAATTGCCTACTGAGGATGGTAATGTGCCCATCTATCTTGCATTGCACACCTTATCATTTAGCTTCGTAGTTTGTTATAATTGCAGGATAATAAAAATCAACTGTATTAAGTGATAAACAATATATTGGCCCAAGTCTTCGGATTTTTACCAATTGACAGGTTGAATCAATTACGTACTTTGATTTAGTATTTATTTGGATTAGTATTGGTAAGTGTACAGAAGACACAGTTGACAAACTAAAATCGTAAAAAAACTTTTCTAACTTTAAACCAGCGAACAAATGTATAATATGAATTTATAAATTTTAAAAAATATCCATAATTAGACTGAGCAAGCTCAATAGAGATATCGATCCCATGGATTAAACACTGTATGTTTGAAGGTTTTGTATCAGTTACGTGAGGTCTTCAAGGTTCACCAACAATGTATGGATACCATTTACACTATGACTGGTTCCTGGTACAGTCACAGCAATGTAACTCAGAATATATTATACACACATTGGCTTGCTGTAAATGATGTATTTAAACATATCTATGTTACCTACGTTTCAGCGATCACCTTTAAGCTATTGACTACCCATACGATGAGTATAACAGCCATGTCTTACAATTAATTACATTTAATATTTATATTTACATGCTGTTAATCTTCAAAACTTGTAAGAGTATTTTTCATACTTTTAAAATGTTGCCTTAGTATTCTAAATCTATAATTTTCGTTTATTATACTATGGGTTGGTAACATACTGGCAATTTGAGCTTGGATGCGATATTAGACAAATATATAAATACTATGTATGGGTAATTATAGCTAGAAGCAATCCAAACTGAAGCGGAACTCAATTTCAGGTCAATTAGCAACTCGACCGAATCAATTGACTTTGTAAACATTAATTTGCCATAACTGGACTAATCAATAAGAGAAACATGGATAAGAAATTAGTTTTCTTTTGATATTAAAAGCAATATTTAATTTTCTATTTAGTTATTTAAATACCATACGCCTTAATACAATGTTACAAGTGTTTTTAATATTTTGCGTCTATTACTGTACTCGCCCTAAAGTTTATATATTTTTTTATGAATAAGTACCTAAATTATCCTGCCCAGAGGCTAGTTTATCAAAATAATGCTTCTTATAAATAACTGTGACCTACAAAATTGACTTCTTAATCAAAGGTTTGTTTTGTAGATTAGATGAACAAATACTTTCTTAGTATGCTGAGTGGCGTAGAAAAAGGTTAAGTCACGATTACTAATTAAACATTATGCATGTAATCAAGAAGGATAAACTATTATTTCAATAATACTAACAATATAACATCTAATATATAAAAATATAAAACTAATATAAACTGTAAAATATCAAAACTGCTCAAACAAATTCATAAATAAATCACTGCAATGCACAACACAAAAGTGGCTTTGCTGTTGGTATAAAAACAGTGTTGCAAAACATTGCTCATGCTATTTCGTTATGATTTATCTCAATTCTCTTTAAACAGATATGTACGAGGTATTATTATTTTATCTGTGGTCTAAATACTATTTCTGAGAGTTAAAAATTAAATGTTTCGTCGTACATCTGTTTTAATTAGTTTACTAAGGCAATGCCATCAAAAAAGTTCAAAACAAATCTTCCTTCAAGAATATTCAGCTGTTTTAATGGAGGAAAATAATCTATTCAAAATTAGCTTCAAAATATTAACGAAATTCACTTTTTTGAAAAATATGTTGTATTAAGTGTGCGCAAAAAATATTTTATAGGTATTTTCCCCTTACACGCAGAGATTACGTACCTTGTGCAAAAGCTACGCGCTTGGTCGTGGCAAGCCTGAAGTAGATTAATGACCTCTGCTTCGTACCTTATTTTGAATTTTAGTCATATAAAATAATAATAACATATATTGACATTGTAAGCTCACTTTCTACCAGAATAATTTATCGATGTGTAATTCACCATTTAATATTACGATGGATAACTGGAATAGTCAAGTAAATGTATACAATAAATCAATGTATGCAATATTCTTGATGTGTTATAACTTTTAAGTCATGTCCGTTAATTTTTTTGCAGCTTTTTAAGCTTTTATTTTCTCTAAATTCGTATTCAATATTAATATAGCTATGAAGAAAACATTATTAAATGAATAAAAACCCCTACTGAGTAACAACTCAATAGTTAATGAACAGAGAAGCGTTGGAGGAGCATATATATTTTCCAAGCTCTCTCTCAATTACAAGATAGGTATCCAATAATATAAATAGTAAACACGTAAAATTAAATACCACTCAAAAAATATATACATATTTTCAGTAATAAACATACTTCTAGGCAGGTTCCTAACCACTTGCCATTTAAAAAATTACAAATATGTACTCTGTTTCTATAGAATAAGCCTTACTTCGGCGTCCTGTGTCCTCTAAGTCCATAGGATCTGTCACAGTTCCAATTTCTAGGCACATATTCCACCACTCTCCATTTATTGACATCGATGACGAAGAGCCTCACTCATTGTCAACCTTTCACAAATATTTAAACCTCTAAAAACACGTATTTGCTTACACAAATTCAAGCGAAAATATACTTAGTGTCAATCTAATCTTTAATTATCGAGAAAAAGGTTCTTTAAGGTTTGAAGATAATTTCGCTTCTGATGTATAAATACCGTTAGTGAACCAATATGCAAGTTTCTTGTTTGTTATAACATTTAAATTAGTACTTATAAATGTCCCTTTATGACAAGATAACCTAATAATGAAGACCATTGACCAAACGAAGCTATATATCTGCCAGACAGTGGCCGCCCCTGCAGACCATCGCCGCCATCCATCGTGCCGGACATTACCTCTGTCCTGGCCCCACTTTTTCAAGAGCACTTTCCCCACACTTGTCTGACAGTATTAAGTGACCAGTTTTTTCAACAAAGGGGTGACATAAGTGCATCTACGTCGTTTACCCCCTTGCAGGTCACTTAATGGACACTGTTGTTGAGAAACCTTTATTTCCTCTTGTCGTTTTCTCCCCCTTTGATCCATAATGATCTCGAATTTCACCTATATTTTCATCTACAGATTCCCATTTGTCTCATGAAAATTATAAGATCTTAAATTATTAAGTAAGAACCAGAGTCTTGTGTATTTCATTCATCCCAGGAAATTTATTCTTTACTTTTAAGAACCACGAATTACATTTTTGTTTAATTTCTTTGTCAAAAATTGTCTGATGTTCTGTGTTCATGTTGTGTTATGTAAACTTTGTGTGTTTCACGTTTCACCCGAATTTTATTTTAAGAGCAGTAAGAGTGTTATTGGACTTCACACTCAATCTACATTATCACCATAAATTGCTTAGTTTTCAGTCAAAATCTACAATAGATTGCCACCTGCAATTCTCTTTCGGAAACCTACATTTCATTGATGTGTTTTTTAATGACGTTTGATTAATAATTTTATTTAAAAGTGAGCAAATCATATAAAATACGATAGAGTTAAAATCAAATCGTTGAAACACATATTTTCCACTCGTATTAAAATTGTATATGCTAACTAGAGTTGCTTATGAGAAAATGCACCAATTTCTATAGTAGCAAGAGACTTCAAATACTATTACAAACAATTACATTATTGTTCACCCATCACAAATATCAATTATATAACCTCTTGCGAAACTGTTACTACAGAACACTTATAACGGACCCAGAAGGCAAAATAACGAACTGCATTGGAAGAAATATATATTTGGTCACTCATCCAACTCAAAGTTTAAAAGCAGTAACGAAGTAGCAATTATAATTTCATAGGACAATTGCAATGCGGAAGCGACAGTTAATTGGCGGGTTGTATCAGCGCACTGAGCTCTTGATTGGTTCAGTCAGTGATGTTTAAAGTTAACCAAGTCAATTGGACAGATGCCGGCAGTAATTGGAGTCGGCATCATCAGCTGGAGAGACCAATCGGACACGTTGTTGCACCATTAGCACCGAAGTCACGTGATCTCGTCACGTGATACGGTCACGTTCATCCCCCTCTAACCCCACCCTCCATTTTTTTAAATTCTCTTGTGATGGGTTACCAAGCTATGGATGATATTTTTGTAATATGGGCATGGAACTTTTTGAATATTAGAACATTAGATTTTTCTGGGTTACAAAACTCTACGCCTACCTGGCGCGGCGTCTACCTGTTTCTTCCATAAGGCTAGTGTTGACTAATCCTTTTGTGAAAGGACGGACTATAAAAGTGAACATTGACATTGTGGGGAAAGCAGGTAGAAACGCGAAAAGGCGACCAATAGCTAATACAAACTTTCAAATTAGTTAATGTAAAACTACGTAATAATGTATTTTATCTCTCTACCTTTAGAAATTTAAAATGTATGCGCATACACAATCATAATTGAAGTTTAAATTTTTTAACGTTTAGATGCTACATTTTTTAATGATGCCAAATTTTAAACTGAAGGGGACGTCAACTGTATACATTTTTCAGTTTTATCGTATACAAAACACGATATAGCGTATAATATGCTATTTATGATTCTTTTCTTGCATAAAATCGTTTTCATATTCGAATTATTTTTTGGGTCTTGCTCCTTTTGTTTTATAAATTTCAAAGATTGTCTGCTGCAGTAATTTTATCTGAAAAGGAAATTATTTAAACAAAGCGAATAAAATCACTGGACAGGCAAACAATGAATTTTTTATAGCCAGAGGGACGAAACTCTAAAGGAATTTTGAATACAAAGAAAGGAATCAAAATTAACATTATTTATTTTAGGGATGAAAACTTGAACTTAAATTATAATCCCACTATTAAAAATATTTACGTACATATTGATCTTGAATGCTAACCCGAAATTATTCAAACGAGTACCATCAGTATTCTTCCCCCCCTTGAATTCTTTCCACAAAAAGACTCCATTTACCTAACAGAGAGAAGATTATACGGGAGACTCCTAACGCAGTGTCCATTTATCACCTTGATACGAAATCCATAAAGTATCGCAGTGCGTTACGCGTGGAGTCCTCATCGGGGGAAATCCCCCTTACTGTCGTTTCGTTGTGTTACTTTGACAGCTGTAGTTGATTTCGAATCGGCTATTGGCTGCGCTGAGGCTGGTCTTCTTTGTAATATCGAACTAAGTGTCTATCGTTAAACTTTTATGTTTTTAAGATTCTCAGAAGAAAAAACGTTAAGAGGACAGAGGATAAATATTTTTTTCTAAGATCCTGGGGAGAGGATATTTGTTTCTTAAATAAACAATGTTCCTACCTTTAACTCAAATCTATGAAACGTCCAGGTTTCGTTATAACAGGTAGCCATTTACAATATTTCACATTGAATTAGTCGTGATGGAGTTTATTTAGAGCCTAATTATAGTTAATTTCTTTACCAAACTATAAAAAATGTTGTTTTTATAAAAGGTGAATTTCATTTCATACGTATAGTCATATCTAAACTAGTTTATTCAACACGCTTAACAAACTAAATTAACAACAACATTTTAGCGAATTTCCCCTATAGGGAAGAAGCTATTACCGTAGGTCTCATGGTAAAACTTAAGCCCGAGACCATGATAACTATTTGTTTTGAGGTCCCCAGATGACAAAAACGCTATTTGTTGAAATTTATATATATGTATATATATATATATATAGATGTCCGTTAACACGATAACTTGAGTAAAAAAGGTCCGATTTTAATGAAATTTGGCTCAAATGTGTAAAATGACATTCATGACTTTAAGTTCGAAAACCAGAAAAATCGGATCATGGAAAGGGGGGTTTATGGGGGTTTAAAATTTTCCAAAAATAAGTATTTTGCATTTTTCACCCTAAAATTTTTAAATAACTTATTTTTGGTTTTGACCATCTTATAGAGCTTAAAAAACAAATAATATATTTTTTTGAATTATTAACCTAGGTTGAGTGGTTGCGGAGAAAATCCAAAAAAACTTACTCATAAAATCTCCCATGTTAATCTTATGGGAAAACGGTTTTGGTTTTTCCTCAGTTCATTTTAATGTAAACTTCACATTTGCTTTTACCAATCTGTTCACCTCCACAAAACAATCATTTTGATGTTTAAATTGTGATTCTACGCCCAACCGTTGCAGAGATATTCAAAGTCCTAAACACAGTACGTTGTCCAATGTTATCCTTATGGAGAATAAATAAAATTTGATATCTCGATTATTTATGGATGTATGTTGATGAAACTTGGTATGTGGCTTCATGTAGTATTGGTATATTGATATTTGCACAAAAAATTGGTTTTTTGTTGATTATTCCCGTAGCAGCAAACCTGCGTACTCAGGCCCCATGTTATTCTTATGGAGAATAACTAGAATGTTATATAGCGCTTATTTATGATTGAATATTGATGAAACTTGGTATGTGGCTTCGCCTGGTTAAATTCTATTTATATTTGCATAACAAACAATTGTTTGTGTTCCTTGTTTCAGCAAACCTACGTACTCATTACCAATGTTATTCTAATGGAGAATAATTAAAATCGCGTATATGTGAATATATTTTTATGAAACTTGGTATGCGGCTTTATGTGGTATTAAGACATATATTATGCATTGGAAATTCGCTGAGTACGCAGGTTTGCTGCGACGGGGTATTTATGTTTAAAATTTAATTTAAAACGAATATCTTTTAAATAAAATTTGTATCATATAAACTTAACATATACTTTTAAAGATATGAATTTGTATATTAGTTTTTTTTAACGTAATTAATTTAGTTTTTATGACATATTTAATCATTTATTATTTCAATAATTACCATGCACACCATTTACTTCTTGAATAATATTTCCAGCAAAACCTAAATTGTACTTACTATTTTTTTTCACTAACTGATACGTAACTATGTTCTAATTTAAATTTGCAGCTACTACCTCTTTATTTATACTGTCTTAAAATAAAAATTTACGTATAGTTTTATATAATTTAACTTATACTTTACAATGTATGTTGGAAGGTTTGGTACCGGAGTTTCGGGTTAACTTATGGATTTCATATCACGTGATGAATGCGTCCCTTGGGTCTACAGCTCGTGTTTCTCCAGGTATACGACAACACGCAGGAGCGTCACAGTCCATAACACAGGGGCAAGGAGCACACTACGGCACAAGGTCTCAGTGAAATAACAACAGAGGTTACTTTATCTTGAGTGTGCATAGCTTGGAAGTACTAGATACCAAGAAAGTGTGTTTTTTGTTTTTTTTAAGAGGAGGCTTCAGTCACGTAAGACTTCGCGTTTCTACCTAATTCTCCCACTAGGCCAATATTAACTTTCCAATCCTGTCCCTCCTCAAAGGATGGGTGCAGTTCCGTATCTGGGCTACCATACTATCGAATGAAAATATCGAAGTTTTAACAATCGATACATCGATTGCTCTTATTCTTCAAATTTGCTGTCGATGTAGCAAAAGCAGACCTCTCTACAAAACGTCAGCCAATCAGCGATAGTTTTCCTACTGGTTTTAGATGTTGATGTGCTTGTGTCTCTTATTAAAAATCATAATTTACAACATTTATACAAAAAAAAATAAACTAAAGTTAGAATTTTAATCAATCCAAACTTGTCATTTTTAAAAAAGTGTTTTCTAAAGCGTTCTTTCTTAAATCGTGTCCGCCATTGACCTTTTTTTTTGGCATCGAAGTTTTACCGAATTTTCACCACGTATTAGTGTTTTTGTTTTGTCTCCACACACATCACAATTTGGATTATTAGGTATTAGTTCTTTGTCTTAAAGACAACTAACACTTTTTTATATTGAATTGAATACATTTTTACACAAATATAACTAAAACTCACAACATCACAATCACGTTTTACTTCCATTTTGATTTACTTTATTGTAAAATGTAAATAAACAATTGTAATTAAAAATGTTTAAAAACATATGATTATTAAAAATCTAATACAGTTTAATCATTCGATATATATATCGATTGTTAAAATTTCGATATTTTCATTCGATAGTATGGTAGCCCAGATACGGAACTGCACCCCAAAGGATTACTCGAATTGGTTGATTAACAGCTCCTTTCAAAGAGTAGATAAGTATCTAGCGATTTTAGTGCGCAGAACGTTGATAGAAAAAATACTAACCGTTCGATAAAATTCAAGGATCTTGCATATTTTAGATTTTTCTTAAACGTTAATTATTTGTGGTATCATAATCCTGCTCACTAGGTAAAATGTTGCAGTATAAAATGAGCCATAAATCTAAACTCTCGGACAGTCCGTTGTGGAGGGACAGTAGTTGAAAGTCAACATTGGTCTTCCGGGATACCCAGGTAGGAGCAGTGGCCTAGAGCCTCTTCTTATGGAGGGGTAGTAGTTGAAAGTCAACATTGGTCTTCCGGGATACCCAGGTAGGAGCAGTGGCCTGGAGCCTCTTCTTATCCCCCTCGCATACTCTATTGAACTCTCACAAGACACCTTTTACGCACAACCTGAGAATTTATCTAATTTAAATTTATTAAGGCCATTCAGGGTATTTCCGTCCCCTCCACTAAGTTCCTCCTCCCATCATCATGTCTTATGTCATGTCTTCTTGATACAGTAGTGTGTGTATGATTTATTGATGTCCATTTTAAGTGGAGTAGTAGTATAAATATTGGTGATAAAGAATGTTCTGTAACATACAAATGTTTTATAGCGTTTTGGACTGGGGTTTTTTACTCGTTAAGTGTAAATAAAAAACAAGAAAACCTAAACTACTCAACAACTATTTCTTTGTTGAATTACTTTTCTTTGTTGGGGTTACAGTGTTTAGGTTTCCTCATTTTAGGTTTTAGTTTTAGGTTTACACGACGCGACGCGCGAGGATGACAGTTAAATGATACATGTAACTAAGTAACATTTCCCATAACTGATTTTTCTTTCAATGAAATTCCCTTGATAATTTACCTTCCGATCCTTACAAGAAATTTGCAAATTCCAACCCTGCAAAAAGCTGTGCACAACCATATTTTTAGTAAAATGTGCTCTAAAAAGCAAATTTTAAAGTAAAATACCCCCGTAGCAGCAAACCTGCGTACTCAGCGAATTTCCAATGCATATATATGTATCTTAATACCACATTAAGCCACATACCAAGTTTCATCAATATACATTCATAAATAAGCGATTTATGACATTTTAATTATTCTCCATAAGAATAACATGGCGGCTGAGTATGCAGGTTTGCTGAAGCAAGGAGTACAAAAAATGGGGTTTTATACAAATATCAATATAACTCATGTAGTTAAAGCCACATACCAAATTTCATTAATTTATTTTCATAATGAAGGGAGATAACACGTTACTTATTCTCCATAAGAATAACATGGGGCTGAGTACGCAGGTTTGCTGCTATGGGAGCCATTGGTAACAAATTTTTGTTTTGAGCAAATATCAAGGGTTCACAACCAGATGAAGTCGTATACCAAGTTTCGTCAGTATATGTTCATAAATAAGCGGCATACAAAAATTTTCTTTTCCTCCATAAGAATAACATTAGACAACGTACTGTGTTTAGCACTTTCAATATCTCGGTAACCAATTGACGTAGAGGAATGATCGAAATACCAAATTGTGTGTTTTTTTAAGCTGAATTGAATGGTCAAAACTAAAATTTGACTTTTTCAAAAATTATATGTAAAAAATTCAAAAAAACCATTTTTGGGGTACAAAACCCCCCCAAAATACCCCCTCGGATAGGTCGATCTGTCTGGTTTTCGAACTTAAAATCATAAATGCTGCTTTACATGTTTATACCAAATTTCTTCAAAATCGGATCATTTTTACGAGAGTTATCGTGCTCACGGACACATATATATATATATATATATATATATATATATATACAGTATCGAACGAATGGTGTTTTTGGGGTCTGGGGACCTCAAAACGAAAAGTTATCATGGTCCCGGGCCTAGGTCTTACCATGCCGACTACGGTAATAGCTTCTTCCCTATAGGGGAAATTCGCTAAAACTAAATTTTAAGTGTTAAAAGAAACTAATTTAACAGTAAAAATTCAAAACCAAACATTCTAACTGATTTTACCGATCCGGTTTATAATAAGTTGAATCCTGGAATTAAATCCAAGACCTGAAGATCACAGAAGATAACTCCCGCATGCCTTGGGTGTAAGTTCCACTATGTTGACATGAGTTTCAGATGGAGGTTAATTAACTGCCGGCCAGATCAATTGACTCGATTAACATTAATATGGATGGCATAACTGAACCAAGCAAACCAATATAGGGTAATAGTTCGACTATGTTTAAAGGCTACATTCGTTTTAATATTTGAGTAGTATACATTTATAATTATAACACAATGTTTCCATATGCAAATTCTATGTATTCTATATAACAAATGTGTTCAACAAGTTTTTAGTTTGAGTTTAGCTCTCCTAGCACTTGCATGCTAAACATAACTGGCTGAACGTTTGTCTGTTGTTTGTATGTTGCAAGCATATGTTCTAATATAAAAATAAGAATAAATAGATTATCATAAACTTGTATGTTGCAAGCATATGTTCTAATATAAAAATAAGAATAAATAGATTATCATAAACTTGTATGTTGCAATCATATGTTCTAATATAAAAATAAGAATAAATAGATTATCATAAACTTGCATGTTGCAATCATATGTTCTAATATAAAAATAAGAATAAATAAATTATCATAAACTTGTATGTTGCAATCATATGTTCTAATATAAAAATAAGAATAAATAGATTATCATAAACTTGCATGTTGCAATCATATGTTCTAATATAAAAATAAGAATAAATAGATTATCATAAACTTGTATGTTGCAAGCATATGTTCTAATATAAAAATAAGAATAGATAGATTATCATAAACTTCCTGCAATATAATTAGTTTTGATAGTTAAATAAAGTTAGCAAAATATTGTTGACTTATAACTTTGTATACCCGGGATGGATCAAGATTAAACAGTGGTTGGTTACTCAAAAAAATATTGGTCCGGTTTTGATAAAAATAGTTATTAAATCTCTAATAATTGAACATGATATATTTTTCCGTTTCCTTCCATTCAATTTTACATTTACAGTTACAGTTTAATTTGACAGTTAGAAAATATATAATTTCTGTAATAGACATTTCAAAACAAGCACAAGCTAGCACGATAAAAATGATCTATATTTAGTAGTGTTGAATATAAGTATAAGTACTATACAAAACCCGTAAAGTATATCCGAGTTTTATAGTTATTAGAAAATTTATATAAACCTGAAAAAGAGGTTGCTCGCATTAGTGAAATTTATAATAAAATAGTTTGGGTGAATTACCTTACAATTATTTATACGGTTTGATGATGTGTTTCAAGTGATGAGCATAACGTTTACTCACAGAAAAGTACAAAACTAGATTCATTGATTCTTTGAACATAATTTTTCTTTTTTAATAGAGATTGGTTGATTGATTTCTCCTTCATCAAAAAGTAGTACCTTCTAAATATGTATTGAAGTATTTAAACTAAGTTGGTATCCGCAGGAAAATCCTTTTTCTCTGGGAAACTTTATTGTAAATTTAAAAAAGGGATCTTTAAACTAATAGTTTTGTTTGAAAATAAAATACCGGTAACTAACTTTATAACAATAATAAATATTATTAAAGTAGTTACTCTGTCTAGGTCCATTTTTACATGATTGGCTCAACATAATACAATAAATTATTTGCATGTAAAGGTATACATTTTTTATAAAAATGGACAAAGTAGAACTGAACAACAAACGCTATTTCAATGTTACTCAAAAGGTATTGCTGCAAATCGAGTATAACAGAGAGAGGGAACCTCGATGATCCCGGAAAGATAGAGTCGTTTATCAAATCGACTCCGAATCCCTAATATACTGCATAATATTTCACTTTTGTTTTTTGTGTCATATCTGTTTTAGTAAATCTGCTAAAATAAGTAACACAGTTGTACAGCAACACCTTTCAACAAAAATGGCGGATTCAAAAATAAAATATTAATTGATTATTTTTATTTTAAGCCCTTAAACTCCTTTAAGAGTTTTATGTGCTAGATTAAATAGAATAGTTTTCGTGGTTAAATGTATTTAAATTATACTTTTGTAGAATAAAATTAAGCTATTGTAGCAACAACATGTCAGTAAAATCATTGTACAGTATTATATAAACTAAAAGGAACGATAGCATATGCAAAGTCTCCAATTTTACCTGCATTAACAAGGTGTTAAATGCATAACTTGTACTTTTAAACGCATGATTAACCCTGCAGAGATTTCAATTAAGATATTGTCAAGTAACCGTATAAAACTTGTTACATGGGAATTTTAACTGAGAAACTCAGACTAACAATGTCCATATAATAATATGATTATGTTTCTGAACAAACGTTTCTTGGCTCTCGTTCACGATTTATATATATTTATTATATTATTATTATTATAATATAATTATTATCATAATATATATATATATATATATATTTATAATATTTTTAATAATAATTTTGTACATTTTTTGGAAATATTATTTGTTAAAAATATTCTGGCAAATTATATTGTTTCCTTGATAGTTAAAATTAAAGTAAGATTAAATCACCAGTTTCGATTCGTATCATTTGTAATTCTGATGTGATAATACGTAGGTTATGTATGTAGTAACGTCAGATTAATTTATATAGCCGATATTATAATTGTACTATATTATTGTCCGCATTACGCACTTATGCAATATTATAATAGGTGCAATACGGAATCAACTGCGACTTTATCAACTTTTAATAGAGCCAGATAATATGTCTTCTTTATTAGAAACCCACAACTTCTTTTATAGTTTTTTTTTTATCAATGTAATTGCTATTTTACTCTCCCCACTTCATCAAATAACTTGTTATTAATACATTTTGTACTGATATATTTAAATATTGTTATTATTAATGAGACTTAATTTCGATTTAAATCCGTCACAAAATTCGTACAAAGAGCTAAATGTACAATTAAATGTGTTTAACCGTGCATCCAAACCTTTAAACTGTACATTACAGTTTCCTACTGAAAAACGTTTTTCCATAGTTTTTGTAAGCTTAACCATCTGCAGGATATTTGATTTCAGTAATTTAGAAAATGGTGCTTTCAAATATGCCGAGGTGCATAATTTAATAATAATGAAAAGATTTCAATTAAGATGCCGCCACTTGCTTTCGTAAGGTGTGTGACGCAGCATGTGAATATAAAGCGAGGAGGATGCAATTATGGTAAACTCAGGTAACATATTTGCTCAAATTGTCCTCCATACAAGAGTGGGTTTGCACTGAAAAACTTCCTTTATATATAAAACGCATTTTCTTGCTATAAAACGGCGATTATAGTATGCTAATATATTCTATTATATCCTTATTGTAATTTTGAAATTTGTCAGAGATAATCAAATAATTCTTAGTTACGTTAGGGAATCTTCTTTTGATCTCTTAAACATCTTCATTAATTTTAACTCATAAAACATAAATATCTTATTTTTATATATTTCACTTTCTTGAATATCATTAGTTTAAATTTACTTTGCATAAATTAATCATTGTGAGAAAAATAACATAAATTTTAGTTGTCTGAAGGTCTGAAGGTCTTTATGACATACAAATTATCCTCGACTCAGAGGCCAATCAACTTTTTATACCTACATGCGGCACCCTATCCGGCGCGGCGGCCGGGAGGTGATATAATGATCGGTCAAGACATTATACAAACAAATCATTACCTAAAAACTGTTGCAGGGATGGATAAGAAAATGGAGGTCAAGAATTGAGTGGGTGTTACCACTAAGTCGAGTCTCGATCATGTTCACCTTAGATCTTCGCGAATGTTATATCATAGGTTAAATAGATTTAGCTATTAAGATTACAAGTTTGATTGAATTTTATTACAGTTTAATTTTAATAGTCCTTTAATATGTTATTCAGCCGTCTTGTTTACCAAAATAAAAGTTTTCCTACGGTAAAATTAAATGCATAAATGTTTTATTGAAAGCAAATGACTGTTTATATATATTTTTTTAATACCAACAACACCTAATTTTTTAAATGGGTGAGGAGTAGTTTTTTTAACTGTCAAATCGCCTACCAGCTGATTTTTGCATTGTTTAAATATGTTTTAATTCACTTGAGGTGTGAATTGGCAGTTGATTTAACTGTCAAAACAAATAGTCAATTGTAAACATTGAAAAATATACAAATTTATAAAACTTGCTATGTATTTAGGCAAATCAATTGGTTGTAAGGGAAATTTTTAAGAAAAAATGTGGGAGTTTGGCAAATTGCAGGATAATGGGAGAGGACTCAGATTAAAGGTATTGATCCCAGGGACTCAAGGAAAATAGCATTATTTCCAAAAATTTACCAGCAAACTACAAATAACGTAAAACATCCCTCGTAATAAAAGTAAGGGGATTTAAAAAGTCTGTTTTGTTTACATCAAAACATATGATTAAGGGTCTTAGTTTGTTTAAAAACTGACAAGTGTTTCTTCTAATGTTGTTTTATTCTCCTCAGCATAAATAGTAAAAATATTAAATGAGGTAGAGTATTGAAACAAGGTTAGGGCTATGACCCTTCAAGCCACCAGTTTGAATATTACTTACATTTAATACATTATAACGATAAATAACAGGCTATTCAAGACTATTTTTTTTATTTATTTGGACTTTACCTATCGCTTCTAGTGTTTAAAACTACACTACGTTTCGGGAGGTAGTTTTAAACACTAGAAGCGATAGGTAAAGTCCAAATAAATCAAAAAATAAATTCAAATCCATCGCTATTATGAGTTTCAAAAATACAGTATTCAAGACTATTTACAACTTTGTATTAACATGGAAACATAACCTAGTTAGGCCGTATTCTTCGTTACTTCTTTCTTTATTTTCTTCTCGTTTTTGTTTTTTGTGGTCTTTTATTTAACCTCCTACTAATAATAATGAGATGGTTATTTCTAGTCAACTTACCCATTTTCACTAACCAGCGATTTGCTTGGGGAGTAGAAATGGGTAAGTTGGTAAGTGATTCAGTAAAAATATCTATCTATAATAAATCTAGCAATGTTATAAACGTTAAATTAAAATACTAATATAAATCTTATATGGCTGGATTCGACTAACTGAACTATTACTTAAATAATCTCTGTACTTTTATCTGTGGATTGAAAATAAAACATATTGATTTGTGCGAGTCACTCACCTCTCCCCCGTTTCAAAAATGGGCTTCCAGTTCCTAACTGTTTTAAATACTCTTATGGTGACAATTCCTAACTTAATGCATAACATAATTTGCAAACGCGTAAGATTCAAAATAAAAAAGGAAAGACGAGTAAGAAACGATCTCTAATGATGAAAGCACTTCACAAAGATACTTCCCATTGATGCACAGAAATAATGAGTAGGCCCATGGCGAATTCATCCAAGAATGTGTTGTCTGAAAGGCGCGCACTAGACGCACGGTGCCCCGCTCACACTTGAAAGAGCCATGAATTCTCCAGCAAGGGAGGTTTTTCCATTATTAAACATCCTCTGCACTCTGCACCCAGACATATCGCTCGCATGTTCCCTTTCATACATGCTGCTGCTTGTTTTTAGCATGCAAATGCATTCGTATATGTAGTGTTTATAGCAGCTTTTAAATTATGTATCATGTTCACTGTTTTACTATCATAAAGGAAATGATGGATTTATATGTATGCGTACTGGGGAATGCAACTATACTAAAGGCAACACATTTTTTGTAGTTTATATAAAACGAAATGAACTATATACTTGTTGCTCGAACGCGAGGGTTTTTGTTTCATCTTAGATTTGTGTATAGTTAGCTTTAACGACTGCATTGTCATTTCAGTGTTGTGTGCATATTCAGTTTCTGGTATATCTTAATGCAGTAAATGTGTACAACATAGCATAAACAGCTGTTTTAGAAGATAATTAAATTATAATTAATCTCTAGTTAGTCTTATGGGCAAAACACTAAACTTGAGTACGGCCTGTGCCCTGAAGGATGGACGTACACAAGAATTAAAACCACTATCAACCGGCGCAATTTAGTTATGCCTCACCGTTCGAAATCAGGTTGGAAATCAGAGGAGTGTTTTGTTTTTGTTTTTTTTATTTTTTTACCTTAGCGTATTGCAGATATAGACAATTTGTTATGTAGTGTCAAAGAACATGAATACCGTATTTTTGATCAAACTAATATGTTTTAAGTAAACATAATTTAGAAGTTTGTTTCAATAGTCAGCCAGGATTTATTAAACTTATATACTCACACATATAATTTGTCATTTCAACTTTATTTAATAAATATAACAATACGATTCACTGATACACGTTTAAAAAAATGTTATTTGGCACTGCCAAATACGTTCATAGCTTATGTAACCGGTACGATAAAGAATTGTAAGGTTTTAATTTTTTTGAATACCGTCGAATGTCTATGTCGTTGGATAATCATTGGCCCTAAAAGTTTTTAACCCACTTCAACCAACATTTTTCCCCCTAACGGTCCCGGCAGCTGAATTCCCCGCGATCAGAAATGTGAAAATGCCACACGATCGCGATAAGTGCCTCACTGGAGCGGTCCTGGAGTCGTGCGGCCGTAAAAATCAATAAACCGCGGTGGGACAATGCCATATGGAGGAATGAGCGAAATGCTGAGGGGCTGTTACAAGGCTTTTCAATTAACCTAACCTACTTGTGGCGCGGCCGCGATTTTTGACATTTGAGTCGCCCCGCCGCCGCGCCGCCCCGCGCTGCGCGTCTTTCCAAAACCCATTGATTCGGAGGAGTGACTCTGCTGTATGTGTGATCATTAATAAGTGGAGCGCTACGCCTAACTGGTGTGGGATATTGACCTCCGTGGATATAGGACGAGTGAAACTGTTTCTGTACGTTGATTTAAGGTATTAAGTACTTTAGTAGGTCAAGACATATGGTCATTTATGTTATAATCAAAAACTCTAACTAAAAACTGTGTATAGCTTGAGACAATGAGGTACGACACCGTACATATGTTTGTGTAAACTTGTCAGAACAGATCAGAGAAATAAAGTTTAACTGATAATGAGTTTGCTATTAACTTTTAATGGTTGTCATTATATTTTAAATATTATAACAATGTAATTTTCTTTCAAAGTCTGCCAATTCTTATTTTTGACTATTGATGTCTTCTTAATCTTTTTGAAGAGGTTGAAATTATTTTCTATTAATAAATTCAGAGTTTATGTTGCTTTCATTCAATGACATAATTTTGCTAAATTGTAATTGCAAGTCTCGATAGAAGACTTTATATCAGAATTTCCTTCCGGATTACATTTGTCTTTCTTGTTCAAGCGTGAATAATATCGTGTACATACTAACTGAATTATTGTAAGGGAAAGCGGCCCTAACCCTACAAATTGTGTTTGTCCCCCGGGAATCAAACCCGTAACCCCTAAACCGAAGTGCAACACGCTAACCGTACGCTAGCGGATCGATTATACGCCCCAAAGTCTAAACCCTGCATTTATTCGGCAAATATCACATTATGAAACAGTCTAAGGTTTCTTTACCTAAAATAATATTAATAAAACAGTCTGTAAACTTTTATCAGAGAAAAACTCGCTAGCCTATCAGTTTATCCTCTTGGATTTCGTTGCAAGAGCTCACGGGTTCGATTCCCGAGGTATTCATATGACAGTGACAGGTTTTGACCGTTGTCCTCGAACAAAACTCCCGCTGGCGTAGATAAGGAAAAAACTTGAAAGGATAGTGAATCGTATCAATGATCCTAAACAATGAACACGTCGCTCCTATAACGTGCGTGTGGCAGCTGCCCTATTAACCCGCGATCCTGGATATTTATCATGATTGCGTGCAATTTCGGATGTTCCGTTCGCTAAGCCCGCTACTGTTCGGCTGAATATATCATTATAAAATTAAGACGTTTTCGCCCATTAGGTTAATAACAGGGTTCGCAGGAAATGGGGTTTATTTTAAATATTTCACGAACAAACTCCGCTTATTTCGCTAATATCCTGTAGAGGAACGGATGCTATTTATATTATATCGTGTGACTATGTGTTGAAATTGTAAATAATTGTACAATTAAATTGTAAAAGTGAGACGGTTACTCAAATTGTTACAGCTTCCCACATTAACCTCATTATTTCGTTGTTCTTTGAGTAACGGGAACTCATTGCGCAAATGATCGTCACAACCCTCAACGAATTAGTCAATATATATATTCATACTTTTAAGGTCAACGATCTGAGTTTAAGTAATGACATTTATTGTTTAACAAACTGTTATTTGGTAAGTATTATTTTAGTGGTAGGTCTATTCTCTAACATCAGTTTTAAGCAGAATAAGTCGTGGTTATATGCAGCTAAACGAGGCCCTATAAATTATATATGAACTAAACTAGGGTATGAAAGAAGGAAAATAAATCCAATATAGGGAATTTATCTTTCAGAACCCATATATTTTCCTTTCATGCCTCAAGATAACTACTCTTACCCTTTTGAGAGTCGACTGCTTGCAATTTCTTCCTCACATCGACGTCACAAAAGTCATTCACATCGAAGAGTACCTGTTGTGGACTGCACTTAGTAGGTAGTAATAAACTTGCTGCTGACCTATGAGTTGGTTTAAATATGATCTGTGTGCGCATATGAAAGCTCAATGCATAGAAACTTAAATGCTATTTACTTTTGAAGTTTGAGTCTTCCTTAATCTACTACAAATTACCATTCAATCCACAACAAATTGTTAGTAGTAATTGAAGTTATGTTTCTTTTAACGGGGTTTTCGTCCCTTACAATGTAACCAAGGAAATATAACTTTTAAAATATCTAAACACTGTTGCGATGATATTTTAAAATTTATGGCTTGGACCGTATTATGTTGCAAACTTTGTTGTGTGGTAATGAACTCACCGTAACCCTTTATACTGTATATACTGATTAGAGATTGAACTATTTCAGAGTATATGTTTGTTCATTTAAACTTCAAAACCTCAAATACATATTCAGTAGTAATCCTCCTGAAGTAAATAATTATAAAATATAAAGGAATATGTACTAAATATTTTGTTTGGATCGTGAAGGGAACAAGTCACTGATTAACTATACTATGTAAAATAGTTCGTCTTTAAAGCATAAAATCTCGTTATACAATAATAAATTACACCACTATAAGATCCATTATGCCAGCTACTAAGTACGTCTGATTTATGTAGCGTTCATTTTCAAATTAGACTTTATCCTGCCGCCTTTAGGGTTCGGTTTAGGCCGGTATTAAATTGAAACATTTGTCAAAGAGACGCTGATAAATGGTCAAAAGATTGAAATTTTACTGTCGGCTATATCCGCTTACAGAGGTTAAGTAGGGGAGCAAAAACCGTGGCCAGGGGGCGTTTAGGGGGGGGGGGGAGTGTCCCACGCTGGCGGGAAAAAGCGGGCCGCAGGAACTGCACTATCGGGTTACTTCTGGTCTAAATGGTAAACAACCCACTTGTGAAGTGTTATAGAGTGCTAACCATTATAGAGTGTAAAGTCGCAGGAATCACACATTTGCCTTATTGTTTTAGTATGATCATGATTTTTTACGTGCTTTATGTATAGAGTAATCTAATCATATTTTTATGCAATTTCACTAAATCCAAAACATCCAAAAACTATTTCAAAAATATTTTCAGTTGTAAATAAATGTTTTGAATAAGATTTTTTCACTTTTTTTAACTTCACTGTCTTACAAGGAAATCCCATACTTATAGTATAGTAGTTGTAGTTTATTTCAATATTTTAGCCAGTATTCCACATTGGGTTTATCATTCTTAAGATTGGATTGCATCTTGAGGACAAACTAGGATAATGTGAAAATGTATACTTTGACTAAAAGAAAATTTTAGCTAAAAATGTCAAAATCGTTTACTCTTGAAAATATACGAAAGTAAAATGATGATGGATTTTTCAAACTTTAAAATATACGAAAGTAAAATGATGATGGATTTTTAAAACTTTATTCATTAACTATTTGGACCGGCTTAGTACAACAAAATTCGTAGCCAGCTGAAAACACCTTTATACAAAATTTAAAACCCCTGAAAACAATTTATAGTTTTAATATTCTGTCTTGTATTGATTTTTGTATTGGATGGTAAGGATTATGTTTCGTTTAATGTTTGACCTGAGTAAATTTTTAAACCAGTTTTGAACTGAAATTCGCTGGAAAATGAAGACCTTAAAATATATATATATATATATGTGTGTGTGTGTATATAATTTTTTTGTATCAAAGATTAATATGATTCAAGAACAACAGCAATACTCTATTATATTTTGCACTTAAATTTGTACTAAAATATGTATAGGACATTACTTTTTCATATATTAATTGTTAATAATATGAAATTGAATGGTGGTAATAAAACACAGAATGCGAATGGTACGGTGACTGGTTATTATTTCCCTATACTGTACAGGAACTAGATTACATTTGTACAAAATTAGATACACGCTTTTATACATTATAATACAACGAACCTAGGCCTATAACGTACACTTACAATATATAAATTACATGTAAAAATAGTTATGTAAGAAGCGTCACGTATCGTTCGACAAGAGCTATCAGTCGTATGTAGTAATAAAAATCTAACTTTGCATAATCACAATTTGATCATTATTATTCGAGTTGAGCATTTCGACATGCTCAGTCTATTCCTACGGCCAGGCACACGATCTCGCCTAGCTACCAATATCACAATTGCAACAGTACTGTTACAAATTATACAATAAATAAGAAAACATACAAAAATGAGAAACTAACTTAAAATCTGAACACAAAGTATAACCCTAGTCGTATAACTGTATGCTTTTGGCACAATTTAGTACGTTTTCCGTTGTAATATCTTATTGGCTTTGTAAGCAAACATTAGTATGTTAGTTTAAATGGATACATGTACACAAATATATGTTGATTGCAGAACGACAAATTTCAAATATAAAATAACTTTTGATTAGCATCGAATGTCTAGTTTTAACCATGGGATGTAATTAAAGACTTCTTCCTAGACTTAATTTCACCTATCCTGTATTTGCATGAGAGATGGTAAATATATATCAAATATAGTACAAGGACATCGATTTTGAACAGACCACCAGTCATCATTGGGCCTAAAGACTCATCCGATCTATTGAGAGTTGTGACTGGTCGAAATCGATAGCTACATGTCATAGTTTAAATACATTTACCGTCTAGTATGCAAATGTGTATGAGTATAAATATACTCTTAAGTGTCGCAAGACGTCTTTAAGTCCATCCCTTTATAGTACATTCAAAGTAAAACTAAAAATAATTTTCTTTTCTTTTCATACCTTGGTAATAAATCTGGTAATTATTTCATGCAATTCTTTTAAGTATGAAAAATGACACAACAAATGTATCTTGTCACTAAAAATTTGGGTTTCAAAAATTGCACATCAATAATGTATTTAGAATGAAATAAATAATCAGTAAAATGTTACAAAGGCATACCTAGCAATAATTCAACACAATTGTAACAACATTTTAAAGTATTTAAAGCACCTTATTCTTTCAATGAAAAAAGTTAACAAATACCGTATTTTAGACATAAAAAATACACTGTTTTTGACAATCTTTAGCGGATTCGATGAGCTAGCACAACGCATAAACGCTTAGTAAACCACACTTACTCAAAAAATCAGGAACATTACACAAAAACGCTTAATTAAAAAAATACATACATAAACGATAATAAATATAAAAACACGTATAAATATCAATATAAATTGGAATATAAGTCCGTTATAACTATGACTGAACAATAAATTATGCTTGACGAGATAAACAGAAGCGACGATAAAAAAAGATGAGGACGATCAGATCTTAAGTTACTTCGTTGACTTAACGTATAAGAGCACAAGTCCAGACTGCCAGAGGTGGTTCAGCTCGCCTTATCTGTAACAGGAAACAACAGTATTAGAGGGGGAAACAAGTTAAAATGCAATGTTATAGTTGATTTATAATTCCTTTGTACCTGACTCATGGAACAGCTCTATTGGACCACCAGGCAGTAAGTAAAGATAAATTAACTATACACATAGAAGCAACACACAATAGTATAAAATAAAATATTATAGCTAGTAAACAGAAATATATAATATGTTTCATTAATAGTCATGCATTTCAGAACAAAGTACCGTTAACGTTTTAAAGAACGAAGGCTTAAACGAAGTGCTGTTAACGTCATTGTTTGATTTGGGCTGGGTATGGCAAAAGGTGTAACCATAAGTCGAGACATTTAGGAAGAGGGTTTGCAAACAACGTGATAGTATCGATAATAATTAGAGAAAATATTTAACAGATGTGTCAACGAATAAAAGTGTATAAACAATAGACAACTAAACAGGAGGAACATCTGTAAATAGGAACAAGTATGAGGATAAAACAAAACTGTAACATTGGCGTAAAGATTATTACTTTATGAAAGATTAATGAAATCGTAATTAATAAACACTAATAATACACCACATAACATCGACGTAGAAGAGTAAATTGGTATAAATTACGATTCGCTAACACTATAAATTAAAACCTCCCTTTAAAGTCGTTAACTCAGTTTTGTTTGATTAAACCTTTTGGAACGAACTGAGCCAATTGAACGATGTTTATTGAACAGCCTACTTAAACAATCTCATTAATGGCTTAATACAAATACATGTTCAGTAATTAATTATCGCTAATGGACCATTGCATTCTACCGATTGTTATACTGTGGTATTTACACCATGTCGTAAACCGCTGGAATGGACTGACGGGATGCGATTGCGCCGAATGTTTACGCCGACTTAAGAGCCGCTTCGATCACCGAGGTAATGATTTTTAATCGAGATTTCATGGCGCAATTTTATTACCGCCATTAAATTGATGTAGGAGGCTGGTCGTTGCTTCTGTGCTATCGGGTAATCAGATTTTACCAAAGTAGAATTCCGTTCACCTCGCACCTCGCTTTAATTGTTGATAGTTTTGATTGTTTTACCTTTAATAATATTTTTTATAAATAAATAGTTATGCTTGTGAATAACGTTTAAATAAACCTTAAATAGAACTTTGTGTGGATTGTACCTAGTCTTAATTTGTAGGTAGCAATGAAGTCGAAAGGATGATGTTTTTGGCATTCTGTTTGACGAGGCGGGACACGGAACAACAATTCTCGATACAAAAGTGTTTTAAACAACATCACAATTTTAACTTTGATAATAAACTCGCGGCACCAAACATGCAGAAGAACGATATCGTATTATTAATTACACTATCTTTAACCATACAAATGTCAAAACGTTATCGATGTGCATGTACCACTACGCGAATTTAAACTCTCATAAAAACCTAAGATATATTTTTATAAACGCCTCACACCTTCCACGCAACTCCGAACTTATGAAATCACTTTATCGCTTCAACATCCAGTTTTATAAGGTGCATAAAAAGGGGTTAAAACGATCGATAAATAATACTCGCAGGTACGAGAGTCAAATAAAATGCAAAAAGGAAGGCGTTTAGCCGCGATAACGCCGACAGGTATTTTTATCCGTTTTTATGACATCCCACGAGAAACCAGTCCACGGCTTAGCGTTAGACGCCGCGGACATCATAAATCGCGGGTCGGGGACGCCGCACGATTCGCCCCGTCCACGTTCCGTCCGCACCGCGTCAATTAATCGAATCCGCAACGCTTACGGCTTACCGGGCACTGGCGTGTAAAATAATTAGACCGGCCCGACGATATATTATCGTATCAATTTCGTTCTGGACACGATTAACCCTTGTCCGCGGACGAAACTGGGTTTAATGGATTTCTGAAAGTATCGCCCCCGGAATCTGGGAGGCCGCCGCCAGACACTAATGGGAGCTCGTCGCGGCCACGGAGACTAAGAGGCTCCTGTCACGCGTGTCATGGTAGGCCCAATCAGTGAGGAAATGAGTCATGGGCAGATCGGTGTGCAGTCTACCACTCGTTTTAGCATGTGGAGAACACCCTGTGTGTTATGCAGTAGGATGTGTCAGCGTGTACCGCTAATCATGTAACGCGATCCCACACCAACCCTAGCAGAGGACGGATGACAGCCATTCCTTACTTTCGTCTCATTAGGTTCCCCCCGAGCGGGATGAGGTACATTTTTCTTGACGTCTCGTCTGGGCTCAGTTGCTGGATGTGGTTGCAGTAGTTCCCTTCCGTTTGTAAATAGGAAAATTGTGTACACAAAGAGTTGCTACATCTTTAAGTATGCTCGCGGTCAGCATGCTTATATATCATATTGGACGAGTAGTCATTAGATTCAGTTCCCCATAGACCTTCCTTTTCAGTGAACATAAATTATCTAATTTTAGGGTTATTTTTCCGATTTAAGGTAGTTTGAAAAATAAATAAACCATAATACCTAAGGCTAAGAAAAATATTACTGAAAAGCATTATAGACTTTTTATTTCACAACTGTTAGTTCTATACTGAACTCGATTAAAAATCGGAGCCAATCCAGAAGAATAAATACAGATCATAAATATTAATGGTAGGTAAAACTACTAAAGTGCCAATAAACATCGTGAAAACTAACTGTACCGTTTACAACGAGTGGCGCAGTACAACGAGCACAGTACTTTTGAAAATCGACCACCACTCGAACTAGAGAGGAGCACTTGACCTAGCAAGCCAATAATTCGTTCTTCTTTTCACGATAAAAGCAAAACCACTGTTGTTCTAGGACTGTTCAATTACTTACTGACAGCAGCAGTAACCAAGTGCGCCGATAACACACTGGGTATTAATAAACTGAATACAGCAAGCACTTGATATGTTTCAGTAGAGTGTTTTTAATTCCGAAACTACAATGGTACCGATTCAACAGCCAATATATTTAGTGTAAAACGGAAACAATAAACCCACTGAATGAGTACTTTTCAAAAACGATAATCTCTTAAACAATATTTTCCTCAAATCCGGGATATCTCTTCCCTATTCTCTTATAGTCTCCACTATTACACGAATATGCATAATTAATTCGTGAACTTTATAAAAATAAAGGTGGCACCCCTATGAACTAGTTACTTACAAAATGTCTTCCTAATGATAATCTATCGGCATTAGGCTATTTCACTTGCCTAATGTTTAGCCTCTTGGACTTCGGTTCAAGGAGTCACGGGTTTGATTCCCGTTGTCCTTAAAAACAATTATGGGTTGGATGGCTTTCTCTCGAGAACGGTAAAGTACTAATTAAAAAATGTCGTTAGTGTTAAAATATCAAAACAAAACAGTACAATGGAAAACCATTCTTCTCGATTATTGACAAGACAACTCCAATTAAACAACTTTGTTAATTCGATAACCACATCCTTTTAATTTTATTTGGGTAGATCGCTGTTTGAATTATCTTTCCCCGGAAAATTAGACTTAATAAAAAATTGGACAACTCTTGAAACTTTAAAACCTATAAAATGTTTTTGGGACTATAACCTATAAAACAACCCTTTTTGGGACTATGAACAAACAAGTGATACAACCTATGTTGTGAGACAAGTCCACACTTCCCTTCTGCTACGTCTTTCACGGCTACTTGCAAGTAGGTGTGAAACAGACCAAAACAGTGATGACAATGTAAGGTTACAACCGACAGTAAAACTGTATTTGTATTTCGGTTCTTACCGTTCGAGACGGCCTCGAATACAAATTGTCCTTATTCAAATCCCGCTTCCGCACGCAACAACAGCTGAATATGAAACGCTGTTTATTTCTTTCTTGATAGCTACTGGCGAGAAAAGTGGCTTCGTTTCTGCGTGATTGCAATCTCGGGAGGAACGCGAATCGGTTTCGTGGATTAATTTTTGTAAGCATGTCAGCAAAGACGGGTTTACATTTAGGAATTGCATGCAATAATGAAAACAATTTTAATAATTTTTCCGCTACTTTAATGGCTGATTGTACTTAAGTAAGTAAATTGATTGGATAAAATTGTAATCTAAATCAGAAGGATTTACATGCACATCGTTAATTTAGTGATTGCCATATTAATTCGTCTAATGCATTGTCATTTCCTAGACATATGTCATTATTCAGATATAACATCTCTGATAGACCCTTAATAGCGGTTACAGCCTCGAAACGGTCACTTATAATATCTAGCTATAACGAACCGAGTCTTTTGCATTCGATCGATAACCATTATTAGACAGATAAGGAATGATCGATTAAAATTACCATAATTCGAATCCGTCGTTAATGACAACGTAGCGCAGGACACGCATCGGTCGGCCATCTTCCCGCGACTACGACATGCGCTCTAATTATACACAATATCGACACGTTAATTTTTCACGCGGCGCGACAAGTGCGCGAATCCATTAGGGTAATTAAAACCGATGACGTCGCGCGCGAATTGAATTCGTTAAAAGCATTATTATTCGTGGCTCGTTGCCGGTTTTACGTCGTAACAGGAGAAATTATACGTAATATATTAAAATGATTTCGTAATTAGGGAATTAAACAACAATCGCAACGGGGACAGGGCCAAATTGCCGGGTGAGGAAGACGTATGAAATGCTCGCGCGGGGTATAATAACACGTTATCGAAAACACTCGATGTATAATCATTCAAAATCCTGTTTGACCTGTCTTCTGGTACAAAATAAAGAACGAGGGTCCGGCCGGTTATTACGGAGATTGCCGGTAGTTCTATTACAGAAGTCGTCTCCTCTATCAATTAATATACGCGGCCAACGGTGCCGCAGGGCCTATTAATAATGCCGCGGGGTTGCGAGGAACCGTACGGTAGCCGCTCCTCCCCGGCACGCAGCGTCAGCGCTGCCCCTCGTAATAACCTCTTTGTTCGGCCGGTATCAACACGTCGCTCGGCCAACTGGATCACTGCTTGTTAATGAGGGTGCACGCTAATGCCTCGCTTGGTTGTTGCTAATAATTAACGAGAAAGAGCGGTCCCAGACACGTTCGGCGTCGAGTGGTGAGTGGTGCGGTTGAAGATGCGTTTCGAGCGTGTAACACTCCGAGATACAAGGAGCTCTTTATCCTCGCCGCTGCGTTGACATCTGGAGCCGATGTTTTTGTCACATGTGGCGGCGGCGGGGGCCTCTCACTGAGGACGGATAAATTGGGGTTTTTTCTCGGACTTCTAAGCCGCTTTTTACACTGCCATCTTAAAATCCCATAGTGATTAAACATGTTCTGTGATATGTTTATATATTGACAGCTACAGAATCGCTGATAAGATATAGTTTTTAAACGGGATTTTATTAATATTTGAGAAAGGATAACTCAAGTTTTGACATTTAAAAAACTTTGACCTATTTTTTATAAAACGAGTAAAAATGTTTGTAACACTATAATGTCCATATTTAACGTTTAAAGTATGAAAGAGAAACATTCACCCGGTTTCAAAGTAACCTAACGCAACCACAAAGCTTCCAAATGCGATTTGACGTAAAAGAGGTGGCTACAGAGACAATGGAGAGACAAATTGAAGAATAATAAACAAACCGCAATGACATTTCACCGCAGCCGTTTGACGTCGAGTGTATAAACCTCGAGAGAGTAAAAAGACCGAAAGCTCGAAAATATTTGAATGGCTTCCTCGCACAAAGAGGTTTCTACAGACGGGGTGAATAATGTTTGTATTCAGAATTAACGAAATAATGAAAGACAATGTGGCCGGTAGCTGAAACGGTGGAAAACAAACAATAGTTGGTAGTGGTTTCGGAATTATCATACAATGCTGTGCATTTCCATTCCGACCTTGTACAGACAAATAAATATTTTATACTCGTGTTCGGCGAAGATAATTCGCACGCGGTTTCACGCGAGACAGGCCGGGGCGTGTGCGGTGGCGGTGAATACGCCACTCATACGCAGCTTTACAAGTTGGCCCCGCATACATTTATTCATTCGCTGCACCACTTCTTTGAAGAATACCAACCCGACCGTCTGCCTCTGTTTCATAAATTTTTCACAAGCCTAACTTCCATCGACCGCCTCTAATTAGGACGGTTTCATCTTCCCGTTCTCAACAGCATTTTGCTTCGTTCTGTTTTCCCCTTCACCAAACGCGCGTTTCACTTGTCAAGTTTAAACTGCAATTAGTGTTATGATCTAGTGTATTCTTTCAGCCATTTACAGTAAACCCCAAATTACGTTTAAACTTAATTGGTAAATTCAAAAAGAATTTAGAACTGGATGAAAAAAGCCTGAGTTTTTGTACAGTTCAAGATAGGAAACTATATAGATAGTTCACGTGACACGTGAAGAGTTAGTGACAACTCTGATTTTGTAATTGTGTAGCCAGCAATAATTCATCATAGTAGTAAATACCTATTACACTATAGCAGTTCAATCAGGGTTTAAACTGTATTAACTTACTGTACATTTGAAATAATTCGGAAATTAAGTTGTCTAAATATATTACATATTGGTGACTAATAATTTCATCATGAAATATTAATAACAACTGTTTCAAATATGTAAAGGAACTCGTTTTTATCTCTGAAGAATCTAGAAAAGTTCCATAAAAGCTTTTAGTTGCGAAAGTGTGACGAGCGAGAAACAAGTTTTCAAACAATTCACACCGGCAACAAACGAGTTATTCAGCGCGCTCTCGACGATAAAGGGAGGAATACAAGATGTAACTAGATTTTAAAACTCATATATTTCCCTAAACTGACAAAGAAGGTCGTAATAAATAAAATGAGAGAAGGAGCGGGCATTAAAGAGTCGTCGTTACAACTTGGCGGGTCGCAGCATTGTGAAGTTGCCGCTTCATTTCGCGTACCTTCCACGTGCTAAATTACTCAAAAAAGCTTTGATTCAAAACTCACGGCCGGGATTGCTACAGAGTTAATCGAATCGCACAATATTTCAATCTCAAAGCCGTCCCATTACATCACTTGAGCTCTTATACATTCCACGATGAAATTCTCTTTCACTCTTTGTCAAAAAACTTTGGATTTTTTACGGAGTACGGAGACCAGACGACTTTTTCCGCTCGGCGCAACCCTTGAATCATTCCCACCCCGTTCCAGATAAAAGAGATCTTATCCTATATAAAGACCGCTGGGAAGAATGGCCTCAATGCGGCCGATCCTTTATGAAAGCCGGGCTTAGAAGCCCATCTGGAATAATTCTGGATGAAAGACCGGATGATTTACCTTTCAAAATATTGTTCCCGGGTCGGCCGCGGCATCCCTCATGAAAAAGAGCGGTTTATATAACTGGACAAGGGTTTAATTTAAAAACGAAATTTGTTTTTTCACTGATGTAATATAACGATGGAGCTTTTTCAATATTTCCTCTTTGGAATATATTAAAAAGCCTCGTATTTACAACCAACTTTGTACACAAAAGTATACAAATATTACACATTTTAGAAATGATTACAAACTAAGTTATTTTATAAATATTGGAAAGTCCATTTTCAATAAACATTCGATAATTTTTATATACCTATAAGATTCTGTAAAATATATAAATTAACATTATTGACTCCTTCCTTGGCATAGTTTCGATGATATCCTAAACAAAAAAATGTATTGCACTTATTAAAAGGAGATTTTTAACTGGTAACACGCCAAACGTGGTATAATGGGACTCTTATAATTAATCTATTAACCATTTAACATTACACTAGACCAACCTACCGGCGGTGATTACTGTAGTTCAAACCTTGACTGAAACAATTGTTTCACAATTTCAACATTTTCAACAATATTTCAACAATTGTTTCTATAGCGGAGTAAGCCTATCCGCTATAGCAACTCACTCGACCGAGACACAAAGCGAAACAGCAATCACCACAAACGTAGCAAAACCTACAATTGAATGTTTGTCGAACGTAATGCCGGGAGAAATCGCTCATTAAGGGCCCTACACACTATACGTTTTGCGGTCCGGCCGTCGGACACATTGCTATATAGGCCGGACCGGAAAACGTATAGTGTGTAGGAACAAATTTCTGGCCGGATAAATATGAACTTGCAATCAGTTTTCAGCCAGTTTTTGACCAAATTGGACAGTGCAACGTACGATCGCTTGTCCGGCCTCGGGATTTTATCGTGCTCCATCTCCCCACAAAGGATACGCTTCATCACTTTTTCCCTTTTCTTTAATACTTTTCCATGCATGTAAACTTTTTTCCGATCGTTTGTGATATTGGATTTGTTACGTTTAATAAACTATTTGACGTTTTAAGATGACCGAAAAATAGTCCCACTACTTATATGATTTATTTGATGATTAACATAACCCAGTTTTGATTACATGAGTAAAAATATAGTTTATTAGTGAAGTGCTCCATAACAGTTACCATTAGCCCTGCACACTCACAATGTTCAAATTTAAGAGGGGGCATTAAAGCTGTTTCTTTGGGAAATAGGAGTAGTTTAGTTTAAATTGTATATTAAACAAATAATAAATAGAGAAGGAACGCTATACCTACCCTGCAGAATCGTCGTTCCGAGTTCAAATATAGAAAGAAGTAAAAAGAAGATACACTGCTTTATGTTTTGAATAGTTTTAGTGATTGCCGGAAAATGCCTCCCTTCGCTACATTAGGCCTACTACTTCTTCCGGCCTGCAGTGTAACCTGTATCGTGCCCCCGCGGTATTGTAGACGTGTCACTGGTATCAGAAAGTTATTGTGTATTGAATGAAGGAAGTAAATCACAGTGTTTAAGTGCCGTGTGATTATTGTCGTCCAGATAAACTTGTGCAAAAGGTTTTTTTGTGGAACTACGTTTATTAAATTTTACCGTAGAATACAGCATTGTATTTTAAAAATACAATCTGTACAGTTATTCTACGTTTTTAGTATTAACTTTTGTTTACTTAGTTAATCATAGTGAATTGTAAATAAATGGAACACGTGTCAACACGGCAGAGCCAGGCGACAACTGAAAATGCAGATATTAAAAATAAATGCAAAGCTAGCAGGTGGCGGGAAAAATCACGAGGCCGGCGCTTGGTCGGATAGTGTGGAGGCACCGTCCGATCTAGTACGTACGATCACCCATACGACGGCCGGACCGGAAAACGTATAGTATGTAGGGGCCGTCCGATCTAGTACGTACGATCACCCATACCGACGGCCGGACCGGAAAACGTATAGTGTGTAGGGGCCGTCCGATCTAGTACGTACGATCACCCATACGACGGCCGGACCGGAAAACGTATAGTGTGAAGGGGCTTTAAGGTCACCCAGCCAAATCACAATTACTTCAAAGCAAAAAACCTATAGTCAAACCTTCCTCGAACGTAATGTTGGTGAAACCTCCCATTGGGTCACCTAACAAAATATTAGCCTAATTCCGCAAAAACAAAACTTGGAGTCGAGCCTTCGTTGAAAATCGAGAGCGAAACCTCCTAGTAGGTAACCTAGCCAATATGCAATCCCGCAAATGCAAAACTTACAGTCATACCTTCGTCGAACATTGCGAGCGAAACCTCCCACTAGGTAACATAGTCAAATCACAATTCCGCAAATGCAAAACTTAGAGCCGAACCTTCGTCGAACATTGCGAGGGAAACCTTCCATCAGGTCACCTAGCTAAGTCGCAATTACCGCGGACGCAACCTAGAGTCGAACGTCCCAGGGAAACTTCCCATTAGGAGAAATTGAGGGTTGAGGAATCTTGGCCATGAGAGCAACCGAGGTGTAATTGAATCGAAAAGTTGCACAGCTGCAGGCCCAACGCCTCCACTGGCCATCGGCCTCAGTAATCGGACTATTATAATGACGGTTGCCGGACACCGGGTTATTATAGGGGCCGGCCTTGATTGACACGGGGCCCGCCGGACACATCTGGGCGGTCCGGGCGCCGCGGCCGCGTCCGGCGTTATGAATATTGATCTCGGGCCCGGGAATGTCGATGGTGATACCCGGTTGTAACCTATGCTTGGCCGGCTTCCATCTAGGAGAATAATTCAGGGCTTTTAGGAAGAGCGAGGTCGCTGACGCGGTTCGGCAGAGTAGCGGGATAGGAGTTCATCGAGAGTGGCCGATGTTGGGAATTCGTACGCTTTCATACAAATTTCATACGGAATTGATTAGTGAAGTAGTATTTGAGGTTGACATTGTTAAATAATTTCTTTAGAGTCCTGTTTGAACGGCCTTTTAAACAAAATACTGCGAGGAATACTACAAACCCGTTATTTTAAACAATTTTGTAAATAATTTTAAAATTAAAAGCTTAACTATAAACGTTAAGTCAACTTGTACAATTGTGTTATTAGAGCACCTCGAATCATAAAATATATAGATCATATACCTGAACTGTAAAATGATAAGCTACAATGAATCTATAAAGAAAGTTTTCAAATTTTACGAATATTGGCTCCTCGATCATCGGTTATTGGCAACCGAATCCTCGCCACGATTCCACCCGCGACCCTGTGACCTATTGTGATCCTAGACTCGGCCAATGACCCAGGGCATTCTTCTAGTTCCCAGAAGTTCAAATCGTAATATACCGCCAAATGTTTACTATCCATTTCAGAACGGCATTTCACCCGAGAAAGCTCTCGATGCTTTCCTACGATAAGGACTATAAAGCATTCTTGAATAACGAAACACAAGATTAATCACATCATTCCTATTGATCTTATCGAGGTGCTTTCAAACCGCGGTGGAACCGAATGAAAACATTCTTAACAAAACTAATGATCATATCGAACTTTTTCTCCTATTTACGCTCTCAAAATATCCCGAATAAACTGAAAGGTAATTAATTATATACGTAATCGGTTTCTTATTGAATAAATTCACATCTTTCAAAGTAGGACAAGACCCCTTGAGTTTATTTCTACTTAGGAAAACATAATTTGTAATTCGGATTAATGGGATGTTAATTTCAGAGAAGGCAGTTTGGTCTTGAACTTTGATAGCTGCGCAGGTAAAACCTGTAACTCGACCTTAAGGTCGCAGCCTACTGACTGTCCAGTGTTCAAGGTAAACGGCTTTCTATTTGCATTACGTTTTAATAGTTCTGGTTTTAATGAACTTGTGTGTCATGACTAAGGTGGCCTTTGCCGACAAGTGTATGATTATGAATTATTAAACTGGTTCACCTATTCCGTCTTAAGGGTTTTGTATTTAAATTAGACAACAATATGTACACTGTATTAATACAAAATATCCTTTAAAATATTAGTAGGTTTGATTTCGTGATTTAACCTCTACAGATTAAAATAGGTTAGTAAATTACCCAATAAAATATTTTAAAACTCGATATGACAACTTCAACAAGAAAACTTATGCAAATACCAATAAATAAATAACACAAATACCCTGTGCATTTCAATGCAGCTAGATAAAAGCCATATTTTAATAACAATATTCCAGTGTTAATGGAAGAGCAATAAAATGTCGGAATATTAATTTCGCAGGAAGCATGGCGGTTTTAAATGAACTCGGCTGAAAATGCAGGTCATGTTATTGGTTTTCAATTAGGCGCTGTTGATTTAGCCGGCGGCAGCGACTGATGAGGGAAGGATCAATCATTGCGGACTCATTTGGTAAACAATTTCCTGGGCGACCTCTTGACCCGAGGACAATAATGTATGGGACTTCGGCCTGGGGCTCCGCTGAATAAATGAGCAAGTTAAATGCTTCGCAGTTGATTTCTCACCGTCAGCCTCTCCGGGAACGTAACGACAAGCTGATGACCTACGTGGATTCCCGTGAGAGTGGGGACGTGGGGATGGCACAACACTTCGGGCGGGACGGATCCTTTGGTCGATGAAAGATTTTGGATATGAGTTAGGAAGGGTACAAGCGTAATTTGGATACGAAGGCCACCATTGGAAAAAAGAAGTTAGCTGAAAAAATCAACTAGCCAAAATTCGTTAAGTCAAGCATATTACAGTCAACGGAACAGATTTGATTTCAGATTATGGTTGGAGAGGTGTACGGATCATTGAAAGACATGAAATTATTATGTGTGTAAAATCCAGCTAATAAAGAATGTAGCGTTGTAGGATGAAAAAAAACTTGTAAATTATCTTATTTTGTGTGGTTATAACTGCAGGATGTGTAATAGAACAATCTAACTATATTTTATGTATTTGTGTCGTATATTTAGATAAAATATAATTATTGTAAGAGTCGTAAACTGTATTTTAATACATCCCGTTACATAGTCAGCGAAACTTAATAATCATAATTCAGTCCCGCTTTTGCAAGGCTCTTCGTCCAATAACTCATATCGTCTATAAGACACGGTTAACCTTCAGAACATTCTCTACAACTATCCTGCAGGCAAATAACTTAACGTAGAAACTACAGCAATCGTGTTTTCCCACATATATCAAAGGCCGCTTCCTATTCGGGCGCTACCTAGATATCCGTTACACCTACGCACCGGCCGTGTTATAATTGCCGCTCCGCCCCTCAACTAACGCACCAGCAACCTACATGAACAATCAGATCTCAAGGCCAAACCAGTCTCCTGCAGATATAAAACAACGATTGCACCAGCCGTTCCCACATTTAACACGTAATGCCATGTAAATTAACGGTTTCCAACGAAAACGACGATTTGCATAATCATATTGTATTTGCACCGGTGCGGGTGCACTGCGGAGTGCACGCGTTCGCAAATAACAGCGCGTTCGGTGATTTGAACCGAGTTAATGAGTTTAATTGCTTCTTTTAGAGTAATTGCGCGAACAAACTGGCGAAGAAAGGTATTGAATGAGTCCGAATTTCCATTCCGCCTAGGCTTCATCGGTTATGAAAGGCTACAGCTCGGCGAACTTATTTAATTACCTCCTTTCCATTTGGAATTCTTCGCGTGAAAGAAATTATGACTTTTATTAATTCGAGTAAATTTATGATTCGCGATTTTCATTTAATGCCAAAAGAAACAGTTTTTTCATCGATTATCGAGTTTCTTTTACCGCCTCCGTGTTTAATTATTTACCACGATTTCTATCCTGGCAGGGTTTATGAAAGGTTGCAAGAAGCAGCATAAAACAAATGGCAATCAGAATGATAAAAATACCTTCTTATTAGATCGATTTCACAAACGTGTCTCAGAAACATTTATTTTATTCCCACTCAATATATTATGATATCCCCTTTAAATGTATTATGATGTTCAGTGCAACCAAAGACAGTCGTCAATAAATCAAAGGAATGTGTGTGAGCGTTCTAATGTCCAAATTAAAATAAAGACCGTGGTCGCCGAGTAGTAATAAATTCGCATTAAGAATGGGTTTTGGGAGAGACTCGATGGGGACGGACTGGCTCGCCCAGTTATTTACATAGATCTTTGAGATTCGTTTGAATATCCCAATATGAACGTCATCGACCCTTTACATCGTCCTGCATAATGCATTAGAATTACAGTCATATCATCAATAATTTAATGATGCGCGTCAAAGAGAAGGATGCATCGTTTCGGGAAATGAGAATAACTTGTTTGAAGATTGGTTTAACCTTGTTAAATATTTGCGCGGTGTTTGGTAAGCAAACGAATTGTTAAATAAATTTATATATTTTATCATCAGTTTGTGTACAACTTGATAAAGATATTGTTCACGTGTTTTAAACGTTAAACAGATTCTGCATAAACACTTCTGACAGACATTTTTTTTTAACGAGAAACCCAAAAACGTGTAATCTGTCAACTATGTCCTGCCTTACAACTTTACTCCCGTAAATAAGTTTAAGAATTATAATCCCGTTTTTGACTGCCGATTATATAGCCATCTGTCATCACTAGGTAGGACAATATGAGGTCAGTGTACGACGAGGTAACGAAAACGTCAATTTGCGTTCTATAGTATGTTGTTTTTCCCGCATATGTCATTCACTGCACATTTTATACTTCTTCCAGTGAACATATGAATCTTATTTTGTGGTGAATTTTATACTTCCTGAGATTGTGTCCCATAGTGTTAATTTTCCTTCCACAAAACACTGGGAATATGTTTATATGTTTTAGAACTGTTCTAACAAGAGTGGACAACCCTGAGCTTAATGGCTGTTTAATCTAACGAAGAGATCTAAATATCATAACTCGCCTTCTATACGCCCCTGCAAGGAGGTTAGAACTCCAATACCGATCTCACGATAAAGGACACAAACAGTCCTTCCGCGTGGGACGGAATATCAAATATGATAAAAATGTTAATATTCGAGATGTTATAAACAGATAGAGCGAAACCCTCAACGATCGACTTTAAGACCATAAAACCCACAACACGAAGGGCTCCCTCCGGAGGGGGCTGTGTCAAAACTCGAAACGTCACTAATATTTCAACAAGAACAATCCGGACCTAACTAGGGACGGCGTGGCAGGTTGACAATACAAAGGGTTGCAATGGGAGAGCCGGGCGACCCGCGGGGGCTGGGGCCGAGAGGGCGGACTGGAGATATTTCACGTCACCCCCCGGGGTCAGGGGAGGCAGCAGGAAGGGCGGGTTCCCAACCATCCACGGTCACATCATTAGACACACTTTGATTTACATAACGAGGGGAGGCTGAAAAACCGCTTTCATAAATTCATGGCTTCTGGAATGTTGACAATTGCGGTAAAATTAATTGGACTAATCTGCCTGCCTATGAGCGACAAATTGGCTTAGTTACGCGTCCCCTTACCTGGACCTGTGAGTGCGAGTGCGAGTGCGTGCGCTTGCGGGTGTGTAAATGTGGTAATTGCACACGGTCACTCCGCCGTTATCGACAGCGCACTGCTACATGGTGTGTGGAGTGTAAACCATACAGGCGTTTGATGTGACAAGATTTATTGATTAAACAGGTGTGTTACACCCCTCCCCACCCAACATTACCCCTCACCCCAAACCACTAATTCTCCCTCCCTCGGTATTAGGTCAAATTAATCAGAGGTGAGCATCTTCAGTGGCTGTAACGTTAGTATAAGCTAATCGAATATTAAGACGGCATTATTGAGTTGTTCGATAATTTTATTGCAACGTTATTTTTACTTAAAAATCACAGATAAAATAACTAGTTTTCTATGTTAAATGCATAACAATTCCAACAGAGGTTACATTTTAACTAACTGCATCACAACGGGGTCAACACCAAGAGTAGACATTTTCTGAAGAACTGAGTGTTAAGACAACTTCCAAAAGTTTAAAAACGTCACAACCACAGTTCCAAAAATTCTATTCGAGTAATGCTAAAAATACTTAAGCAATCGAAGCGTGAATCCGTTTTCTCACAAACGTTACTTTTGGAATGCTAAATACGGAAACAAAGACAAACAGACTCATAACGCTAAAATGAAACAAAAACAGTCCTTTATGTCGAAAAGACAAATAGACGGGAGGAAACAAAGGACAAAAGGCTTAAGATTCTAACAAGCTAAGGAGGAGAAATAATGTGTTCGAGCCTAAGCCTTGGTGAGAGAGAGCTTTGTCCGAATTCCCGGAACAATCGCAGTAGGATCGATAGAATCCCTTTAGCCTCACTCGTAAACATTCATAGAAGCACGAGCGTGTTAACTTGTAAATATGTGAATCCACCTTAAATGGTATATTAAAAATAATACATTTTCTTTTTTTTAAAGTCGCTTATAGGTAAAAGTTGTTAAACTAAAGTTTAAATGGTTAATATGTAATGTAGTACCTGGGCTGTAGTACCTGTAATATGTTTAAAAAACCTGGGGAGTGGTTCCTCATAGGTTAACCAATAATTCCTTAATAACTTTCACTGAAGTTTAATCATAAAAGTGCAACGACAAACTAGTCAGATTCGTTGATAAAATAAATATGTTAACCATGTAAAGGAAACTAATATGCACATTAAACTTAATTACTTAAGCTACACTTCCGTTATGTTATGCTAAATCTTGTAATTCAGTACCTAAAATCATAGTTAAACAACGGATTGTTAGTGAAAATTTCAACATATTTCTTACATTTGTAAGACTATTTTAAGTATTTTCATGCAAAATGATATTTTTAAATCGCACATATGGCTTCCTTGTGCCCTTTGATGGGCAACGAAACCTACAATTCAGGGTTGCACCGCTTTTGACGATTTCATGGAAATGCGCATAAAAGCGATGGGCCTATAATTAGAGAACTCAGTGCACCGTCGGTCAAAGCGGCTCATTACGAGAGCATGGAATCACAACGGTCAAGTTCGCCATGCTTGCGGCTCGTTTGAAGCAGAGCGGGCATGTGAGTAATGCTCGATGTTATTACTTCCTCGAAGTAATGACCTGTAATTTTACTCTACAAAAAGCGTTTGAGACAATAACTGGATAGGAAGCGCCCGCTTGCGTGAGCGGCGGACACGCTCTTGGAAGGCTGCACGTATGTAAATATTGACGGTCCTCCCAACCCTGTGTTTATACTTCACAACTGCACTACTTTGTTTGGGAAACGATTAATGAAAGTGAAGTTTGGTTTTTGTAAAATATTGGGAAATTTTATGATTAGCTAACTGAGTGTGTTATGGGTAATTATTGTATGTAAGTTAACACTACATATCGCGATAAGTATGTTAGAAACAAAAGAGCAGAGATCTTATAATAATTATTTAACATGCAAAGTAAAATATTAAACTATCAAATGCAGTATATGTTAATATTTACTGAATCATTTGAAAATTCCAGAATGAAGTAATTTATTTGAACATGATTATTAAGGCTTTATAATTATATGGAGGTTATTCCGGACTGATTGAAAACGCAACCTACCTTATTATCTGGTAGGATCTATTAGTGCTCAATTTGGGGTCTGATATTTTTTGTCGTTTCCCATTAGGAGCCGGTGGGTCCGGAATTTAAAAACAGGCGTTTTCGCTCGACCTCTCCCGAATAGCTCGTTCTTCTTGTACCCTTTGTGAAAAATAGCACAATTTGTGAGAATTCGTTAGTCAGAATATTAACGAAAGAAATATCACGCATCACTAGAAGCTATTTCAGGAAAATTAAATGTAACCAAACAGTGGTAAAAATGTGTGAATGAAAATCGATATGTAAATATTGAATCTCGAGCGTATGATTAAACAAAAGCCCGTCATTTGGCGAATCGTTCGCAAACAGCGATCGGAATGGTGGTTAAATATTAGTTTATTCTTCGGCGGAGAGCACTCAGTCCTACATGTATTGACTGGCAAATTGAGGTCGAGCGGGGGTGTAGAATATGAAATATCGAAAACAACAGCTGTTACAACTAACAGAATTAAAATCGTTACATATACATTACCGGAGCAATGAATATACATTGTCCCGGCATGCGCCGGCAGCATGAATAAATTTGCTTCTGTTATTCTACTCCGCGGGGTCGTAAGCTAATGGTGAGTTATCCGCAATGAAATAGGCAATGGATTCCTGCTACCGCATTTTCTACCATTACATCCTCTCGTGGCCGCCGCCGCTTCATGCTGTCTAATTTGAATCGGCCTGGACTTCGCGGGGGGTCCGACCACTGCAGTTGTACGAATAATAACGCCTCCTGATTTCACGGAAATCTGGACGCACTTATTACGTGCAGGGTAAAGTTTAAATCGTGTAGCTACTTAAAAAGTAGTAAATTTGAAGGGTAATTTGGGTGTCACGATGTGGAATTTGAATGTGATTTAAGTTTTTCAGTTTCTACTCGTAATGATTAAATAATTTAGAGTAATGTTGTGTTTAATATTACTAAAGTTTAGTTTACCTAAGAATTAAAGGCTTTTAGACGACATTTTTCACCTTAAAAATGTGTATTAATAGAATTACATATAATTAAATAATGTTGCTTATCGCAGGTTTATTCTAACCTCATGGCTAAAAACTTCCAAGCAAAACTCGATATTTTACCGATCCGAAACTTCCAACCCTCCTTACTGTTAAGGTTTAAAACTTTATAAACTTTTGAAAAAGTATTTCTTCCTTACAACGTCACGATAATTAAGCATTACTCGGGTTTCTCATTACCCCGAGTTTAAAAAAATGCAGTCGGAGCAAAACTCGGGTAACAATGTAAAAACTTCATCCCGCTTGATCAAACTTTGTAAAAAAGCTGCGCTGATCATATTACGTTATAAAGTCTTATTAAACACGGAACTCGCAGTCGGGGGAGGGTGTAATGTAACGAAAGAGCCGGAGTGAACGGTTTATTAAACTGGTATCGGACGAACCTTATCTTGCTCCGGCCGTTCCTCCTTCACTCAAATTTATGAGAGCCGATTTGTCGGAGAGCAAAGACCGACATCAAAGAGACCTAACTTAATTAAAAGCATTCTTAAAAGAAATACCCCGGCAAATGGGGCGTTCCGGAGGAGGGAAACAGGGAGTATCCGAACATTCCAATTAATTTCGGGGTTGTTTCCGAGAAACGGACAAGACGTAAACACGCTTTATCTCCACAGTCGTCACTCCGGTGGTTATCGGAGATCCCATCGAGGGCGCGTCCCTAGGTAGAAGGGCCCTCGCCCCCGACGCCAGCAGGGTTACTACCGAGGAATAGGGTGGAACAAAGGGCAGAACCCTAGAAAGACCTAACTTTACGTCACCAATAAAACACTACACGACGTAAGAATGAATGATTTACTGTCACTGCCACTTAAAAATATGGCGTCATAGCTGAGTCCCATAGAACTCTATTAATTTCTATGCTGAGTTCCGACTTTCTCGAATTCCAAGAGACTCGGATCCCAAACACCGTATATCGCGTAAAGCGCTTGTCAAAACACACTAGCACTATTTCCGCCCGAACTATAGAGCCCCGGGTTCTTGTAACACTGCCAGAAACTGGGCTAAACAGTGAGTGAGGCAACTCTTACAAAGAGGATACCTGGAAGCCGCGTCGAAGCTGATAGTTCTCAGGTGGCTTTTGTGAAAAGAAACAGGCGTTTCTTTATGAAGAGCGGTGTAAAAGATTCCTGATGTTTTTGCAATTGCTTTGTGGATATTCTTCATTGAGGTTTTCTTAAGGAGCCTTACAATTTGTTTTGTTCGGAAAAAAGCCTAGAGTTTTCCCGTTTTACGAGTATAGTAGCTGGGGGGCCGAGCTTTTCTCGGGGAAAGACCACCCAGTTGGTTTAGATGACTTGGAGTAATATTTCACCACTTCTCCCTACTGATAAAACTCATTTGCCTCTTTTATACATTTTTAAGGTCACTCCAGTTGTTATTTATAGCTCAATGTCATTTTGATTAATTTTACTGCTCTATATATGTAATCTTCACTCAAATCTTTTAATCTCTGCTCTCAGGACACCACATGTTAATAATCATAAACAACATTTTAGTATTACCATTGACTAATGGTATTACTTTGATAGGTCCCTTATTGATTATGAACAGCTGATTCAATTCTTTAGTTTTGATTTTTAACTCCATAAGCCCAATGTTAATTTTGTTAACTTTTCAATTTCGTTTTTTTTAACATTATTTGATTTTTACTGGGGATGAGACCTGTCTAGAACATATTTTTATACCATAAATTAGTTATTTCCAAAATTTGAAGGAAATCCTCGGAGCCGTTTTCAAGATAATTGTGCAACCAACGAATCAACCAACCAAACAATCAAGTAAACATTTATTGTTTTAAAATAAGAGTAAAGAGTACTCATATAAGAGTAAAGAGTATAGGATACAATGTGGAAATAAAATTGAAATACTCTAATAAAAATTTAGTTCAAGTGTATTGTTCGATATGTTTGACAACATTATTTTATATTAGACGAAATAAAGAGAAGTAAAGAGTAATCATATAAGAGTAAAGAGTATAGGATACAATGTGGAAGTAAAATTGAAATACTCTAATAAAAATTTAGTTCAAGTGTATTGTTCGATATGTTTGTCAGCATTATTTTATATTAGACGAAATAAAGAGAAATCTTCTCGGCAAAGTCAGGTCTGTATCTATATCCCAAGTTTTTTTATTTCGTTACCTAAAACATCGGTCAGACTTCACAAAACCCCAATAAAACCGAAACAAAATCTAATTTACGGGCCTTCGAGATTACCAGGTTTTCGAGCAATGACTTATAGCACTACGAGACAAACACATTTTCGAAAATACGCCACAATAAATATTTCGCCAACGTTCACTGTACCCGCAAAATATGCTAAAGACGCAGACGCCCGTAAATCACAACACGCGCATTATGCAGATCAGAGTACCAGATGCCCCGATCTAAAATAAACAATCACGGGACAAGACAATAAAGATAATCTGTTCCTCGACATCGAAAGGGCCCGAGTTATCGGCATCGGGTTCAATTTATAATCCGAACGTTCCCGTCAGTCTGTTCCGGGGAATACAAGCCCTATTTATTCAAAATAAACGCGTTTAAATTTTTCTCTCGTAGGATACCAGATCGAGGTACAGCGACTGGGTGGCCATCAATTGCACAATACGGATCCGGTTCTACTACGACCGCTCGGCTATCGCATATATCACGGGGACTCCTCGGAAAGTGTTTTAGGCATACTATCTGGCCGCTTACAGAACCCCCGATATAAAGCAAGCGACTGTCGTGCAATTAGACTGGGTGATAGGGCACTGGGCAGCCACGCCTTATGGCTACGACCTTGGGGAAGTATTATCACAAACTGATAACGATCTACTAAGCCATTACACTTCAATTGTGGTGTTTATCTGATATCAAAACAGGATAGCTGGCCCGGTAACGGTTTACCTACAGGAAAGGTTTGTTTAGAAAACCAGAATAATTATTTGATTTAAATATAAATGTAGTGAAACAATAGGTTTGAGGCACACATTTAAGGTAATTTTTAGGAATGCTTAACATAGACAATTTTCTATTTATTCCACGTGCATTTCATCAGAAACCCCCGTGATGTAGGTGTTAAAAAACGTATGTCTAGTTGTTTATTTATTTACTTGTACAACAAAAACCAGTAATAATCCATTTATAACGAACCCGGCCCACAGCATTTACAAAGGGTAAATAGTGCGGTTTTGCACAGAAACAAACGAATAATAATTGGCAATTACTGAAACACGTGTACAAACCGAAAATACGCTTGTCATATTTCAAACGCGAACATTTAGCGCAACTGTTGCTTAATAACTAATCGATAGGTGCGATACCACTCCCAAATTCCCACCTCGGCGGGAAAAACGAACCACGGCCCACTACCGCCCCCAGCGGAGCTTTATTTATACTCTAACTGGTGAAATACGCGCAGTCACTGGTTGAATGACCATTAGTCATAGCGCCTGGCGAGTGACAAATATATAGCTTGTTGACAGGCACTGAAACTTCGACGCGACGGACCCTTCGTGAGCTACGGCGTCCTACAGGTGTAAAATTCACTCTTGGATGTGTGAAAACATGTGTTATTAAAATACCTTATGAGTTATTTCTTTTTTGCGCGTTTTAATATGGATTGAAGTTGTATATTTGTTGTTAAAAATATTTTACCATAAACTAATAAAAGATATTTACAATAGTAAATTTGGCCGAACAAATTTTGTTACGCAATTAAAATAATTTTACAGTATTAAATATATTATGAGCTTAAAATAGATGAAAATCAGCTGGAATGGTAACACAATCTGTATAGTGCTTTATACAGATGCTGTTGCCATCCCAGCAGTAGTATTTCACCAATTTTCAGCTCAGCATAAATGTAACAACTGCAAAATACTTTGTATTGCATTAACTGTGGTTTAAAATTTATCAAAACAAAATTGATCTCCAAGTTATCATTATAATCAATAAACAAATCTGAAAATTACCAAAAGAAGAAGTATTTGAAGATCCTTCGATCCGTAAACTGTAAAAATTGGTTTATAAATTTCGAAGTTCTGTTAAAAAATATCCTTATTATATAAAGACGAGAAATTTTTGTATTATATTTAAAATGAGTTAGTTTTTTTACATAAAATACACTTGAAAACAGCTTTTAAAACCGTTAATTGTTGAAAGTAAGATAGATTTAGTTTAGTTACGTTTTACATTATTTTTTTAATAGATATTCAATACCATGTTTGCAACACCTTTTGAGCTTAAAACGATAACACGTGATATTAAAATCAAACATTTACTTCCCAGCACCGACCCACATCCGCTCTTAAATGACACAATAACCGTTACCGATCATTGCAACCATAAAACACCGCCGATATGTAGATCGATCTGGAACCGCATAAATAACAAACACTCGAGCTATCGTGCACCAGCCTAGCCGCTTCATCAAGTGTGCGGGTATTATTGAATCGAAAGTAGGCTGCGAGCACGCTACCCGGCCTAACCGGCGCGATATCGTAATAAACGGGTATTTCCCTCGCTGGCATCGATCTGCAAACAAACTGTAATAAATCATAACAAACGAGCGATCGCCTCACGGCAGCCCTGACACCCGCACGCCTCCCCGCCACCGATTACCGCCTTTGCAGAAGAACTGCCTTTAAAGACCGCCTTTAAAGATTGCTTGTTGATGGTTAAAACAACTTCAAAAGTTAATAAAAAAATATTATGGCTCTGTAAAACGGATCATATAAAAAATGTCGAAAACTAATTACTATACAGTTTTCGTTTCTTTGGTGTAAATGATATTTTTTTATATCGCACGAGTAGAGGAGTACCTCGGTATTATTACATACAAACCGGATCAATATTTTTTATTTGATTTTTTTGATATATGATTTAAAGGTGTGAGGACACCACATCTAAGGCATCTCCTGGTTTGCATCTGGAATCTGTTTGAAAACGCAAGAGTTGGAAATAGGCTTAAGTTTATGCTAATTGAAACAAGGTTAAAACTTACTAGTAGTGTTTTATTTCATGAGATATTGAGCATTGCCTACTGAATCAACCAAGTCTAATAATGTGTACATGAAATTTTGTAAAACAATAATTTTTGTATTTTTTATTTCCCCCGTTGATGCGAACCCCATTAATCCAAACAAATGCACACTTGCACCCCCTTTAGTAACAGATGGACGTGAAAAACCATCCTCCAACTGTGGAGACATTAGGGTGAAATCGATACCAAAAAGGGTCCTCCCCTTTAAAACAGCTCCCCCTAACGGATGATTTATCTCAGTTTTAAAAATCAGAGCGCAAAAAGCCAGAGCAAATGGCCATAGTAATGTGCGGTCGGATAGTGTAGCATGTACACGGTGGCAGGCAGCGGTGTTGCGGCGACTGCAGTGGCGATAGTTATTGCTCTGGCGGCCAAACTCGGTATTAATCTGCTTTAGGAAACAAAGGCCGCAGCAACATAGTATGGAAATAATTCAACACCCAGCGTGCCTTCTGCTGCTCCCGCATTGTTTGCTTTCCGACCATCATGTTTGTTACTTTTAACAATCTTTCCGCTCTACTTTCCGGCGGGGAGAGATTTTTGGCTGTGTGAAATGCGATGAATAGACGTTGGGAAAATGTTTGGGGACTGTTTTGTTACACTAAAACGAAAATATAAATTTATTTTAGGATTCAATGTTATGAATTAACAACCTTTTTCCTTTAAACAATTCGGAATGAAGAAGTAGGAAATAACCACGTGATGAATTATATACTTAAATAAAGACAAAGCGTAAGTTTAAAATAGATAAGTTTGTTTAGATGAATTGCAGTTTTAGGAGTGCTGCATGTAATTTGCAGAAACAGAATATTGTTGATAAACATTTTAGAATTTTTTTTATTTGTGGTTAAGGCACAATTAGCAAACATAATAATAAAATTGTGTGAATAGGTATGACAATCAGCAAATATGGAATTTACAGTTAGCATATATGTTCTTATTGATTTTTAGTTTAAAAACTAAAGTATCAGGGGGCCAAGTTTTGCTAGGAGAGAAATTATATATTGATACTTTACCATGTGGGAATTACTTTGATGGCTCACTTAAGTCATATGTTAAAATGTCCAATTTTAAGATGAGTTTTCTAGCAAAATGTATTTTCTCTTCGGGTGTAGGATTTATCCTATTAATTTTAGAAACCATAAACGACTGTTTTTAGAGTTTAAACAAAATCCTTATACGGATTATCGGTCATAAGACACGCTTAAATAAATTGCTCTCCTTCAAATGTATAGGTCTGGGATTTTCCTTATTTACAAAATTTGCATAGAGAAATTTCATTTCAATCTAGAAAAAAAAGTTTAAACAGCCACTAGACGAAAGAAACTAAATCACCAGAGGCAACTCCCCATGTTGCAAAGATTCTTTGTCTAGAAGAGGAACTACGGAGCTATTAATATTATATTCTAGTATTTAGTCGAGTCAATGTCGTCCCTTTAGTCCGTACGGAAGGCACATCTAATTCTTCAAGAAATTATAAAAAGGGCAAAGACCTGCAAGACTGAAGAAGTTCTTAAGGTGATTGGTGGAGATTCTACAGGAACCTCCATTATACAGGAACCAATATTCACTCAGGAATCCCATCTCGTCGCGCTATAACCCGTGGGATATAGGCCTTGACACCGCAGGATAAGACCCTCGTAAAAACCGTCAGTGGCATTATGAGGGCGACCGGGCTATAACGAGATGTGGCCTGCATAGAGGCTGATTTAATGGTACGTTTGCTATGAAAGGACTGTTCGACCGGGCTGATTCGTCGCGCTCTCAGATATGAAATAATAGGAGGCCTTGGTGAGAGGAGGGGGGACGGGGAAAGAAGAGGTGACCACGGGGCAAGGGGGTGTGAGGAGAGTCGCGCGATGCTTTGTCTCGTGAGTCACGTGGGTTAGTTACAGCGACACCATGGTATACTGATATAGTGCCCCAGGAGATGAAATAGGAGAGTAATGTAACCTTTAAGTTATTAAAATTCATCCGTTTCCTTAATAGTTCCAGTGTAAAGGAGCTTAACCAAACTTGTGGTAGTTTAAAAAGTAACAGTAAATATGTAATTATGTAATTATGTAATTATATCATTGAGAGAATCAAAAACAATGATTATACTGAGTGTTTTGTGCTCATGCCTTAGCTTGCCAACACTAATGGGTTACCAGCAATGTCAAGTAGTACTGTATTGACATCACCGGCCGCCCCAATTTTGTTAACACGCATATTAACTTTTTGGAACTCTGGTAACCTCTTTCTAAACCTTTTATTCTGATATTTTGTTTTTCCTATCACTTTATTGAATAAACAATGTGGCTGTTTACAAAGAGAAAGAGTAACCACTTAAATCAAATAAAGCCCTAACAATTGAAACCCATACAACAATTCTCTCTTCGTTCACTGTTGATTTGACCTTTTTAGTGGTTTTCAAATATTGGGGTGAATTATTCTCAGCACATTTGTTTAGCTACTACGCCAAAGGTAGTCGTCTTTTGATTGATAGTAAAATGAACTAATAATTGAAAATGCAAGGGTTTTTAATCGTTAACCAATAAAAACAAATTAATAATATTTGTAAAATACGAAATTACGACACAACAATTTGTATAGGCCTAATGCAAATTTATTAAAATCTTTTGTATTAATTTTGTTAACATCAACACAAACAAACATACACATATTCAACGAACGTAAATAACTATTTTGGAGCCCTCAAAATCATGCTTTGGAACAAAATACACACACCACTCCCTAAATACTAAATATCTGCCTGTGACCGCCAAAGATATCGATTTGTGTGTGAATTCGGATGAAAAATATGACCCGAAGCGGCGCCTCTGTGTAGCACAACCAATAGCTGGTATAGTTTACAGTTTGGTCGTTTGTAAATACTGGATATCCCCGTGCCTCATTGTTGGAATATAAATCGTTCGAAAAACCAGAGGAAAAAAACAAATTTAACCTGAAATGACAGAGTGTTTAAAGTATAGACGTGGTTGTATAAACATGTGAGCAGTGAGCAAATACTGAATATCGGGATCGAGTAGGATAAAGATAACACGGTATGTAATAGCGCCACGGCCATGCACACCAGAGCATTTATGGACGAGCCATTCTGCTGTACAAATACAAAGTGGTTCTTTCAAAAATTACCTTTATACCAATTTTTCGGTCGGGGGATTTTTTTCTGCCAAAACTAATACGACATTGAACAAATATAAGTGAATCATAAGAAATAATAAAGGTGAATCATTTTCTCTATTTAGAATCATTACGATGATTAAAATTCGTTGTTTGATATATTTCCTCTCTTCCAAAACAAATTAATTGCACGCTTCAATGATTATCTCCATTAAGATTGTTCTGATACACAAACCGATAACACATGTGCAATTCCGTATATAATAACCAGGATAATCCTGTAACATTTATATACTCACCTCAGTTAAGAACCACGTAGGTTTAGGACGGTTTGAGATGTTAAAAACATATTTTATTATTTTTTCAAACCAGGTTTTCAGAGTTGTTTTCGAAATAATATACGACGTAGATAACAAGCATGGACTTGATTTAACCAGTTTTACAGTTAGTGTACTAGTACATTAGTACCTAATTTATCAAAATTATTATGTAGCAAAACCGAGGTAATACCAATTTAAACACGTATAATCGGTCAAAGACAGTACAGATTGCAGGCTATTTCCGCCTGACACAAAATCAATTCGCCGTGATATCGCAGTAACGGGACCACAGTGCGGAAGTGGACAGCGGCTATAATCGCTTCTTAATTACGATATTGCGGTGGCTCGGTGGCTCGGTGGCTTGGCGGCGGTAGGTGGTAGGTGAGGTACGCACTGACGCTAACAAATGGAGGTGCGGCTACGCTACATCGCTACGTTTTAATTAAAGTTTGGCCCACAAGCCACCAGTCATCAGCGAAAACCGATACTTCCAGCGTAGCGTAGCTGACGCCTTGTGTGGCGGGCGGTGGGAGTTGTATATGTCGATATCGATCGTGAGGAGATTAACCTGTAAATGGATTTGGTGATTTATATCACAAATGTTTAATTAATACGTATCACAGTGATGGTGTGAATGTATTGTATAAATGATAGTTCTATTTGTTATGCCAGTTGGTTTAACAGTTCGTTGATATTCACTAGCCTCTCTGGGTAGGGTGAATATAAGTCATTAACCTTAGAACATTTTTTTTATATTTTTGAAAAAGCTACAAACTACTAGAGAATCCTCACGGTTTAAAAAATTTCAAATAATAAATATGTGGTATATTTACTGAAAATGGTATTACTGTAGAGATATGTTTTAATATTTGTATAAAGTAAAAACCATTCAGACTAATTTATACTAAGTTGACATTTCGAGTTTAAAGACCTGAAAAAGCATTAGCATTAATTGAATCGCTATTAAGTAACACAATTAGTCCAAAACCCCAGAAATGTCACCGGGCAAATAATTACCAGACAATTAGCAATAAAACAGTCCAAGAGAAAACACCGAATCCGAAATTAACTCCGCAAAAACACCAATTACCGAAGAAATTATGCAAAATACCGGCATTTTACAGACAGTTAGTGGTGCAATTTGCGGACCGAATCCTTAGCACTATAAGCGGATCTCGCACTGAATCAAGCGGCCCATCAGATAATAGTTAATGATATTCTATTAGCGTGTACTCCAAGTGGGCTGAGCAGATCGATGGCTATTTGCAACGGCGGTAAATAATTTAGTCAGACAACGCCGCAAAGGCGAGTAAATCTTGGGTGTTTGTTAAACACCGGCCCATTAGCTTAAGAGCTGAAAACAAACAGTTTGAAATAAACTGGCGCATCGACTCTGCTGTCAGTTGTCGTCGCGGAAGGAGGGTTTTAGATAAAATGAAGGAAATAGGTTTTAAGTGCCCTAATGCATTAGATGAGACTATAAATACGAATTGACATCTTATTGCTGATTGTGACTTCCTTCGCTTGAGAGAAAGTCCGTAAATAATATCACATTTGGTAAAAAAAACGCCAACAGTTTAGCAAAATATATTTAAATTTCCCGTTAATCCTTAGAATGGAATAAAGTCTAAATTCCCCGTTGGTTTTTAGCGAATTTCCCCTATAGGGAAGAAGCTATTACCGTAGTCGGCATGGTAAGACCTAGGCCCGGGACCATGATAACTTTTCGTTTTGAGGTCCCCAGACCCCAAAAACACCATTCGTTCGATACTGTATATATATATATATATATATATATATATATATATATCTATATATATATGTGTCCGTGAGCACGATAACTCTCGTAAAAATTATCCGATTTTGATGAAATTTGGTATGAACATTTAAAGCAACATTTATGACTTTAAGTTCGAAAACCAGCCAGATCGCTCTTTCCGAAGGGGTATTTTGGGGGGGTTTTGTACCCCAAAAATGGGTTTTTCGAATTTTTTACATATAATTTTGGAAATAGTCAAATTTTATTTTTTCCCATTGGATTCAGCTTAAAAAACACACAATTTGGTATTTTGATCATTTCTCTACGTCAATTGGTTACCGAGATATTGAAAGTGCTAAACACAGTACGTTGTCTAATGTTATTCTTATGGAGATAAATAAATATTTTATATCTCGCTTATTTATGAACGTATACTGACGAAACTTGGTATACGGCTTCATCTGGTTGTGGACCATTGATATTTGCTCAAAAAGACAATTTTTTACCCAAGGCTCCCGTAGCAGCAAACCTGCGTTCTCAGCCCCATGTTATTCTTATGGAGAATAAGTAACGTGTTATCTGCCTTCATTATGAAAATAAATTAATGAAATTTGGTATGTGGCTTTACCTACATGAGTTATATTGATATTTGTATAAAACCCCATTTTTTGTGTTGCTTGCTTCAGCAAACCTGCATACTCAGCTGCCATGTTATTCTTATGGAGAATAATTAAAATGTCATAAACCGTTTATTTATGAATGTATATTGATGAAACTTGATATGTGGCTTTATGTGGTATTAAGATACATATATATGCATTGGAAATTCGCTGAGTACGCAGGTTTGCTGCTACGGGGGTATTGTTTACATCCGAGATTTTCAAAAGAGTATAGATGTTAGATCCATGAGCTTCATTTCACAACAACTATAATAAACATACACATATGTACAAAGGCAAGAAAAATGGGATCATTATGCAATTTTAATCCCGACACTGTATTATTGTGAGCCGGTAACATATTTTCATACCCCCGACAAGTAGCGCCTTTTATTCCCCCGACGCCGTCAACACGGAATATTCGTTTGTTCTTTGCGACGGTGATTACAGACAACTCAAACATTTTGTTTGATGTTTAATTGAAATTTATGTTTGCTGAGTCAAAGGCCGGATTTAAACAACAAAGTTCGGTTTCCGTTTGCTTTCAAGTTATTAGCTTTGAGATTTTAAAGCAACACATACCTCACACGAAATAATGACTTTTTCAGAACTAAACTTTTATAAAGGCTGGTTTTGTTGAACATGTTTTTTTCACAGAAATCCAAACAGTGATTATAAACATGTTTGAACTGCGTTTTGTAATTAGATCATACAATGATTTTAAAAAGAAGAGATAATTATAATACTGTACTATTAATTATGAATTTAATAGAATATAAGTATAATACAGTGCACAAATCAAACGTCGGGGCTTACAAATAAACTATTAGACTAATATTTCAATAGTCAGATGTAGCTGGTAAAACAGTCAACACCGTAATGATAATAACACTTGCATACTAAAACCACCACAAGTTATAGTCCTTCTTCTGATGCCATTTGCACACCGCTGTTTAACATTTTTACCACCGATTTAGACCCCCATTCCAGAAAATGAGGAGATATTTAAGCAGCAGAGCTGGTATTTGATGAGATTTTCGACAAAGGAGCATAATAAGGAACTGGTTTTAGCTTACGGGTAGACGGTAATATAGGAATCGCACGCGGGATTAGAAACGACGCCAATAAAGCTACCTAGAATGTCGGTGGTCACCTGCTCGATTCCTCAAGCCACCGCTACGGGCGCTAGGCGCTAGTGACCGGCACGCGGTCGGAGGCAGAATCATCAGTCAAGATGGCCGCATTCTTCCCGCGTCTCAACGCTTCCATATATCGTGGCTTTGTCCGCGTTATTAATATATTGACAGGATAATTTGACAGTAATAGCTGCTGCTGATGAAAGTCAGAGTAAGCGTTAATGCAGCGCTCTGGACCAAGCGCCCGCCGACTTTCTAATAACCTCATAATAAATCCTTCACTTCTCACCGGAATTGTTATACTAATTACTACGTGTGAAGGAAGTGAGACGTAGCGAAAAGATCAGACTGTAACGGTTCACTGACTGAACGATTGTAGAAGGTGCCGTTATTTTAAACGTCTACAAGAATGGAAAGGTCAAAAGCATTTGTAAGGTTGTAAGTGTGGACATTTATGAGCGAAATGTATTTTTGAATTACAGTAGTTAACTCGACTACCACTTCAAGAATCGTTAATGAAATACAGAAAGGAACTGCCGTTTAACATTCATGGGGTGTGGTCATTGTAAAAGAATGATATGATTTATTAGGACTAAAATGCATTTTTATCCTTTTAAAATTGTGTTTACCGTGAATTATATAAGTTGAATTGAATTAGACTTGCTATTCCACATCACAAGACTATTAGACAGAAAACATTGACTTGAACACTAAACAATATATTTTAGGACTACAAGTACTTTCATTGAACTTAACCCCGTATGATGTTCTGCTAAATATCAGGGTTTTCCTTGCATATAACCCCTAATTTTGAGCGGTCCAGGGAAAACTTTCTTCATTTATCCTAACTTTCCCACTTCATTTTAAATCCTGTCATTTAAATTTATAAATTTGGAAGGACAATGTACTATACTAACAAAAATTATAATACCCAAGAATAAACACATCTACAGAAAGACTTAAAAAATCTGAACAAGTTTATACGAGATCACTACCGGTGCATATTTTATAAATTTGTCATCCATTAACCCAACAACGTGACACGATACCCCGTAGAAACCAAAAGTAAAAACCACGCAGTTTATAGAAGTGTGGTGGAATAGTGGTGGGGGAGGGGAAGTGAGAGTAAATGTAGGCGGAGGTGTGAAGTCGTGACGGAATCCCAGGAACCTTGGCCCACCGAGGAGACTTACTGCCCGCGTGAACAAGGAAAGTTCGGCCGCGGCCTCAAATGAGATCATTAGGCGGTAGGCCTAATGGCACCACCACCAATACGCATGCGCAGCGCACTTCTTGCAGCCTGATGAACCTAATATGTTAGGGCTGAGGAGACCATTAGGATAATCGTGCGTTGGCTTATTATCTACTCCGCCTACCTATTCTTCAGGAGTGCAAACACAACGCGTTCGAAATGGTAGGATTTCCATACCGCCGGGCTGGAAATAATTTATGCGTGTGATCAGCCTTTGATGGTGTATCCCGTATTAAATTACTTCAAGTGCTACTTAGTCAGCACTAATATAAAACGAGTTCGCACGCAGCACGCTGAGGGAAGTGAATTTCCACATAAAAAACTTTTGAAACTCAAAATCAGTGTAAAAACATACATTTTCGTCCAATTTTTATTGAAATCTGAAAACAGTGATTTTTTGGCTGTTCTGATAGTCCTGGTTTCATTTACTTGCAAAGCTGGGAATACAATTTTGCGCGTTATAAGGTTAGGAGAAGGTCCAGACAGGCTTGAAAGTAGGCGTGAGGTTGCTGGGGACGATAAAAGTACTCTAACAAAGGAATAACAGGCTTTTCTAGTGTAAAACCCCCTTAAGACAACGTACTGTGTTTAGTCGATACACATTTTCTTTAATAACTCGGTAAATATGTATGCTAGAATTACGAGAGAGGGCTTAAAACTTTCGCCTCTCTAATTCCCATCTTTTTACATCCATTGATTTTACATCTGGAGCATCTCTGACCCTTTTTGGGCCCAAAAACTCGAAATTTTAAAGATTAATCCCCCAAAAAATGGGTTTAGAGTTTTCCGATTGTTTTGCTCAACGAGCTTGTCCAACCGATTACAGAAAGGAACGTCCCTACCAAATTTGAAGTAAATCGGACAAAAAATGTGACCGCTTGAGTGCAAACAAACACACACACACACACACACACACACATATATATATATATATATAAAAGTATATATATATATACTTATATATATATACTTTACTTGTGTGTGATATATGTACATATATGTGTCTATATATATACACAAACACACACATATATATATATATAAATATATATATATATAAATATATATATATATATATATATCATTTTGAACGACCCCCCAAAACGTGTTCAAGGGGTCATGTTAGGAACTTCTATGGTGGTCCCGGGCTTAAGTTTCACCGTGCGGGTCATGCTAATAGTTTACTTTCCAAAGGAAATTCACTAATAACTGATAAAGGTCCGTTAATAGTTTCTTTATAATTAGATAAAACGTAAAATAATACAATATTATGAATAAAAATATAAAATAATATTTTTTATAACAATAAAAACGGCGAATAAATCAGGGTTTATCCTCAAAGCAAGAAGCGGAAAGCTGTAAAGAAATAAAGACCGGCAGGTAGATGTGCTGGCAGCCCTAATGTAAAGAAATATATGGTTGAAAATCTATTAAATTCATCCGCTTGTGAAATCACAGACATTCTTCAATATCGTAAAAGCTCTTACTGTCCCATCGTTTTATATCTCGCCTCTCCGAACGACATTTGCAAGCCCTTTAGTTATTGAAATCAGCGCTGCTGGCTGAATGAGGCTCCGTATTTCCAACAAACCTTAACACATGTATTTTTAAAGGGGTTTTGTAACGGGAAAGTGTTCGTTAATTGAAGAATTCCTGGGATATTATTTTACTCTGTTATACCTGGAGCGGTTATTTTAAATTGGTTTATTACTCAAACAAACTTATTGTGTAATAGTTGGTTGGTATTACCCGTTAACGTGAAACCTTTGGTCTTAATATTTAATATATAACTGTCAGACATGTAAAACCATTTAAATGCACACGTAGACTTATACTAACTGTTTTAACCACTACTTGTAATGAAATGAATCGTAGACACTCATAAAAAACCTATTAGTTTCCTCGTTCCAATCTCAACCGTGTGTTTTTGCTCAACCGGAAATGTCACTGATAAAAGGCCACACGAATAAATAAAGCCACAACGAGACTCAATCAAGTAACATAGAAATGTCAATGACACGTGAGCGATCAATTTGAATACATTCGCAGTCCCGCGGAAGCCAAATTATCAATTGGAGAACGTTTTCAAATTCTCTTTCACCTGAAAACACCGAATACGAATATCTACCCGGAATCTAAACATCGAGTTATCGAGTAGACCTATGTTAAACACAAACCTGGTGCGAATTTGCGTTATTGTGAAGATTAAATTCAAATCCAATTACCAACAGGGACGGCGGCCCATGTGATTACATTCAGATTTAAAACCGATCTTTTAATGGAATAACGAATGCGGACGCAGTTTTGTATGCATATATAGACCGGCCTCCTATGGCTCCATGTTTATTAACGCGGGTGATGTATTGGTTACCGCTTCCCAGACCGGGCCAGATGGCGGGCGGCAACTAGTTTGGCGCGTAAAATGTAAAATGGCGCCGCTACGTTGCGGAGGCTATGGTGAAACGACATTCAAGGGCGCGGGCTTAGGGGAGGGGTGTGCGAAACCATTGGCTATAACGGTGCTCGGACTTGGAACAGAAACATATGCTGGTATGGGGTCCACTATACGCCTTTCCACTGAGATTATCCAGTGGTTATCGTGATTTTGATTTTTATGACGATGTATCTTGTAGATTATAACATTCAAACCTTATTTCATCTATCTGATACACACGCAGAAGCTATTATTATTGAAACAATCTAAAGACCAAACATGGAGTTAGATTTAATTACGAAGATTGACAACTACTATATAGACAAACAGAATTTAAGTTCCATCCGATGATAGATTCGAAATGAAGAAAAACATTGAAACTGTTCAAAATGATTAATGGATTGTTTAATCCTAAGAAAAATATTATAGCCAATTTAAATTATTACACATTTCTGAGTGGATTACAGGAAATCTAAATGTTAAACTTGATCTAAAAGTTAAATTGTACAGAAGTTATAGAACAAACACACACAACATTATACATACCCTGAACGCTCGCAACATAAAAACAGCCATATCATTTGTATGGATGAGCCCATTTCCCCAGTAAAGTTCAAAAATCCGCGTTACAAATATTTGAGTTTGTCGAGGCAGTTGGCAACGACCGCGCCACCATGTCGTTGCAACTTTTCACAATGTACTACTGAAAGTTCGACACGGTGCCCATCGGAATACATTACCGGCCGCGCTAGCTTTTATAGCTGGAACTAACGCTAATGCGCAGTAGGCCTATTCCTATGCGCCTGTAAACCCGGACTTAGTGCCATAAAACAGAAAACGCCCGCGATAACCGTAAACCCCCGTTTGGACAAAGAACACTGGACATAATAGAAAATATACGGCTGCGGGTGACCCTAGTTCCAGTTTAACGAATATTAAAACATTTATTCCGAGTGGGGCGATGTGTTTTATCGGGGTCTATGAGACGGTGCGGCCGTTTTATAGACCAGTGCTATATATCGGCCTACGTCGAAGATAAAACCGTCAAGGAAAATAATGTATAAACTTTCAGGCTTTTAGGGATTGTAAATAACATGCGCTATAACAGCAAAGGAAGCCGTAGTACCTGCTAAGATGTAATACTTATGGAACAGATCTAGAGAGAATTCTTTAATGGTTAATTTTAAAACAAATATAATCTATACTCACAAATGTTTCTTGAAACACAACCTATTCCTTTAATTCAAGAAAGAATAGCCAACCTGAACTTCCCGATTGGCACAGTAGGGGGTACGTTTATTACCGGTAAATTGCTTAAAACATAGAACCAGACTAAAACTGGTCCTACAAAGCAATATAATGCAATGGCATTTTATTGTACATTTCCAAATTGCTATGCAGTTTGTGGCGGAAAGATCCAGCCGGCTGTTGATTGGAATCCTAGTTAAGGTTAGGGCGGAGGGTACTGCAACCTTACGTGAACACTATAGTCCTCAATTGACCACCACCCGGTTCGTTCCTATAAACAAACCGCGTTTTGTGTACCTTGGCTCAACACGGCGCGACGCTTATGAGCGAGTTTATTGCAATGGAATGTAGAAACCGCCGGTGAACATGTAGGAAACTGTTGTATTTGTTTGTTTAGGCATTATACAATAATGATTCATTGTACATTGGGTGATAAAAACAAGTATTGTTTTTAGGATTTAGGGAATAGGATTATTTTAAAATTGAAGATTACTGATGAATAGAGACATGCTTACCCTATCAATATTAGTAGCCTATTAATGTATGCATATACCAATAACACATGTTTTTAATTATGAACAATTAACCTTCGGAGGATTGCTATATATTTTACTTTATTTTGTAATATAATTTATTTATGTATAAACTATATTATTATATACTTCTTTAATACAAGTATCGTCTGGTTGTTGGTTTATCTGCAAAAGGAATCTCGGAATCCATCGGCAGGATGTTTATTGACTTTTAGGAATTTGAGCTTTTTGGCTCATTGGTAAAAACCTTAATGTAATGAAAACTCAAATTTTGGTTCAGAAAAACTCATTTTCAAATTAAAAAGATTCTGTTTGTGGAGTTTTTGAAACAAAAATGCTCATAACAGCTGTTCATAAATAACCAGTCAACTGTTAAAGTAAGCCTTACTGGATATATATCAACATATGATTTCATGAGAACAGTGTCAACATCCACTAAAGAAGGATGCATATAGATTAGAGATATTTCAAATTAATCAATTATGCACATAACAAACATTATCTGAAGGAATGACAGAGGACATTGAGCTAAAATCACCAGACACCCCCTAGCATGCATAAAATAGGCAAGTGAGTGGAGAGTGTATTATGAGACCATTATGCTCGTAATGGCCGGGTGAAATTATTCCAGCCTATTGTCACTAACTAACCTTCTCTAAGCAAAGCTCTGTCTCTGGGTACTGTACTTATATGTTTTTTCTTAAAAGATTTAAACGTCATAAACAATTAATAAATCGAAAAATACATATTTCATTTTAAGCTAAACGCACTATTAATAGTTTACAAAATAAAACACTTAACTACCCTCTTCCCCTAACGTGGAAAATCATAAAAGCACACTTTGAAACCGCGGACGAAACCTCTTTATGTGGCGATAAAGATGCAAATGGGGGTTCTTGCGCCAAAGGTTAACTCTTGTCTCCGGCCGTCAAATTTAATTACACACTATGGTCTGGATTGTAGTTTAAGAGTGCTACATGACAGTTTCACTGCATTGCGTACTTTGTGTTTAAGTTTACAAGTTGGTTTATATTGGGTTTTGAGGTGTGGTTCGGTCTAAAGTTCTAAAACAAGGACGTTGAATTGTTTTCAACTTGAATACAACTTTTTTGGAGGAGAGTGTTATTCACAAGTAATATTTTAATAAATGTAAATGTAATACGTCATGATTATAGTTCTACGAAAATTTGAAAACAAATATTGAATTATGAAAACAACAAAACAACAAAAGACCAATGAAGAATAAATTTAGGTGCAGTAAATAATCTAAAACCTTAAATTTATCTTAAAGGTTGATTTATCCAATCATTAGTACCACGAAATGGTAACCAATACAATTTACTTGCTAATCATATTGTATAAATGTTAACACATTCATTAAGTGTATAATCGCAGAGTAAATTATCAACTAGTAAAATAACTTTATCTTCAGCGTCAAGAAAGGTGACAAGAAGTTAGAAGCGTTTTAGTTTTATAAGCAGAAGGTACATAGGGAAACTTGGGACGTACACAGAGGAACAGCAATCAAACTGAGTACTCGGAAAGTTTCAAAGCGAATTAACAGAAGACAATAAAATGTCATCTGGGGGGAGCAGAGTAAAATTACAGTTGCGAATTACCCTTTCACTTCTCTAGGCTCAGGCCGCAATGGAGTTAAACTATTTTAATTTAAACTTTACCGAAATGCGAAGTCGATTCCATCGGTTGTGGTAAATATTTGGAATAGAGTGAGAAAATTAAATTGCAGTTTTGCGAGGAATTCCCCGGCTCAAACGAAGTTTGGAGAAGGGATCAATTCGGCTTTGGTCTGTATGTATCGGAAAACGCCGACATTCGTCGAAAATAATTTAATATTCTCGCGTCGAGGATTATTTTCCGACGCAATCACCAGGAGCCGCTTACAGAAGCGGTTTGACGCAAGGAAGTTAAAATTTAACAATGGATCCGATAACTATTGTGATCCGATTTTAACTCGATACTCCACCGGTTAAATAACGTTTGTTGGAATAAAAACTGTATGAATTAAAATTTGTGTTTGCCTCTGTTTAGACGAGTGTTTGTACATTTTGCGAACCCTTCATCCTTTTTAATTAAGTTTGTTGACATCGGTTTTGATGGAATTTCTTTCAATTTTGTTTGGTATTTGTTACGTATGTAGCCTATGACAACTTTGACAAACTGCAAAATCTGAACTGGGTTAATGGATAACCAAACAGGCGCGCTAAGGTCCCAGAGCCGCATATATTAGGAGAATGTGACAGGAGAGCGCAGACGGGCTCGGGAACACCGAAAACAAGATTGGATCGCAAGCTGCTAAGTGGAAAGACTTGTAGCTATAAAGCATTAAAGAAGGAAGGTACCAAGAACCCCGGCGTGGGTGCGTATTACACCGTCCCGCGATCTGGCCCGCTATTTATGTTCAACTGTGGTAATAAATATGTTGGTGACCTGAGTCATACCGTAGAGCCAGGGGGTAAATCATCTAGCCTACACCACGAGCATTTAAATTACAACATTTTCTTAGTGATTCCCTCATATATCGAAGTATATTTTTGTAGGGAAGTTAAATTGTAAGGGCGCATTATAGCATTGAGAATAGAAGCGGTAATAAGTTACAGTACCGTAATCTAGTCGTAATCTTTGACTCTGCTCACTTTTCACGTAAGTATAACAACTTAGGAAATTACATAAAGAACATGACCATAAAAGTGTTCCTTAAAGTGTTTAAAATGCCTCTACACGACGTTTAGCACATTTGTTCTTAAAACCCCAATTGTGTTTAATCGATTTCGATGGTGTTAGGTCGTTAAATAACAACAAGTCTAATATAGATTCCAAATTAAAGGGGAACTTCAAGTGCGGTGTTCATGTATACAAAAGTAAAAAAAACAAAGTGATTGAACAAAATACCTTTTAAAACTAGCTTACTTAAGTTTTATATCCACTTTTAACCTTTTAAAGGCTATTTGTAAAAAGCCTTGCAGGTGCTAATATATAAGGCAAAATATGAAAATGTCACGGGAAATACAACACACCAACAAATTAAAACAACGTCCATTCTAGGAAACGAAGCTCTTGTACACTCAATGTAACCCAATTTTACTATAAAGCTACTTATTTTTACGGTACCAATTCAAAATTGCGAATAGTAAAATTGATGTTAGTTAGAAATAAATTCTCAAAATCAAATTATAGTAGGGTATAATAGGCCTATGAAAGAAATGTTAGGTATTCACTATAGATTTTCCCATTAAACAAAATTGTACAAAAATATAGTTTTATTTATTAAAAAAAATGATATTTTATACAAAATAATTAAATATGCCTACTGCACATATTTAGAAAGACAGCTTAGTATTAATACAGTTTTAATGAATTTTCCAGGAAAGGAGAACCTTTTAAGTAGGCCTACACAAAATTCAAGAGCTTTGGGGAAGGTTTGTGTATGTATTAAGGCACACGTTCTTTCGTTAAAATATTTCATCTCTTACAAAACCACTTTATTAAGCTTTATTAATGGTTTGGGAACCTTTTAGCATTATGAAATTGAAATAACAGCTTTATTAATATTAATGAAACTAATTAATATTCCTAGTTTATAAATGACATCGTAAAATAACAAAGTTTGTGGATTTCTAAATTTAAATTCAATGTACGTAGATTTAAATTGTGGTATGATGCTATGTCAAATTATATTTTATAATACTGTATACTGTCTTATTCATTATATCTTATCATAAAATATACTGTTTTACAACTCGAATTTGTAAGGTATGGAAAACATCGCTCTGAAACAGGGACATTCAAAATAAACTATTAGGTACCTGGTAAAAAAACAATCTTATCAGTTTGAGACATGTTAGGGCACTTTTATGTATTTTGTTCGTTTACGTACAACATGAAAAATATTATTAACGTAAATATTTTATTATTTTGGCTATATCTCAAATAATTCAAAGTTGTTTGCTAAAGGGTGTTAGCAGATGAAATTACTTTAAAATTATAAAATAATATTACATATTGTAAATTTAGTAAACAACTTGTAATATTTAAATAGTTCACGTTAAATGATCAATAATAACTAGTTTTACTAACTATTATAACTGTAATATACCAAAGTATTAATCATTTTAGAGTATTTTATAAAATGCTATAAGTTTATTAACGTTTACTTTGGAATACCTCGCATATTTAAAAGCCTAAATTAAAATGTTTTAAAAACTATTAATCATCAGGGCCTACTTTCTTGTATTTAACCCTATATTATGAATGTAATTTTACTATAGTCTCGATTATATACGTGGGTTTAACCTACACAGTAAATTATTTTGACAGGAAACTCACCCGACGGTTTAGGAATGTCATCAGACGAGGTAGGCCTGGACGCCGCCCGAGTCCACGACCGTGGTGCCGGTCCTCCAGTTCTGCTGATGGACGGGGACTCCGCCCGCGCGTCTGACAGAGCTCCTCTCCAGGTTGGGGTACTCGGGGGTGTCGATGGACGAGTAGATGTGCTCCGACGAGGGCCGGTGCAGGGGTCGGGGTGAGGGGGTGGCCGTCGTGGCCGACGAGTAGTTGGGGTCCTCCAGGGGTTGCTGGGGCTTGGTAGGGGTCCTGGACAGCGTGCTGGACGATGAGTACGCCGGCGGCACCAGCATCTCGCCGTTGGTCACCGCCGCCGCCTTGAACAGCGGGTGGCTGTTTATATGTTGCTGCAGGCCCGGGGAGACGGGCTGCTTCGACTTCTCGTGCAAATACGCGTGGTTGTGCCCGGCGGCAGTCCTGTGCACTCCGGAGTCTATACTATAATTATTAATGTTCCTTCTATAATTACACGATTTCCTCTGACTGTCGGCGCTGGGCATGACGTACCTCAGTCGCTCCCAGAACCGCTTCTCGCCCCACCGCACTCGCGCCCCGGTCTTGAGGTAGGGCCTCAGGTCGGGGTCCAGCTCCGCCTCGGGTAGGATGCTGCCCTCCTCGACTAACACGAGTTTGAAGATCCGACCCTTCAGGGCCTCGTGGAGAGCAGAACGGAACTCGAACCTGGACCACTCGGTTTGCAAGAAGTTCCGCGACAGCACCATGATGACCCGGCGACTGGCCTCTGCCGCCTCCACGACCACCGGGGACGTCGTATGCTGCATGTACGGGGAGTTGGAGCTCACGGCGTGGTGGGGAAGGTCCCTGTAGTGCAGACACAACTGGAACGATGGGTTCCCGTGCTCCAACTCAGCCACGATACTCTGCAGCACAAACTCTTCGTCCTTGGGACTGTACACGACGTAGCCGTCGTAAAGCTTCTCTCTGTCCTCTCCGTAGTACTTGGCGGAGGCCGCTTTAAAGCTGAACAGTCTTAACCCGTATCTCGAGTACAGCCAGATTCTCACGGGGTCGCGGAATATAAACATAATGATGGTGAGTAAAATGACGATTATAAACGCGGAGAGCGTGACGATCATCATGGGTAGATAGTCGGATACAATGAGGCTCTGGATGACAGAGTTCCCCGAGTAGTAGTCGCTGCAAGCGGTGTTGTTGAAGTCGACTCGTCGTCGGTGGGGAGGCTTCGTATCGTTAGAAAGACAGAAGATCGCATCGCTGTCAATCACCTTGTGCCAGTTGTCGGACACCCAGATCTGCAACTCCTGCAGGAACCTGCACCGGCACGACCACTGGTTGCTGCCTAATGAGATCTCCACCAGGTAGGAGTTGAGCGTCAGTTGCCACACGGGGAACGTCGCCAGTCGGTTGCCGTCTAGTCGCAGTACCTCTAACGAGCGCAGAGGCAGTAGCGTTAGATTACTGATGTACGAGATCAGATTGTTATGCAAATACAGTTCCCTCAAATGAGACAGATGTTCGAATTCGAAACCGTTCAGTGACTTTATCAAATTATTGTCGAGATGGAGTATTTGTAAGGAAGAAAGTCCGTTGAAAGTTCTATTTTGAATGCTCTCGATCCTACTACTGTTAACGTAAAGAACTTTCATATTTTTTCGTCCGATGAAAACATGGTTTTGAAGTTCCTTAAAATTATTCCCATCCAGGTAAACGTGGGTGGCATCCATGGGTATCCTGCGGGGAATCTGGTCGTTGTTCTGCCCCGAGCAATCGACCACATTGGTGTTCCAGGTTTGGTCGTGGTGACAGGAGCAGTTCTGGGGGCATGTCATCTCACAGTCGCAGGCGTCGAAGTCGCAGCAGTGGCAGAGGGCGAAGCAGTGGGTCTCGTAGGGGCACAGGAACTGCGAAGGTTTAGCGTCGATGGCCGAGACGTGCATCATTCCCCGGGAGTAGGTCATCTTGCACATTACGTTCTCCAGGTCCATGATGCGCGGGTATTGCCGAACGGCCGTCATATTGTTGATGACCGGTAGCCAGTCCATCGAGCAATCACAGTGAAACGGGTTCCCTCCCAGATAGAACTCCGGTAATGACTTGTTCTGATCCACGGGATATAACCGCAGAGCGTTCAGATCCAATTTAGTCAGTTCATTGGCGTACATATCCACACGTGCCAGGTTGGTTTTATCAAAAAACGTATTCACTTTGACGTTCGTGATGAAATTATTGTTTATGAACACCACTTCCGCACTGTTCGGTATCGAGAGTTCGTTCAACTCGGTGATTCTGTTGTGACTAGCATCTAATGTTTTAATATGGAGCTCCTGGATTTTATAATAGTTTCCTAATTTTTCTATATAGTTGCCGTGAATATCGAGCCATTTCAAATTACTGTGGATGAAAGCGTAATCGAACCATAATAAATGATTTTCTGACAAGTTTAGCCATAAAAGATTCGCTAAAGTTTGAAACACACCATTAACGTCAGATAAGAAATTGCCGTCGAGTCTAATAGCTTCGAGCTGTTCGTTTCTGTCAAAAGTGCCCCTCTCGATTTGTTGAATCTTATTTTTCGCCAAATTAAGCACTTGAAGGCCAGTTAAATCCCACAGCATTCCTTTGGTCAAATTTCCAATGTTGTTGTCGATTAACCTCAGTCCTGTTAGTTGCTGAAGGTTTTTAAAGGAACCGTTACTAAATCCACTAATCTGGTTTTCACCGAGGTCTAATGTTTTCAGAAAAGATAATTCACTTAGAGCTTCAGGAATGTATTGAATAGCGTTAGAGCTGAGATCGAGTTCTTTGAGATCGGAACAGTTACGGAAAGCTTGTGGATCGATATTAACAATTAAATTGTTATTTAAATTTAATTTACTTAGGCCAAAAAGTCCATTAAATAACTGTGATGTGATGTGATGAATTCTATTTTCAGCTAAATTCAGAGTATGCAAATTATACAGAGGAAGAAACGCATTATCTTCGATAAATCCGATTGAATTATTTCTTAAATCCAAAATCTGTAGGAAGGAAAGGTCTTTGAACGTTCTAGCGTCTATCCTCGTGAGAGCGTTATGAGACAGGTTCAACACAATCAATCTAATGAGGCCGACAAATGTGCTGTCGTCGATCTGATTGCTACTCAGCTGATTGTTTGACAGATCTAGGACTAACAGCTGTTCTAATCTGTGTAACAGTCCCCTCGCCAGTTCATAAAGCGTATTATTGTGCAAATAAATTTCTCTGATTTCTCTACAGCTCGCAAACAGTCCATCAGGAAGGGATTCTAGTCTATTATTAGACATATTTAACACCCTAAGCGAGATAAGTCCGTTGAACGAGTTCGGCCCGACATCCGCTATATCGTTATTTTGTAGGAACAAATTTTGCAGTCTCCTTAATCTAGTAATTCCGGAGTCATCTGGAACTGTTCTTATGTCATTGTAGGACAAGTCGAGAGATCTCAAGTCCATAGCATCCGCACACTCTATTCTAGCGGTAGTTACTGCAGTTTCTTGAATCTCCTTTTGTTGCCTCGGAGAAAAACCTATTGAATTCAACTCTCGAATACTGTTTCTTGTAAGGTTTATAACCTGCAAATTGCCGAGCGAACAGAATACGTCTTCCGGGAGTGATCTTACGTTACTTTTCGATAAGTCTAAGATCTGAAGCTCCCGCAGCCCGTCAAAACTGTTCCGACCGATCGCTATGGTTTTCCCCGTTCCCCAATCCATATTCCGGGTATTTATCGTTAACCTCTTCAGCTCCCGCAAACCGTCAAACGACTCGGGCGGCAACTCCATTATTTTGCAGTTGCTGATGGTCAAGTCCTCGAGTTGGTGCAGCCTCTGAAAGAACCTGGGGGGCAGGAAGCTCTCGTAGTAGAGCAGTTCGCTACAGTCCACCCGCAGTTTGACTGTGCCGTCCACCGGAAGGGTGGTCAAGTTCGCGCCGTCCGAACCCAGGCTCCGTACCCGACAGGAAACTGCTGTTTTACCGGTCTCGTTGTTGTCCGAACTCCAAGCGCACTGTTCTGGGGTCTCGATTTTGGTAACCGCGGTCACCGCGAGGGCTGACAGGGACACTAACACACCCAGCCACGGCACAGGCTGCATTTTGGCAATTATCGTTAAATCTGGATTTTAGAAAAATTGGAAAAAACTCTCTTCAACATTGTTCCCCGATTGAAAATTCTCACAACGCTTTTTAAAAAGCGAAAATAAAAATATCACTAAATAAAATTTACAACTTACATTAGTTTGAAAATTATCCAATTTTCGTAGATTGAAACTTTTAACTCGATAAACGAGCGAAATAGCTTTTTAAAATCCAAATGGATTTTTCACACATTTTCACAACATCGCTGATCCAAATCGTTATAGTTAATCCGATATGTGGAGCAAGCACACAGAACACATCACTGCACAGAACCACTATCCGGAATCGAAGCGGAGTTCAAGAATGATACTACTCGCACGACTCTACGATACTCAGCACTAAAACAAACTTGGAAAAAAGCGCGAGGGAAAAAACAGAGAAGCAGACCGATCGACGGTGTCGCGCTTCTCTCACAGCACCGTACAGACTGAAGACTAGCGCTTGACTGACACAAACTGTGCGAGCCACTGAGCGTTACTGGGGAGTTCCGCTTGGCAGCAGCACCGTCCACGCGCATGCCCCCACCCCTGTAATGTCCCCCCTCCACAGCGGATCGCGGCGGTTATCAAATATGTACAAATATTACAGTATCACTACCCCATGTTGTGGATCGGCAATGGCTGCTTTACACAATAATTTACCAATCAATCAAAGTATCACTAACTCTTTAACTTAATTAAACTACTAACTCATTTATTTTGAAACAATTATCTTTAAACAATTCAGTTTTGATTAATTGTATGGCACTTGGTTACACAATTTTATGTCTCGTGATAGTATATAATGAACTCATTAAATTGTAAAACTTGGATTACGTAAAAGAGACTAAATAGTAATTTTGTGTGCTAAACCTACAATAAAGAAATTAAATTAATGTTTTAATTTTATGTTGATACAGAAATTGAGTTGAAGATGATTTGGCAACACCCTTAACGATTATGAATGTTTCTAGCCTTCGGTAGCTGCATACATTGAGAATTAAATTACTTTCTAATCAAAAATGGTATTATAATTTGATATAAAGGCCAGCCAGCAACATAAAGATTAACAAATTATTTTTTTTTTATTCTTCGACTTAAAGTATGTGAAAACTTATTTCTGCATCTTGTAGAGGATTGTACATCTGCTGGCACATTCAAATTCAACTTTTACTTATATTATTGTATTATACGTCATCCAATCATTTGTACCATGACCGTACAAATTTAAATTGTAGTGTAAATTACTACATAATATGTCAAATGAAACACAGTATATTTTGTCAATTAATGTACTATGCGTTTTAATATAAACGTTTTGTCTTGATTGAATCAAATGAGGCCGTTAAACTAATGAAATCAAGTTACTAATAACGAATGAAGGAGATTGCGAATCAGCTGTTACTTTTAATACTGCAAACGTCATATTTGTTTATATCATAAACATACGCATAAACATTAGTTTACAGTTATATAAGTAGACTAGCTATACCCGCAGGCTTCGCCCCACAAATAATAATTTATAAAAACTATGACAAATGTGTGTGCTGCATTCTGTGGTTATCCCGTGGAACTACTACGAATCAACATCTGCTGTTTGTATTTTCATCAGCTCAAACCCTAAGTGAATGTCCTTAAGAATAACACAAGATTGGAACTTTGACTCCCCGTGGGGCGGAACCCTATGGGGATTTCTTAAAAATCTTTCTTAGTGAGCACCTAAGACCCAAGAGGAAGGTATGTTCCAAATTTCGTAGCAATCCGCTCTGTGGTTTTTGAGATTTCGTGATGAGTGAGTGAGTGAGTGAGTCAGTTAGTCAGTCAGTGGTATTTGGATTTTATATATTAAGATTATAAAACGTTGTAATTTGGTTGTAGAGGTATCAGGGTCTAATAACCAGTTATATGTTACATTAACAAATTTACTGAGTATGGATACAACAATTTAAATGATGAAAGTCCTTAAAATTATATTACCATGCCTAGTACAAACTTTAAGAGCTGTAAAATTAACTGGCTCCTACATATTAGTTTGTTTGTAAGTGTGTTTCTTACATTACAGTTTTTAATTCCTTTTGTTCTATGTATTATACTATAAGGAAGTTAATACATATCACTACTACATTGTTATACGTAGCCTATTGCAAAACCTCCTTAGTAACTTACTCATTTAGAAGCAGGTAGAAACATTGCTTGGCAAATTCCTCAGAAATACACGAAGTTACATTTCAAACTTATCTATGTTAAACATTTCCTGGGCTTCCCCTCTAAACTCTCTATATCTCCCTAACAGCTCACCGCCGTACGTGACGAGGACTAATTGAACCGGGCGACATCTACCGTGGGATTCCGTAATTGACGGGGGGAAACGTGTTTAAAATCACGTTAGGGCTATAAGAAGATAGAGGAAATTTAGTGGGAACGAGGCGCGGCGGTTTGCATACGCGATAAGACCGAGATAAGAAGCGCGGCAGTCACTAATTCCGCGGTATCTGATAACGGCCGGCCTACCTGGGGACGTCGCCCGTCGCATGCAATCCTGGGGTTGGGTGGTAGGGGAAACCAGAAAACCATCAGTCAAGCGACCGTCGAAGAGGAAGGATTTCGTTAATCATTTTCCAAAGACCCGGGTTTCGTCCCCAGTTGCGTGACCAGCCATCCGCAGGGTTTCTTAGCACCGTTTACCCCCCCCCCCCTCCAGGCGTTTTGATCCAAAAAACACCAACCCGCGGCCGGTTATGCTCCACGGACCGCGGACCACCAAAACAAACATCACACAATGGCGCTCCCGTACAAAACAGTATTCATTGAACTACAAAGAGCATTCTCTTTTGTTTGCCCATCCCTTTGACTATTCGCTTAAAACAACTTGGGAAACAGCTGCCCGCCGATTGCGCTCAAAGCAGCCGGCGATGTGGCTTTTTCATTAAGTTGCAATTTTGGGATGAACTCTTTAGCGGTGCGGTGAGGGCAATGCGGCTGGGGTATTTGCGTGAACATTCAATTTGGGTTTTCAAGTTCTGGAAAAAATATTCGAATGCGAAAAATGTTATGAAATAGTTATTTATGTATAGGAGCGTAAAGTTTGAATTTATCGCTTGAAATGAGGCTGTTAATTTTCCGGAAGCGACAAATATACTTAACAGTCGAACTACATACACAATCTTCCCACACACAACACACAAAATTTCACTTTCATGCATTTTGGACTTGCGAAATACTTTTTCGCTCGCCAAACAGAAAACAGCTGTTTTACGATGACTTTTAGATCGTAAAGAAACACCGTAGGTGCGGTTGCAGCAATCAGTATATTTATATTATTTATTTTATAGGTCGTTTGTGGTTTGCACCTGATTTCATGAAAAGCTACAAAATTGTCTCTCAAAAATAGAATCCCATTTTATATAAAAGGAAAATAAACAACTCGTCAAACTAAAATTAGAGGTGAAATAACTAGTTTGTTGCAATATTGCGGGGAAGTGCAACTGACGGTGGTTGCATGTCAGACAGCTATGTGTGTTCTGTATTACCGTATCGTTAGACCCGCGTTCGCTATAACACAAGATCGCTGCTTTTTGTGCGATCTGGGTCACTTGAATAAAATGTATATTTATTACAAACGGTACAATCTTGCCTGCAGTCTGTCTCCACTTGGCTTCCGTTGTTACTTGTATTTATTTCTGCATCAGTCAGTAAGCTTAGAGAACGGTATATACGTGTGTATGCAAAACCTCGGAAAGTATATGTTGTATTAATGCATTTGAAGTGTTTTGAGATAAGAGTAACTGACTAAAGATATACTATATTGCACTATATTTTCATGAGGGTAAATGAGTTTGTTGTTGTAAATGTAGTGAGGAAGTTATATGAAGGAAGTTATTTCTGTCAGAGAATATGTAAATATCACAATGTAGTTAAAGAATGAAAATTCGTTAGAACATTTAAAAATTGTACGATGTTTTTAAAGGATTTTGCTTTACAAAAGAATGTAATTTTCATTATTTAATTCCACTAACTATTTTACCATCGTAACATAAAAATAGAATATGCAGCCAACTAATAAACCTTGTCCCCATCAGGGAGGACAATAAATAATAGTGTTTTTAACCAATAGCATCCAGCCAATATTATTATATTAATTAATATATTAAGTGTGTAGCTTGGTTAGGGTTCATTTACACTACAGATCGTTTAGCTTATTCAAGTCAGACGAATGACAAATTTTGCAACCCTTAACGTGTTTGCTTTATATGTTTGTATAAGAAAGGTGTGGCTTCTTGACTCGAATATCCCTTACAATTGTCTAGTAAATAAAATAAACAATCAAAATGCACCTTAGAAAGTAAAACTTTATTCAACAATGATACAGTTAAACCTCCACACCAAATAAAAATTGTCTGACTTTCGTTCAAAAGCTAACGGCGAAACTAATATGTTTTAAATAAGTATCTATTTGTTATTTGGAAGCCTTTAACGTCTATTATGTCCCTTTTGTAGTTTAAAAAAATCCTCATTAAGAACCTAAGGGCTGGTGAAAATCCAGCGTACATTTAATAAAAGCATAACTAAAATTTTACTTGAATACTAACAAAACACAGAACAGCAGCAAGAAAAGCTTTTTAAAGCTAACTTCTAGAAAGACATCTCAGTACCAAACTTATGAGCCCCATTTATGAGGAACTTATGCTATAATAATATATGAGGTAGTCTCAACCCATATATCTGCTCGAATTTAACTTCAACTCCAGTCACTATAAAATGTATATGAATAAAATTAGAGTTTTTTTGTACATTGCTTGGAATTATGAAATTTTTGAATATTTTCACGTTTTACACCGTAGGGAAGCCAAAACAAGTCTTATCTCGATTTCTGTCTGGCTGTCTGTCGGTAACGCTCAAAGACGGGTTTTTGTTCGCTTTTCACGGTAAAACGGGTGCACTGACTTTGATGAAACTTTGTTTATTTGCTCTATACGCGCGTGAGAAGGTTTTAGGCCACTTTAAACTGGCATACACCTTTTGGAAAAAGAATGGCGGCCATTCAATAACGTGATTTTGTGTGGTTTTGGTCGTGTTTTGTTCGCTTTTCACAGGGAAACGTGTGGAATTATTTCGTTGAAACTTTTTTTAATGTTCTATATGTGCGTTAGAAGGTTTTAGGCTAATTGGATTTTTATATTACCATAGAACTCAGCCCCAAGGGGTTTTAAAGATCCTATATTATTATTATGGACAAAGCCTTTATTTATATTGAACCAGATGATGAAAGAATATTTCTTTTACAAACAGATGTCATAGTTCTTATTTAAAACGGTGAGTAAAGATTGATAGTATATAACAAAGGTTTAAGAGCGGATATGACTTAAGAATAGGTTTTCTATAAACAGCTGTTGCAGTTCTTATTTAAAACGTTGAAAGAGAAATAGTAATAAATAACATAAATATACAGAGTATCATCTAAATCTATATTTATCAGACGCATGCACTCACTGGCATAGTGGTCACTTGATCTAGAAAACGACAATGTCTAAAAAGATAAATTGTGCATGATGGTTCACCTTATGCTGCAGATGTACAGTAAGAATACGTTTACAAAAATCCTATAGGGTTTTGTTCTAATTTACCTTTATGACAATCTTATGAGTATTAGTATTTACTGGACCTTGTAAGTTAAAATTCGGTAGGGACATAACCAATAAATCAAAACAAAACGGAAGCCTATTCCCCCGTTACGAGAATGTTTAAGGGCTTCGCCTACGGATTTTCAAAATACAATCTTTTAACAATTCTTCACACTGAACTGATGGAGCTGGAATTCGATAGGAATATAGCTGATAGCTCAATGCAGACATATAGGCTACCTACTCCAGATACAAATATACTAAAGGGCTCTGGCCCACTGATGGCCTTTAATATAAGCGTGTTAATCATCACACACCAACTACTCAACCAATAGAAATGAAATTTGGTACCTTAATGGACATGAGAAACAACATCATGACTATAATGGGGAGTCACGGTGTTGTTCTATGGAGTATTTCACACAGACCCTTTGTCGTGCGTGAGACATGGATGGACGAGATCTACGCCTCTCTAAAAATATATTTTATGTAGCCGACCACTGAGCGTCTGAACTTAACAGTAGATATGAAAATGTATTTTGGAGAAAATTAACGGGTTAAGGAGTTCTACTATGCCCTTTTAAAATTTGAGAATGGAACGTTGAAAAACAAATTTAGTCTCATAAACATATCTCGTTCACTCGGCACAATCGTTGAATTTCAGGATTTACTGAAAGATCAACACAAAGGTAAACCAAATCGAGGATCGAACATATACATTTTTAACACCGTTCTTTTAGCCATGTCCACGTCCGACACTACCCGACGTAGTTCCTCGTCTTAGCAACAGTACCCAAACTATCTGCCAGTATATTTCGTTAACTATTATTTGAATGTACATTAAACATGTAAAATGTAATTTAAATATTGTAAAATTATATGGGTTGTTATTTTCTTTAATAATCTATTATACATATAACCCGTGCGAAGAACGGGTACTCAGCTAGTTCTAAAATATATTAGAACCATTTTCTCTTATGCTCTACAATATTTCCTTCCTCGTTATTCGCCTTTTAGGGTTTAAATAAAAAATCCAAGAGTAAATTCTGTGTTGAATAAATATTTTAAAAATTCCACATTGTTTTATAATTTAATACAACACCCCCCGCGGCCCACCAGCCGCAATAATCACCGCGAAGCCCCGCCCTCGCCTGATATCGACAAGTGGAGCCGCAAAAGCTTGTCATCCGGTTTATTTATTTTTACACAACCGATGAAATACGAGGAGAGCCTTACCGTGTAAACAGGACATGGCGCAAACAGCGGAGTGATTAAATGGACTTGAGTGATTGCGACCCGCGTCAAAGCAGGAAATACTGCTCATCAGGAAAATAAAGGTGAAAAATTTCCGGTGTCGGAAATACTGACGCATGTATACTACAAAAAATCACGTACTTTTTGGAACTTAATGAATTGATTTTTTTAGCACATTAACGTACCGGTACTTTGTTTTAATGGTGTCCATGGTGATCCGTGGAAGGGCAATAATTAGATTAAAAAGTGTATACAAAATAAATACTTATACACAAGTTTAAAATCGACTTTTGTAAAGACAATGAGTCGTGTTATTTTAAGTTGCAGAACGGTATTAGTTTTTGTAGTGGATTTTAACATTATTTGCAGTAAGAGGAAAGAGATATTTAACGTAAACCAATTTTAAGGTAAATGTAGGTGATTATTTTTCAAAGACTGATTTTCTGAAGTTTGTTCATGATTCATTTATATAAGTATTTGTAAAAAAGAAACGACCTAAGCAGAATGTTGAAATTCTAGTTCTCCCCTAATTTCGACCGGTTTGACTTAAGTGCCCCTCCAAATCCCATTGCCACAGTAGCTGAAATGCATTTTCTTATACGACACGTCATTCTCAACACTGACAGCAATAGATTCCCTAGAGGTTAGAGGCAATTATGTTTGGTCTACCTCAGAATTTGACAGTTTCTGAACGAACTGGGGAGAAGCATATTTGGACGGAAGTGTTTTTGGGATGAATCGGGTCTGTGGGGAGGGGTGGTCAGGATCACAAAGGGAGGATTCCTAGAGAGGCCCTGGGAATAGAAGATACCTGGCCTAGGACCGACCCCTGGGGTACCCCATTGTCACAAGACCTACCTCCCAGCTAGCCACAGACATGATGCATGGCGAGCTGTCGATGGGGCCACGGGCCAACCATAAATTAGCAATAGGAAGATGGGAAGTGTCAAAAGGATGAAGTATTGTTGTGAATGAACGATCTTATCGCACCTTGGGAGACAACAGGAAATTTTGGAAATGGCAATTATTGTTGGGTCTGCCTGTGACTTTTGGAAATAGGAAAGTAATTTATCATTTCTGAGCATTTAACCGACTTAAAATTATGTTATTATTGTTGCATGTACTTCAGTTTAAATAGTTATTTAATTTGGTTGTGAGAAAGTAGTACAAAAAATCGGTAAACAAATAGTTTTAAACAGACCTTTATGCACTATATAACCTAGAACGAAAAGATTAATACGATTTATTATAAAATTATTACATAAAACTGGTACAAAATTAGGTTGCTAGTTTTACCTATGTTTAGTTTGTTAAAAATCATGCATAAATTTCAAGATTTGTTATTCAGGTACAATACATTAATTGTATCGACTTTAACCAAGCTATAAAAGCCAACTAAAATTTAGCTTTTTTTTATTTAGCTTTTTATTTTAGTTAGCTTGGGTGGTTGTAATATCTTCTGTTTTTAGTTTGGTACTTTTTTATTTCATTCAATACATATTAGAATACAATTCTAAATCTGTAAACTTAGAAAAATTATTGCAATAATTGTAACTATTATTCTCTTGAGGATTGAAATTATTTTATCAGTTAAATTGTACAACTGTAATTTGGCTGAAACCCATATTATAACCAAGTTATGTATAAAATTAAACTTATTTTCATCCTTTTAACTTACAATTCATAAAATTGGATTTATATCTTTAGCCGAGTTTATAACGGACTCACTAGTAGATCTAACCCTTGGCAAGGCTTGCAGAGAACTGAGCACAAGTCGATTGTGGCGATGTTAGTCCCGAAATTCGCCGTTAGGGAGCAGCACTTTGCAGACCTTTGGAAACGCATTGTAAACCAAAGCGATTCTGGAAAATTATAAAATGTAAAAATAAGTAAAACAGCGTACCTCATGCTACGATTAGCATTTATTCTAAAATAAAGTTTAATTCAACTTTAGTAAGCCACAACAATATAAAACCAGATATACATACTACAATGAGTGTTAGATTTATGCTAGAACTATGAGAGTGAAAATTGTATTAGGTATAAATAGTTAAGTATAGTTAGGTTATTATACGCCATATAACAATGTGTTATGCGGTGTTAATAATATCCAAATGTAGTATATTGGGCCTAATAAAATTATGATACAGTACCTAACTATAAATCGTATATAACTATAAATCGTATATAATCGTATTGTGGTTACAGTGTGATCTAATAAGTGACGTGATCAGAATGTTAAATTTTGATTTACATACCCCACCTTTAAGTGCGTTATGTAATATACGTAAGGCCCATGCTAATTCAAAGCTGCAAGTCACTTAAGAATCTTTAAATTATCTGGTCGGTAATACAAATATGATACTTAGGTAAGCTGAGACTTAAGTACGTGGTTTGTAGTACAAAATCCACGTCAACAACAGATCCCACAATTACCATTGGTCAATTGGATTTAAGTAACACTGGATGAAGAAGCAGTTGGTCTAGTTACAGACGCTGGGCTACCCAACGCATCATACTTGTCCTACTATTATAGTTCATTCATGTTAGTTCAAATATATTCAAGTGTACGTCAGCCTGTTAAATTATGACTTTCTTTGTACTCCTACAATAGCTTCGCTTGTTTAGGCCCTACCTGATTTCAGTTTACGGTCGAATCAAAATACTCCGCTGATTTAATTTTCAATGTTTTAAAAAGAGTTTTAACTTAACACTTTTATTCAACTCTTTATGGCCTTAATTAATATTGGGTTAAAAAACTAATAATTTTCTTTGGAATTTTTCAACAAGAACTTTCATTCAAAAGTAAACGGTTCAATTTTTGACAGATCTACGTTTTTTTAAGTTACTGGGATGTTTTCCTCTATAAATAAATTAACTATATGGCTAATTGTTTCATATTTTCCGTAGATGTAATAAGCTCGGTGATTTAAAAATTGTTTATTTTAAATCCAATTTATTTATAAATAATTGTATTACAAGTTTATTACGTTCATTAATATAATAAAGTCTGCACAATAAACTCTATCTATAAAATATAGGATTTGTAGTATTTTAATACGCCTTACTTTTTAGAATACAATTTGCAAAGCCTACAAGATCACCTTTTGTATCCATATGATTGAAGGCGAAACATCTAAATTAATACAGTAGATTGTGCACCTTAACTATTATTATAAATGTGGAAAATATGCAGCAAAGATTCGTTATCTGCTATTCTGTTTATATTTCACTCTTGTTTATTATCAAAACTAAGAGAGTCTAAACTGACTTGCAAAAGTTGTTAATATTCAAAGAACAGGTTTCGTAAAGTGTCCTAAAACACTCAGTTTGCCGGTTCTCTCAGTCTGCATTTAACTTGGAATGAAAATGTATTATTTCAATACGAAATGTAGGATAGAAATTTAATATTTAGAGAAAAAACTATCTTCTCTCGTCTCAAAATGGGAGGAATTCAAATTTAACAAGTATGAAATCGATAGTTTAATAATAAGTAGACCAATACAAATTCATTCTTAATTGTATTTTTGTATACTTTCCAACTAAGTCTTATTAATTAAACCGGATGAAAAAACTGATTAAAAATAAACTATCGCACGTCTTCTACCAGTACTTAAACAGTGCAGATTTACAACTTCCTTATTTTTGTAAATGTACCTTCAACACTGAAATCATATTATACTATTTTAAACACACGTTATATACCTATACTATAAAATGATTGTTATGTTTTTTTGTTAAAACTTGTATAATTGTCGCATCACCTCGATGATTACTTTAAGGATATAAAATTTTATGCGATTAAGATGAACAGATGTTTGTATCAGACGTATATTCAATTATATCCTTATATATATATATATATATGTAGTTTTTTTATTTAAAAGAGAAAAAGATACAATAAAATACCTAGCTATAAAAAATGGGTACAACCCAATGATGATTGATAAAATTATACAAAAGAAACAACAAATCTGAAAAAATAAGAAAATACAAGAAAAAATAAAATAGCCTACAAGACAAAAAACAATTCCTTGAAAATGATAATTAATAAAACTACAAGAACAACGAATCAAAAATCAAATGATTACAACAAATCAGGAATTTACCAAATAAATTGCGGTAACTGTGAGAGCTTTTACATAGGACAAACAAAAATAAGTTTTAATATAAGATTTAAGGAACATGTAAAAGCATATAAGTCAAGAAACCTTACAACAATGAAATCCAACTATGCAGACCACCTTTTAAAAGCAAATCACAACTACACCAAAATAGAAGACAATTTAAAAATACTTGAGTATGAAAATAATAAAGAAAAACTAAACGTAAAAGAAGATTTATGGATATATTTGAATAATAAAAATTGTCCCCAAAAACTACTAAACACAACTCACTTGAACCATGAAAATGCAATATTTGCAAAGATAAAACAAATAAGAAATTAGGAAATAAGAACCAACATATATATATATATATATATATATATATATATATATATATAGAAAAAAAATCCAAAAGCATATGCAAATTACTACACTACTGTATGCAAAATTTGATCCATATGTTAATTTTAATTTAAATGTTTTGTTTTAGTTTTAGCGAATTTCCCCTAAAGGGAAGAAGCTATTACCGTAGGTCTCATGGTAAGACTTAAGTCCGAGACCATGATAATTTTTTGTTTTGAGGTCCCCAGATGACAAAAAGACTATTCGTTCAAATTTATATATATGTATATATATATATAAAGAATATATATATATATATATACATATATATGTGTGTGTGTCCGTGAATGCGATAACTTGAGGAAAAAACGTCCGATTTCGAAGAAATTTGGTTCAAATGTGTAAAATGACATTCATGACTTTAAGTTCGACAACCAGAAAAATCGGACGATGGGAAGGGGGGTTTATGGGGATTTTAAATTTTCCAAAAATCAGTTTTTTGCATTTTCCACCCTACAATTTTTTTAAAAACTTAATTTTGGTTTTAACCATGTTATAGAGCTTAAAAACAAATAATATAGCATTTTGAATTATTAACCTAGGTTAAGTGGTTGCGGAGAAAATCCAAAAAAACCTACTCATAAAATCTCCCATGTTAATCTTATGGGAAAAATTTTTTTGGCATTTCCTCAGTTTATTTTAATTTAAACTTCACATTTGCCTTTAAAAATCTGTTCAGTTCCACAAAACAATCATTATAGTGTTTAAATTGTGATTCTACGCCCAACCGTTGCTGAGATATTCAAAGTGCTAAACACAGTACGTTGTCCAATGTTATCCTTATGGAGAATAAATCAAATTTGATATCTCGATTATTTATGAATGTATGTTGATGAAACTTGGTATGTGGCTTTACATAGTACTGGTATATTGATATTTGCACAAAAAATTGATTTTTTATTGGTTATTCCCGTAGCAGCATACCTGCGTAATCAGCCCCCATATTATTCTTAGGAGAATAAGTAACATGTAATGACTCCCTTAATTTTGAACATAAATTAATAAAACTTGGTATGTAGCATCACTTGGTTGAGTTATATTCATAATTGCATAAAAACCCATTTTATTCTTCCTTGTTGCAGCAAACCTGCTTTCTCAGCACCCATGTTATTGTTATGGAGAATAACTAAAATGTTATATAGCGCTTATTTATGATTGAATATTGTTGAAACTTGGTATGTGGCTTCGCCTAGTTAAATTATATTTATATTAGCATAAAAATCAATTGTTTGTGTTCCTTGTTTCAGCAAACCTACGTACTCATTACCAATGTTATTCTTATGGAGAATAATTAAAATCGCTTATATGTGAATATATTTTTATGAAACTTGGTACGCGGCTTTATGTGGAATTCAGACAAATATTATGCATTGGAAATTCTCTGAGTACGCAGGTTTGCTGCGACGGGGGTATTTAAGGTTATTGATATTTTGCTTAATAGACCGAAACTCGTCGTCAAAATATAAATTATGAAACTAAATAAGGGTACTTTGTTCTCATAATGATAGTAAAATTAATATATATATATATATGTATGGTAAAATGTTGTTCACTGGGCTTAGTTGTAAACAGCTGACATGTACGAAGCTGTTCAGCAAGGCAAATTCCTAGTCTGCCACGCACGTTATTGTCTACGTAAAACTAGCCTCACGAGCACAGTAAATCATAGCAGCATTATTCATTGTTTTCTTAAAAGCACAGGTTTTATGTGAGTTTCATATTTACTGTATGTTTTTATTTTACGGTTTTGTGAATTACTCTTCTTATCTGAACTGAAGTGCAGGCTGGTTTTGTCATTTTTAACAAAGTTAAAAAAAGGTTATTAAAGATTTTTTAATTTATTTCTCACAAACTCCAATTCAAAACTACACCGAATCGATATATTTTAAAACACCATTCATCCCAACAGGTTTTCGAAACCGATGTTGTTTATGTAATCATCCTATTGAGAATTCGGTCCGGGCCCAGTGGCTTCTCCTTTTATTATTTCCAGTGATTTTCTTGCGCCTGCTCTAAACGTTTGGCAATTTGCCATGCGAGACTACAAGACTAATAGTAGGCTTTAAATTGAAGGTTAGAGCTATTAAATAACATAAAATGCCTACTTTCTTAAGCATTTTAATTAGTTTAAGGGATGTGAGTTGAAAAATAAATTTCACACATATGATTCTTATTTTTTATACTTTATTTTATTCTCCTCTCTAATCCACATACCAATGTAAATTATTTGCAAGATCGACATAACAAATTCGAATAAATAATGTATCTTTAATTTAGACACAAATAAAACAGGATTTTCTCTAAACCCAGAGCTATATAGTTATTACTGCATGTTTTTAAAAGAACTTGTGCATTATGGAACGCACGTAACACAGTGCAATAGTGCAACATCTTGCATCTCAGTACCACTTGAGGAATTATTCATACAGTTATATGACAATGTAGTGATATGGGGACACAACCCCTACGTAGTGGGTACGATGCCCCGATGTGCATTGAATATTGACAAGCCGAGCTGGGGAAAAATAACCCTTCGTGACACGAATGCCATCACAGGAAGACTGAGTATTTTGGAACGAAAAAATCCTTGACTATTTAAAAAGATCAATCGTTTTGTATGTGCTGGAATGATTTCTATATTTATACTCAAAAGGTCCCGGAAAATGTCTACAGTCATCTTCATTGTATGGCATTGCAGTTTTACAATACATATACAGAATGTAGGCACTTATTGGATTGAGTGAAACTAAATCCTTATACATAACTTTACTGCTTACAGTGGTAAGAGAATCAACTCGAACTGGCGTGTCTGTGACATAAATAACTCAAAAACGCCTCTACAGATCCACTTCAAACTTTAGAGATAGATTCTATAGTACGAAATCTCGGTCAAGTTCGTTATTGGGAATATTTGGTTAAGTGATAATAAAATTACCTTTAAAACAAATCTATTTTTTATCCCATAAGATTAACATTGGGAGCCATTTTAGTGGTAATTGAATCGTTGATATTTAGCCAACGTCTATGTTTCAACTATAGAGTAACGTAAGTCACAGTGCCATAGATTCACTACATAACTGTAGTTATTCATGTTCATGTTGACTAGGAAAAAACTTCTTTTCGTAACTTGAAACACAAAAACTAAGTTTTAAATTTTATTAGCTTTTAAAAGTTGTATGTATATTTTATTTTATACTAATTAAAAGATACATTATTATTTTAAATACTATTATAATAAATAACTTTATTGGTACCGTACTCTATGTAAAGAAATGCAGGCTGAGCGCTGGGACTTTGGCCAGTCCAGACTCCAGACGACAGAATCGACAGAAGTATAACCGAAAGTAAAGATGTCAACAAGAAAATTATTAAAGTGATTATACGCTAATATATGTAATTATTTACATTATAATTTCCACTCATTAACAGTAGAAAGTCTTAATTTGTTAAAACATTATTATCTCGCTTATAAAACTTACGGTAAGTTACCAAATAAAATTAATGTTTTGGTTTTTTATTTGGCGGCTATCACCAATGCAACTTTACAATATTACAATAATTAACATTTGTAAGAACAGAAAACAGAACAAACTATAGCTACCTATACATCGTGCTTTTAACTATGATGGTATGTTATTAAAACTATGTGGCACATTACTTTTCACCATTTTCTGGGACTAGCCTATTTCCTTTTTGTCAGATTGAAAACTGAAGTTTAATATAAATTTATTTTCCTACAAAATGATAATTGCATACCAGAACTTGTTTATTCAAACTCAATAAGGCAAACTCAATAAGTTTGGTCCTTTTTGGAGGTTAATATTTGTAAGGTATGCCTATCGACTTTAATTTTCTAGGCATAGTTTATGATGCCCATACACCACTGTTTTAATCCAATTTTTGAATAGATTTCTTCATTCTTATCCAAATTAAACATTTTATAAAATTGTTCGGTAAGGTAAAACTTAGTCTCTGGATAATTGTGCCTTTTGGCACAAGTTCATCCTAGGCCTACTTTTCGATTGAAAATGATCATTTTCATTGAACTAACCTCATGTAAATTTACCTCTAGAGTTTGGAATTCACATTTGTTTTTTTCAGAAACAAGGGTAAAGTGATACAAATTTTAAATCCAAAATAGGCTTTGACTTTTGTTTAACTTACATTTAATTTACCCAGGCGAATCCAATATGGTTTCGGTCTTACTCGGCTCGGGTATACTTTTATAAGTGGAACAAAATAAAGAACCAAATGAAATTGTTCGATAGGCTACGATATATTAATTAGGTTGCTATTTTTAACACTGATTAATATTTTATAGCTTATATGTTTGTTGGATGAACGTTAGAGAATCATTATACTCAGTTTGGAATTCGAAGTAGTGTGACGCTATCTACATTTTAACGGTTTGATGGATTGTCATGAAATGTTTAGGGTAACGTTTTGATGAATTAATGCTTTAAATAAACTATAATTGTCAAATTATTATTACATTTTAATAATTGTTAGTTTTTTCATTTAACATTATTTCAGTACATATTTTGAGCTTTGTGGTACCGTGTTGCTGGAGAACTGTCAAAATACATCAGCTCAGCTGCTGTCGTTTAGTTTTGTTCGCAATCGCTGTTTGTTGTTTGTGTTTAGGTTATAAGTTACGTTACAAACAGTTTATTTTTTTTATTTGTTCTAAATTCAAAACGTGACGTTCTTTTGAATTCAATAATAATAACAATTTCACTAAGGTTTAGCAATAATCAAATGTAAACATTCTGTAAGTTAGGGATGTTATACCTTGTGACTTCGATACACATAACTTATGTGAAGCACTGTGGTTCAAGTTGGATTTCATACGATAAAATGTTTCATCGCGGAGAATGCCAAGATTATTCAGCACTACTAAACACAACCATACATCTTTGGTGGTTTTGTATCTGTGTTCTTTTGCAGATAGTTTGTGTTCGAATAATACTCAGGTTTTGTATATTAGCCTATAGTTTTAGCCATAACATGGATGATTATAATAGAAGGTGTGACTAAAAACTAACTTTTTATGTTATTAATAAACTTACAACGTTTGAATTGTCATAACAGACAGTACCCTTTGACTAAGTATTTACCTTTCATATAGGGTAATTTAGGCCAATGCTATTGTTGTTTTCCAACCGTCAAGTTGGTCAATCTTCATAAATATATTTTAATTTTAGCTTTGTTGTAAATTCATTCTAACGATAAGTAAGTTAGGTCTTGGTAGTCTATACAGGGGAATGTTATGATAGGTCTAGCTTATATTTACATTTGTGAGTTACTAAATGTCACCAATGTCCACTTGCTTTTTGTGGTAAACTTAAGTTTGCCGAGGCTAATTGTACTTGGAATGGCTAAACATACTGAAATCAACCTACCACAACACATTGTCTTATAAACATTACCCAACCCAAGGTAGTTAACGTACTAAGTTAATAAGCAACCATGTAAATCTCACCAATCAATCATGTCTGTAGGTAAACATACTTACTGATTTCAAATAAATAAACGAACAGATAAGTTAAGTGTCTAAACTGTACATGAGGTAAAAAAAAAAACTTAAACTCAAATACAGACCTCACAATAAACAACGGCAGTAGAACTTTTGGTGTCAATACATTTTGTATCGCCATATTACAGCATCGCTATCAACAGATTATTTGCTTACTTAGTTAGGCCCTAATGTGGAAATATTAAGGTTGGTCAAGCTGTTAATATTACCTGTCACGTAATATCCACAAGCAGAAAGGGGAGAGAATTATGTTTACCGGTACCGACCTAAGTTATGTAGTTTGGCGGAAACCTTATAATTTCATATATAAAGTTATCTTATTGGATTGAAGCGAAGCGAAAATCCTTATACCTCAGTCTAAAAATCTAATTCCTGATACGCTCTCCATTTCCACCGGTGGATGGATTGTCATGAAATTTTTAAGGTTAACGTTTTGACGATTTACTTATTCTGATAAACTATACCGGAGATTGTCGGATTATTATTACATTGTAATAATTATTTTAACATTCTTCAGTAAGTTACCCTACCACTTTTGACCTTAGTGGCACACCGTACACAGGCTCTTTAGAACAGTCAAAATTCTTTAGTTGCTGTCATCTTGATGTTTGGCATTACTTTTTTGAGGTTACGATTACGAACTAGAAGTTTATTTTTTGATAATTTGTTCTAACATCTTGTTCGAAAATCATAAACTATAAACGTGACGTTCTTCATGCTCAATAATAATATTTTAATTTACATTGTAAGAATACCGGTAATCAAATGTAAACCTTCTGAGTTATGGATACGTTTCCATGGTAGTTTCATACATATCTGTAAATAAGACTGTGTTTTTTTTAGTTGGATTTAACACGATAAAAGTGACATCGGCGAGAATGACAACATTATTCCATTACTGGTTAAATAATCTGTGGGAATAACTTTAGACCTGAGGTTTTGGTTTAGGCCTATAGCCTACAGTTTTATTCATAAGTAACATACGTAGGCTATATAAGAAAGATGTGACTAAAAACAAACTTCTGATGCTGTCAATATACATGAAATACTGTCTGCAACGTTTTAATAATATATGAAGATTAAATGGTATTCTTTAAGACTAAGTTACCATACCTATTTAACTTTCATATAATGTAGATACGGTAGGCCAATGCTATTGTTTGTCAACCATCACATTCTAATTTTAGCCTTGCTGTAAGTATCTATATATAGGCCTTGGTTGTCTATTAGGGAGGATTTTTTAAGAGGACTAGCTTAGCCTATATTTGGGATTTACAAAATCTCACATATGTCCACTCGCTTTTTGTGAGAAGTTTGCTGAGGTAAGCTGTAGACCTACTTGGAATGGCCAAACATACTACAATGAATCCGACAGACCACACCACCTCATACACCTTACCTAACCCAAGGTATCTACTTAACGTGATAAGGACCCAGTGCCGTCCTTAGGGCGGCGCGACAGATGCAGCCGCACAAGAGCCTCGTGCCTACAAAGGCCTCGCGCCTACAAAGGCCTCGCACTTAGGGTTTTTTTTTCATGGAAGCTAGAGGCGTCATGGCCATGACTGGGATCAGAAATGTGGACTTTTGATGATTATCAATTGAGGAACTGAAGACAACGTACAAACAGTTAGTGGTATGTACATATTTTTCTAATATTGACAATGTGTTTTAATTTAACGTCAAGTTCTAAAGTACATGAATTAGCCGTGTATTTAGCCAATAGCGGGTGTATTTCTCTATGTAGCAAGCAAGTCTGTGTCAGGACTATATAGGGGCCATAATTTTATTTTGATATTAACGGAATGAGTTTCAGGTATTTTCCAGTTTATCCTAGCTATTTTTTGTATATTTTAGAACCTAGGAATTGATTTTTTGCCAAAGTCAGTGATAAGAGTGACCTCCGATGTTGAAATGGTATTTTTTTTTTTTACCACCCATCTTGTACAGTGTGTTAGGTTAGGTTATCTTATGTTGTTTTAAAATAACAAATCCTATCGTATCCAACGAGGTATATATCTATAGAGGTCTCGTCTGGGGTAAAAAACTGTGCTTACATGCTGACCGCCATTTTTACGCTCTATACCCTCCGATCTTCATGGCAACAAATATATTAACCAATCAAATCCCCTCTTCACAACTTATGTTAGTCTTTATTATTCTTTGGTTAGATGTTTTCCAGTGAGGTTTCACTTTTTTAACAAAAGTGACAAAGCTCTATAACTAAACCGCGTTAATCTTATCCTGACCACCACAGTGTGTTAACAGTTTTAACTGATGCATATTCATAACCGGTTGAAATAGAAAGTATTGGACCAATAACTTATTCATAGCCTATATTATTTTTTCTGAAAGATTTTTACTGTAGCATTCACAAATAAGGTTCTGTGTTTATCAGAAACTTTTCATTCGGGTACACATTCATAAATGATGGAGCGATCATATAAAATACCCCTGTAGCAGCAAACCTGCGTACTCAGCGAATTTCCGATGCATATATATGTATCTTAATACCACATAAATCCACATACCAAGTTTCATCAATATACATTCATAAATAAACGATTTATATGACATTTTAATTATTTTACATAAGAACAACATGACGGCTGAGTATGCAGGGTTGCTGAAGCAAGGAACACAAAAAACGGGGTTTTATACAAATATCAATATAACTCGAGAAGGTAAAGCCACATACCAAATTTTATTTATTTATTTTCATAATTAAGGGAGATAACACGTTACTTATTCTCTATAAGAATAACATGGGGCTGAGTACGCAGGTTTGCTGCTACGGGAACTATCAGCCAAAAAGTGTTTTTAGAGCAAATATCAATAGACCACAGCGATATGAAGCAATATACCAAGTTTCATCAGGATAAGTTGATAAATAAGCGAGATATACAATTTTTCTTATTCTCCATAAGAATAACATTGGACAACGTACTGTGTTTAGCACTTTCAATATCTCTGTAACAATTTGACATAGAGAAATGATCAAAACACCAAATTGTGCGTCTTTTTAAGCTGATTCTAAAAAAAAAACTAAAATTTGACGTTTTTCAAAATGATATGTAAAAAACGCAAAAACCCCATTTTTGGGGTACAAAACCCCCCCAAAATACCCCTTCGGATAGGTCGATCTGTCTGGTTTTCGAACTTTAAGTCATAAATGCTGCTTTACACGATTATACCAAATTTCATCAAAATCGGATAATTATTACCAGAGTTATCATGCTCACGGACACATATATATATATATTACGAACGAATGGTGTTTTTGGGGTCTGGGGACCTCAAAACGAAAAAGTTATCATGGTCCCGGGCCTAGATCTTACCATGCCGACTACGGTAATACCTTCTTCCCTATAGGGGAAATTCGCTAAAACAAAATGAAATTGTTCGATACGGTATAGCTATTATTTAGGTTATTCGGTTATGTTCGGTCTCAATGATGTGGAAGATATTGTCTGGAAATTTTTCCAGGTAAGAAACGTTGATTCCAATAATACTTAAACATGTATTCTCGGGAGCAACCTTTTAACGGATCTATGGAAATCGTATGTTCTTTTTACATGCTGCTGTAATACCAGAAATTTATTTCCTAGAAACATTTTTAATTTGTTTGTTTTTTACTTTTATGTTTTGTAAATCAATTATTTTGTTTATGCAGGTAAGGTTTATTTCATTTTTATTTTAAGTTTATTTGATAAAAAAAACTAAAAAACAAATATTACGTAATAACTAACATACAGATGATAAAATATTTTACAGTCGATCTAATCAATATATCGATAAATTTATTCGGCTTTGTGTATTGTAGGCCTACCGTTTATGAAAGTGTACCCTTCCGTTCTCATGGAATTTCAAAGTTCACACCACCCTGCATTAGTCAAGAGAATCCTCTCTCCAATCTGGTGTGTTTATTCGTGACGGGTAATTTTGGCTATTTAACAAACGTTAATAGGCTATACTTATTCTTAACAATCTAATGAAAGAAAATATTCGGATCCTTTCCTTTAACCCTTTCATTAATACTACATAAAGCCACTTACCAAGTTTCATGAAAATATATTCACAAATAAGCGATATTACAATTTTAATTATTCTCCATAAGAATAACATTGGGGCTGAGTACGCGGGTTTGCTGCAACAAGGAAAACAAAAAATGGATTTTTATGCTAATATCAATATAACTCAACTAGGTGAAGTCATATACCAGATTTGATTAATTTATGTTCATAATTAAGGGAGACATGGCATTTAATTATTATCCATAAGAATAACATGGGGCTGATTACGCAGGTTTGCTGCTACGAGTGCCTTTGGCAAACAAAATTTTTTTGAGCAAATATCAATATACCACAACCAGATGAAGCCATATACCAAGTTTCGTCAGTATACGTTCTAAAACAAGCGAGATATACAATTTTTTTTTTCCTCCATAAGAATAACATTAGACAACGTACTGTGTTTAGCACTTTCAATATCTCGGTAACCAATTGACGTAGAGAAATGATGAAAATACCAAATTGTGTGTTTTTTAAGCTGAATCCAATGATACAAACTAAAATTTGTTTTTTTCAAAAATTACATGTACAAAATTCAAAAAACCCCTTTTTGGGGTACAAAACCCCCCAAAAATACCCCTTCGGATAGGGCGATCTGGCTGGTTTTCGAACTTAGTCATAAATGTTGCTTTACACGTTTATACCAAATTTCATCAAAATCGGATCATTTTTACGAGAGTTATCGTGCTCACGGACACATATATACATATATACATATATATATATACCTCAAAATGAAAAGTTATCATGGTCCCGGGCCTAGGTCTTACTATGCCGACTACGGTAATAGCTTCTTTCCTATAGGGGAAATTCGCTAAAAAAGAGTTTGAGTTGCCATTCAAGTACTCTTTTTATTTCCAAAATGAGAGTTTCCATTCAAGTAGCTTTTTATTTCTATAATCAACATATGTATATGCCTTTCAAGTATGTTTACAGCTGCTTGGTGTAACTAACTGGACTTAGATAAAATCAATACGAACTTTGAAGGCCTGTGGGCCAGAGCTCTTAGGTCAGATTAAAAATTGTCTTATATAAGAACCTTGTCCTGACATAAACGAACTCAACAAGAAATAATTATTCATTTTGGTCCACTAATTCTCAAGTAATGGCGTGACCAAGGGAAATAGGGATCCATTTCAGCGAATTTCCCATATAGGGATGAAGCTATTACCGTAGTCGGCATGGCAAGACCTAGGCCCATGACCATGATAACTTTTCATTTTGAGGTCCCCAGATGCCAAAAACACCATTCTTTCAAAAACTGTATATAGGCCTATATATATATATATATATATATGTGTGTGTGTGTGTGTCCGTGAGCACGATAACTGTCGTAAAATTAATCCAATTTTGACAAAATTTGGTATAAACGTGTAAAGTAGCATTTATGACTTTAAGTTCGAAAACCAGACGGATCGACCTATCCAAAGAGGTATTTTGGGGGGGGGGGGTTCGTATCCCAAAAGTGGGTTTTTTGAGCTTTTTACATATAATTGTTGAAAAAGTCAAATTTTAGTTTTTTTTTCCATTGGTATCAGCTTAGAAAGACGCACAATTTAGTGTTTTGATCATTGCTCTACGCCAAATGGTTACAGAGATATCGAAAGTGCTAAACCCAGTATGTTGTCCAATGTTATTCTTACGGAGAATAAGATAAATTGTATATCTCGCTTATTTATATACTTTTGCTGATGAAACTTGGTATATTACTTCATATCGTTGTGGTCTATTGATATTTGCACTAAAAAACATTTTTCGGCCGATAGTTCCTGTAGCAGCAAACCTGTGTACTCAGTCCCATGTTATTATTATGGAGAATAAGTAACATGTTATCTCCCTTAATTATGAACATAAATTATTCACATTTGGTATGTGGCTTTACCTACTTGAGTTATATTGATATTTGTGTAAAACCCCATTTTTGGAGTTCCTTGCTTCAGCAAACCTGCACACTCAGCCGTCATGTTATTCTTATGGAGAATAATTAAAATGTCATAAATAGTTTATTTATGAATGTATATTGATGAAACTTGATATGTGGCATTAAGATACATATATATATGCATATTTATGCATTGGAAATTTGCTGAGTATGCAGGTTTGCTGCTACGGGGGTATTTATATATTAAGATGTATACAAAATCTTGGACCTTGACACAATGACTCGTGGATTCTAAGAAGTGGGTCAAAGAGTTTTAATTTCTTCCTAGATTATATTTAACATAAGGTACTACTTTTCTTTTCTTTTTAAAATGAGGCAATTTATTCTTCTTAAAAACAAATTGAATGATTTAAGCCTTATTGTTTTTTAAGTTCTGCATTTATAGGTTGCCTATGTATTTGAACAACCGTATAAAGTTACAATAACAATGGGAGGCCTGGGGGGCACAGCCCCCCTCCCCCCAGTAAGTTTTATGTGTTACATTAAAACCTCTGGATTAGAGTTTAAAATATTTAGGCATTCAAAACCAATTGACTGATTTTAAAACGTATTGTTCATCAAGTTCTGTATTTATACTTATAGATTTTTACAGCAATATTAAGCTACAATAAAATAAATATCCTGATGGGTCCTCCAGTGGAACCAAAGTGTAAATAACTACTTTTAAACCACGTGCTCTCACTGATTGGGGACCTTTATTGCCGCCAACATATTACATTTTATCAAAATCTTCAGCTAATATTATTATGAGGGCCTAGATGATACAGCCCTCAGTGAGACTGAGGGGTGAGTAACTACTTCAAATGCACTTTGTCTGACTGATTGACAGGTTTCAGGCCTCATTGTTTGTCATGTTCTGGATTTGTATGTCATTGTCAAGCTGCATTTATAATGGAGGGCCCATGAGGTATATTGTCAATTGAAACTTTTTTTCTTTACGCGATCACTCAATCCTTATACGCGATATAAGAGCGTACTCCTAGTTTATTATTACGTGGGCTATACATTGATTAGTATGCCCAGCTAATATGTAAACAGTATACAAAGTCTAAAACCTACTAAATACCTATTTTCGACCTGTCCGTTTAGTCAGTTTACATTTTCTAATATCTGAAGGAACATTCGTGCTGAAATGTAGGGGAGGTCCACTTTTTTTAAAACTAAAAACATAGTTAAAACTAAAATCGAGATGCTGATGAAAAAAGTATAATTCACTACATTAATTTCGTTAAACATTCTACTAGGAGCCTGATATTTGTTCATATTAGGGGAAGATAAATTATTATTTAGACTGAATCAAAATAGTTATACATTAAATCATTATATTTCAAAACTAAATGCAGCTGAAGGATATGAAAAAAATTAGAACGCGTAAATGCAAACACTAACACATCTGGTTAGTTTATTGTATTTCATTATTAGTGAATTTCCTATGGAAAGTGAACTATTAGCATGACCCGCACGGTGAAACTTAAGCCCGGGACCACCATAGAAGTTCCTAACGTCCCTGAACACGTTTTGGGGGGTCGTTCAAAATTGTATATATATATACATGTATATATATATATATATGTGTGTATATATATATATATAAATATATATATATATAGACATATATATATATATATATATATATATATATATATATATATATATATATATATATATGTGTTTGCACTCTAGCGGTCGCATTTTTTGTCCGATTTACTTCAAATTTGGTAGGAACATTCCTTTTTGTAATCAGTTGGACAAGTTCATTGGGCAAAACAATCGGAAAACTCTAACCCTTTTTTTAGGGATTTTAAATTTTGAAATTTGAGCTTTTAGGCCCAAAAAGGGTCAGATAAGCCCTAAATGTAATATTAATGGATAAGAGGTTATAGAACGTAAAAAGGCGAAAATTTTAACCCCCCCCTCATCATTCTAGCACTAATACTTACCGAGTTATTAAATAAATTAAAATTGAGTAAACACAGTACGTTGTCTTATGGGGATTTTACATTAGCAAAGGCTGTTTTTCATATCTTGATGTAGTTTTATCACTCCTAACACCCTCATACCGATTTTTGATCCTGATGGTACATCCTCCTAAGCTTACAATTCACAACATTTTCCATTACAATACTGCATTTAAATAGAACCAGGTGCATCAGAACAGCCAAAACAACTAAATATTTTCCATTTTGCTAAAAATGTCACAAATTTTTGTTTAAACCCGTTATTTGATTTTTGAAAGTTTTTACTGAGGAAATTCACTTCCCTAACGTCAGCGTGCTGCGTGCGAACTCATCTATATTTAAGTGGCCAATTTGTTTATACACTATACAAAAGGGAAATAATTGGTGTAATTTTATCTGCTGAACTAATTAATTTATGAAACAAAAACATATAAAATAATTTCTATTTCATGGTATACATTTTAGGGTTACCTAGTTAGCACTAGTGCTGGAGTTAACTTTTTCCAGATGGGTTTGTACCAGCTACGTACATGTTTTTATTCACTTTTACCATAGATAATAAATTACTTATTTCCTAATGGTTGTGAATAATTTCTAATGTAGCCTTGAAAAGTCGACCTAATAAAATACCTGTTTGTATGTTCTAGTTCACTTAATACCAAATAAAATAAAAACTTAAATCCACCTGAACTTTTATAAAAATGTAAGATAGTATCTAAAAGAATCGACGTGGAATATCCAATAAGCAACAAATAAGGAAATACTCGCGATTCTGATTCCGATGTCAAACTTAGTAAGCTCAACAGACTGGATCAGATAGAGTTGATTGTATTGTTGCTCCAGAGACATTTTATGAAAACGAATCTAACGTGAGGTTTAAATAAACGTGGTTTCAACTTCTTTAAGGTGAATGACAAAGATGTTTCTAAATCTACTTATATATACTTAAGGTAATTAATTATACATTTAATTTTGCGATGGAACATTTTATGATTTCAATAGGGGATGAAAGTTTATCATAGTTCCATGCAAGATGAAGAATATAAAAAAAGTTTAATATCATACCAAACTTTTGTTTTTCTGAGATATTTGATTTTACTCAACTTAATTAATTTGTTTATCGACCCTTAAAATCTCCATTAATTGTTTTCGTTGTTTTTTATTTAAATCAAGGACGCGACATACCAGGTTCATTAGTTATATTGATTATTTATTAGTGTATAATCATCTGTTTGTAATACTGTATAGAGATTATTCTGCGCCCGTCAACCTAGGATGGCACAACGCACGACGTAACAGCATAGAAATCAGCAAATAATAAGTTGTAGGAAAAAGAATGCAATAATTTACAAATATATTATTCGATCTTTTTAATTTTACAACTTTAATAAATAGTATATATGCTTGGTATTAGTTGTATATATTTGTTTTGTGTTAAATAAAATTTCTTCCTTGTAAGTACACAACTATAGAGTAAAATAAAACGAGACTTCTAAATTTTCAGGGGAACAAATAACATGAGAAATCAATTGTTTCTAAATTAAAGGGAAAACTCAGAAAATATTAAAATATAGTAAATAAACGCTCTGAGAGAATCCTAGATGATGAAATATTTCGTAAAATCGCAACAGATATCCAATAAGCAACAAATAAGGAAACACTCGCGATTTAGTTTCCAGAGTCAAACTTGGTAAGCCCAACAGTCCTGATCAGGTTAGAGTTGATTGTATTGTTCCGAGCAGCTTTGGCCGAGAGGACGTTCTCAAGGGTTACCCACCCTTAGCGTTACGCGACTAAGCTTGAGTATTGATTTGCTTATGGTTCTGTATTCACGCTGAATCTCAGGCTTTAAAGAAATATATAAACATGGTAGATTCCTGAAACACTACGGAGTTTATCGCCTCAGGTCAGAAAAACAAATACTACAATCATGCGTCCTAAGTTGATCCGTTTTATGTTTAATAGTATATATGTTTTTTTTACAAATTCCTTGCTATTTGTAATAAAAATGTAATAAAATTAAAATTTTAAACTAAAAACTTATAATTTATAATACAATCATTTTATTCGGGGACTTGGCCTTTCAATGAATCTTTTTTTTGTATCTGAAGATGTTTACTTTTTAAACGAAAGGCCTTGTCCCCAAATATAATCATTATAAAACTGATTTAATATTTTTTATTTAAAACTTACAAACAACAATTAACAGCTAACAATTTCTTTTATATTTTGAGTGTATTATCTCTCTTCTTGTCAAATTCCAGCTTCGTCTGCCTAGCCGTAGGTGCAAAATGGCGTTTTATCGTAGTTTATTACCTTTCTTCCTAGCAAAATTTAGCTCAATCTGCTCAGTAAATACCGACAGTTAGGTTTATAAGATTAACCTGGAAACGTTGATGAAAAGTGGGGCGGAGTCCTAAAGTATTTTTAGATCGTGAGTAGGTCCATATTCGCCTCGAGTGTTACAACTATCTTCTTACAAAATGTTAAGTCAACGAATGTCAGTGGGGTGGATCTTTAAAGGATTAGAAAAGGAAACAAGCCTTTGTGTTCCTTTCGGGACATTTCGGGAATCAGTTATCGCCCGAACAAAATATTAACTCAATCAATCTAGTAATTGATACGAGTAATGAACAAACAAACTTACAAACTTTTAGTTTTATAATATCAGTCCGCACATTCTTGTGATTCTTGTGATTCTTTTTATGATTCTTGTGTCTCCCATTTTCAAGAATATGTTGGCGAACACAATACAATCAAGAGAACCTGATCCTTGCGCCAAGGTTCAGATTAACTTTGCTCTAATATCTATTGAATACGTCTCTGCCTTTGAAATAAACATCTGCATTCAGATTTTATATGTACAATACTGCAATACATTTAAACAACGTGAAGTGAAAATATTGAATGCTCGGTTTGAATTGTACTGTTCCATAATACTCATGAAGTTGGAAAATAATAATCGTGTAAACTTTAAAGAATTGTATTGACTTGTAGTGCAGCGATTCACCAATTTGTTGATAACGTACCAATCATTTTCAATTATATAGATCTATGAATTGTTATATCTACCATTACTACTTTATTATACAAAATTGAACAGGAAAGACATAAAACAATTAAACTAAGCCTTTTCAAATACGAAATGCAATTATTCTTTATGTCTAAATCGTATGCTGTCTCCCTACAGTAAAAATACAACTTGCACTTTTAAAATTCACAAGACAGAATGGGTTGAACTAATGGGGTCGCACTGCAGGCCGCTATCTTTCGGTCATTTGGCGTTCTTCCAAAAAATGATTTGTGCCAAGAAATTTATGAATGTGTGTATCATATTTTGTTGATAATTTATACTGGCATTAAACACTGCAAGTAATGTTATGCAATGTCATCCTTTATTAAGCTTAAATAGTAAAAGTAGACAGATTTCATAACAATTGTGTCAAGAAAAATGTACTAGCAATACAAATTTAGAATGTGAAAAGTATTTCGTCGAAATGCCTCACTTATTCGATACTTTAATATTCAATTTAAGTTTTATGTTATTCTACCATGTAAATAAAAATCATTCATGTGTCTTATATTATTTTTTATTATTAGTGAACTTTCTGAAAACTGTTTTGTAGTAGACAAAAAATACAAAATTATATTAAAAAAGTATATAATAATATTTGTCTGTATTAGAATTGTTATATGCACAATAGGTGAGTAAATAGAGGTCAATCTCATTATTATAAATTGTTACAAGAAACCTAATATTGCAAAATAGTTGTATATTGTCTATGCATCGTGGTTTTGTCTGTCCAAGACTCATGGTAGTCTTTTACTTCAGTCTTGTAAGTGAATTTCCTATGGAAAGTGAACTATTAGCATGACCCGCGCGGTGAAACTTAAGCCCGGGACCACCATAGAAGTTCCTAATGTGACCCCCTGAACACGTTTTGGGGGTTCGTTCAAAATGTTCTATATATATATATATATGTGTGTGTGTGTGTGTGTGTGTGTGTGTGTGTGTGTGTGTGTGTGTGTGTGCACTTTAGCGGTCGCATTTTTGTCCAATTTACTTCAAATTTGGTAGGAACATTCCTTTTTGTAATCAGTTGGACAAGTTCGTTGGAAAAAACATTCAGAAAACTCTAACCCCCTTTTTTGGGGATTTTAAATTTAGAAATTTGAGTTTTTGGACCCAAAAAGGGTCAGAAAAGCCTCTGATGTAAAATTAACGGATGAAAAATGGTGGGAATTAGTGTGGTAAAACTTTTAAGCCCTCTATCGTCATTCTAGCATATATATTTACCGAGTTATTAAAGAAAATGTGTATTGATCAAATACAGTACGTTGTCTTATGGGGGTTTTACTTCAGAAAAGCCTGTTATTCATTTGTTGGTGTACTTTTATCATCCCCAACCATCTCACGCCTACTTTAAAGCCTGACTGGACCTTCTCCTAACCTTATAATGCGCAAAATTGTATTCCCAGCATTGCAGGTAAATAGAACCAGGAGCATCAAAACAGCCAAAAATCAATATTTTCAGATTTGAATAAAAATTGGAATAATTGTATGTTTTTAACTGATTTTGAGTTTTTATAGTTTTTTATGTGGAAATTCACTTCCCTCACGTCAGCGTGCTGCATGCGAACTCGTTTACTATTTTAGTCTGTTTTTTCTGAAGTACAAAAACCATCGGTTGGCTGTGAAATTCTTCATAAATTGTGTAGCGACGATTCTAGCGTACAGCAAGTCCTGGAACATTTAATTTTAGTTTGAGTTGACCGCTATTGATTCTATGCGATTGTATGTAAGTTTTTTTGTATAGAATGCATTTTTAACAACGGTTTTTTTTAGTTAGTTATCTAATACAAGTGATACCTCTCACAGCCACAGGTACTTATGAATTAAACGGCAGTATGGGCTGTTTTGTATGTTTTTAAACCTCGCACGAATTTTAATAATTATAACAAATAACTTATTTTAGGTACATATTTCGGTATTTTTAGTTGTCGTTAGCAGCAATGCAAAAAAGTACGAGTATCATAGTATCATAGTATGCTTAAGCTAAAAATTATGCCTTTGGTATTTTTTCATATAGGAATTTTATTTTAAAAATGTAAAATATAAGCTTGCAACTATGATACATATTTAAGGACTGTCTATGTATTTAATATTAAAACTGCCGGCTTATGATTTTTGACTAGTTTTAGTGGTGGTACATCAGGCACTTTTCTAGTTGATGTTCAATGGTCATAATATTGTACTGTTAATAGTAGTTTTGTGTTTTATTCACAATGTTTCAAACATGTTCTGGTAATTTTCCATTCTAACGCTTATTATCGCAGAAGTAAATGTGAATAAAAAATTCAAGAAATGTTATTGATAAACGTGAGTCATCATCAACAACACAGCAAGAAATGTCTTAAAACATCAATTAGGCTTGTAATGTAATTGACACACTTTTTGGCTGTTTAGAGTTGTTTATTTAAAAACATTGAACTCAAAAGAATCGAATTTACAAAGGTATGCCTATTGTTTACCGACTAAATATGTTTACCATACTCGTCCCATAACTGTTATTGATATTAGTTCCACCAACCTTTGACACGATTACAGAAAATACTTTTTATAATTGAAATTAGTTTTTTAGATATATTAAGGCTTGTTTTACTCTATAGAGATAACGCGATACTAAAGTACTCTCTGTACACTAAACGCTTACGTAATTGGCTAGACCAGTACACTTTAGGTGAGATGTGTAAACATTTTATGATTTCAATAACAGAACTTTTTGAATTTTGTTCGGCAGCTAAATCTTTTAATTTGTATTAATTGTTCATATAAATAAATATATTTACTACATGGATTTGTCTTTTGTGGTTTTGGAAAATATCAACCTTCAGGGCTTTCATACTTTCAATTTTAATCTTATGAAGTTGTTACATTTAGTTATTGAGCTGATTATAAAGAAAACTTTCAAAACTTTACATGGCTCTATGCCTGGGAGACCGCCATGTAACGGAACACCAGCCAGTTTATCCAGACATAAACCTGGGCTGTCATTGCATTGATAATTCTTTAAGGGTGCACCGTACCTCCCTTCCGCACGCTCAAGCAAGGGGTTTGCATCTCCCTCATTGTAGGCTAAATTTTTAACCAATTAAAAATAATTTGATGTTATTTAATTCAATAAATGTTCATCTAGAGATCATACGATTTAAAAATCGTGATTTTAATTCAAAGTAAGTGGTAGGCCATTAGTAATGTTCTCAAATTAAGCGTTTTTCTAAAGATTCCTAACGTATGGAGAAAAATTATTTTGGAGAAAAGGAACCGTATGATCCCTAGATTGGAATCTGAAAAGTGTGAAACTGCAAATAGTTTGGTAGAAATCTGTAAAATAACAGTGCGATCGAGGAGAACAAAATGGTCTTCAAGCGTAAATATGCATGGCCCTGCTTGTTGGCGGCGCCGGCGCGGTGCTAAACAACAATGAATTCAATCTGGGTAGGGCGCACCCTTAATTGTAGATCTGTACCCAATTTAGAAGTATTTATGTAATCACGTGTACAGTCTTCAGAATATCTCACAGGTAATTTGAATACGAATATTATATTTGAAAGCTGCAAATTAAAAACTTATATATATACTTATATATTGTTGTTTTCTTTCGTTTTTTGACTACAAGGGGTAACACAAAACAATGACATTACTTCAGCGTTTTATGAGAAATACAATTTTTGAGTTGTTTTCCCTAAGTAGGTTGTATATATAGACCCGTAAAAATAAATATACTGAAAGTTCAAGGTGGACCCGTAGTGGTAAGATATTATTTAATAAATTTGTAAAATGTCAGCTTCCTATCTATTACACGTTATTTCGTATGGGAATACGCAATTAAACATTTAAAATCCTATGTATAGTTATAAACTGGCTACCCTGCACGTATTATGCTATGTATTGTTTATTTAAAACAATGACTATTACAATTTACTTTGTGAGTTGCTGGCGCAGTGCTCGGACGGTGACGGACTCCGTGGGCCTGCCGCACACTACATCGAACGCGACACGACACGACAAGACATATGACGGAGACGTCTTATACGGCTCAGTTAGTATGAGTTGAAATGGAGCTGACGCATACTACATCGAACACAACGCGACACGACGATAAAACGCCTTATGGCGTTTTTTCCACGTCTGGTGAAGGTACGGAAATTTTCGTCTTACGTCAAAATGCTATCAAACAAAATCAGAAAAGTCACTCAGCGCATGCGCTGAGAATCACGTGACATCTCTAAATACCCCCGTAGCAGCAAACCTGCGTCCTCAGTGAATTCACAATACATATACATGTATTTTAATACCACATAAAGCCATATACACAGATTCATCAGTATACATTTCGTAAATAAACGATTTGTGACATTTTAATTATTCTCCATAAGAATAACATGGCAGCTGAGTATGCAGGTTTGCTGAAACAAGGAACACAAAAAATTGGATTTGATACAAATATCAATGTAACTCAACTAGGTAAAGCCACATATCAAGTTTCATAAATTTATGTTCATAATTAACGAAAGTAACCATTTACTTACTCTCCTTAAGAATAACATGGGGCTGAGTACGCAGGTTTACTGCTACGGGAGCTACTGGCAAACAAATAGTTTTGTGTGCAAATATTAATAGACCACAACGATTAGAAGCAATATACCAAGTTTCGTCAGGATAAGTTGATAAATAAGTGAGATATACAATTTGTCTTATTCTCCATAAGAATAACATTGAACAACGTACTGTGTATAGCACTTTCAATATCTCTGTAACCAACTGACGTAGAGCAATGATCAAAACACCAAATTTTTTATTTTTTAAGCTAATTTAATGGTAAAAATTAAAATTTGATTTACTAAAATATTGTATGTCATTTTTGGGGTACAAAATACCCCCAAAATACCCCTTAGAATAGAGCGATCTAGCTGGTTTTCGAACTTAAAGTCATAAATGTTGCTTTACATATTGGAACAAATTTCATCAAAATCGGAGCATTTTTACGAGAGTTATCGCACCCACGGACATATATATACACATATATAGACATATATAGTTTTTAACGGATGGTTTTTTTTGGCAACTGGGGACCTCAAAACGAAAGGTTATCATGGTCCCGGGTCTAGGTCTTACCATGTCGACTATGGTAATAGCTTCTTCCTTATAGGAGAAATTCGCCAAAAGGATTTAGGGTTTTCCGATTGTTTTGCCCAACGAACTTGTCCAACATACATATATATATATATATATATATATATATATGTATATATATAATTTTGAACGACCCCCCAAAACGCCCAGGGGGTCACTTAGGTACTTCTATGGTGGTCCCGGGCTTAAGTTTCACCGTGCGGGTCATGCTATAAAATAATATTTCACTTTCCATAGGAAATTCACTAAAAATATAAATACATATACTGTATACACTAACTAGTCGTCGGAAGCAGTCGTGTTTTGTCGTGTCGGACAGTGTTTGAGACGCATCCAACAAAACAGAACAGAACAGAACAAAACAGAACAAAACAGAACAAAACAGAACAAAACAGAACAGAACAGAACAAAACAGAAATCGTCGTGACGTGTCGTGTCGCGTTCGATGTAGTGTGCGGCCGGCGCGGCGCCCTGTCGTGGGTTCGAGGGTTCGAATCTGTGGCGAGCAAATGTTAGCAGGCACTTGTACTATAACGGCTCACCCCTTGCTTAACAGTCTTTGTGGACGGGGAAATAAGGCAAATTGTGGTTGCCATCCTCTGAAACCACAACAATTAATACAAAAGTAAACAAATAATAATTTGTTTATAACTCAGCTCCTGAGGGTGTCCCGGAGGAAGGCATTAAAGTAAAACTAGTAACCAAGAACAACAAGAAGGTAGTCAAGAAGACAGAGAAACCCTTTAAAACCAAGGCTCTCCAATGGGTGACTGTTATCTTTCTCAGTGAGTGAAGACCAAATGAGACCCAGAGAGTGACGTACAACATTTAAACTTTACTTAACGTAATAACGTCATCGAATTGTATTAACAAAATATTTAAACTGGAGTAACAGTACCTGAGTATTGAGTAAAGGATCTATATAATAGTAACAGTTTTATAGCATAAAATATATAGTGTGTTGTATAATATAGTCTGTGTTACAAATTAGTATTTAACTCGTATTAATTCCTCCGCATGAGAGAAACCTTTGTAATTAAAGTATTTCATGTGTTTTTCCATGTTAAAAAGTTCGTATCTTTGCTTAGGCAAATGCATGTAACAATTTTGGCAAATAAAACAAGCAACCAGCTGAGGGTTGTTTAATTGGTGTCAACAATAAAAAAATGTATTTTAGTTAAAGTCTCAAAGCGTTGTTTGATCGTTTTAGGGATGGGTTTGTCGTCACATGAATTTTGACTGCAAGGGAAGGAAGCTGCAAACTAATTCCAACATAAAAATATAAATGTTGGTTATTAAAAACGTTAAAAATAACTTTAAAAAATGTAACGTAGATTATCTGAACGTACTTGAAGAGAAATAATTTATATTCTTGGAATATGAATACTAATATTAACAAATTATTGGCCAGATGTATTAGAGCTATCCACATGTAATAATTAAAATCTGCTATCTTCGTTTTACTAATCATTTAATATAAAATATCCGAGAATAACTTCTAACAAATGAACATAAACTTTTTATCACCAACAATGAATTTAAATAAAAAATTTAAATCTGCCAACTTGGCATTGTTTTGTAACTTAAAGCATCTTAGTTTCTATAGTTTTTAAATAATTTACAAAGAAAATAGCGCCTCTTTGAATAAAAACAACGAAAAATAAGGAATAATGTACACCTGTATATTCTGATGACTGATAGATAGAACAGTTTAAAATTGTGTAGATTGGTGACTTTGTTTTAAATCTTTTGATAACAAGGTAAACTGTAGGGGTGGATCATAATAAATTCTCGAGACCCAAAAGACTTTATTGCTTATTGAGCTACGATAGAACCAGTTTAAATTATTTAATTTAAGTTAGTTCAATCGTAGTTCAGTAAGCATCAAAGCATAAATTTCCTGCTAGTAAGATGTAATCGCAAAAACGAAACTTAATGTACGTTCAAACATCCCTCCGAATAATTATAATTTATATTATAGTAATGTATTAATTTATGTATATTTACTTAGTGATACATTTACTTTTGGGGCGGAATTAATACTCTTTTAAAATTTGTAGATGGAGTAGATATATATTTTGTATATTGTATATAAAAAATGGCAACCGGTTAACTTCCGAAAAGGTGTAATTTTAAATTCTATTTGGAGTTATTTGTAAACAGTATGAGGAAATTCTCATCAGCAAATCGCTTTCCACGGTTATGTAACTGACACTGGTATTTTCCTCATCGTTCTGACAATGATTATAAACCGATACATAGCCTGGTCACATATATATAACTGATATACAGCCAAAGACATAATAATATAAAGCATTATTTTATTAAATGTTACAACGTTTAACGATAACGCTAGTGAAAAGTTCTTAGCAATATTTGGTTTAAAACAGACATTGTATCCTTATATTCACTGGAAGAAAAACTATCTACAGTTCTTATATTTTGCATTCAATAACATTTATTAGCTAATATTATTCACTAACCCATCTTTTATTAACCTGAGAAAAGGTCTGAATTCCCAATGCAGTCGTTATTGATAAAATATGTGCTTATTTAAACTAAACATTACTCGATTTTGATCAACGGGTAAACTAGTATTTAGTTAAAAACCATAATTGTAAATTGTAGATTATCTCCTAAGTAATTAAAAAAAGTTGTGATCTTTTAAATATATTGATTGATCGTAAATAAAGCAAGTGTTACAGTTAACACGAATCACTGGCTAATTTTTACTAAACTATGGAAATTTGCAATAAATTTATCTTAATTTAAATAAAAGCAAGTTAAAATATTGAACGTATTTTTGAAAAGTGTTGTTTAAAAGCGGTACTACTTGGCGGCATATATTTACAAGCAAAATTTTGGTGGAATTTTCTTTCAACATGGATGAATCTGACGAGTGCTTCTTGTTTACTTATATTCCAAGCGAATTACCTATCGTTTTCAAAGTTGATTTAGGAGTGTATTTTTTATAAACATGGCAGCTTTAAAACTCTTCATACATTTATCAGTCACAAATAGGATAGCAAATAAATATGTCACTAAACCGTTATTTAATTTGTTTCGGTAAACATCAATGATTTTAATTGTACAACGACATTATACATTAATTAATTGATTAATCTATTTGTATAAAATAGAAGGAACCCACACAAAGTAATGCAGATATAAATTAAACCAGGCTACCGAAAATACTAGAAAATGTACGGAATTTCGTTTTAGGATAAGTCATGATAATGTTGTTCGTTCAAAAGAATTCTGGATTTTTTTACTTATGAGCCCTTCTTATGACTACGCTATGGACTTTTTACTTTCTCCCCCTTATACATAGTGTATGGAGAAAGTATTGTTTTCGTCAACTTTTCGAATTTGAGTTGTTAGTGGAAATATTCGTTTTGGGGCTCCCTGAACCGAAAAAAGTGATTTTTACGTGATGTATGTGTGCCTGTCTGTCTGTCTGTCTGTCTGTATGGATGTGTACAGAGCTAGAGCCCTATACCCTATTCCCTATACTACATGGTACTTAGTTTTCAAAGTCATTTTGAAAATTAAAACTTCTTTTAAAGTTAAACATAACATCTACAAACTGATAAATACTACAATTTGTCTATGATATTACTAACGTGTAGCATGATGCACTCGTTACACCATAGTAAATAAAGCAGATGGTTACACATAGTAAAATAAGGGTAGGCCTACCTGATATCAAGTAATAAACATATGATTTTTTATGTACACTTTCAAAATATACTTATTTCTTAGAAGGCTTAATTTATTTAATAGAGTTTTTAAAATAAAATCTTTGAAAATGCCAGTCAGTGGTACAGATAAACGTGATTGGCCAAGCTTATTTGTTATGAGTCGTAAAGATGATGGTCGGCGGCTCAGTGGGACGCGCTGACAGTATTTGTCGACGCTGCCGTTTATTTTGGCACTGCATTCTCGGTTTTATGATTATGGCCTAAGCGGATGTTTGGAGGCTAAACTAAATACGTTTAAAGTCAAAGAACTCAAACCTGTGAAATGTTTAAATCTAAAATCTACATTTCAAAAACGTCCTAGATTTCAAAAATAGTACAGTGAAACTAGGTAAATATTTATCTAAATAATTTACAGTTCCCTTTATAAAATAACATGTGTTATTTTTCATTCTATTATCTATATGCGAGTATGTGCTTTTTTACCAAAACTATAATATAAACGAAAAATTCAAAAGTATGAATATTTAACTAAAAAACTTGCAGTACCCTTTATAATTTTATGTCTTTGTAACATTCAGTTTCAGATTAGTGGAAGCTTAAAACTTTGAATTTAAATATCTAAAATTTAACAACAAAATTTAAGAAAAAACATGTAAAGGAGCCAAAGTTTTTGATAACTTACAGACTAATTTTGTGAATATTTTTCAGTTATTAATTTTAATATTTTGTACTTTACAGTCTTGTTTTTTTAAAGCAGCGGTACCACAAAATAACCGATTGATGTACCCAAACAAACTGCAGTCGTAAGAATCATCGAAAAAAGTGGCCAAAGAGTATCGTTAAAGTATTTATCTCAATAAGACAATACGCTCATAAAAATTCCACACTGTCTTGTGTCCAAATGTCCAAAAACATGGCGGGGAATTGACGTTGGAGTTTAAACAGCGTTTGAGAAACGTATGAAATAATCGAAATGTCTCAGGAAGAGAAGAGCAAAAAAACGCACATTTTCGGCAACCACGGAATGCAGATTCATTACTTTTGGTAACAATTGCGATATATTCCGCATTACCGCACACCGCCCGTCCCCGCTAGGCGTTACTATAAAGCAAGTGCATTGTTTTGAAAAACCTGACAGAAAAGTCGGTCTCAGAATCCCTTTGTCCGGTCCAATTAACGTTCGTCTTCAATTAGAAGACTTTATTGTTATTGTTTGGCACTGCCGCCGCCGTCATGCCGCGCCACCGTCGTGGTGCGTATTATGGAACTGTTTAATGATTCACGATGAAAATAAACGATTGTGTTTAATGCAATGATGACAGTTACAGCATCGTAGGTATATAAATATATACTCTTCCAATATCGCTGAGGCTCATGTTGTGGTTAGTAATAACATTGTTTCTAATTTATTTATGAACGTTAGGTGCAAGACCCAGATTCATCCAGGGAATAAAACAGATATATGTGAGTAATGCGGTTAATCTTATGAACTACTTTGAGAAAATAAACTTCATTTCATGATATATAATTCTACAAACAAAATTAATGATCATGAATATAACATTGGATCTTTGAAGACCTGTGGGGCGGAGCCCCAAAGTATAGTTTCAATCAAGGCCCTTTAATTCCCCTATATTGGACCTTTAGAATCAGTGTACCAAATTGTCACGTCTCCATAATAGCAGGAAAGTGAAGAATCATTTTATCAACCCAGACCTTTAAATTTTGTATATTACGAACATTCGTTTACTTGCAACTGAATCAAACTGTATTAAATCGTTCCTTTTATGAAAAGGTTATGTCTCTTATAAACAAAACTACACTAGCGACTTCCATATGCAAAGATTTTAAAAAAATCAGTAAACGTCAAGAAGAGTTTTTAATGTTCGTGAAGGCATAAAATCGGTCCCTATTACCCCTGACATCTAGTATATTAGTCGACGTCGCTGCATCCGATCCTATACCTGTCGCCACGCACGTTGCCGCAGTAAATGTCTCTGTACTCCCGCCACTCTCTTTGAGGCGCCCATGGGGATATTAAACGGAAATAGCCAACTACGAGATTTTATGGAGTGACAATCCGTTTCTTAGAATAACACTATGACATTCACTTTGAGGACGAGCCAACTATTTTGTGATAACCGTGGCATTCCAAGGCGCAAACAATTTTCAATTACCTGCCATTGGACTGTGATGTATTTTCTTAGATTAGCTACCTGTGATTAAATTAACATGCCCATTAAGATATAAAACTTGACAATTCAAATTATTTGTTAGTTAATTCTGTGTAAATAAGTACGGTTTAAATTTTGTGGAAACTGGCTGTTATCTTGATTTGTATATGCAAAGTATCGCTAGATTTTTGGATAAAATGCCCATATGCCCACTAAAAATGAGAATCACGTTATGGCAATGCTTACAGATAGATAACTTGTAATGCAATACCCCTTTCATTATACATTAATAAGATTAGGTGGTAAGACTGGAAAATATGCAAATTTAAGACTCTGAAGCAATTTTATACAGTAACCTACTCACTAACCAGATTAATTAAAACACAGCGCATAAAAACCAACAGGAGTCGGGCCGAGATTAAATGTCATGAAACAGTTTAGCAGTAGGAAGTACAAGTGTTGTTAGAGGTTGATAATAGTCTGAAATACTAATGATTTCGTGGGTGTCTCTTCTTTTCTTCCGTGTGTTTGTGTTTCGTGTGAGTTGAATTGCTCTAATATGACTACAGTACCGCGGATTGTCTTCATCTTGACAAGATTGTCCGTTATTATCAACTGTGATCTTTTCCGCAGCTGCTGTTGGAAATATAACTTCTCTCATTTTAAAAGATTTAGTCTCTTTCAGCTAATTTGAAAATAATTCTAAACAGAAATTAACTAGGTTCTACGAGTATGTTTCATCTATGGTTCTACAGAGCCGTTGTGTGTTTTTCATACTTTCAAAAGGAATTTAAATCAATTTGATCATAGCGTTGTTTATAAATTAGGTATTTTAACATGTTACTATATACATTTAGAACAATTCCATAAATAAAAAGTTTGACATAGAAGAACTTAACAAACCTTGAGCTATAAAATGCAAACATTAAGCCTTTAAACTTTTGTGTATTGCTGATTTACACATAATTGTGTTTTGTCCCACATTGTAATAAAATCGTATACTCAATTCCCTTGGTTACATTCGAAGAATAAATTACTTACAATTCATCAATGTAGTATAAATTACATCCAGAACATGATTTAATGCTGAAGCAACATTCTCAGTTGTCATGAATCAAATTATTTACCACTTAGAGTCACCAGGAATATTAAAAACAGAGTACAAGACACACATATACACACATATACAATGTCACATGTAAAATAACATATTTTATATATCTTTAAAAGGCCTACCACAAAATATTTCGATCGCGACGCGCCAGTGGTAGGAACAGACTCATTGGTAAGTGAGCATTATCTTAATTCAATTATGTACCGAGTTGTACAAACATTGTAACAAATATTAAGTAAACACTGAGAATCCTACACTGGGACTAATTCCGGGGTACTGTATTTCCAAATAGTTTATAATTATTTTATGTTTTGGTTAACCATTTTAATTTTGGTTTCACTTAATTTTGGTTTCAACCATTTTATAGAGCTTAAAAAAAACAAATAATATAGTATTTTTAAACATTAACTTAGGTTAAGTGGTTGCGGAGAAAATCAAAAAAACGTGCTCATAAAATCTCCCATGTTAATCTTATGGGAAAAAGATTTTTTGCTTTTCCTCAGTTGATTTTGATGTAAACCTCAGATTTGCTTTTACCAATCAGTTCAGCTTTACAAAACAATCATTTTGGTGTTTAAAATTGTATTCTACGTCCAACCGTTGCAGAGATATTCAAAGTGCTAAACACAGTACTTTGTCCAATGTTATCCTTATGGAGAATAATTAAAATTTGATATCGCGATTATTTATGAATGTATGTTGATTAAACTTGGCATGTAGCTTCACCTAGTACTGGTCTATTGATATTTGCACAAAAAATAGATTTTTTGTTGATTATCCCCGTAGCAGCAAACCTGCGTCCTAAGCCCCCATCTTATGGAGAATAAGTAAAATGTAATGTCTCCCTTAATTATGAACATAAATGAATAAAACTTGGTGTGCAACTTCGACTGATTAATTTGTATTGATAATTGCATAAAAACACATATTTTGTCTTCCTTGCCACAGCAAACCTGCGTACTCAGCTTTCAATGTTATTCTTATGGAGAAAAAATAAAATGCTATACATCACTTTTTTATTCGGGTATTTTTATGAAACATGGTGAGTGGCTTTATGTGGTAGTGAGAAACTTGTACATGCATAGGAAATTCGCTGAGTACGCAGGTTTGCTGCTACGGGGGTGTTTTTATTATCTAGACTCTAATGAAACAAGTTACAACAGATGTATTTTCGTAATTCAAATAGATTGCGTTAAAATTTCAAGCGCTACATTTCAAAGCCGTCGAAAATGGCTCATTTTAAAGATTGAGGGTCAAGGACGGAAGGAAAAGTATCAAAAATGTCAAAAACTACCTTGGATGTGCCTCACTGGACTTCAAAGATCCAGTGATTTTCTTATGGAGTGCTTTTATTAATAAGCAAAAAATGAACTGAACAACTGTAAATATCTATAATGTGATTTAAGCTTCTGCTTCTTAGTGAATTTCCTTAGGAAAGTGAACTATTAGCATGACCCGCACGGTGAAACGTAAGCCCGGGACCATAGAAGTTCCTAACGTGATCCCATGAACACGTTTTTTTGGGGGGTCGTTCAAAATTATATACACACATATATATATATATATATATATATATATATATATATATATATATATATATATATATGTTTGCACTCTAGCGGTCGCATTTTTTGTCCAATTTACTTCAGATTCGGTAGGGACGTTCCTTTCTGTAATCAGTTGGAGTAGTACGTTGGGCAAAACAATCGGAAAGCTCTAAACCCCTTTTTTAGGGATTAATCTTTCACATTTCGAGTTTTTGGCCCCTAAAAGGGTCAGAAAAGCCACCGATGTAAAATGCATTCATGTAAAAAGATGGTAATTAGTAAAGGCGAAAGTTTTAAACCCTCTCTCGTCATTCTAGCATAAATATTTACAGCGTTATTAAAGAGAACGTGTATCGACTAAACATAGTACGTTGTCTTATGGGGGTTTTACATTAGAAAAGCCTGATATTCATTTGTAGGTGTAATTTTCTCATCCCCAGCAACCTCACGTCTACCTTCAAGCCTGACTGGACCCTGTCCTAACCTTATAATGCTCAAAATTTTATTCCCAGCATTGCAGGTAAATAAAACCAGGAGCATCAGAACAGCAAAAAATCAATGTTTTCAGATTTTAATAAAAATTGGAATAAATGTTTGTTTTTACATTGATTCTGAGTTTTACAATGTTGTCTGTGGAAATTCACTTCCCTCACCTCAGCATGCTGCGTGCGAACTCGTTTTATGTGTTAACATAAATGTGTACATACTCCCCAAAGAGTTATTTTTCTTAACATGAAAATAGTAAATTAAAACAATATTTTAGGAGCTTCTACAATCCACTAGTGCTAAATAAATACCCCCGTAACAGCAAACCTGCATACTCAGCGAATTTCCAATAGATATGAATGTCTTAATACTACATAAAGCCACTTACCAAGTTTCATAAAAATATATTCACAAAAAGCGATATATACAATTTTAATTATTCTCCATAAGAATAACATTGGGGCTGAGTACGCAGGTTTGCTGCAACAAGGAACACAAAAAATTGATTTTTATGCTAATATCAACATAACTCAACTAGGTGAAGTCATATACCAGATTTGATTAATTTATGTTCATAATTAAGGGAGACATGGCATTTAATTATTATCCATAAGAATAACATGGGGCTGAGTACGCAGGTTTGCTGCTACGGGTGCCTTTGGCAAAAAATAATTTTTTTGAGCAAATACCAATATACCACAACCAGATGAAGCCAAGTTTCGTCAGTATACGTTCATAAATAAGTGAGATATAAAATTTTTCTTTTCCTCCATAAGAATAACATTGGACAACGTACTGTGTTTAGCACTTTCAATATCTCGGTAACCAATTGACGTAGAGAAATGATGAAAATACCAAATTGTGTGTTTTTTAAGCTGAATCCAATGATAGAAACTAAAATTTGATTTTTTCAAAAATTACATGTAAAAAATTAAAAAAAACATTTTTGGGGTACAAAACCCCCCCCAAAATACCCCTTCGGATAGAGTGATCTGGCTGGTTTTCGAACTTAAAGTCATAAATGTTGCTTTACACGTTTATACCAAATTTCATCAAAATCGGATCATTTTTACGAGAGTTATCGTGCTCACGGACACATATATATATATATATATATATATATATATATATATATATATATATACAGTTTCAAACGAATGGTGTTTTTGGGGTCTGGGGACCTCAAAATGAAAAGTTATCATGGTCCCGGGCCTAGGTCTTACCATGCCGACTACGGTAATAGCTTCTTCCCTATAGGAGAAATTCGCTAAAACTGAGAATACGAAAGCCTCTGGGACTAATTCCGAAGATATTTCCAAACAATTTATAGTTTATTTATAGGTTAAAACTTTGAACGAACAAACATATTTCATGTCATAATTAAAATACCCCCGTAGCAGCAAACCTGCGTACTCAGCGAATTTCCAATGCATATATATGTATGTTAATACCACATAAAACCACATATCAAGGTTCATCAATATACATTCATAAATAAACGATTTATGACATTTTAATTATTCTCCATAAGAATAACATGGCGGCTGAGTATGCAGGTTTGCTGAAGCAAGGAACACAAAAAATGGGGTTTTATACAAATATCAATATAACTCATGTAGGTAAAGCCACATACCAAATTTCATTAATTTATTTTCATAATGAAGGGAGATAACACGTTACTTATTCTCCATAAGACATGGGGCTGAGTACGCAGGTTTGCTGCTACGGGAGCCTTTGGTAAAATATAGTTTTTTTGAGCATATATCAATGGTCCTCAACCAGATGAAGCCGTATACCAAGTTTCGTCAGTATACGTTCATAAATAAGCGAGATATAAAATTTTTATTTTCCTCCATAAGAATAACATTAGACAACGTAATGTGTTTAGAACTTTCAATATCTCGGTAACCAGTTAACGTAGAGAAATGATCAAAATACCAAATTGTGTGTTTTTTTAAGCTGAATCCAATGGGAAAAACTAAAATTTGACTATTTCCAAAATTATATGTAACAAATTTGAAAAACTCATTTTTGGGGTACAAAACCCCCCAAAATACCCCTTTGGATAGAGCGATCTGGCTGGTTTTCGAACTTAAAGTCATAAATGTTGCTATACACGTTTATACCAAATTTCATCAAAATCGGATAATTTTTACGAGAGTTATCGTGCTCACGGACATATATATATATATATATATATATATATATATATATACAGTTTCGAACAAATGGTGTTTTTGGGGTCTGGGGACCTCAAAACGAAAAGTTATCATGGTCCCGGGCCTAGGTCTTACCATGCCGACTACGGTAATAGCTTCTTCCCTATAGGGGAAATTCGCTAAAAGGGCTTTTCGTAGTATGTATGTCTGAAATACATTCACTTTTTTATTTTCTAGACTCTAATGAATTAAGTTGCAACAGATTTACAGTGAATGCGAACTAATTTTTCATTAAGAATGAAGACATTATTTTTAAATATGATGCACCATCACGTGCCTAAATGGTTTGACCGAATAGCATAACGCAATATTACAGTTTAAAATTTTGTGAAACCAGATATTGTTATTATATTACCAGAAACTACTCAGTCACTCAAACGAATGTAATTTGTCCTGAACCCCTTCTTGTCAAAAACAGATGCGGGGGAGGGGGTGAAGAGCACGGGAATGAGAACAGGCCTGGTCGACACCGGGTTAATAACTGTAACAAAATTAAATAATAACTCTTAACTTTTAAGTGTAAAAATAATGTTTGCACGTAAAATAACTGTAAATATTCTTATTTATATAATTCATATTATCTTCATCATGTAATTGGCCAACATATAATTTCCTTAATACTCAATTTGTTGATCCTTCTTCTTATACTTTTAATTTAAAAACTGAAAAAACTTATATTTGATAGATAAAATATTCATTTATTCATTTTAACAAAATGCATTTATGGAATGGCCTCTATAAGTAATTTTTTGAGATATAGGTTCAGATCAAGAAGTAAACTCTAAGTGGTTTAATTTTTTTAACTTTATACAGTGCAAAGTTTAACCAATTATTTCTAAATTCATATTTTTAACCACATTTTTAAATATACAAAACAAATACTCAAAAATTTGCCGTTTTCAAGCTCTAAACATAAAAAATGACAGCCATTTTGAATCGGTTAAAGATAGAAACACCAAATATAATATAAATGTATATAATATTTATAAATATAATATAAATGTAAATACCCCCTAAACTAGTATAATTCACATGCCAAATTTCAAGTCTGTATCCTGTATTTGTGTCATAATCTCGCGGGAAAAAAACAATCTCGTGTATTTTACTAAAAACACGAGAAAAAAAATCAATTTATAAAACTAAAAAAAGGGGTATCCCCCCACCGACGGCTGAAACAGCAGGGCTGGGGGCTAGACGTATTTCACTGATTTTTTTCCATGACTAGGGGACTGCCCATGGAAGAAGAAGTAAAATGTTTAAATAGCCAAGCTATATCTTATTTTAAAGATATTGTTTGGTAAAAGCAACGGTGCAAGTCCGGTTGCAAAGGGTTGACCCAGTCAAAAGGTACAGCTTCTCAAACTTTTCCATTTTTTCTTATTACAAAATCTGTCTTTCTTTTGTTGATTTTAAATCAGCTGCCTGATTTAATTTCAAACACGTGTTTCATTACAGTCCACCTATTTAAATTTAAATTTGTATGCAGCTAAATATTTGTAAAAGTAATAAAAATAAATATTAGAAATAAATAGTAACTGGGTCGTTTCTGTTAATATTTTTATTTTAAAATCAGCAACAGCTGATTTGCACTAAGAAAATATGGAAAACTTTGAGAAACTGAAACTTTTGACTAGACCAACCCTTTGCAACCGGAGTTGCACTGTTGTGTTCTATAAACAAATACCTTTAAAATGAGGCATAACTGGACATAGGTTCTATTTAAAAAGTTTACGACTTTCTCCTTGGGCCGTCCCATGGTCTTGCGAAAAAATTAATGAGGTACGTCAAGATGTGGGTAACAATATCAAATATAAATACCCCCATCGCAGCAAACCTGCGTACTCAGCGAATTTCCAATGCACAATACCACATAAAGCCGCATACCAAGTTTCATTAAAATATATCCCCAAATAAGCGATACATACAATTTTAATTATTCTCCTTAAGAATAACGTTAGGGATGAGTACATAGGTTTGCTGAAACAAGGAACACAAACAATTGGTGTTTATTCTTATATAAATAGAATTAAATTAGGTGAAGCCACATACCAAGTTTCATCAATATTCATTCATAAATAAGCGATAGATAACATTTTGATTATTCTCCATAAGAATAACATGGGGAATGGTAAGCAGCTTTGCTGCAACAAGGAGTAAGTAATTAGGGTTTCTATGCAAATATCAATAGAGCTTATCTAAGTGAAGTTACACTCAAAGTTTCATCCATATACATTCATTAATAAGCTATATATAACGATTTTAATTATTCTCCATCAGAATAACATGGGGACCGAGTACCTAGGTTTGCTGCTACGGGAACCATAGGCGAAACATTTTTTTGTGCAAACCACAACCAGATGAAGCCATATACCAATTTCGTCAGTTTAGGTTCATAAAAAAGCCAGATACAAAGTTTTCTTTTTCTCCATAAGAATAAAATTAGACAACGTACTGTGTTTAGCACTTTCAATATCTCAGTAACCAATTGAGGTAGATCAATGGTCAAAATGCCAAATCGTTTGTTTTTTAAGCTAAATTCAATGGTGGAAATTACAATTTTATTTAAATAAAAATTACATGTGTTAACCCCCAAAAACCCATTGTTGGGGTACAAAACCCCCCAATAATCCCCCTTTGAATGGTGTGATTCGTCTGGTTTTCGAACTCGTTCTAATAAATGGTACTTTACATATTTGTACCAAATTTCATTACGATTTGACCATTTTTACTAGAGTTATCGTGGTTATGGACACATAAATAGTTAAATACATACACACAAATTTGAACGAATGGTGTTTTTGGCATCTGGGGACCTCAAAACGAAAAGTTATCATATGGTCTCGGGCTTAAGTCTTACCATGAGACCTACGGTAATAGCTTCTTCCCTATAGGGGAAATTCGCTAAAACACTAAGTTGTATTACATTCTGGCCAGTACAGTTCAGGAGTTAATATCAACATTCCAGACTCTTGCCCAAACCCCGTATATCATTGTTTATATTATTTTGTAACAATGTATGAATTTGAGTTATTGGTTGAAGTTAAAATATACGTAGAACTTATATTCAGCTCATGACCGCCTGATATCTGTTTGATAAATAGTTAACCATCAAGAATGTTTACTAGGCTATCACGAAAGTGTATAAAATAACAGACATTGCCCAGCTTAGCCTAGATTGCCTTAGGTGTTTACAGAAAACCGAAGTAAATTTTGTATCTGTAAGTAGCATCTTATAATTACAAAATAACTCTAATTAATATTTTCAATGATATTGTGCTTTTCAACATTACTGACACACAAACATGCATACATCTATTTTTAAACGGTTGACTCAGCTGTTTTTGAAATTTACAAGAACTAAAATATTCAAAAGTAAATGATGTTCTAAACTCAATTTAATTTACGATATCAATATTTTCCATTCCTGGATTTACAAAGCCTGTAAAGGGAGAGCAATCCTTGGTTGAGTTGCCTCGTTTGCGAATTTAATTTGAAAACGAAACAAAGAAATTCTTGCCGACATCTGGCTTATTCAATGCGCCAAATAATAAAAAAATTCAGTTTCAACGCTTGTTTGCTTACAACACCCATGTTTAGATACCAACTGCAGTTTATGGCTCGTGAATGATAATAATTTGTTCGGTATGCGCATTGTCCGTGCTCGCATACCTACTCCCTCACAGGTATATATATGCCGAACGCCTACACAATTCACTAACTTTCTGCACGAATATACGTTTAGGTAAAAAAACTTATATTATTGGTTATATTTTAAAATGTAAACTGTTTTTTAATATTCTTATTTGTTTCTAGAGATTCGTTATTATCAGCTAGTAACTAGTTTTTCGATATGTTGGCCAACCTATTTAAATTATACAATCATACAGAGTCCCGAGTTAGTTTAGATAATCTATTCATGAAAACTAAGATAAAATTAAATTAGTTACTTATGCTTTCATTTGTTATTTATATAATAGTTTAACACACGATCATATTTAAATAGCGATACATGTTATTTAAAATTAGGTACCATTAGTTCAGAATTTAAATTATTAAAACATTTTTGTTTTTAATCTATAATTCTACATATTTTAAAACCAATACATGTATTCAAAATTACAAAACGATGGAAAATAGTTTTGATTCGTAATCTGTACAAATTGCTGAAAAACGTATACTTTAAAGACAAATTTACTTAAGACTTTTTCTTCTACACTGTAAAATAACTAAAAATCAACATTTAAACATTTTGAAAAGCTATCGAACATGGCATAATGGATCTTTTTAAAGGATAAAATATTTTTCCATAACCAGTTCACATTCATTTAGTTCTGTACTATTTCGTTATGAATAGTCTACACAAGAGCTTGTATTGCATTCAAAAGTTAAAAAACAACACTTTTTTATTATTTCAATGTTTAAAAAGATTTTTTTTTTTCAGCACGTGAAATCTACAGTTATGGGAGTGTTTATATTTGTGCTTGTGGCAGCCATGGTCCAACCAAGCCTCACTCTATCGAAATGTGACCCTAAAATCATTGATCAAATCCACGGTATCTGGAAAACGATTGGAGTACCGAAAAGTGTTATTAAAACAGTAAGCGACTGTAGATATAAAACAATTAATTTAATTCATATAGCGAGATTTGGCCCTCAGTTTATAAAAAAAACACTTTTAACCAAAAAAAAATTTGTTTAATAAGACAAAAGAAAACAACCAGATTAGTTAACTTTAACTTTATTCTTCACATCCAAACTATGAATAACTAAAAAATTGCATATTTTATCTCTAGGACCAAAATTGAAGCTTTACGTTACGAGCTCAAGTTTAACGGAAAAGTAACGAAGATCGGAAAGCCTCTTTTGGTCCAAGTGATGAATTGTATTTATTGTCATACTGAAAACAATATTAAGATAACCATTTCACAAATAACCGAAATGTTACTTACCGGTTCACCTTAAAATTAAAGTTTGCTTCCATGTTGACTAAGTAGAATAGCAAGAGCTGCTCTAACCAAGCAGCTGTTACACAAGTTTTCATTGTAAAACAAGCTGAATAATTCGTTCAATTCTTATTTAACAGCTTGACCAGTAAGTGTCATAATATAGTGGTTTTTGTCCTAGGTCGAAACATATCATAAAAACAATACCTTTTTATCCAAGTAATAAAAATAAAAACTTTATAATCTAAATTCCTGTGTTGAAAACAGCTGTTTTCGAAGCAGTGTGACAAAAATGTAGTTTTACTGTCTTACGTCTCGTTATTGTCACAGGCTGCGAATTCAAAAAAAGAAAACATCATCGCCACAACCCCAGGCTACTATCCGGTTGATACAAAGTGTTCGTTTGCTGAGCTGAAGCAAGGTCACCTCTACCTTACTATCCTCTTGAAAAGCGGGTACGTATCATTAATTTACTGATATATCATAAATCTTCGACGAATCTGACAGTTTTAATATGTCCTTAGAACTTTAAATCTACGTAATTCACAATTTTTATAAAATCTCTAAAAAGCAAATACTTTGGACATAATTGTGATTATCATCGTTTCACAAATATAAGTGATTTATAAATGGAATATATTATCTGCTAGTTATTTTAATACTACTGATAATTTATTTTATAAAATAAAAAACAATTTACAAAACTAGCATTTAGTCTAGTTTTATTTGAAGCCCTGTCTCAGAGAATTTTTACTTTTGTTTAGTAAAACCATTGTGGAAAAGGAAACACTGGCTGAAATTCCAGGACTTGTAACGGAAACTGGTCAGTATTTTAAACTTGTTCAAGCTGTTTTATTCATTATTTCATCGTTTTACAAAAGACACATTAAAATTATTTAAATGTGTCACTAAGTCCTTAGTGTTTTCTTAAAATAAAAATAAATTAAAACTATTTCCTGTGCAATAACTTATGTTTAAGGATTCCAAACATAATGTACTATATTCTTATAAAACACACAATTCTATTGACTGTTCGCAATGTGGGGTCTGTTAGCTGGTTGATTGCTCAAACGACAATGATGTTTACAGTGGTTCGATCGTAGACCCATTGAATTAAATATGTCCTTACTAAAAACTGTCGTAACATGTAATTTTAATTTATTTTCTATCATAATATTCTTTTTGGTTTTAAATATAAGACCTGTGATCTACCGGACGCTGTTAATTTATTAAAATCAATTTAATTTTACAGATACAGGCATCAAGAGGTACATAATCCTGAATGAGGACTCAGTAGTAGCCTGGTATAAATGCAGTGATTCAGGTTTGTATAAAAACATTGCTTTAATGGCAGTGACGAATTAATAGGTTTTAGTAAATTTTTTGTTTGTACAAAAAAAAAATAAATGTTTTTTATTGATTTTAAATGTACCTGAACATTTATTAATAATGCTAAGTATGGTAAAATTTAACAAATATTTAATTGAAAATTATTTTCTGTATAGCGTTAAAATTGAGTATAAACGCAGTAAATCTTTGTTCGACCTTCTATTGAAAATAAATCATAACTTCTATGTCATCAACTTTTTACTGTTGTCAAATTAGGTCCCTTGGTTTGGTTATTTTATTATATTATTCCCAACGGTAATACCATTACATGCATACATAATTTCAAGACGGTGGCTATAACTATTAAAAATGCTACAAACAATTAATGAATTGGTAAGAAGAATAATCTAGAAAATATTGTAATGTTACAAATATGGTACCTAAAAGCTGGTGTGAAATTGCTTACATTTATGAATAAATATGGTCATCTAGTAATTTTGAATTTATGTAATATAACACCATTTACTGTTACAGGGGTTTAAAATGTATTGTTTACAAAAGAGGAGGTCACCCTCGAACCCAGTGGAATTTAGTCATTGATTTTATATAAATACTTAAAATCAACCTTACTGAAGTTTTTTAAAAAAAAAAGACTCACTAGACTTCTCATTGAACTTTATTCCACGGATAGGCTATATAGAGATTAAACAATGTAAACCCCTATAAGAAAATTGATTTAGTGAAGCAAACAAACCCTTTTGTAAAGGAAAAAGATGAAATAGGAAAATGCATGAGCCGGTTTTCTAATAAAATTTATTTCACTTCACCAATCCGAAGCCTTGAATTTTGGCACCTATAGAAGGGTGCCCCGAACATGTAATCCCGAGTCACGAAATAAATTAATACATAAGACATATTATTCTTAAAAATAGAGATCTCATTATAAATTGTACAGTGCGTAAACCGTGACACTCAAAATATTTTCCTGATTATAAATTACAGACGTTGGACAGTTATTTGACTATCGTTATATTGTTTAAACTTGCACTAAGTGAACAGTTTATTAGTTTTATGAACTGTGTTACCTTTATGAATATAAAGGGAGTTAAAAAAACGTTCACAACCTTTCGATATGATTCCTCTTATAAAATTAAATAAAAAGTTGATATGAAGTTAAAAAAATACGCTTAGGTTTCTGCCTGCCTGAATGTCTTTTGTATTTTAATACTTTTATATCTTAGGGATATCGAAATCGTCTTCAAACTTGGTTCATGTATTAAATTTAATAAAACTAATTTTAGTATTGAATATCAAGTTTCTAATTTGTACCATTTCAAAATGGTGGCTATTTTTGATTTTTCAAAGCTAAATATCTTAAAACCGTAATGTTTATTAAAAAAACTGTAGGAATCCAAAAATTTAGTCCATAAATGGCAAAAAAGCATATTTAAATAAAATAAATTGTAATTTCTAAGTTATTTATAATCCTATTGTTACAATCTTCAAATAATTATTTTTAGGGCACAATGACACATATTTTGTGATTTATACAGGTTTTCCGTAATTATTACGGTTTTAAGATATTTAGCTTTAAAAAACGAAAAATGGCCACAATTTTTAAAAGGTACAAAGTAGAAACTTTATATTTCATTCCAAAATGGGTCTTATTAGGTATAGTACACCTACCAAGTTTAAAGTTAATATCTGTCCTTTCCGTATTAAGTAAAACAAAACCATACAGACGGAAGGGAAACTGTACGTTTTAGGACATACCTTTATAATAATTTGTTTCTTTATTTTTGTACGAGGAATCAAATACCAAAATCCTGAAAAGTTTTTTCTAACACCATGTATGACGTAATAATGATTATAAATATGCAAAATATGCATAGTTGATTTTAATTTATCCAACGTTGTTTTAGCCCCTGCAGGAAAATACGAGGGCGGTATCAAAGTGAAGAGTGGGCCTTCGTATGACACCAGCGTAGTCCAGAGAGCTACTGGATACTTCAAAGATCTTGGATTTCCGCTCAGAGACTTCTATCCATCTCAATGTTAAAACAAAACATTTGGAAACTTCAAGAAACTGGAGATGCTTATTTGTTAAATAATAAAGAGAATACAAAAATAATAGTCTTCTCAAAATTACTCCTGGATTGTGCTATTTGATTTTTAACTACTAGGGCTGAGGAAATAATGAATTCATTAAAACTAGTCAATCGATACAATTTCAGTTGGTTTATCTGTTTAAGCACCTTACGGAACATTAGCTGAGGAAGAAAGTGCAATAAACCATATGTTTCAAGATATATGTTTACTGGCTACACACACATGGAGTTTGCTGTCACAATCAAAGCTTTAGAGAACAGTATTGCCTACAACATTTGTTGCATACAAATTGGACAAGTTCTGTTAAAAAGGTCTCTTATTCAACGGCTAGATCTGATTCTTTAATAGTAATAACTTTTAAAATGTTTGCTAGTGCTAAGCTTAGGTCCATATGAGGCACAGAGCTCTTGCCCAAAACAATCTTGGAACCTTTTAAGTTAGGAGGCCAACCGAAGAGCCAGTTCGGTCTCAAATACGTTATTCTCTGTATAGTTTGTAAAGGGGATAAAATACTGTAAAATCCCAACAGGAAAACTACTGAGAGAAGCAAGCTAAGTGATCATGTAAGGAACAGAAAATACGAAACACCAAAGTCTACAATTTTAAGATAATACATTAACGAGTGAGTTTTATAATAACGTTTCTTACTATTCACTTATATAAAGCTAGGTTTACACTAGCATGTAGCAGTGGCGCCACTAAATCGTGCCAGTTTTAGTGTCATGCCACTAGCGGTTTACACACAAAAGTGAGTGTTCTAGCCATGCCACTGTTAATGGCGTAGTTTTCATGGAGACACTCGATTTTTTGCACAGAAATGATTGGTTTTATTTTGTAGTTGTTGCCTGTGATTACCTTTAAAATGTCCGATTACATTGAAAGTGTTCGGAATGTGTTAGGAACAGTGATTGATGTGGTTAGTGAAGAGTTATTAGAAGAAGCACGTGACATTGTGAGTCGGATTAAACCAAGGAAACCTAGGTCCTGTTGGGAAAGGAAATGGATAAGTAGAAGGATACATTTATCCTTATCCATACAGAGATCCGGCTAGGTAAACAAGTGACACGGGAGCTAGACGTCCGTCACTAGCACTGGCGTTGTGGTTTACACGGGCCACTGGAAGTGACGCGTCAGTACAGATGGCGCGTCACCCGCTAGTGGCGCCACTAATATATGTAGGAACATATATTAGTGGCGTCACTCCCGATGGCACGCCACTGCACCTCTCCACTAAAAATGGCGCGTCATTTAGGGTTTACACGGTACATTTTTGGCGCCACTTTGAAGCCAGTAAAAGTGGCGCCAATGCTACATGCTAGTGTAAACCTAGCTTTAATCCTAAATTTTAAATATTTGTAGCACCCACAGAAATATCCCTGACAATGAGGCTAGTAGTTTAAATGGACTTAGTTGCTTATTAATATCAGTTGATTTGAAGTTTAACAAATAAACAAATATTTAAACAAAATATTATAGTATGAAAAATTGTACAGTAATATTTTAACGAGTCTCAAAATAAAATATAACAATTTTACTAGACCTTAAACTAAATATTTAATTTCGTTGGTTAGTGGTTATAAGGAATAATTGAACTTTTACCCAGTCCAATATTTCTTGATAGTAGATTACACAGTTTGTAAAAGTATTTAGCTCTCGTTATACTTACACTAAGTAATCATTTTTGTCGTTATATATATTTTCATGTTACTAATATAATTAAATAACAGAATAATTATTACTAATATGCATAATATACACAATTTGTTTAACAGCTCCAGTCATGTTTTATCCCCTGCAGGCAAGCTCGAGGGGGGCGTCAAAGTGAAGAGTGGACCTTCGAGTGACACCAACGTAGTCTGAAAAGCTACTGGATACTCCGAAGATCTTGGAGTTCCACTCGGAGACCATTATCCGTCGCAATGTTAAAAATGTTTAAGCAACTTTCAAAAAACTGAAGAGGCTGATATTTTTCCTCGAGTTTCTAAACAATAACTTTGCCTTCAAAGTGTGTAGGCATTTTAATAGTAAACAATATTCAGCAAATAATTGCAGTTTGATTTGGTTTTGGAACCTCAACTTTAAATAAGTATTTTTTTAAATTAGTTTTTCTGTAAGCAGTAAAGGTTTTACAAATTGTATTTCATAGTGAATACGGTTGAGATTAGATATTTTAAATTAAAATAAAGTTTACAAGGATAGAGTTTGGTTTCGCTAAAAAACTTAGTCTTTATGTCGCAGCACTAGCTCCATTGGTAACAGGTTATTGATCACATAATCAACATTGTGACGTATTAATACGTCGGTAAAATATGGATGGTACAATTATGCACAGATGTTTGATACGAAGTAATCTATTTTCCAACGGAACATCATAAATACGTATTTCAGATCTACATTCGTTGTGCTCTCCACTGTTAGGTGTTTCGGTAAACAGCTTTATAATATACTAGGTATTTATAATTTCATATATTTATTTGTTTAACTTTATTATCTGTATAAAACATTGAAAGTTTATAAGACTTAACTTTGTTAGTCTTCTGTTTATAAAGAAGAAATCTAAACGACGAAATGAAACTAATCTATAATTAAAATATTTATAATTTTGCTCAGAATTAAATAAAGTAAGAATAAGATTTAAAATATCTATAAATTTTGTAGGTAGACTTATTTTAAATAATCATGTGATAATGACACTAAAAGTATAAATTAACAGTTTTATATTGGCAGTATAAACTTTATTATTTAAGTTTAAAAACCAAATACTGTTCTTGAATTATGTAACACGAAAATGACATATACAAGCATAGACTATAGCCCTATAATATCTATAACTTTCTAATTTGTTGATAAATTGGTTCATTGTTAGAATGTTTGAAACTATACCTATAAAAGGCAAAGCCCTCACTGACTCACTCATCAAGAATTCTCCACCTTCCCATGTAGGTAGAGAGCTGAAATTTTGTACACTGATTCTTTAGGTCTTAAATAGGACAACTAAGCAGTTTACACGCCGGTATCTCCATAGGGCTCCGCCCCACAGACCTTCAAAGTTACCATGTTATTCTTATGGAAGAAAGATTTGTTTTGATGATATCAGATGACTAATTTAAACTATTGTAAACAGCTGTTGCTATTCTACACAAACAGTAAAACCACGGTAGAACGTTGATTTATAATTCTTTTGAACTGGAGTAAGCCAATAATGTTAAAAATGGGCGAGTGTCTTGCAAACTCTACATTACCACCTGTTTCTTTAAAATTCTTTACAAACAGCTGTTATTATTCATTGGTTTGTTTATGTTTATGATTTTTATTCTGTGTTGTGGTTTGACAGGTTAAAAGCTAATTTATTGAATTTGTATATGTTTACGATCTTTATTTTGTGTTGTGGTGTGACAGGTTAAAAGCTAATTTATTGAATTTTATGATATTTTAGTTTTTTGTTTTTGTCATGAATACACAATTTTGGTAATATTTTTATTTTTATTGGTTTCTTTTATATATATATTTTTTGAATTTTTGATATGGATATAAAATTAACACTATTTGGACAAACAGACTCACAGTTTAGAGTTATTCACACGCCTCCAGATAGTTCGTGCCTCTTTCATTCTATATGCTATTCAGTTTACGGAAATAATTTCTACAGCGATCAAGTAAGAGAGGAAATTGTTAACTATGTTTCGACTAATTGGGCACAATTTCAAATTTTAACTCATGATGTTAAAGGGGATAATTACATCTCCCCTGAACACTACCGTCGCGAGATGTTGAAACCATCAACTTACGGATCAGCATGTGAGTTGATTGCCCCATCTGAGATCTTCCACTGCATATTCAGAGTGTACAATGATGGTCATTTACTCCAGAGCTTTGGTGTAGAGGGAACAGCATCTGATCGTATAAATTCAAACGGGGCGAAGCCCGCGGGTAACTGCTAATTTAAAAATAAAGAGAAGTAGATATTTAACAAGTTTTAAAAGTTTATTGTTATTTTCTATTTTTGTTTAAGGATTGGCGATTATGGCATCCTTGTCAATGGTGACTATGGTTACCCTAGCAGCTGTTATTTCCGTGGGAAAAGGCCAAAATGCAAACAAATGCGACCCTAATTTTACTAACAAAATAGAAAGTATCATTTGGAAAGAATTCGGCAAGCCAAGTCACATTTTGGACGACGTAAGATCATCGTACTTGGTTATTTCATTTCACTAGGCCATCGCAATTAAATTTGCATCTCTTCTGTAAAATATGAATATAATGTATAAAAATAAAACTCACACATATATCGTTATCATAAACCCATAATACGATTAAACAAGAGCGACTATTTGATATTAGGTGACTACGCAAGAAGCATCTGTGCTTTACTAGAAAATATTTTGTTAATTCCAAAAACTGTTCGATTCCTTGAAAATACTCTTAAACCCATGTTTAAACCAAATATTTGTTGGTTATTTCGAAATTCATCTGCGACTTATAGTCAGTATGCTGTGGCATATATTATAAAGGCTTATCCTCGACTTCAGCTTGTCCCGCTACACAATTGAGGGGACGTAGTTAATTGGTCATATATCAGATCAAAAAGGTCAACAAGGTCAAAAACAGGTTCGCACGCAGTTCGCTGACGTGAGTGAAGCAAATTTCCGCTCGAAAAACTTTAAAAATGCAACTAATATATTTAAACATACACATTTATCCCAATCGATATAGAAATTGTTATTAAAAATTCTGGTTTTTATTTATCTGTAAAGCTGGGATAGAAATTTGTGCTTTACACGGTTAGGAAGAGGGTATTAGGGTACTGGGGATGAAAAAAAAACACGCTAATATATGTAAAACAGCCTTTTCTAATGTAAAATTCCTAAAAGAGAACGTGCTGCGTTTAGTTCATTCACATTTTCTTTAATAACTCGGTAAATATTTTAACTATAACTATGACAGAGAGCTTCAACCTTTTTGCTTTTGTGTCGGGTGTTTTAATATGCGGTAATTCATATATTACGATACGATAATATTTACATCCGAGGCTTATTTGATCCTTTTTGAGTAACACCAAATTTATTTTTAGTTCCCAAAAAAAGGTTAGGGTATTACGATTGTTTTTCCCAAAACCCTTGTCTAACAGATTGTATAATGATAAGCTTTACCACATTTTTAAGTAAATCGGACGATGAATGAGACCGCTTGAATGCATACGCATTTAAACATAATAATTGAGTACTCTATTTCTGAACTAGGCTTTCAACTGAAATATGACGATGATAATTAATAATTAGGAAAAGAGATCTCAGTTAATTTTTCAGCGTAGGTTACTAACTGTAGCCCTTACTTGTGCACCAATCCGTATATTATATACAAAGGGGGCAAAAGTAGGTATACAGTAATGAACTATTTGATAGCAAAATGAGTTTTATTTATACAAAAACTAAACTTTTACAATCTATTTTAAGAGTGTTAAGAAACAGAAATTAACTCTTAAAAGTGTTTCACTTACTTCCTTGTGTGTTCAAACTGTTTGCCTTCACAGTTAACACACTGCTATAACCTTGAAGCTACACTTAAACACACTTTTCGGCACAGTTATTTATTTTCATCTGTCTTGGCAAGCTTGGCAAATTAATTCAACCATCTGGTTAAGATCACGAGGTTTCTTAAAAAACACTTTATCTTTAACAACTCTAAAATAATCCATCGGTGTCAGATCGGGAGATCTTGCTGGCCATTCAACCGATCCTTCTCGACCGATCCACGCGTTAGTAAACTCCCGCTTCAGTAGGTCACGCACTATTGTCGCAAAGTGGGCAGGAGCTCCATCTTGTTGGGAGTAGAATTCCTCATAAATCTGCTGGATTTTTATTTGTGGTATAGCGTCGGTCTGCATTATCTTGTATGCATGTTGGTCTTCAGTGCCATGAAGACCAACAAAAACAAAACCTCATGGCACCTTTACATGAAATGCTAGCCCAAACTGTTACTCCAGGTTGATTCAGCTGTTCTTCGAATGTCATGTGTGGATTATCAAAATTGTAATAGACATATATCAAAACAGTAATAGACATGGTGTTGTCTATTGACGGCACCTGAGAGCTTAAAATTAGCCTAATCACTCCAAAAATTTTTTGGAATAATTCCAGCACCTTGTAGTTCCTCATTTAACATTCCCTCACAACACTGCAATCGACAATTAGGGCCGTCCTCCAGTAGCCCATGAATAAGTCTTAGAATGTAAATTTTCAAACCTAACCATTTCATTAGGGGTCTTAAGGGTCTACGTTCAATGCCAATAGATGCCCTTTTTCTTTATTTTTTTTGTTCTTTGAACATAGGTCTGCGCGACAATCATTTCCTTTTGATTTCGCGACAGTGATTGGTCGTCCAGCCTTTGGAGTGTTACAGATAGATTCGTATGGTTAAACTTATCTCTTAGTATATAAATACTTAATCTGGTTGGTGGAGGTGTGTCAAACTCTTCTCTCCATCTCTCTCAAACTCTTTCACAGTTTTCTGTTTTTCAATATTCTTTCAAAACCAACTTTCGTGATCGTTGGTCATGTAACCAGCCATGATGACACAAGTGTAATAATAACAAGACAGAGGCTACGTACACGTCCGACGTGAGCCACTACTGTTCACGTCCGTTCCAAATTATGCACCGAACGTTACTTTTCCTGTGATTTTTAAAACAGATTGAGAGCCAGAAAACCTCCTAACCTAACCTAACGTAACCTAACCTAACCTAACGTAAAGGAACGTAACCTAACCTAACCTAACCTAAGCGGTAGCGATGTGAATTTGCCTTTACATTGGACGTGTACGTAGTCACTTCGTAATAACAACAGTAACAATGAGAAAACATTGCCAGGTGTTAGTAACAAACTTATTAAACAACTGATGGTAATGACGAGGTGGCTAACTTGGACATTACCATCCAATTAAACCTGGATACCTACTTTTGCACCCTTCTGTATATATATACTTTTTAGTGACTACCAAAACAACTTCAAGGGGTTAAGTTAAAAACTTCTATGGTGATCGCTATTTAACTTTTTACCATGTGGGTAAGAGTAAGCTACAAGCTCACTTTACCATAGGAAACTCACTTTGCTAATAATGTATACTTAATAGAGATAAAGAAGTAAAACACTTAGTCGTAATTTGAGGTAGGAAAAAATGCAACGCAAAGAAAAATGCTGATTGTGTGTTTTAAATGTTCCTGAGTATCCTGAGTGTTCCTCAGTTCCATCTAAATTATATTCGAAAGAGAATAGGCATCAGTTTGGTAAGTAACAAACTACGTTTAAATGTCGTTTTTACTTGCGTTTTAATTTTTTCAGATTTAATAAAAATATATTTAACCAAAATATATTAAATTTATCCATGGATTAACTGATAATTGCACTACGATGTAAACCAAGTTCTAATATGCCATTACATATAAATATTTAACTTATTTACCGATGCAAAATAGGTTTATTTGTCTATAAATAAAATCTTGTTTTTATGTTTTAACCATACGTTTTTAAATATACTTCTCCTTTTCATATCCCATTAAATTAGGTATTTACTTAAACATAATATCTCATGACTGATTACTCCACAACCAAGGATTTTAAAGCCAAGGTCTGGGAACTATTTTAAAATAAAGCTATTTCTGAACTCGATACTGATTGTATTAAAACCGTAACTAATTGACCTACAGTTGAGGAATTTTTAAGCGAGTATAACAAATATTATAATAATATCAATACCCTTGTTTAAATTATGGATGGAAAACAGAAGTCACTAATTATTAATAATGGTATCTGTTAAGGGTTCTAGGGCAGGAAAGGAGTTCATCATATTAACTACTGAAGGATATTACAAAGAAGGCGCAAGTTGCATCTACACTGAATTTGGAAATGACGGAAAGACAGTCAAGTTAATAACAGTCAGTGGTTCTGTTACGTAAGTAGTCAATTTTTGAAGGTAACAAACATTAAGATGATCTTAACGTAAACAGTTATCTTTTTTCATTTTGTTGGGTGAATGAACCTAACCAAGCATTATGTTTCCAGTCTATAAATGCCGGAGCGCGTAATGAAACGGTGTATAGGATCACCCGTTACAGGGTTCACCAACAACAGTGGAGTAAAAGATATCATTTTATGAGGAGGCCTTTTCTACATAATTTAGTTTTACTTTTTTATATTTTGAAGTCAGTTATAGGTGTACAATTTTACAATATATAAAATGAGCTGTTTTATACTTAATAAAGAAACATTATTTTGAAATTGTGTCAGACGGCAAGACCAACGTCGGCTACTTTCTTTAAAATTCCGTTTGGCAAAGCTGTTAACTTAATTATGACTTTGAACCTCTACAACGTTCCATTTCCCTATTTTATGATCGTATTTTGCGCTGACATATTTTTAGAGTAGACCAAGCATTAACAGAGTGTCAAAATGCCCCTTAGGCTCTGAGAGAGCTTTTTACAAATTACTAGCAAGTGGCCAAGTAAGTAGGCCTCTATCAGTGTTTAGTAAAACATGGCCGTTGATTTGTCTACTGATAATGTAAGCCAAATACTCAATTTGTTGAGTTATTTAAACTCAAACTATTTGAACTGATAGACAATAAACACTACAGTTGAGACACTGAATACGTAGCATATTATTAGTAAACTTGAGAAAAATATATACAAAATTGTGTAAGTAAGATCAATTGAATTGACTAGGGAACAGGAAGTAGTGGTGGGACCAGCAACAAATAATTGTCTTATCTCACAATAATTTTTTTATATTTTTATTTTAAGTGGCTCATTCTGTGACCCAGCTTATGTTTTGTTAAGTCCATGGAATAAAACAGGATTCATGTGGATCCTATTTTATTGTGGTGAAACCCGTATTGGATTATTTTTATATGATTTATATAAATAATAAAAAATACTTGGAAGCTCACTTGGATTTCAACTTTCAAACCTAAAACCCAAAATACAATGAGGTAAATGTAAACATTTAATTTGATTTAACCTTTAAATTTTTTTAAATTTTGCTCATAAACAGAAGAGTTTAGTTAAAAATTTACCAAGGTTTACAGCGCAAATAAAAATGTTTCATGCAAAATAAAGGGAATTGTTTAGAGATATCATAGAATAAAATTGAACATGTACTCAAATTTTAATTAATAGTCAGTAATCAAAGGGCACCTGTTACTAAATCCATAAATGATTAGTTTTTATTTTAGTAGTATTTGCACTAGGTGGTTATCATAGTTTATAAATCCGATACAGTATTGTTGAAAATAATCCATAGAAAAATAATTAAATGGATTCGGGTTGATATAGTTAGAGAACAGCGCAATAAGCAAGACATTATTTTTTGGGCACAAGGTCAGGATGATTTGGTTGAAAATGGGTACACCTGAATGAAACCTAATAAAATCTCCTGTATCCCCGACATTATTTAATTTCTGTTCACTATTTTTATTTTATTTATAATATTTTTAGGTAAGTATTCACAAGTGTTTTGATAACAAAAGCATAACTGTTTAAACAAGTTTATTTGATTGGACTTAGTACAAATATTTTATTTCCAAGTTTAAAGACACAATGATGAAGGACTTGTTTTGTAAACTAATCATGATTTTGATTTTTCTTTGGTAAAACTTCTGCAAATATACCACAATGCACAATAACACACCCTAGCTTGTGATACACAATAGACTCTAGTACTGTATATTGTAGAGTATTTCTAAATACAATTATTTATATCAAATATAAATCGTTTAATATGTATAGTGTTTTTAGTTATTTTGTTATATTATACAAAAATATTCATAATTCGGGTTTAAAAAAGAATAATCATTTTGTTTATTCTCAAATTTTATTTTAAGGGTGCCAAATATTTACTTATTCTTTTGATATTAAAGATCTAAATAAGCAAGAATATATAAATTTAAAAATGCAAGCAATATTTAATCCCTACTATATTATTTCTTATTTCGAAAAAATGTTTTCTAAAAACTGAGATAATTTTACTTATCAATGTTTTTAAACAGTTATATTACGTTTTTTGCATATTTTAGGAGTACGCCTGATGATGATCCACTAGAAGAACATAATGGAGTGGTCGAGGAAACAGGTAAATGTGACGTAATACATTTTCCTCATCATATGTTGAAAATAGTTTTGTGAAATAAGATTAATTTGAAGGAATTATTTACCTTCTCCAATGATTTTATCCTATAAAAGCTTACGCCGACCTAGTAATTATTGCTCTGACTCAGGTAAATAGTCCTGAATGGCTTAAATAATCAACATTTTTAACAAATAATCTTAAACAAAGTAAACAAAAATACCCCCGTCACAGCAAACCTCAAAAATCGGCGAATTCCTAATTTTTATTATATGTGTCTCACTTCCACATAAATCAACTTACCAATTTTCACAGAAATACATACATGAATAAGTGATATGATATGTAACATTTTATTTATTTTTCATAGGAGAAACATTAGGGCACGCAGCCCTAAATACTATTTTGATCAAGAATAGCCTACTCTCATAACTGCTTCGAGTGTATTCGCTATCTTCCTACCAAACATCAGTTCCATCAGTCCAGTAATAGGCGCGAGATTGTAAACATAACTTTAAATGAGAGTGAATAATAAGTTTGGGCAAACGTCGATGTTTTATTTTGGTTTGCTAACTAGTCTTCTTTAAATTTCAGCTAAATTGGTTCAGTAGTTAGATTGTGAAGATTAAAATGGATTTATAAAAGACCACGAGGGCAAAGCCTTAAAGTATAATACTATCAGAAGTACGCCTATGTCTGCATATTATTATTTTTTAACTGTCATTATCATATGTGGTTTCAGATACTCATATCCGGAGAGTGCATATTTACAGCAAAGATGGAATCGTCGTATGGTACAAGTGTAGGAATAACGGTATGTTGTAGACTGTATTGAATATGAATACTAAATAACACCTCAAACTAGTAAAGTGCAAGATAATAACAGAATTTACTCGTTAAATAACAAAAATACCCCCGTCGCAGCAAAACTGCATACTCAGCAAATTTCCAATTAATATATAACATAACACATTAAAACCCTTAACAGGATTAATAATAAATATATTTACAAACAAGCAATATTTAAAAATTAATTATTCTCCATAAGAATAACATTGGGTATGAGTACGCAGGTTTTCTGCAACAAGGCACAACAAATAATGGGTTTTTATGCAGATATCAATAGAACTCATCTTAGTGAAGTCACATACCAAGTTTCATCCATATACATTCATAAATAAGCGATATGTAACATTTTAAGTATTTTCCATAAGAATAACATGGGGACCAAGTACCTAGGTTTGCTGCTACAGGAACCATAGGCGAAAAATTGTTTTTTGTGCAAACAACAACAAACCACAACCATATGAAGCCATATACCAAATTTCGTCAGTTTATGTTCATAAATAAGCGAGATATACAATTTTTCTTTTTCTCCATAAGAATAACATTAGACAACGTACTGTGTTTAGTACTTTCAATATCTCGGTAACCAATTGACGTAGAGCAATGATCAAAATACCAAATTGTTTGTTTTTTTAAGCTAAATTCAGTGGTATTAATTAAAATTTGATTTAAATAAAATTTACATGTGAAAAACCCAAAAAACACATTTTTGGGGTACAAAACCCCCCAAAAACCCCCCTTCGGATGGTGCGATTCATCTGGTTTTCGAACTCGTTCAAATAAATGGTACTTTACACATTTTTACCAAATTTCATTAAGATTGGACCTTTTTTACGAGAGTTATCGTGCTTACGGACACACACATATATATATATATATATATATATATAATATGTATATATATATATATATATATATATACATATATAAAAATTTGAACGAATGGTGTTTTTGGCATCTGGGGACCTCAAAATGAATAGTCATCATGGTCTCGGGCTTAAGTCTTACCATGAGACCTACGGTAATAGCTTCTTCCCTATAGGGGAAATTCGCTAAAACAACCATTTTATAGTGCCTAATTAACTTTATAGTTTTATTATTTTATTAATTTTCAGTAGTATTGTCTGTTAAATGTTACTAGCTGTTATTAGCCCGTAAAAATGATTAGGCTTCAAATTTTGTCTCCAAAATTCTATATTAAAAAGGCTAATCTTGAAATTCTTGAATCCTGCCGTGCAAAATTTAAAGAAGTTATTCTACCAAACCACCTACATATTTCATATTTAAATATCCATTAGAATGTATTGAAATACAGGAAACTTCTCTTTACGAAAGACTCATCACGCCTACATGAAAAACAAAACAAATAGTTCCAGATTTGTGTCACTTCAAGCCGAATTCTGTTTCTTAAAAACTGAAGTTACATTATATTGAATGTTTAAAAGTTTGTTCATCGGGCAAAAATGCTCAATTTACCTATTTACTTTTATTGCAACCAAAAGGAAAATATATTCTACATATTCACTAAAATTTAATTGGATTTTGTCTACCAACAAACAAACTAACCAAAGACAGACCAAAAACACATAGTTAGCTAAAATGTATAGATAAATACGTATGCATTCAATGACAATAGTAAGATAGGTCCATAGTTTGCTTATTCCTGTGCTACAATTTCTTACAAGAGCTTCGCACAATACCATCCGATATAGACTCTGTGAAATCGAACTAAATCTGCAGACAGGAGTCCTTGAATTAAAATATGTAACCCAAATATAGTTTACTGAATTATCATTTGCATTACCTTTTACCTTCGCATTTTACCTCCTAGTTATGAGTTGTAGAATTGTATTTGCGTCTTTAATCATGGGTTTTTAAACTTTTATACAAGTCTCGCTTTAGGAATTATAGTCATCGTTCTTTACAAAAAACCGCTGATTCAGTTTTATTAAAAAATATAAAAAATGCCTAACTTGCAAAACACCTTCAACTTCAACGTTGAACTGCTATAATGCCACCCCGTCCTAATTATTTTCAAAGCAAAGGACAAACATTAATTCTATCTTCATCATCAATAATAAAACACGATTATTACTGTAAGAGTAAAGGGAAAAATATTTCCCTGACACTTTTGTACAATATTATAAATTCTATTCCCACTCAGCGTAGGATTATTGCTTTCAAATTTAAATCCGAAAATCTAATTTTAATATAAGATTAGGTCCCTGCTTTGATTAGAGTCACACATTTTAGCGAATTTCCCCTATAGGGAAGAAGCTATTACCGTAGTCGGCATGGTAAGACCTAGGCCCGGGACCATGACAACTTTTCGTTTTGAGGTCCCCAGACCCCAAAAACACCATTCGTTCGAAACTGTATATATATATATATATATATATATATATATATATCTACAGGGTGATCAACTCAAGGAGCCACCATTGGGATCTCAGAAAGTATTAATTTTACAGCAAACTTGTAATTGGGAACTTTACCTTATTTGTTATGCTCATTATAATTACGTATTTAAAATTTTAAAATTTGGTCGTCATTTTCCAATATGGCGGCCAACTTTGAAATTTCTTATGAAAACACCTGTTTTTTATGACTGATATGGGTTTTAAATGCAATTTTAATACTTTTTTATTCTTGTTGTTATTTTGATAAACTTGACCGTTTAGCCGCTAGGAGCGCTGACAGTTTCAGAAACTCTTATTTCAACACTTATTTAATAGGCATGTTTTACTATTTGCAAACAATAAAATTTAACTCAGAGTGCAAGATTATTGTACAATGGAATGCAAAAAGCTGTTGCAATTTCACAAATACTTTATTATGCACAACAACATACTTAAATTACTGTTACAAGTAATTATCTATTATGACTTAAAGCAGGTGTTCAATGTGTCCTCCATCTTCATAAATGCATGCGTGAGCCCTCCTGTGCAAGTCATTTACGGCTCATGATAACGTGTTATGGTGAATGTTATGAAAAATGTCCATCACTTTGTTGCGCATTTCTTCCACCGAAGCATACCTATCGGTGTACAGTTCATCCTTCAAGTGTCCCCATAGGAAGAAATCTAGTGGGGTTAGGTCCGGGGACCTTGCTGGCCAAGCTACATTTCCGTTTGTGGCTATTACTCTACGTGAGAAGGAGCCATTCAGAAAGTCGGCGGCTTCGTGAGCGTTGTGTGGCGGAGCTCCGTCTTGTTGGAACATAAGCTGCATTCTCACATTCAGCGGCAAATCATTAATAGCGGGCAACAAAACTTCCTCTAATAACTGAAGGTAGCGGGCTCCTGTAAGATTCCCATGGTAAAAATGGACAGCCAAGACACGATTACCCAATATGGTGCACCGGCAGTTTATGGAAAATCTAACTTGGTGATTACGCTCTCTTACAACCAGAGGGTTTTCAGTTGACCAGTAATGGTTGTTTTTACGGTTAAACATGCCATTATTCGAAAAATTTGTCTCATCTGTCCAAATAATGTTATTTAAGAAACCAGGGTTGTTAGTAAACTGTTCAGCTAGCAAAGTGCAAAACGTAAGCCTCCTTCCTTCATCTCCAGGCATTAAAGCTTGAACGGGCGTAAACTTGTAAGGGTGATAATTGTGCTTACGAAGTACTTTTTGTATTGATCCGAATGACAAGTGATACATACGTGCTACATTTCTGATTGAGTCCTTGGGGTGCACCTCAAATATGCTAAAATATCTGCCTCGACATCTTCGGTCACAACTCTTGGTTGACATTGTCGTTTCTTAAGAAAAGACCCATTTAATCTTAGATTTCCAACCAGTCTTATGAACATCTTACGGTTGGGTGCTGCCCTATCCGGGTATTTTTCAGCGTACTGGTTTGCTGCCAAGGTACTGTTCTTTCCACATAGAAAATAAACTTCCAACATGTCCACTTTTTCAGTGTTAGCAAACTCCGTATTTAAAACATAAAAAAATGAAACAAAGAGCAGAATTCACTATAACTCAATGTATCAGAGAAACAACTACACAAAAATATTTCAAGTACACATGAACTACATTGAAACAAAAGTAATATTTTTTCTATTCAAAACTACAACAGACGCTGGTTAGCAGTAATAATAACAGCAACAAAACAATTACTAGGTTAGACGAGGTAAAAGCAACTGTGAAAATTTTCAACAATGAAACAGCTGATTATTGCCTAGCAACACAATCATGTGTTACTGTTGTTCAATTGTAGCGAGCTGCACTTGGACTTACCCAATACCCAGAGGTTGCGTTAGTGATGTTTTTAAATAATTTAAGTACTTTTGTTCTATAAAATAAAATATTTGTGAAATTGCAACAGCTTTTTACATTCCATTGTACAATAATATTGCACTCTGAGTTAAATTTTATTGTTTGCAAATAGTAAAACATGCCTATTTAATAAGTGTTGAAATAAGAGTTTCTGAAACTTTCAGCGCTCCTAGCGGCTAAACGGTCAAGTTTATCAAAATAACAACAAGAATAAATATGTATTACAATTGCATTTAAAACCGATTTCAGTCATAAAAAATAGGTGTTTTCATAAGAAATTTCAAAGTTGGCCGCCATATTGGAAAATGGCGACCAAATTTTAAAATTTTAAATACGTAATTATAATGAGCATAACAAATAAGGTAAAGTTCCCAATTAAAAGTTTGCTGTAAAATTAATACATTCTGAGATCCCAATGGTGGCCTCCTTGAGTTGATCACCCTGTACATATATATGTGTCCGTGGGTGCGATAACTCTCGTAAAAAAGGTTCGATTTTGATGAAATTTGGTACAAACGTGTAAAACAGCATTTATGACTTTAAGTTTGAAAACCAGACGGATCGAGCTATCCGAAGGGGTGTTTTGGGGGGGGGTTTGTACCCCAAAAATGGGGTTTTCGAGTTTGTTACATACAATTTTTTAAAAAGTAGAATTTTATTTTTCCCATTGGAATCAAATTAAAATGACGCACAAATTGATGTTTTAATCATTGCTTTACGACGATTTGTTACTGAGATATTCAAAGTGCTAAACACAGTACGTTGTCCAATGTTATTCTTATGGAGGATAAGAAAAATTGTATATCTCGCTTTTTATCAACTTATCGTGACGAAACTTGGTATATTGCTTCATTTCATTGTGGTCTATTGATATTTGCACAAAAACCAATTTTCTTGGCCAATAGTTCCCGTAGCAGCAAACCTGCATACTCAGTCCCATGTTATTCTTATAGAGAATAATTAATGTGTTATCTCCTTTAATTATGAACATAAATTAATAGAACTTGGTATGTGGCTTTACCTAGTTGAGTTATATTGATATTTGTATAAACGCCCATTTTTAGTTTCCTTATTTCAGCAAACCTGCATACTCAGCCGCCATGTTATTCTTATGGAGAATAATTAAAATGTCATAAATAGTTTATTTATGAATGTATATTGATGAAACTTGGTATGTCGCTTTATGTGGTATTAAGATAAATTAATATGCATTGTAAATTCGCTGAGTATGCAGGTTTGCTGCTACGGGGGTATTTATTTATACTTAGCTGTTGTACTGAGTTCGGATGCAAAGAAGGGAACATGTGGCACAGTTAAATTTAAAAAAAATTATATAAAATGGCCAAAAAACCCATGGGTTTTTTGCTAATTGCAAACTTATAACTGAGAAAATTTTGGATATCGTATTTTTCATAATTTTTTAACTAAGGGAAATCTATTGACCAACCTGTACCAATCTACATTCATTATTTTACTCTAAATAGGTGGTTACACGTCACCACTACACGCTATTATTATATAGGATGGTAACGACAAAAATTGATGACCTAATTGTATCGTAAATATAAATTTGTTATGTGTTAGTGTCATTATATTTGATTCAATATGACTTGTAACTATGCCAACGTTTAATGCGACACCTAAACTTTAATTGCAGGGAAAGATGGAGAACTTGAAGTGGCAATGAAAGTTAAGCACGGATCTTATAACAAAGAGAAAGTCGACAATGTAAAAAATTTAATTCATGACAAACTGGGGATAACTTTCACAAAATCTTATCCTCATGTCTGTGATCAGACAAGTAAAGACGCCAGTAAAGGTTCTAAAGAAAATTAGGAATTTCCGGTTCACTGGAAAAAGTCCAGACCACTTAAACGTCTTTGAAAATATGTCAACTAAAATTAAGATTAACTAACTTATCAATAATACTTATTTCACATTTAATCTACTCATAAAGAGTATGTTAAAGTGATTTTTGTTTAGAGAACTCCTTAATGTTTCTGATACGAAGAAATTAAAGATTTTCCTCGTATTTGCACTTTCTCTTGTTTGCACTTTATTAGCTACTTTTTTTAGGAAATTATCAGTGACAAGAAGGAGTATATTTTAACCTTATCCGTTTCAAACAAGATGGTTAAGCTTAACTTCATGCTAATTAGTCTTAGTCGAGATTATTTCAAATTTCAAAGCTGTACAGGTTGAAAACACATACAAAGTATTTACTGGAAAATATGCTATATTATGAGTATTTTCAGACACGCTTTTTCGTTTTTGTTATTTTAGTTTAGGCTTGATGCGGTAATTCAGTGGGATGGTTTGACCTTTTCTTCGGGGAAGTTGTATGAACACTTCGCGAGTCACCTATAAATAATCATCAGAATTAGTGAGTTCGAATTCAAGCAATCGTAATTAAACATTACATAACAATTAGAACAGTTATAAACGATGTGAGTTTGTTATTTTGAACGAGAACATACTTTTACAACAGTAATATTGAAAACCTGATTTTAAAATTAACCATTTCATCATAATGTTGATGGTTACATATTATGTTATAAATGACCTACACTTGAATTCCTTACATTCGCAACGAAAAGCAAATGGAAAACACATCTATATCTACTTTTCATAAAGCACCTAGGCATGAGATGGATTATCATAAAAATCTAAATAAACACCACTTAGTAAAATATTATGGTAAATATGGATTATACCTCCATGTTAACAAGTTTTAAGAGGTTAAGTGTTTAACATTTTAATGGGATCTCGTGGTGTTAAATGATAAACTTTACATACATATTTAGTATATACACTATTACATTTTTAGTGTACAGTTAAAAAGCTAGCTTATCTTGATAGTGGTATTAGGTTTTTGGAAATGGCTTTAAGGTTCTCGAGTTAAAATAACATTCATGTATAGAAAAAAAACTTACGTTTGTCACCTAGGAATATTTTCTCCAAAACCATAATCGGAGCTTCTATTGTAAGTGATAGCAACAGTGCTAGAAACGTAGCTATGACGAATTCACCCAAGAATTTCAGTACCTAGAAGTAAAATAACTAGATAAGCTATATCCAGTTTTACTAAACAGGTTAACATTGTTTCTTAGGACAGTATGTGTTCGTTTGTTTTATTCAGTTAAGAATATAATACATTAATTGTAATCCATATAAATTTATATATTTTAAAACTTATAATTTCGATGGCAAATAAACATGTACTGTATACATTTAGGCTTATAAAGATACTTTGAAAGTAAGTTTGAAGAACTTAATTTTAAGAAACGTAGCCTACAAGCACCATATTATTTGTTATGGAATGTTCTAATTGTTTAAATTTTCCTAGTAACGGCAACGAATAAAACTCCGAGATCATCAAATTCTCTAGCCAGTCCACTCATTATCCTGATAAAAATTTAGTTAAATATCTATCAACGTCTCTTATTTTTAGGTATGGGCCTTGTTATTCAAAATTATATAGTTATATTGTGACTGGCCTAATGTATACTAGCCCCATTCAAGAATCAAGCAAAATTAGCTGTTAACTTTCAGTGAACCTTGAAAGTTATTTTACCTTTACCAAATAAATCTTATACAAGGAAAAAGTTTGTTTATAAATAAATTTTGTTACTTAAAAGTGGTTTACATACCTGCATTTAAGTAATCCAATTTGTTGCTTCATGCAACCGGTTTCAACTCTGTGGAGTCATCATCAGGCCGTTGGTACAAGGATAAAACAATCTCTTCATTTGAAGGTCGTCATGACGTTCATCACACGAACAAAAACACATACGGACATCGAACGGACAACGGACACAAACATTTAAAAACACTAAACACAAAAGACTAGACCTCACTTCCGCCTGGTACGCGTCGCACCCCCCTTTTGTATTTAGTGTTTTTTTTTTATGTTTGTGTCCATTGTCCGTTCGATGTCCGTATGTGTTTTCGTTCGTGTGATGAACGTCATGAAGACCTTCAAATGAAGAGATTGTTTTATCCTTGTACCAACGGCCTGATGATGACTCCACGGAGTTGAAACCGGTTGCATGAAGCAACAAATTGGATTACTTAAATGCTGTTATATAAACCACTTTTAAGTATTATACAGTAATCCGGAGGCTAACATCCATCAATAAAATGAAAAACGTTTGTTATTAACTAGTTTTACAATACCACATAATAAACAAAGGGTTTGCTTGTATGCTTATACCTGAGTTATACATGTACTTACCATCTCGTAGTATGAAAAGTGCTGAGGCTGTCTCATGCTACCAATGCTGTACAATATCACAGCCACGTGAGTCAAGTAGATTGAGTAAGTAAGCCGGCCAAGGGGTGCGAAAATCTTTACAGACAACCAGCTGTTAACGAAACCTGGACACAAGAGACAAAGGATATGTTGATTAGTAAAGTTATGCTGCAACAAAAATAAATTAAAAGTATCAGTGATGATTAAGTCAACGTTTTACATTTGTATAAATATTCATATTATTTATTTGTATATTAAGACGGTTCCGCAAAATAACTTCTCCTGACAAAAAAATTAATAATAAATGTCGACCAATAAAAAAGTACAGGGTGGTTGATGTTTTTTTAGCGAATTTCCCCTATAGGGAAGAAGCTATTACCGTAGTCGGCATGGTAAGACCTAGGCCCGGGACCATGATAACTTTTCGTTTTGAGGTCCCCAGACCCCAAAAACACCATTCGTTTGAAACTGTATATATATATATATGTGTGTGTGTGTGTGTGTGTGTGTGTGTGTGTGTCCGTGGGTGCGATAAATCTCGTAAAAAAAGGTCCGATTTTGATGAAATTTGGTTCAAACGTGTAAAGCAGCATTTATGACTTTAAGTTCGAAAACCAGACAGATCAACCTGTCCGAAGGGGTATTTTGGGGGGGGGGGTTTTGTACCCCAAAAATGGGGTTTTTGAGTTTTTTACACATAATTTTTGAAAAAGTGAAATTTTATTTTTTTACATTGGAATCAGCTTAAAGAGACGCACAATTTGGTGTTTTAATCATTTCTCTACGACAATTGGTTACTGAGATATTGAAAGTGCTAAACACAGTACGTTGTCCAATGCTATTCTTATGGAGGATAAGAAAAATTATATATCTCGCTTATTTATGAACATAAACTGACAAAATTTGGTATATGGCTTTTATCTGGTTGGGGTTATCGTTGTTTGCACAAAATACTAAATTTTCACGTATGGTTCCCGTAGCAGCAAACCTGCATACTAAGCCCCATGTTATTCTTATGGAGAAAAAGTAACGTGTTATCTCCTTTAATTATGAACATAAATTAATAGAACTTGGTATGTGGCTTTACCTAGTTCAGTTATATTGATATTTGTATAAAAACCCATTTTTATTTTTCCTTATTTCAGCAAACCTTGATACTCAGCCGCCATGTTATTCTTACGGAGAATAATTAAAATGTCATAAATCGTTCTCCTTTAATTATGAACATAAATTAATAGAACTTGGTATGTGGCTTTACCTAGTTCAGTTATATTGATATTTGTATAAAAACCCATTTTTATTTTTCCTTATTTCAGTAAACCTTGATACTCAGCCGCCATGTTATTCTTACGGAGAATAATTAAAATGTCATAAATCGTTCTCCTTTAATTATGAACATAAATTAATAGAACTTGGTATGTGGCTTTACCTAGTTCAGTTATATTGATATTTGTATAAAAACCCATTTTTATTTTTCCTTATTTCAGCAAACCTTGATACTCAGCCGCCATGTTATTCTTACGGAGAATAATTAAAATGTCATAAATCGTTTATTTATGGATGTATATTGATGAAACTTGGTATGTGGCTTTATGTGGTATTAAGATAATATTATATGCATTGGAAATTCGCTAAGTATGCAGGTTTGCTGCTACGGGGGTATTTACTAATATTTGGGAGGGAATAAAAGAGGAATTTTAGTTTTAAAACGCTTTAGTGTAAAAGCCCTTGGAATCCTACACAGATCAAATAAGCCGATCTGGATTAGGGTGTACCGAGAGACTTGGGAAGTTCGCAAACAGTCCTAACTAGTTGTGCAATGATCGTGTCTACTTGATATTGATGATATTTATTCACAGTTTAGTGATTTCAGAGACAGTGGCGAGCACTCAAATTGGATTTTTACCAACCAAAATAACTACACATTTTGCTTGGCTTCTAATATAAAGTAAAATTTTAGTAACCTTCCGATCAAGGTCTGTTGTCAATGTTTAAGGTTGCACTGTTACCTCTCTTTATGTCCCCATGACTACTTATATTCAGGACTATAGAATATTATTTGAACCACGAGAAAATGATACAAGTGGCCCGGTATAGATTTGCATCACAATGTTGTTTATTCATTACAATAATTTCGATAATGCTCTTTGATACAACTACCTGTCAACATAATGTGGAGACGTTCATCGGTTCACTTGTTTTCTTAAATTATCCAAGTTAAAAGCTGTGTTAGTAGGGATTGCTGTACCAGAGGGACGGTAAGAGCACAGTGTCGGCTGAGAGCGGTGCCATCGCTGTGACGTCACTGTTCCCCCTCCCACTCCACCCCACGACGCGACGGTTCCAATTGTCGCCGCCACTTGAGCAAACCCTCGTCTATTCTATATCCCCGACTAATAATAGCCAGTATTAGCGGCATAGTGTACCTTCTGAAGTATTGGGGCAGTTTTAAGTTTCAGGTCACATGGGTTTCAATAAAAATTGAGCCTGGATATTTTGAAAGGCAGACCAGTACTCAACCTTAAAATGAACATTGTTTTCCATGACTAATTATTGTACAGTTGTACGTATAATTGATAATATCAAGTATACATTCACATTTTATGTCTCCATGTAATTGTTATTTACCCGCAATACATTTATTTTGAAATAATCATGGCTAATTTTATTGAATCATATCAAATAAAATCTCTATCTTGAAACACAGAACATAATCTACACACTAATGTCCAAATTGGAACTATACTTGAATAGTACAATAAACTAGTATCATAAATTATAAAAAATAATTAATTTATCGTGTCATGATATAGGATTAGCAACAATATTTAATAACCTACGAGAAATAACTGATAAAACTTATTAAAGTTTGATTCGTGAATACAACATTACCTCCATATCCAGTCGTGCACGCCAGTATAACCCAAGCTAGGCCAATAGACCAGAAGAACCTGTAAACACCGATATAAAAGGAAGACTGCCATTGGTCATAGGGGCTATCGAGCTGGAATATGTAGTAGCCTCCAAACAACCCGTAGGCAAGGGAGAGCACAGCTATGGTCCAGATAACTATGTTGGTTAGCTGCAAAGGTATTGGTGGTATTACAATGGAAGTCCATGACAGATTAGACCAACAATCTTAACAATACAAACGCAACTAAGCAATGCTTAAAGCAACTTAAAACACGAACATTAACGTGCACATTGCAAACTCATTGGTTTTGAATATTTTTTTGTTTCTACTATTAGTAAATATATTTAAAAAGAACATTGAAAATCAAAACTTCATTGTTATTGTGAATTTATTAAATTTCACGACAACTCTTTAATTGTACAGTCATGATAATCGCTCACTTCTTAAATGTACTTTTACAGTTAATATTATAAAGTTTAAGTTTTTAGTTTAATCGCAGTTTAGCGTTTTGTGATTGTTGTTAGGTCTTGAAATAGTGCATGAAATCGTAACTTACCCAGCTAATGTTTAACGTAACTCTGTTAGATCTTAAGAGATGCAAGTAGTAACCAGTCAGAATCCCGATGAGATATGATACTGCCTTCGTGTGAGTCGGAAAGTATAGTTCTGCCATTTCTCGATTTACTCTTTCTTGGCTGGAAACAGAATAATAATAAACAATTATGTATTACGAACAAAATATTTTATAAGTTAGAAATAGTCAAAGAAATAATCAGTTACCACACTCATGTTTCTAGATGCTTCGTCTGACATCAGTCGGCAGTAAATATATTTATCCATTTATCCAAAGTTTTGACAAACTTTGAGTTGTAATTCCTACCTTTTAGTTAGTGGTCCTTCTTAGTGTCAAGATTTAAAAATTAATTATTGTAATGTTCTACAAACTATATAATAGTACAATGGCATTCAATTGTTCATAATATAATAACAAAACCCGTAAATAATTCAATAGGGTGTAATTTAAATACTGAATTACACGAGAGAACTTTTTATTTGATACAGCCACCTGAGGTTCATATAATTAATGAAAACATCACAGCCATAGGAATTCAGCTTCTCGGGAAGATAAGCAATTTTACAGTAGTATTTATATGCAACAATGACTATCTTCTAGGAAAAAATAAAAATAAATTGTTCCTGAATTAACAGTTGAAAGAGAAAAACAGCTATACTTCTCTAAAAACTTTTAAAACTTACTAAATTTTCTTCCTAATACAATGTATGATCTTAGGTATTTTCCTTGTATTTTTAAGTTAATAAATATTGTCATAAACAAATTATAATTTTATCCTATTTTTGCACATACAAATTAAATATTTAAAGAGTAAATTAGTGAAACTAAAGTATTATAGAGAATTAAAAGATTTGACTACAACGAAAATAAGATTAAATCTAATTTTGTATTCTTTAATTTAAAAGGTTGTATTGCTTAAACTATAATTTTATATTAATGTTTGAATTCAAACTACTTAAACCTTTAAGGTAAATTAACCATTTGTTATTTATAAAAGAATAAGTTAATATGGATTAAATACCTCCATTTCCTGAATAAAATAACGTAATGTAAAATTTCGGACACAGTTAATTTTATAACTTGTTTCATTGTCGTTTAAACAAAAAAATTATAAATGTTGAGCAGTAATAACAAAAACAGCCGAAGAAACCAAACAACCCCGAGACATTTACCTGACATTTCACAAAGCTCGTAAAAATGCCAACGCAGCTTGCGATTCAAACCATCCAAACGAGGGCAATGACTTTCAATTGAATTGTTCAAATTCACAAATCGCAAGAAAATATATACAGACGGGCTTGGCCTTAAAATAAAAAGGCCAAAATGATGGAGGAAAATTGTATAAAAGTAATCTAGCATCAGCTACATTTAGAATGAAGTAATTACTTATTGTCCTGTTGACACGATATAAAAACTATCATCTGTTGTTTATTCTACATTTCTTTTGTTTACTATTCTTACCTGTTGCATTTATATTTTATTTATAAATGTAAACATCGTTTCAAATAAGAATATTCATGATAACCTGAAAATTCCAACCATAAAAGAAGAAATTACACGACACAGCCAGATTTACCAAAGAAAATTAGAACAACTTCTAAATTATCTAGCTGTTAACCTCAAAGACAATAGCGAGTTTTCTAACAGGCTCAAGAAAAATGTTAAAATGCTTGAACTGCTATAAAGGTTTACTTAAAATTTTAAATTATATGAATGTTTGACGCAAGATCTGTTATTGGACAGCAACTTGCCCATGGCATGTAATTTGTTATATCTTTTTCACTGATTGTTCCATCCTATTTTGAACAGGTTGTAAAATTACAAATAACGTTATAAAAAGTCACTAGATTTAAAGGTAAAACTATCATGTAAAAGTTAACATTGTTTTTAGTTAATTAAAACCTTGAATTATGAATTTTTGAAATGGTTTAAACTTATTACACCAGTCAATGTTAGTACTTTTTAAGAAGGATGGTACGTTCAAGAGTCTAGTTGGGATCGGTTTTAAAATATTTTTATTTGATCTATGAATGAATTTATTCATATTTTAGAGATTAGTTTATCAAACAAAGACTATGTTACACTTACTTGAATGATATTGGGATCGGAGTTTTAATTTGGTCGAAATACGCCACGAGGAAGGGTATGATAATAGATATAACGACTAGAGTAAGGAGATTCATGAGACCGACCAGCGGCCATCGCCAGAGCGGGTAGAGCACGAGGGGGGACAACCAGAACAGCTGCATATCAGCTGCTAGGTACCACGACTGCATCATACACTGCAACACAGAGAAGACAGGATTGCTGGTGAAACGGGTGAGCAAGAAACACTGCAGAAAACAGGATCATGTGTATCAGCCAGACAAATTAACTTTCAACAACAGGTTTCATGATTGCATCAAACATTGCAGAACAGGCAATAAAGCTAAACGTCTCAACCAGGTGTCTTAAAAATAGAGAAAGACAAAAACAAGGAAAGAAATATTAAAGTGTTAAATAGAGTTTTACAATAGGTCATACCGCTTCACACGCCTTCTACTGATTGGCTGGGTAGCGTAGTGGTTGGGCATCCGCCCTACAATATGAGATTCACCAGATCAACTCTGGATCAATCCCGAGCAAAGTCCTGACCGAAACCTTTCGTAATTTAAATTATGTACAGGTTACTGGTCCCAACTGACATTGGTCACTGAGATATTCGTATATGATCCAGAAAGAATTAGTTAGTCAGTGGCAAGCCTACACATTGTGTAGATTGAAGTGTTGTGAAGTAGACTTTCTTCGGCCCACCCTACTACACAAGGCATTTCACTCAAGTTTGCGTCAATGTCTTAAATAGTGTTATAATAATATAAAGATACATTTATAAAACTGATATTATGGTAGGAAAAACTTTCATTTGAATTATATATCTAATACCTGTTGGTACATTAACAAAACGCATCACAAAAGAAAAATCTAACGTTTCATGTATTATACAAGTAATTGGCTATTGGAAAGGCAACGAAGTAGGAGTGTTCTGGAAGGTGCTTCCAAGTGTAAATTCGACCAAGAGTAATATATAAATAGGCTAAGTCGGTAATGAGAAATAGGTAAGGGTTTAATAGTTTTACATCAGAGATAATATGTTTTTTATTTAAGCTTATTTGGTGTTTTGCAGAATACAAATGAGTGTGTTTGCGTCTAAAATTTAAATGTGTAAATATATTTTAGGTGTATGAAATGTTTTAAAATGTAGAATACTGTATGAAAAGTAAATGACTCTAGAAGACCACGACATTGTAAACAATTTTAATGCGGTTTTTGAGAAAATAAAATATTTATATTATTATTTTAGATTCAATTAGACGGTAGTGGTAAAGTAAAAATATCCATTATTGTTAGTTCAGGCACACGCTAATAAAATATCTAGGGATACTTTGTAATTAATTTTATTCCAAACCGCTTCCATAATAGTTATTATGCGTGGACCTCAAGTAACTCCAGTTTTAATCTATTTGAATAGCGTTACATACTTTGTCGCACTACTCACATTACTGTTGGGGTTGTAGTAGTTATTGATGTACAGCAGTCCTGCCCACCAGTACTGGGTACAGTCCTGCCTGGCGTCCCCCACCAGCCGGTCCCAGATCGGTCCGTCCCCCAGGCGGTACAGCCAGGTGGCAGTCACCAGGATCATCATGGCGTAGGCCGGCGTCAGCCTGGGCCCAGGAGATACGTTTGAAATAAATCCCGGAATTACGTTGTGATTGGGATATAACTTAATATCCCAATGAAAGAAATATCAGCTATATTAATATTTAGTAAGGTTAAGTCATTACTTAGGGTGAAATTAGCATTCTTGGTTAAGACTAAAAACTTTAGGCACCATACTTAAATAATTAACTTCGAGAAATTCGCAAATTATTTTAATATTGGAAGTTTTAAAGTTGATAGTGAACCACCACGACGTGAAAGGATATATTCAGATATAATTTATTATTCTTCGTTTAAAACTCATTGTTGTTGATCGTGAGTTTATTTTTTATAACACTATTTATTATACGTTTACGCACAATTAATGTACTAAAAAGGCAGAGGCTGACAAAAATGTAATAAACAAAACGTTGTTATGAAACAAACACGTAAAAAAGTTCGTTCAAATTAAAAGTGTTTGGTGAAATGTTGGTTTCAAATTTATGTTATGGCCAAAAAGAAAAAGTTTTTAAAGGCTGACAAATATTATGTTATGTTTCCAAATATAAATAAATATTTAATAAATAGACCATAACTTTATATTATGAATAATGCTGATAAAATCATTACAACTACTAAGGACAATGGAACACACAATATTTCAGATTGAATTGCTTGATAATAAATTAATCTAATAGATTTTTGGGAAAAGTTATTAAAATAAAAAGACTGATGAAGCACGTGAAATAAGGACGTTGTAATAAAGTAAGGTTTTTTAAAATCAATATATTTGTAAAGACAAATATTAGTACAAGTAAGATTGTAAACACTTTTTGAGTAAAATTCTCTCAATATCTCATTTAATGCTGAAAATCTGGAGTTTATTACGATAGATTCGCATATGTACAAGTAATAACTATACCATGTACTCTTTTCGCTAATTTTCTTCAATATTATTTTCAACTTCATATATTAGTTTAAGATAAGATTTCATCTTATCTCAGTGTTTTGTGATGCAATGATTACAGAATGAAAGCAGGAAGGTAGTTAAAGGAAGGGAAAAAGAAGAAGAATGTATATTTTGTAAACATTACTGCAAAGAGAAGCTAAATTAAAGACATAAATACGAGGCTGGAGGCGGCGCGGCGCGGCTGTTCCTGATTATAAACTTGCTAATATCAGCAGTTTTTCTCTTGCCTTGCACATGCCTTATCATTCATTACATTGAAAATTCAACGTTTTAAATTTATTATACACATATCTTACGCCTTACGTATACATTAATAATTTATTTATTTAATTAATCGCTTTTAACATAATTTAAGTCTTACAAGAAATAAGAGGTCCGAACATACAAAAACACATTTGAATACTGATTAAAATCATTAAATTAAATTCAAAAGCTGTTGATGATGAGAGTGAGAAGGTTATGAAGGTAGTTGAGAAGGTAGTTGTCCTGGTTATGAATTACATCTAGTGTGAGAAACATGCATACGACGGTGCAGGACGATACATTTCAGTTAATCGCATGTTGGTGAGTTAGAATGTACATAACCTTATTATAACCCGAAATAATCATAATTTTATCCTCGTATAATTCATTAGTATCATACATTAGTAGTTTGTTTCTAAACGTTAGTCTCCAAGTACGTTATGTTATTCAATAGTATAATTAATTTGTAGTTGTGCACACTCATAATTAATTGTCTCATTTTTTAGCGAATTTCTCCTGTAGGGAAGAAGCTATTACCGTAGTTGGCATGATAAGACCTAGGCCCGGGACCATGATTAATTTTTTTTTAAATATATATATATATATGGGTGTGTGTGTGTGTGTGTGTGCGTGTGTGCGTGTGTGCGTGTGTGTGTGTGTGTGTGTGTGTGTGTGTGTGTGTGTGTGTGTGTGTGTGTGTGTGTGTGTTCGTGGGTGCGAAAACTCTCGTAAAAATCGTCCGATTTTGATTAAATTTGGTCCAAACATGTAAAGTAACATTTATGACTTTAAGTTCGAAAACCAGCTAAATCGCTCCATCCAAAGAGGTATTTTAGGGGGATTTTTTACCCCAAAAATGGGTTTTTCAGTTTTTTACATGTAATATTTTAGTAAATCAAATTTTATTTTCACCTTTGAATTCAGCTTGAAAAAAAAACAATTTGGTATTTTGATCATTGTTCTACGTCAATTAGTTACAGAGATATTGAAAGTGCTAAACACAGTATGTTGTCCAATGTTATTCTTATGGAGAATAAGAAAAATTGTATATATCGCTTATTTATCAATTTATCCTGACGAAACTTGGTATATTGCTTCACATTGTTGTGGTCTAATGATATTTGCACAACAAATTATGCCTTCGCCGATAGTTTCCGTAGCAGCAAACCTTCGTACTCAGGCCATATGTTATTCTTAGGGAGAATAAGTAAAATGTTATCTCCGTTAACTATGAACATAAATTAATAAAATTGGTATGTGTCATTAGCTAAGGCCATATGTTATTCTTAGGGAGAATAAGTAAAATGTTATCTCCGTTAACTATGAACATAAATTAATAAAATTGGTATGTGTCTTTAGCTAGTTAAGTAATATTGATATTTGTAAAAAAGTTTTGTGTTCCTTTTTTCAGCAAACCTGCATACTCAGCCGCCATGTTATTCTTATTGAGAATAATTAAAATGTCATAAACAGTTTATTTATGAATGTACATTGATGAAACCTGGTATGTGGCTTTATGTGGTATCAAGATACAACATATATGCTCATTGGAAATTCGCTGAGTACGCAGGTATGCTGCTAAGGGGGTATTTTCTTCTTAGCGAATTTCTACTATAGGGAATAAGCTATTACCGTAGTCGGCATGGTAAGACCTAGGCCCGGGACTATGATAACTCTTCGTTTTGAGGTCACCAGACCCCAAAAACACCAATTGTTCGAAACTGTATATATACAGCAATCAGACAAGATATAACTGAGTTATTACCTTTTTACCTAATTATTTGTCGACTTTACACAGCAAAACGTAAAATAACAATATATAAATTGTAAATAACTAGTACAAGATTTTATATTTATATAGGTAAAAAGCTAGTAACTCAGTTATTTCTTGTCCGATTTCAGAAATCAAGGTGACGTTTTGTTCGTTGTAATCTGTTTAATCACTGAAAACAAGTTTTATTTTTTATTTTTGCCATCTTGCATTAATCAAATTGCATACAACTGTTGTGAGTCTTAAGTTACACATAGATGCTGAGCTATATTACAACTTAAAACAATCCCAAACAGACTGACAGACAGAAATCTAGGAATTGTAGAACAATGTTTATATGGTGTTTTATTATTATCTCGACATAAGGAACAAGTACACATAGTGTCTACCGGGGGTTTGTATACACCCTATACATGTGTCCGTGGGTGGGATATCTCTCGTAAAAAAATGTCTGATTTTGATTAAATTTAGTACAAACGTGTAAAGCAGCATTTATGACTTTAACTTCGAAAACCAAATGGATCGACCCATCCGAAGTAGTACTTGGGGGGGGGGGTTGTACAACAAAATAGGTTTTTTGAAGATTTTACACGTAATATTTAAAAAATGTCTGATCCTAGTTTATACCATTGGATTCGGCTTTAAAAAACAACAATTCGGTGTTTTGATCATTTTTCTACGTCAATTGGTTATAGAGATATTGAAAGTGCTAAACACAGTACGTTGCCCAATGTTATTTATGTGGAGAATAAGAAACATGTTATTTCTTGCTTATTTATGAACGTATACAAATGAAACTTGGGATACGGCTTCATCTCATTATTGGGTTTTATTTTTATTTGAACAACAAAAATATTTTACCGATTATTCCCGTAGCAGCAAACCTGCGTACTCAGCCCCCATGTTATTCTTATGGAGAATAAGTAAAATGTAATGTCTCCCTAAACTATGAACATAAATTAATAAAACTTGGCATGTGGCTTCACCTGTTGAGTTTTATTGATATTTGCATGGAAACCCATATTTTGTGTTCCTAATTTTCAGCAAACCTACGTACTCATCCCCCATGTTATTCTTATGGAGAAAATCAAAATTATATACATATCGCTTATTTATGAATGTATATTGATGAAACTTGGTATGTGACTTTACCTAGTTAATTTATATTGATATTTGCGTGACACCCCATATTTTGAGTTCCTTCTTGCAGCAAACCTGCTTACTCAACTCCTATGTTATTCTTATGGAGAATAATTCAAATGTTATACCACTTATTTATGAATGAATATTGATGAAATTTACTATGTGGCTTCACCTAGTTGAATTCTATTCATATTTGAATAAACAGTAATTGTTTTTGTTCCTTGTTTCAGCAAACCTACATACTCATCCTTAATGTTAATCTTATGGAGAACAATTAAAATTGTATATATCGCTTATTTGTGAATCGATTTTTATGAATCTCGGTATGCAGCTTTATTTGGTATTAATACATATATTATGCACTGGATATTCGCTGAGTACGCAGGTTTGCTGCAACGGGGGTATTTGTAAACTTAGGATAGACATTTTGTATTATGTTATATTCTAATGATTGTTAGTTGAATCGTTAAGTAGTTGTATGCGTTATACTCACTGTGTAATTGATTTATCGTCTATATTCCTATCTACAGGAACATTCAACCTGAAATTAATTTGTATTGAATATAAAATAGCGTTCACTGGGTGAAATTAGTTAAATGAAATATTTAATGCAAATGATTGTGAATATATTCAATATTCCGTTCAACGCAACACCTGTTTAATGAGCTATCGTTACAATTATTTGTTTATGGAAATAAAGACCACTGACATTAAGAAAACAATTTGCAAATATGTTTAACATTTTAAAATATTAAATCTGTGTACGTTGTCAATCTTTTTACATGTACATATATTTAGTTTATTCTACATAATAACTTAACTGTACCAAATATTAATATCGATGCTCTTTCACTCATTGTTATTAGTGAATTTCCTTTGGAAAGTGAACTATTAGCATGACCCGCACGGTGAAACTTAAGCCCGGGACCACCATAGAAGTTCCTAACGTGACCCCCTGAACACGTTTTGGGGGGTCGTTCAAAATTTTATATATGTATATATATATATATATATATATATATATATATATATATATATATATATATATATATATATAGACATATATATATATATATATGTATGCACTCTAGCGGTAGCATTTTTTGTCCGATTTACTTCAAATTTGGTAGGGACGTTCCTTTCTATAACCTGTTGGACAAGTTCGTTGGGCAAAACAATCGGAAAACTCTAAACCCATTTTTTGGGGATTAATCTTTCAAATTTCGAGTTTTTGGGCCCAAAAAGGGTCAGAAAAGCCCCAGATGTAAAATTAATGCATGTTAAAAGATGGGAATTAGAGAGGCGAAAGTTTTAAGCCCTCTCTCGTCATTCTAGCATAAATATTTACCGAGTTATTAAAGAAAATGTGTATCGGCTAAACACAGTACGTTGTCTTATGGGGGTTTTACACTAGAAAAGCCTGTTATTCCTTTGTTAGAGTACTTTTATTATCCCCAGCAACCTCACGCCTACTTTCAAGCCTGTCTGGACCTTCTCCTAACCTTATAATGCGTAAAATTGTATTCCCAGCTTTGCAAGTAAATGAAACCAGGAGTATCAGAACAGCCAAAAAAACAATGTTTTCAGATTTCAATAAAAATTGGACAAATGGATGTTTTTACACCGATTTTGAGTTTTACAAGTTTTTATGTGGAAATTCACTTCCCTCATGTCAGCGTGCTGCGTGCGAACTCGTATTAAATTATATTACAATAATAATGTAATTTAAATATTTCATACAAATACATTTTAATATACATAATACTTTAAGAACGTTACACGATGAATTAAGTATTTTCAGGGTTGTGATACAAATATCACAGTTACCAGACACCTTAGTTACACATATTTTCTGCTTTCTATAACCCAAGTCTCTTGAAGCAATGGTACACATAGCCAACAAGAAGGGGCTGCAGGGATTTGTTGTGTCGTCGTTAAGTTCGATTAGTTATTCCAGGAACATGTTACAGATATTACAGTTACCAGATACAGTATCTGGTAACACACGGTATCTGTTATCTGGGTCCCTACTTACCTGAGGTAACGGTGCACGTAGCCTACAAGATGTGACAGAAGGGTTTTGCCACGACGTCGCGCCAAGTTCATATATATGTACGTGTTGAGGATGCCACTGATAAGGAAGAACACGTCCACTGATAACGTCGCGTTCAGCACTATCATGCTCGACCAGTTTTGAATATACTGAAACAGATTTTAGAATTAATTTCGTAACTTATAATTTTACTCTCAATGAAAACATTACAATTTAATTTGTTTGCTTATTTGTGTTTTATTTGTATTATATTGCAATTTAAAACATATAAATTCATTCATTATTTGTGCACTCAGACCTCATAGTTTTATTAATTTGAACAAGAGAAAATTCAAAAGAGGCAAAATGCTATATGTTTATATGATTTAAAACTATTATTGCATTATTTTATATTTAACCTTTATTAACTAGATCACACATTTCCCGTTGAATCCAAAAAGTGTTATCTTCAAGTAATTTGTATACGTTTGCAATTATTTTGATGTTAACAAGATACTTCAAAACTAGGATTTTGACTTTAAATGTTCTCGTTAATATACCGACATATGTAAACATCCAACGGACTAACGTTGTGTAGTGGTATGTTGTGAACCTCAATTCTAGGTTTCAAAATTCATTATTGATGAACGAAGTGAATCACTGTATTGATGAAGAAGTTTCAGTGGCCGTGTGTGTGTGTGTGGGTGGGTGTGTTATCGAAATACTAAATAACTGTAAAACATTTCTTAATGAAATTTTGAAGGAGTCATTTGGGATACCAAAGGGATGTTTTAACACAGCATTTGTATTTTATTTTGGATTATTAATAATTATTAAACCTAATTTTAATGTTTGATATTCAGTAGTTGAATTGGTTTTCGTAGTAAGCTATTGACTATGGTTGTCTTTAAAATGTCAGCTGTGATTTATCTGTGTTTCACTTGAGGGATTTTTATCCCCTATATGGGATATTTTGACTGCTTGTGGGATAAAATGGGATTGTGGGTTAAGGTGGGATTTTTTTGAAATCGGCATTACGTCTGCTAGTTTGCTTACAACTTACGACCAGAGCACCTTAGCAGTAGCACTTCTAGTGGATTTTCTCGCCGTACTGGCAGTTGCGGGGTTTCCCATTTTTTAACCTCGCTGTCCGCACCTATTATGATTTTATAAACGTCACAGAACGAACACTGAATCATGTCAATTTCGCTGGCCGAGCCATGTTGGAATTAACAACACTATTTGCCATTATTTAGTACCTACTTCGTACTCTTTAGTAGTACCATTAAAAATATTAGTACCTCTCACGTAAATAAATTATTTAATTTAGTTAATACACCGTATCATTTGACCTATGTCGCATTGCTCAAAATCCTTTGAGGTACTAAAATGTAAAATACCTATAGGTAATTAGTAGATCTAAATAAGCTCTATCTAACGGTATAAATATTGTACTAATACATTATTCAATAATCATATAATATTTAACATTAATTGTGTTGCAATGTTTAACAAATCAGTGGGAAAGTGTGGGATATGACGAGGGATACTATAAGGGAGAGTCTGGGATAAAGTGGGATTTTTTGTATCAGTGCGTGGCATATTTTTACCGTAGAGTGGAAACACTGCATATTTGTTTATAAATCACAAAAAATTTAAACACATTTTCAACTATGAAGTTAGGTTATGTTTTGTTCCATACATTTTGTTATTTTGAAATAATTTAAAATGTGAGTGTTATGTAAATTGGTAGTGTTTTGTCGTGTTTAAAACAATACTTAGCCTATATCTATTTAGATTTATTATTAGTTTATTTTTTACTGGAAAACTTCGATGTAAAAGCTAAGTGTTTGGACTAGTGATGATAAATTAATACAATAGGTTTTGGAATTTTTGAATTACTCGGACAGTATAACTCTGTAACACGACTGACTGTGATTGATAATCAAGCGTGTTGTAGACCTATAGTAGTTTCTTTACATTGTGAACAAATTACTTGATGGCAGACTTACTAAACGACCATACGTGCAAACTATCTCTATTACATGTAATGTACCAAATAAGCCTCACTGTCACCTAATGACATGGGATTAAAGTTTTGTAATCTACCGGTCAGTAAAATAGTCTGGTTACAGTTTATATTTGTTTGCATTTTCTGTGGTTAATATTGATTTTCATACAAAATCAAGATGTCCAAAACTCCTTAGTCCCAACCGTCTACATTGTTCAACTAATTAGACCAAATAAACGCAATCAGTTCAATCTAATTTGCTAGGTACACACAGTGGTTTTAAGAGGTTAATTGCTCCACCTCACCCTCCAGGGTTAGATGGAAACGTATTCCGCATATTCTCTATTCATTGTTGCTAGATTAGGAAACCCCAGCATAGCTGTATAGGCACGTTTTCCACAAGCAGGAATTTTGCGCAGGTTACCAGAAGGTTAGGATATAGCAGGAAAGGAAAGGGTAGGATGGGACAGGCAGCCAAATTGGCCTTTCAGAGTACCAACTCCCGTGCCTTGTGACAACTGTGATCAGGCTCAATGTGGACCCACTCTGCCCTCCAACTGGCCAACTCAACGGATGGGGTATCCATGTAAAACAGCCAGGGACCATACATTCTCAGGTTGGGGACCAACCCCTGAGTTTCCGCCCCGAGCCGCTGCAAGTGGAGGGACGAAAGGTGAAAGGGAAGTTTGTCATAATGGACACCCAAAAAACTTCATATGTAATGACAATTTCATTTGCTGTACCCAATGTCAGCATCCAAACTGGTATAGACCAGTTTTAAGGTTGTCCTAGGACGAATATTCTCTATTGGTCAATGCTAACCCACCAAGTTTTAATAAAATTAATCAGTATACAAGAGATATATGTTTTTTATTTCTTATAAGAATAACATCGGACAATATACTTAGTTTACTGCTGAATGGAAATTTAAATATTCTCCACAAGCATTAGCCGAATAGCCTACTAACGAAATACTAATTTAACCGTCTGTGGATTGGAGTACTAATTTTTAATCTTTTAGAGCTTTTTATGGCAATGAGATAAAACTGTTGAAATCTGCTAAAAATATTTAAAGTTTATAAGAAAGGTAAAAAAACTGAAGTTTGGGATCTCTTAAGCCCTGTAATTTCTGAACCCAAATTTTTCTAAAAAATCAGGTGGTATATTTTATTAGAAACCTAATATAAACCACCAAATAAAAAATCCAAATATTTCGAAAGCGGCTCCTCAAAACTGCTCCAGACCTATATACTACGTTGTTGGGTACCAAAATATTATGGATACCTCTTTGTTCTTCCCTCAGGGCTCTGCCTTTACTATCACTCCCAACTTTTAACTTTTAATTCGTTGGATTTATTTTGTTAAAGCAGCATCTCCTGAAAGATGTCCCCACGTTTGATACGCCACCCTACTCAACCATAGACCTCCACCGCACAGGAAAATTGTCTATGTTATTATTTACGCCTTTATTAGTAATTTTAGAAAATTTTCAATTATACAAAAAATTGTTGTTATTTTCTTTTAACTCCGACCTTAGAGCTCCGCCTCGCTGGCTTTAAAAGTTGCCTTGTTAAATTTATAGAGGAAAGATGATCCTTGGGTAAGCGTTCGGGAGTTCGGGTCAGCGTTCGGGTTGAGTACTACTAGCTGGTCAGACAGACATTATTCTGTCCTATTGTCACTGAATTTGTTTTATGTCAAAAATTCTCGTTCTTTTTCATGATGAGCTTGTTAGCTACGCTCACTTGCCTATGTTTATATAGAGCTTGCTTCGGTATTGAAAATGAGTTGCTATTCAAATAGATTTATTATTTCTATAATAAACATATGTTTATATGCTTTTCAAGTATGTTTAGATATCATCCTTATAACAGCTGTTTGATGAAACTAAATAACTAACATACAATCCCGACTTTGTTTTATGTATTTAGATAATGAAAATCACTTAATAATATCTTGCCATGACAACGTTAATATACACTAGGCAGAAATACGGATTTTAGCAATTCGAAATTTAAGTAATTGCACAACGCCATCTGTAGAGCCTGATATAAGTGTAGGTTATATTATATAAATCAAACAGGAAAGTTGGCCGGGCTGGTAAGGGCCCTCACTTGCATTTAGGGTGTAGACCAGAGCCTGTACAGACCTAAATTCAGCCCTGGCCGTCTGTATGCAGAACTTCAAGCATGCTAGAATCCAGAATCATTGTCCCTGTCTCGTGTACATTCTATGTGCCTAAGAGTAAAAATATGTTATAGTCAATCAATACAAATGCTGAATTATTTTGACTCAATCCTATCCTACACTATAATATGAGTAAGGTTTGCATGCTCGCTTGCTTGGTTGATTGCTTGCAACTCTGATCTCAAAAACGGCTCCAACGATTTTCTTGAAAAATAGCTAATGTGTCCTTCCAACTACTTGTGTTGTAAAACCTGATATCTGGGTTAAAAATAAGTTCTAGACATGTCCCATCCCCCAAAAAATCAAATAATGTAAAAAGCCGCTATGGAAAATTGAAAAAATCACATTGGGCTTTTAGAGATTAAAATAAAAGCAAAAGAGTCATAACAGCTGTTCAAAATCTTTCAGCGAACTCTCAAAGTTATACTCATATAGTTTAAGTACTACCTGGGGCTGAGATTTTCTAGGGAAAGGTCAATCTTGTTTATGACTTGGAGTTGTTTTTCACTATGTACCCTACTAAAGAGCATTTTTGAGGTCACAACAGTTGTTATTATAATGCACCTTTGAGTCATTCTGGATATGACCACTCTACATGTAATCTTCATTCAAAGGATTTATTATCTGATTTTATGGAACCACATGGAACTCATGTTGTTTATGATTATTAACATGTGGTTTCCTGAGAGCAGAGATTAAAAGATTTGAGAGAAGATTACATATATAGAGTAGTAAAATAAATCAAAGGGATATTGAGCTATAAATAACAACTGGAGTGACCTTAAAAATGTAGAAAAGAGGCAAATCAGTTATACAAATCTGATTATCAGTAGGGGGAAGTGGTGAAATATGCTCCAAGTCATCTAAACAAACTGACTGGCCTTCCCCCGAGCAAAGTTCGGTACCCAGGTATCATATACTCTAATATGAGTAAGGTTTGCTTGTATGTTTGCTTGCTTGCGACACTGATCCCAAAAACGGCTCCAACGATTTCCTTCAAATGTTCAAAATAACTAATTTCTGGGATAAAAATAAGTTCTAGACAGGCCTCATTCCCAGGAAATATCAAATAATGTAAAAAACTAAAATGATAGGTTAAAAAAATTAATATTGGGCTTATGGAGTTTTAAATCAACACAAAAGAATTTTATCAGCTGTTCATAATCAACCAGGGAATTGTCAAAGTAATACTCATGTTTTTTATGATTATTAACATGTGGTTTCCTGAGAACAGAGATTAAAAGATTTGAGTGAAGATTATATATATAGAGTAGTAAAATAAATGAAAGGGACTTTGAGTTATAAATAACTACTGGAGGAACCTTAAAAATGTAGAAAAGAGGCAGATGAGTTATACAAATCTGATTATCAGTAGGGGAAAGTGATGAAATATTACTCCAAGTCATCTAAACTGATTGACTGGCCCTCCCCCGAGCAAAGCTGGCCCCCCCCCAGGTACTCTCGTGTTAAAACGGATATGAGAAGGGTGTTACCACTCCAGTAGCCAGTAGTATTTTTTATTTACATTAGTCCTAAATTATCTGTTCTTGCCGTTGTGGAGTTAAAACGGATATGGGAATGGTGTTACCATTCCATTAGTAAAATATTTGGCTTATTAATTATCTTTTCTTGCTGTTGTGGAGTTAAAACGGATAACAGAAGAGTGTTACCAATCCAGTACCTGCCTACATATATTTAAAAATTCAGTCTTCGTTCATCCTCTTACGGGAAGAATGAGCGTACACCTAGTATTTGATAAGTTCTTTTACCGTCCAAGTTTGTCTGTGATACCAATACTAAGCTTAACTGGTTTGAATTCAAATTTAAATTATGTTTTTAGTACGCTATGCTCATGTTCTCCAAAGGTAGGATGTAAAGCTTTTATTGTACGACATCATCAGTTAGGCAGAAGACAGTAGATGCGAGCAGTCATTTGACCGTGCCGAGTTCGCTGTCACGTCGGTACCACCCTTGCGCGGTAACTACAGAGCCGCAATTATTCTCTGGTAGGCTCCATATAACACATGATTGGTATTTCATAGGTTTATCTAAAACACTGTATTAATTATTCTGAATGTCCCAACTGTTCTGGAATGAATATCTTGGTTTGTAAAGTATTTAACTAATTGAATAAATAATATGTTTCCTTTATTTGGGTAACTGTTGTAAATTCCTTAGTCACTAATAATGACTCTCTTTACGCCCACATGTTGTTATTATTGCCATCCTGACACCTTAAGACGTAGGGTCTCCCCCACCCTAGTCACATATAACAGGTACGTAAACTAAATTAACCATTTCATATGGAATAGCTACGAAATATTAGTACAAACATAACATATGTTTAAAGACCAATCGATTCTCATGGACAATAGATTCCCTTTTAGGTAAACATGTCGCATTCTTTGTAGTAAACATGAACACCAATTGTGTATTCATTGAATTTATCAACGAATAAAATGTCTAACAAATATCTAACAATTTATCTAACAAATAAATACAAATATTAGGTACAAAACCAAAACTTCGAACAAAATGAGTTTTTTATATATATTCAAACCACTTTAGATATAAACTTTTTTATTATTATTTAAGATATTGTTATATACGTTTATACCGTTTTCCAAGAACTTCTGTAAATTTTACATTTAATTTACGTCAAACGCGATTAGTTATTGAAACATTTCCACACCGTAAGACATCCAATGTTTACACATTCTCTGAAAAATCTGACTATCGTGTTACCAACTGACATCAGCCACTTTGAGGAGGTTGGTGAGAGGAGCTTGGATGGAGAACTTGGCGCGGTGACCAACAACCACCCAGGCGATGCTGAGGAACTTGAGTGCGTGCAGCACGGAGAGAGAGTCGTCGGCAACGCGGGTTGCCAGCAGCCGGCGACCGTTGGAGTGCGCGGAGAAAGCCGTCAGCACCTTCAGACACCCCCGGAGCTCTGGGAAGGGATGGAATGTTTGAGTGTTAATGGTTGATTCCATAAGGTTAAAAGCTACAAATACCCAACAAGAGACTAAGGTGATGATGAATTCTGTGGTGGCTGTGCAATAAACGGACCAGGGATAACGTAAGATCTGTGCAAGATTACGTAAGGGATGTTGTGCACGCAAATCACTTGAACACTTCCGGAAGCACAAATTTAAGAGAACAATCTATGAAATGAGTTGGAGACCGTAGCTATCCAACCTGAGCGTATCCCTAAAGAAAAATGGAGAAATCGGAGAGCAGCCAAAATTGAAATGTTAAAACGTGTTAGTGACATTGTTTGTAGCCTGATTGTTGATTATTGTATAGGATATTAAACACTATTTTATTTTAACACTGCGCTTTCCGTTACATGGTCTCAAGGTAAACTGGTAATTTTCAATACACCCGATCCCCTCTTGAAAGTTCTGAAAAGGTGGGAAAGGAACAGAATCACGCAAATCCGAGTGGATTTGACGATATGTCAAAGTGTCCGTGTTTCTAAAGTGGATCCGTTCTTGGAATTTGTAGTCACTCGCATTTGGTAGCCCAAGGAGCATTACCAAGGTAAAATTCTGTTCTGTTAAGATTCTCAAATTTGTGGCCGTACATTTCAGATAGTTGTGTGAATTGCCAGTGTTTTTCAGGCATGAATGAGTCACTACCACGATCCAGCAAGTAAAATCAATAGGTCCTTAAGTAATAAAAATTCTGTCACATTCTTGATCATTCAAGTCGTGGTCAATTCTTCGACCAGAATACGCGACAGGAAACTAGGGAAATCACTTCTGATGACACGGAATGTTTTGTGTGGTCCGCAAAATATCGAGAGTACGAGAGACTAAGTTAAGTTGTTTGATTCAGATGTAAATTGGACAAACCTTTTAAAACAAAAAATCAAAGTGAGTGTTGCCCAAAATAGGGCCTAGAACAGTGTTACCTCGTATAAAGCAAAAATATTACTCAAAACTAGAACTCTTGTTTTTCTATAATAATAATTCGTAAATGGTTTGTTATTAAAAGTCAAATAAATAAGATTCACCCATTGTATACCACTGTTTTATATTTGTTCGTTATGAAAAATTAAATTACATGCTGATAAATATGTAAACATACCGTGTTGTCCAGGAACTCCATTTTGGTAGGCTAGAGTCAGGTCAATAATTGTTGATATAGCCACAACTATGAGACTGCATAGTGTTACTACTCTGAAAAAAACATCTTCATCAAATTAAATAATAGTGAGTGAACATCATGTTTGAATCCTAATAACCATTAAATTACTCAAATGTCAACCATTCAATAAAACAAACTGCTATACAGACTTTAATTGGATTATCGATTTCCCCCAGTAAATTCTGCAGAATAATCAACGTTCCGAAGATGTCGAGTAGGTTTTAATGCATTGAAAACGTTACTTGTCAAAGTTGATTTTTCTACTACTTTGAACTATTGAATTCTTAAATTACATAGACTGTGTAAATTGTAATGAGGTATGATTAAGCTGAGGCACCTGGTCGTGTAATGATTCTATTATAAAAGGAACATCATGTAAATAAATTAAAATGAAATATGGAACAAAACTAAGTGCGTCTATTAGACTATAACAAGTCGTAGTTAAATTGGTATTTAAAAAAGTGTGGAAATCCAAAAGGATTTATATAATGGCAACGACCTCTGTACATATTCCTGTTAATATTGTAAGTTTTTTTTTTTTTTCCAGCTTAGCCGTATGTTTCAAAGGTAGTCTAATTAAGCAGTTTTCTTATGATTTATAAATTAAACTTTTTAAAAATTTTAAGAAATCTCTGTATACTCAAATTGGACTAATGTATAATGCATTAAAACTAATTAAAGTTACAATGTAATCGTAAGTTTCATTTTAATCAAACTACCCAACATGGCACACTTATGTATACACATTACTAGGTACTGTATTACATATTACTATATTATGTACTACGTTTTAATTTATTTTGATCCAAATTCGATATTCCGGGGAGGGGTTCCTAAACTCATTTTCATTGCAACGTACGGTTTATGATTGTCAATTTAAAGGCTTTGTATAAGAGTTCAACGATACCTTAAATTTAATTTTATACCACTACATCACTAAATCACTGTGTAAGACGCCGACACAACTAGTGCGTATTTTAAGGCGAACATGAATTAATGATGATTGTATAATGGATGAGATGCCTTTTGTATATGTAGACTTGAATAAGACCGACTGATTTACATACTATAGTCTAAATGGGGGTTCAAATATAAAAGGTTAACAATAAAACAAAAACTAGTATTTGTTAAAGTTATAATGAATTAATTTTAAAATTGTAATACAACAGATTGTAAATATATAAAAGAGGACAGCTATTACTATAGCCAATTTTGGGATGGTACCCAACAATTTTGGGGGTAAGGGGTAGCTCAAGTATTTTAAATAGCAGCATATGGCCTGTGATTTTGCATTATTACTTATATGTATTTTTAATTTATATGTAAAGCGAGTAAAACGACACCATAATGGTTAGTTTTAGCCAACCTTATCAACCCGTTATATCGGATAATAAATATAAGTTAAAAATTATTTTTGATAACAGTGCGTTGTTTTATTACATAATTATTTCCTAACTACCATGTGATGATAAATACCCCAAACATGTGATTCATAGTTTTAGCTCCCCCACCCAAACTATGCATACTGTTAAAAAAAGTAGACTGCAGTTGTTATTTCTCACATGCCCAAGACCTCCGTGGTGTTCAGGGGTGGCCGCTGCTTGACGTGACAGTCTGACTCCTCCACGGAGAACTGGACAGTCAGGTTGGCGGAGGCGAGGTAGTAGTTGACATCGTCCGCCACCTCTGATAGGGAGTGCGCGAGTGTCGCTGGACTGCAGGAGGATGGCAGACAAAGGGCGAATGTATAGGCAAAGGAGTCGCCTAGAACAGCTAACACATCCTGGAACAGAGTTAATGATTTTTAATAATATGCATGCAGTGGAATCAAGTTTATCAGAATGTATACCACTTGCACATGATGAAAATTAAATAGTAGAGATCTCATACGTTTCTTAGTTATAACAAAGGTGGGTCCTCATGTGGGTCCTCATGGTTTACCTTAAATCCACTAATTTAATTTTTTCTGTAACCACATTATCCAAATTCATTACTTTCTAGCTATTATTTAAGTTTAAGTTCAACCAGATATACCAACTGTAAATTATCATTAGTACACAAATTTGCCTTTTTTGCCTCGGCGCTCTATTATTATTTAATTTGTCCATAAATAATTTACTATTTACTTAATTGAAGTGAAAAATTAAACAAAGCACAAATGGTCAATCCATACTTTCAGAAATCAGAAGTCAGAATTTGTACTGCCATTGATCAAATCTTACATTGAAATAGGTATTGTCAACATTTGAAACCAAAACAAACCTAATTTATCTATGAAATTAATCATAACAGTTGAGTCCAACAATTCCCTAATTGAGTAAAACGGATTTTCTACAAGCCAAGAGTAAATATTGGACTTACATTTAGAAATATTGGCTTCTCTATTAGATTCATGCAGATTATTGCAAAGCTTTACTCAATTAGCCTTGAAGGAATTACCTGTAAGGGCCAGCCTGTGTTATTGAATGTCCAGTGCCCTTTTGCTTCTTGAATTATGTTTGTGTATGTCCTGCCTAGTGTGGAATTAAGGTAAATTGAGATTAATGACTGTAAACAATGTGCAAACTGACAAAAAGTGGTTTGCAGTGCTCCACAGGTCCAGCCCCTGCCATTGTTCGGATAATCTTTTTTTTGTAGCAACATGATGCTGTGAATGTGAAATGAATGGCCCAAGCAAAAATACCATGCTGCAGATGGGATATAAATGTGAGTTCTGATGGTCACTATGTTTTAATGTTGTATACTTTATTAAGACAAATGGTTTTTATAAACGTACCGGTGGAGCAAACCCTGGGAGGGTGGAGAAATTGAGGTGCAAGACGACCAGGCAGTGTTGCCCAGAGAAGACGGCCCCTGTGATCCCGTCGTTCACGGCGATGTCCACACACTCGTCGTACGCCCCTAGGTCTACCAGGTTGCCACCGAGAAGACCATCTGGTATCTTGGAACTGGCGTCGACCACTAGCAAGGCAAAGGTTATTATCATATTTTCTTGTCAACATTGGAGGGTAATTTTGAATCCTATAGTATAACATACTTTGGATAGCAACAAAACTTGTTGCCTTGAATATAAATTCAGTCTACTATTACACAACTAAACTTAATTTAAATATTTACAATTATGTTATCAGGGGCATTCACATTCGATTGATTACCATCTTATTTTGACTGAAGCCATCAAACACCTTCTGATCGGAATATTATTAATTACTAGCCATGAAACGTAATTAACAAATACAATTTAAATTTGTTACACTCATACTGAATTTAAATAAACGATGATTAATACACCATATTATATATTTTGTGTGAAATGTGAAAGTTTGCCGTAAGTATACATTAAAGTGGTTTTTAGTTATACTTCGTGCTATTCTGTCTGTCTTTTCTTACGGATACCAATAGGAAAAGGATAAGAAACGGCAAAATCCCTAATTAATAAAAACGAATATCATATGAATAAAATATGGAAGTATCTATTACATATTGGCTCTTACTAAACGTTAATTACAAATACTAAAACTAAAATAAAAAATACCCCAGTAGCAGCACACCTGCGTACTCAGCGAATTTCCTATGCATATGCATGTATTTTAATGCCACGTAAAAACACATACCAAGTTTCATCAATATACATTCATTAATAAACTATTTATCACATTTTTAATTTTTCTCCATAAGAATAACATGACGAGTATGTAGGTTTGCTGAAACAAGGAACACAAAAAATGTGTTTTTAAACAAATATCAATATAACTCAACTAGGTAAAGCCACATACCAAGTTTTATTAATTTATGTTCGTAATTAAGGGAGATAACATTTTTATTATTCTCCATAAGAAAAACATGGGGCTGAGTACGCAGGTTTGCTGCTACGGGAACTATCGGCAACAAAATGTTTTTTGTGCAAATATCAATAGACCACAACGATATAAAGCAATATAACAAGTTTTGTCAGGATAAGTTGATAAATAAGCGAGATATATAATTTGTATTATTCTCCATAAGAATAGCATGTGTTTAGCACTTTCGATATCTCTGTAACCAATTGACGTAGAGAAATTACACATATATATATACATATATATATATACACATATATATATACATATATACAGGGTGATTGATATAAGTGTGCCAGCTGTTTTCTTGAAAAGTATAAGAGCGATTAAATAAAGTTAAAAAGCAACTTTCCTGGATTTTTGGTTCTGTATAATTTTATAATTTTGAAATTTGGAATTTATCCGCCATTTTTCCAATATGGTGGCCAACCTTAGTTTTTCTTATGGAATGTCCATAGTTTTATTATTGAATAAGGTAGAAAATACAATTTTCAAACGTTTTTATTCTTTGTATTTATTTGCTAAACCTAACCGTTAAGGTGATTTTATTGTTTTTAGCAATGAGTATCTCAGCTTATGTGTAGCTCTGGAGGCTAATCAGTTAGGTTTAAGAGAGAAACACCAAGAATAAAAGCGTTATAAAATTGCATTTTCTACCCTCTTAATTAATAATACCACCGTCACAGTAAACCTCCGTACTCAGCGAATTTCCAATGCAATACGTGACTTAATACCACATAAAGCCGCATACCAAGTTGCATAAAAATATACGGGATGTAATAAAAGACGTCTTACAACACTTAAGATATATTTGCACTTATACTGATTAACATACAGACGGTAAACATATATAAAAGATGGTACTAGGCTATCGATTTCGACCAGTCACACCAGTCATCATCAGGCCAATGAGAGAACTTTACTGGTCGAAATCGATAGCCTAGTACCATCTTTTATAGACAGTATGTTTACCGTCTGTATGTGAATCAGTATAAGTGTAAATATATATTAAGTATTGTAAGACGTCTTTTATTACATCCCGTAAGTAATAACAACACGTAATATGCTAATAAAAAAAAAATGTTTATTGATAAAAATATATTCATATATAAACGATATATACAATTTTAATTATTCTCCATAAGAATAACTTTGGGGATGAGTACGTAGGTTTGCTGAAACAAGGAACACACTCAATCGGTGTTGATGCAAGTAGAAATATAATTCAATGTGGTGAAGCCACATACCAAGTTTCATCAATATTCATTCATAAATAAGCGATATATACAATTTTAATTATTCCCCATAAGAATAATATGGGGGATGAGTACGCAGGTTTGCTGCATAAAGGCAAACAAAAAATGGGTTTTTATGTGAACATCAATATAACTCAACTAGGTGAAGACACATACTAAGTTTTAATATTTATGTTCATAATTAAGGGAGACATTACATTTTACTTATTCCCCATAAGAATAACATTGGACAACGTAATGTGTTTAGCACTTACAATATCTCTGTAACCAATTGACGAAGAGAAATGATCAAAACATCAAATTGTGTGTTTTTTAAGCTGAATCCTATGATCCAATTTAAATTTGATTTCAATAAATATTAGATGTAAAAACTTCAAAAAAACCATTTTTGGGGTACAAAACCCCCCAAAATACAATTTTAGATAGGGCGATCTGTCTGGTTTTCGAACTAAAAGTCATAAATGCTGCTTTACACGTTTGTACCAAATTTCAATAAACACGGACCTTTTTTACGAGAGTTATCTTACCCACGGACACACACACATATATATATATATATATATATATATATATATATATATATATATATATATATATACCCCACAACTGATTATATATACAGTTTCAAACGAATGGTGTTTTTGGGGTCTGGGGACCTCAAAACGAAAAGTTATCATGGTCCCGGGCCTAGGTATTACCATGCCGACTACGGTAATAGCTTCTTCCCTATAGGGGAAATTCGCTAAAATTAGGTTAAATCTAATTTCTAACAATTTTCCGCCATTTTTCCAATATGGACACCAATTTACATTTTTATTTATGACTTTTCCTTAATATTATTAGTTAATAGGGTAGAAAATTTAATTTTAAAACGTTTTTATAATGATGTTTCTTTCCTAAACCTAGCGGTTTAGCCTCCAGCGCTACTCACAAGGTGAGATTCTAATTGCCAAAAACAATGAAAATAACCTTAACGGTTAGGTTTAGCAAAGAAATACAAAGAATAATAACGTTTTAAAATTGCATTTTCTACCTGATTCAATAATAAAACTATGGGCAATCCTTAAGAAAAACTAAAGTTGGCCGCCATATTGGAAAAATGGCGGATGAAATCCAAATTTCAAAATCATAAAAATATACAGAACCAAAAATCCAGGGAAGTTGCTTTCAACTTTTTTTAATAGCTCTTATCTTTTTAAGAAAAACAGCTGGTACACTTATATCAATTACCCTATATATACAGTATATATATATATACATAAAACTTTACTATATATAAACGGGGTTTTATGTTACGATATAATATATACAGAGTGTCTCTGAACTCTCTACAAACCTTTTCATGTATTATTCCTGGACCATAGACAAGCCAAAATATCATATTCAAAATTTTGAAAACTCAAAAGTTACTCGTATAGCCGCCATTTTGTTTTTTTCACATAGGAAATTTTAATTCGAGAACGGCTAATTATAATTAAATGAAATTTGGTATTTAGCTTTATTCTCTAAAAGACCTAATTACAGGGAAAAAATTATTTTTTTACAAACTTCAATTTCAAAATGGCGGCTGCCTAAAATTTCAAAGGTAAATATCTTAAAAACCGCTCATAGTAAAAAAATTACATTGATTACGTTTTATTTATAGAATTTAATTGCAAATCTAATGACACCAAATTTACGGAAATCGGTTCATAAATAACGGAGAAGATTCATTTTTAAGATATTGCATTCTTGTCAATATCAACTGTTATCATGTGACATCGCTGGTAGTGAGCCACGTCGATCAGCTGTTTCAAGTATAATTCCACTAAACAGCTGATTGATCAATGTATTGTTAAAATTATTACAGTTTCCTGTTACAATGTGTCTTTTTCCTGTATGTTGCTTATTGTTAATCAGAGTTTTGTTTTTTAATAGTAATCTGTGTTAACGTATTCAGTATTCATATTTATTGATAAATGGCTAATTATAGTGTTGCAGAGTATTGCGATATGCATTTCTATTATGGAGCTGCATTTTGAAATGCAAATGAAGCGAGAAGGTTGTATAGCGACTATTTCCCCAATAGACAATGTCCTGCTGCCAAAACGTTCACTACTGTCCACAATCGTCTCCACGCAACTGGTACGTTTCATGTGAGTATGGTGCTGCGAAGTCGGTGCGTACAGTTGAATTTCAGGAGGAAGTCCTTCGTAAATTTCAAGAAAACCCTCAAACAAGTACTCGAGCTGTGGGTAATGAGATGGGGGCAGGCAAAGACACCGTGTGGAGGGTACTCAATGGAGAGAATTTGTACCCATATCATCTCCAAAAGGTTCATGCCCTTGAACCTCAAGACTATCCAGGTCGGGTAGATTGTTCCAGGTGGTTCCTGCACAAACTGGTGGACGATCCAGATTTCTTGAAATCTGTTCTTTTTACAGACGAATCCAGTTTTAACCAGGATGGTATTTTCAATACCAGGAACAGCCATGTTTGGGTTCCTAAAAATCCACACGAAACTGTTATTTCCAGCAAGCAACACCGTTTCTCAGTTAATGTTTGGGCTGGAGTTTTTGGGGATAATTTAATTGGCCCCTACATTCTCCCAAATAGGTTGAATTCCCCCACCTATCTTGTGTTCCTGAGGGACATACTCCGAGAACTTCTGGAGAACGTCCCCTTGGCAGACTTACAGAACATGTGGCTGCAACATGATGGTGCTCCTGCACACTTTGGGCAAATTGTAAGAGATTTCCTCAACCAAAATTACAATCAGCAGTGGATTGGTCGCGGGGGACCGGTGTCGTGGCCTCCGTGATCACCTGATCTTACTCCTCTAGATTTCTACGTTTGGGGGAGAATGAAGGAACTTGTTTATTCAACACCTGTGGAAAATGAACTGGACCTGATCGGTAGAATTGTAGAGGCGGCTGCGGTCATCCAAGAGAAAAATGAATTTGAAGCTGTCCGGCAATCCATGACATCTAGGTTCACGATGTGCAATCGACTTGGCGGTGGGAATATTGAACATCGTTTGTAAATACTGTAGAATTGTAGTCATATCTCATGTAAATAAATCCATTGGTTTTTTGGTAATTTTAACGCATTTTTGATATTTTATGTTTTATTTGAAGCATTAGTGAACCCTGGGAATCGTAAGGGAATCGTAATCAGGTGATTGGTGCAAATGAACTTAATAACAGCTGGTTAATGTTTTAATCAGCTGTTTGGTGGAATTGTACTTGAAACAGCTGATCGACGTGGCTCACTAGCAGCGATGTCACATGATAACAGTTGATATTGACAAGAATGCAATATCTTAAAAATTGATTTTCTCCGTTATTTATGAACCGATTTCCGTAAATATGGTGTCATTAGATTTTAAATTACATTCTCTAAATAAAACGATATTAACGTAATTTTTTTACTATGAGCGGTTTTTAAGATATTTACGTTTGAAATATTTTAGGCAGCCGCCATTTTGAAATTAATGATTGTAAAAAAAAAATTCTTTTCTGTAATTAGGTCTTTAGGGAATAAAGCTAAATACCAAATTTCATTTAATTATAACTAGCCGTTCTCGAATTAAAATTTCCTTTGTGAAAAAACAAAATGGCGACTATACGAGTAACTTTTGAGTTTTCAAAATTTTGAATATGATATTTTGGCTTGTCTATGGTCCAGGAATAATACCTGAAAAGTTTGGTAGAGAGTTCAGAGACACCCTATACAGAGTGTGTCACACCACCATGTATAAAGGGAGAACGGTTTGGTCTAAAGTCATCAAACAAAATTATTCCCCACTAAATCGCATATGGGCTATCTATTAAACATGTTTTCATCAAAATCTATGTACAGAATCTTCCAAAATTGAAGGTAACGGGAGTAGGGAACAATGGAGACTCCGAGGGCAGGAGGAGTCAGGAGGAGCACCCCCCCCCCCCCCCCCCGAGCCCCCCCCCCCCCCCGCGCGAATTTTTTTTTTTGCGAATTTTTTTTTTTGCGAATTTTTTTTTTGCGAATTTTTTTTTTTGCGAATTTAACCTAACCTAACCTAACCTAACTTAACCTAACCTAACCTAACCTAACCTAACCTAACCTAACCTAACCTAACCTAACCTAACCTAACCTAAACAAACCTAACCTAACCTAACCTAACCTAACGTAACCTAACCTAACGTAACGTAACGTAACCTAACCTAACCTAACCTAACCTAACCTAACCTAACGTAACCTAACGTAACCTAACCTAACCTAACCTAACCTAACCTAACGTAACCTAACCTAACCTAACCTAACCCATCCTAACCTAACCTAACCTCGGATCAGATTTCCGATTGCAGATTCTTGTTCGTCTAGTCGAGCCGAGAAATTTGAGTACCCACAACGTACATTTGGACGATGTAGGGGGGGGGGGGGGGGGGGGGGGGGGGGGCTATCTCGGCTACCATAAGTCGGATTTGAATTCTGATTGCAGATTCTTGTTCGTCTAGTCGAGCCGAGAAATTTGCATACCCACAAAGTACATTTGGACGATGTAGGGGGGGGGGGGGGGGGGGGGGGGGGGCTATCTCGGTTATAAGTCGGATTTGAATTCTGATTGCAGATTCTTGTTCGTCTAGTCGAGCCGAGAAATTTGCATACCCACAAAGTACATTTGGACGATGTAGGGGGGGGGGGGGGGGGGGCGTTCTATATCGGTTACCATAAGTCGGATTTGAATTCTGATTGCAGATTCTTGTTCGTCTAGTCGAGCCGAGTCATTTGAGTACCCACATCGTACACTTTGGATGATGTTTACAAAAAAGGGGCCCGCACCACACTTTTGACCTTTTTTTTTTTTTTTGCATTTTTGGAATCTCCTCGTCAAGCCGAGTATTCTCAGTACCCACATGACATACTTTGGATAATTAATACAAGAGTTGACCAGGGTAACGCTACAACCAACAGAGCTAGCCCATCAGCGCTTGCGGTCAATTGAACTACCAGTGAATGCAAATTTTGAGGAGAATATAATTGCAATGCTTTGAACATATACTGCAAAGGGGGGTGTATCGATACACCCCCCTTCAAGTACTCTGCACCGAGGCAGCTGTTCGCACAACCGACTGACGCGTCCAGTCTACTGTCTGGGAATGCGGATGTTGTAATTTGATACCTCGACTGGAGGGTGCAGGTGTTCACACAAAAAACCGACAAGTCGAGACCTGTCTGGGAATGCGGATGCTGTAATTTGATACCTCGACGGGAAGACGGCTGACCCTTCTAGGAACCCATAATTATAGACCACCCGCGTCGAATTCCATTAGAGCAGGGTGGTCTTTACCCCAGACAGCGGTTGAGAGTTTTTGCCCCGACCTTCTCCGAAATCCATTAGTGGGGATAGTCACCCCACATCACCAGCCCTCCTTCAGTTCAGTTCGAGAGTTCAGTGCGTGAAGACGTGTTAGTCCGATCCTGTTCCGTTCTACGCGATTTGTGTTAGTTGCTGATTATCATCATTTGCGATTTGCGATTTGCGTAAAGCACCTTTGAACTATTTAAAACGTTCGTGTTGTGCTGTATTGTTTGTGATTATTAAAACTTATAATCCATATTAAAGATGAACGCCACACACGTTTGTAACATTTGTGGTTGTATTTATGTGCGTAGAAACAATTTGGTGCAACACCACATCAGATTCCACGGCTTGAGACCACAACTACCACCACCAACACCATCGCAGCAAGGTACGTTTTTTGCGTTGCATTATTGTTTTAATCAGACCTAAATGTTAGTAATATAGGAATACGTTATGCAATATAACCGCAGAGTGATACAATTATTTTTATTTAACAGCTTTAACTATTTAGCGCGAATAGAGAACTCTGTTTTTAAAATTTAAAATTACATGACTATATCAATATAATTTAATTTTAATAACTTATGTTATTGCTCGCCCCATCAAGTCAAGTCATCAGAGTACCCACATTACAAACTTTAAAAAACAAATTTAACCCCCCCCCCCCCCCCCCCGAGAAAGGTCCTAAGGGGGGGGGGGGGGGGGGGCACTGAGAATTTGAAAGTACTCTAAACAAAGGTAGGTGTTAAACATACTTCACAATCTAATCGTTTTGTGCGTTTGCAGATGGAGTAGCTGCATGTCGGCTTTGTCGAGCCACATTCGTAGACCGGGGAGCTTTAGAGCGTCACATGGAAGCGAACCACCGAGTCATTCCACCCCGGGAGGTGATTGATGCTCCGCAGACGACTGCCGATGTCAATCAACACTCCGTTGAAGGTGAGAATCCACATTAAAATAACTTTTTCCCCTTGAAACTAATTACCTTTTTTATAATTATTTAACTAGGTACATGAAGAAGAATGAGACCGTGACAACTGGTGTACTATTGATTTAATGGCTTAGGGGGGAGATTTTCGCTCCCCCATACGTCAGGAATTGTTGAAGACTAGAACAAGAATGAGACCGTGACAACTGGTGTACTGTTGATTTAATTACTAGGGGGAGATTTTCGCTCCCCCTAAAACATAATGCTTCTTTAGGGTTGGCGCAGCTCAATATTGCAGCTACATCCTTAGCCTTGAACCCCGAATCATGAATGTAGACAAACAGTACAGAAGATTACATTCCCTGTTTGAAAATTGATATTTTTAATTAACAACTACATTTTGAAATGTGATTCTCGAGAGAGGGGAATTTGTATCTTTAGCAATCCTAATCTTTTTTTTATTTTTATTTTCAGATGAAGGACCGGGTCCTGGCCGCCACACCTGCCATGAATGCGGTCGCCGTTTCCGTCGTGAAATACACCTGCGTCGACATGTGGATTCGGTACACAGCAGAGTCCGCAGGTTCATATGCGGCACATGCGGCGTCGAATTCAAGAGGGAAGACAACCTGCATCGACACACCATGCAATTTCACGGTGATGGTCAAGAACGGAGATTCCCTTGCGCATACTGCGACCGGGATTTCAACACGGGGTTCAACAAGGACCATCATGAGCGGTTCTCTTGCCCGATCATGAAGGACCTGATCCTGAACCGAGTGGCTATGGTACAGGACGAACCCCAGCCAGGACCCAGCACGGAGCCACAACCTGGAACGAGCACACACCAACAACCCGATGATGTTGAGATGACTGGAGCAGGACAGTCAAGCCCCGTATTCTCACTCATTCAACGGGGTTTTCGCAACCGCCTCCTAACTTACCGTCTGCAGCGACCGATGGAGAATCTCGTCACAATCGGAGAAGTGATGGCGCTGTTGATTGTGAGCCTTACGGAGTTGCTTGAGAACACCTTGGCGAAACACCGCAGCATTAAGGTCAACTTGAAGCTGGAGTGTGAATTCCAAAATATTCACAACAACACCTGCCTGCGCAACTTCAAAACGAAGATGACTCCGTTGACGACGACCTCGGACCTGAACCAGTACATCACAACAGCTTTTGCGAAGCTTATCAGAGAGAAGGCTGAGTGCGATCATATCGGCTCCGGGTGGACATACCTTCGCGTTCGTGATTTGGAGGTCGGCATCAACGAATACACTCCTCTAGGTGATGATGGTCGAGCTTGGCTCCCACTGCCTACGTCTCTGGAGAACACCCAAGCAGTCGTCAATGTATCGAACGCCGATGAGCGGTGTTTTATGTATGCAGTCCTGGGAAAGTTTGTTCAAGAGAACCCTAAAAGACCGGCATCGTACACCGACGACATCATCGCCCGATACGATTGGACCAGCCTTCAGTTCCCCGTTGCTCTGAAGAGTATCAAGGCGTTTGAGCGGACAAACAATATCAGTATCAACGTCTATGGTATTGATCACACGTGCGTGGGTCAGAAACCTAACGGACGACCAAAGTACCAGGACACCGTCTTTCCCTTGAAGATTTGTAGGCAGGAGCGTGAAGACCATTGTGACATTTTGTACGTGACAACGGACGGTGATAGTCACTACGCCTACATCAAAGACCTTAGTCGACTGATCCGTCCCCAGCTTACAGCACATAAGGGTAGGATATTCATCTGTAAGCGGTGCTTCGCGCACTTTGACAACCGTCCGAACAAGCTCGGTCTGACGGGTGCACAGCGTCTGGAGGAGCACAGGCGATACTGCTCCGCTTCAGCCCCTATTCGCATGGATACGCCGAAAAAGACAGAAATCAAATTCAGCCATCCAGAGTTCACCCGACGCGAGCGTTTCACCATTTACGCGGACTTTGAGTGTGCTCTACTGCCGACCGCGGAGATGGATGAACAAGTCGACGAACCGCACGGAGGAGTAGCCACCCACATCCACATCCCATACGCCTTTGCGTACCAGATCATCGACTCGTACGGACTTGAGGAGTTTGAGCCTCGAGTCTACTTCGGGGATGATGCGTCAAAGACATTTATGGAGATGTTGAAAACTGATGTTGAGCGATTGTGGAACTTCCTGTACGAAGCAAGAAATCTGCGCCCTGTCCTGACCCCAGCGGAAACTATGCAGTACAACTCGACAGCGAATTGCTACCTCTGCGGATCGGCATTTTCAAGCGAAGACCCAAAGGTTCGTGATCACAACCACGCGCCGCCCTACGAGTTCCGTGGCGCTGCGCACAGATCATGTAACCTACGCTACAGGGAGCAGCGAGTAGTCAACTGCTACTTCCACAATCTCTCCAACTACGACGCTCACTTCATAGTGCGGGAGTTGGCGGTCGACCCTGGTGATGTTGAGGTGTTGGCTCACACGGAAGAGCGGTACATCGCTTTCACGAAGCGGTTCCTGTTCGACCGAGCAGCGGCACCGGTTGGGATGCAAGGGCGTGGAAAAAGACAGCCAGGATTCAGAGTCAGGTTCCTCGACACCTACAGGTTCCTGGCTTTGAGCCTCGCCAGCCTCGCCGCCGCACTTCCACCAGCTCAACTCTTGGAGACGAGGAAGAGATTCCCCGAAGACCACCTCTTCGATCTAGTCCGTAGGAAAGGCGTGTTCCCGTACAACTTTGTAACGTCGAACGCCGTATTGGAAGATACTACGGAACTGCCTCTGCAGCGAGATTTCCACAACGACCTGACCCTGGAGGACATAACGGATGCAGACTACGAGCATGCTCGCAACGTGTGGGAAACCTTCGGTTGTAGGAACCTCAAGGACTACGCCGAGAAGTACCTGCGCTGTGACATTGCGCTGTTGACTGACGTCTTTGAACGCTTCAGGGACACGTCGATGGCTGAATACGAACTAGACCCTGCGCACTACTACACCCTACCGTCATACGCCTGGGATGTTATGTTAAGGACCTGTCGAGTGGAGCTTGATACGATACAGGACTTTGATATGTACCTCTTCTTCGAGCAAGGCATCAGAGGAGGTATTTCCCAGGCGATCACCAGACACGCCAAGGCCAACCATGATGGATGTCGCCCTGAAGATCGACGACCTGAAGAGCCAACGAATCACCTGCTATACTTGGACGCCAACAACCTTTACGGTTGGGCCATGTCCCAGTGTCTTCCACAGGGGCACTTCCAATGGCTCAGCCGAGAGGAGATCTCGTCCCTGGATATTGCATCGTTGGACCCCGAAGGACCCACCGGCTATGTCTTGGAAGTTGACCTTCGCTACCCCGCCCACCTGCACGACCTTCACAAGGATCTCCCCTACTGCTGCGAGACCAAACGTCCGCCAGGAGGGAAATTCAAGAAGCTCGTTACGACTCTGGATGACAAGAAGAACTACATCTGTCATTACAGAATCCTGCAACAGGCGCTGGAAAACGGACTGGAGCTTGTGAACGTGCATCGCGTCATCTCGTTCCGTCAGTCTCGGTGGTTAGAGAGCTACATCCTAATGAACACCGAACTGAGGAAGAAGGCCACGACCAAGTTTGAACAAGACTTTTTCAAGCTTATGAACAATGCGGTCTTTGGCAAGACGATCGAGAATGTTCGCAAGCGAATGAACGCTAAACTGGTGTGTACGCCGGAGATGTTCAGGAAGTACGTAGCCAAGTCAAACTTCCTGGACCGAACCTACTTCAACGATGACGTCGCCATTGTACACATGTCGAAAGTCAATATCGTCCTGGACAAACCGCTCTACGTCGGAATGTGTGTCCTCGATCTGAGCAAGTGGCTCATGTACGACTTCCTTCGAAAGATGAAGAACCGCTACGGCGATCGACTGAAGGTTGACTACATGGACACTGACAGTTTCGTGTTCGACATCCAGACTGAAGATGTTTATAAGGACATGTTGGAGCATCTGGATGATTTCGACACCAGTGCGTACCCCCGAAACCATCCATGCTACAGCCCCGTCAACGCAAAAGTCATCGGAAAGTTCAAGGATGAAGCAAACGGACTTCCTCTGCTCGAGTACCTCGGTCTCCGCTCGAAACTTTATTTCATGGACATTGTCGAGTTCGAGGAGAGGACCGAAGATGACGAGTTGCAGGTCATGACAGTGAAGCGCGCCAAGGGAGTCGCTAGAGGTGTTGTAAAACACAATTTAACCTCTGACGACTATCGGGAATGCCTCTTCAACGGCGTGTTGAAGAGAACCATCAACACCAGGTTCCAGTCCCGAAACCACCGCGTCTTCACAGTTCAAGTCGACAAGCTATCCTTGAGCTGTAACGATGACAAACGCTACATCCTTCCGGACGGTGTAAATACACTGCCTTGGGGGCATGTTGACGTTCCACCTCAGCCCGAAGACATCCCTCAAGACGATGAAGAGGCGGAGGATGAGGAGCGTTGAGTGGTTGTGTCATATTACCAAAGACCCTGACTTGACTTGTAAATTATTTTGAAAAATCTAGTCATTAGTTTGTATCGAGTCTCGTAAAACTTAGAAATGTGCTCCTTTTTTCTTTTTGTTCTAGTCGTTAGTTTGTGTCGAGTCTCGTTTTTGCTAGCCAAACACAAATGTTCAGGAGCACATACTCGATGTAAAATATATATATATAAGGTGTGTAAATAAATAGCCAAATTGTTCGTATATACATTTGTCTTTTTTTTTTCCTCCCCTCACATAGTCTTAAGATACTAAAGTAAAAAAAAATTATTCAGGAATATGTTAATTCATATAAACCAGGTTCAGATATGAATGTTACTTTACAATCATTGTATGATAGGTCTGTCCCAATTTGTGGTTGACAACTGTTGTTCAACTGATTTAATTACCAGGGGGGAGATTTTCGCTCCCCCTAACACATAATGGCTTAGGGGGAGATTTTCGCTCCCCCATACTACAGGAATTGTTGAAGACTAGAATGCACCTGCTAATGTCATTGTATGATAGATCTGCCCCACTTTGGGGTAAAGGAGGCGAGGATGGGAAATAATAAGAATGTTTCTTTTTTTTTATTCTGAGTACACAACTAGTTTATTGAGAAAAATGCAAAATTTCAAAACTCAATTGGTATACATTTGTGCAAAGAGTCTTCTGATCAGTGCATCGTTGTGGCCGAAAGAAGAGTGTTCAAAGAGCTGCACAAAGTCCTTCATCTTCATGCCGTAGTGGGTGCGGCAGTACAGGAATACAAGGCAGTATTGACCGCAGACCAGAGTGTTATCACTTTGAAGGCGATGCTCGTTGTACAGGTAGCGACGAGCGTTGCGTCTCAGGAATCCTTGGTAGAATTGAAGATGTGGCGGTTGACCGTAGCTGTCAAAGAATTCAATTATTCCTCCTCCTTTGTTAAGGTAGAAAGCGACCCAGTGAGTGCCGTCTTCATTGTGTGGATCAGTGTTCACAATCATAGCAGTAGATGGTGAAATATAATGGGGCAATTGATCCGCAGCGTAGACACCAACATTCTGTACGGGCAGTTTAGCCATACACTTTTGTATCTCTAAGGTATTCATTCTACTGTGTCGACGCCACAGTCAGTAGTAGGAGTAGTAGTGCTAGTAGCAAAACAAAAGCAGGAACTGGTATCACTCTCACCATCGTCAGCGTAATCATCAGCGTCAGTGATATTTGTACTTAGATGTAACCAACTGCGTAATGTGATGCAATTGGCTAGAGCGCATCGTGTGTGAGCTGTTCTGTGGTGGCGACATCGCACTGCGTTTGTTGATAGTAGACTGTTGATTGACGATAGTGATCCGCAGCCAATATCGTTGATATCCATGACATTAGTAGTACAGTGATCCGTGATGAAATTGTATCGTACAAACTCTTTTTTCTCAGCACCTTTGACGTAGACAATCGGTCGTTTGGCGATACATGCGCGTAACTTTTCCTCTAGCACATGATACCAGATATCACCTTGGTCCCATTCTAATCCGTGACAGTGTTTTGTGAGCCAATAGCTTTCACGCAGTTTCTCTTGTGATAGGAAATCTCGACTGAATGGTGATTTGGCGATATGATGCATTAGCAGTGTTCCACTGACCAATTCCAAGACGCACACTTCCTTTAGAATGTAGTCATTTGCGTTGTCCTTGAAACATTGAAAATCTACAATAATTGGAGATGCGGAATTTTTACGCGGTACTCTGCATAAACGATCCATCTTGTGCGAATGTTGGTTGTAGACTGAGGAGGAGGACGCCGCCGCCGACGATCTAACCACCAAAGTCCGCAGACACGTTGCGATGGCGATCGATTTCGATGACGTTGTCAAACTCTGCGTATACCAGACAGTTGACAGTCTCTGTGAGCCCCGTGTCGAAAGCAATCTCCATACGCACACTGCCGTTGCGCACTAGGTTCCAATGAGTCGTGTCGCTTGCTGACATATCAGGTGTTAGATCGAATGCCATCAGACAGTATCCATCGTCGTAATCGTCTCTATTTATGAGATTACCAGCATCGCTAAAGTGTATGCCGGAGCCTGAAAACAGACTGTGATACGCCATCACGTATTTTCCCTTGCCGGTTTCGTAGTGTGGTTGTAGCGGTTTGGACGGCACTTGTTCACCGTCCACGTACAGCGAGAAGTAGTTGGTTTTGAAATTTTGAAAGTTAAATGGATTCTTTTTTAAATCGCCATTATAAGCGGCGTTGGTGACCAGTCCGACAATGATTCGTTTCGGCACTTGACCTAGAAACACATTGTCCAAAGTTTTGCTCCTCACTCCAAACGGTAGTGTGAATGTTTTCAATTCCACTCTAGTGATTGGGTATTTAGCTGTGCCGGTCTGAAGCGTTTTGCTGTGCGCCAACAGTACAGTGGGGCTAACTTTACACCTTCGTATCCAGAGATTCGCATCAACAATGTGCACCTTGTAGTCACCTTCATCCGACATAATGGAGAAGGAATCTTTTGATCGGATCAGTTTAAAACGCAGTTCCACACCGTTCAACAGGAACTTGTTCTGATTACACATGTCCACATGTAGGCGACCGAGCATATCGATTTCACGACTTTTATTTGTCATTTTTCGTCTCGCCTTTAGTCCATCGTTATCGTCCAGAGTATTGTCCATATAGCCGGCATCGTCCGCGTTCCACAATCCACATGTTAAATGTGATTTCCTAGCATCATATCCGTAATTCAGCAATGTTTCAATATACGCTCGATATGCATAAGTGTTGTTTTGTGGTGTGACCAGTTTCTGATTCATACTCATATCGACTTGACTGAATAACGTGTGCAGCCAATTGTTGACTGGGCCAATTTTGTTCGATTCATCGGCATCTGCGATTGCCGCTCCTGTCGACTTGACAATAGACGCTGTAACTTCCAACATTGTTTGCGAAAGATCGGTGTATTCTTCGCCGTTGCCGGGCACAACAAACTCGATGGGCGAATCATCAGTCAGTGTGGAGATTGGTTTGTACTGAATCCATTTGCCGCTCTCGATACTGGTCTGCGTCGGCGGTAGGGAGAATAAGTCCAATTCCGTCTTGACGCATTCACACGACTTTTGATGTAGAAACGACATTGCTAGCGTGTGTGTTAATTGAATATATCACGTACGGAAGTTCTCCTCACTGCTTTCCTCGTCTTCCTTCTAACTGTCCTTCTCTTCTTGCTGCTGCTCTTGCCCTTCTTCTTGGATGACGACGCCGACCTTCCTCGAAGGAGTTTCGTCAAAGACTGCGGTGTGACACGACGGCCGCCGAACATGGCGCGCTTCGCGTTCCTCTTACGCGAGAGTCTCGCGTTAGTCTTTCGCGCAGGAGTAGCGCGTCGGTGTTTCGCGGTATTCTTTCGCGTTACGCGACGGTGTTTCGCGCGAGAGCCACCGCCGCCACTTAGCACACGTTGAAGTTTGCCATCCGCCCTGCGTTTTAGCGAGTCTGTAAACTGGCTGAAATGATCTCTAGCGGCTTCTTTGGGATCCCGCTGGTGCATGGCCATGTCGCCCAAGAATCCAACACCGGATTTCAACGCCTCTTTGGCCACAGCGGAGGCTCCCGACTTGAGCAGCGGTGTGATGGTGCGGAACATACCGCCTAGGAAACTGCCAATTCCATGTCCGCGCTGGTAGGGTGCACCGCGAAATACCCTATCGATACTGCCGCCGGTCTGCTGCAACTGTTGGCGACGGTAGTAAGCCAAGTAGGGATCGTTTGTATTCATAATTGCTGAGCTACTCTTTTGAAATGAAGCTTCACGTACGACGTCCCAAAGAGGAATGACGCTTTTTTACTAGCGTGATCCCTTAGGTCAATATCGATCGTTTCAAATGTTCCTTTCATAACTGGCGCATAATGAGGACTGATGAAATGCACAGTCTTATGCGCGCCGTGTGTGTAGTTATCTCTGTCAATGTTGATAATCTTCAAAAGTGGCGCTGTAGTGTCGCCAATCAGCTGCGGTTCAATCAGATCACAATACACGTACAAGTGTGTCGGCAGTCCCATAGTCAGATTTGGTGGCCATATCGCTGTGAGGTCATTTGTCAAAACGTTCTCGTACGGATCGAAACCCAACTGGAGAGACAGCGCTTCGGTGAAATGCACTTTGCTTATACCGTCCACCATTGTCGTGATCTTGACTCTGTCCTGCTCTTTGTCATACTCAAAGTACAAGTACTGGGTTACATCCTTCGCTTTATTGATCATTTTCAATAAATCGGTTATGTTCTTGTAATAACCGGGTTTCATCTTTAGCATAATGTGCTCGACGCTGAGTGTGACGGGAATACTCGGCAGAACGAGTTTATAGTCGAGCCAAATACACGATTCCTCGTCCACAGTCATAAAGGAACATGGATAATGCGCTTCGACCAAAGCCATCTCCCACTCGCCATCGCCTTCTAATCGAATTTGTCTCGGCAGATGTGTAGTGTACTTGGACACTGTGTTTTTTGGAAAATAATCCTTTGAGCTGTTGCTGGGCAATGTCAAATAGAACTGGTTGCTATTAGGCATTTTGCAAATCTTGCGCTCCTACCCAAGAATTGAACTCGTCTCCGTAACCTGCCCACTTGACGAAATAACGCTTACTGCGACCACGACCCTTAGCGTCTAGTATTTCAGCAATCTTGAACAGATGGTCGTTGTATATTGTCACTTTTTGTAATTCGTATTCGTAAAACTGACCAGTCACTTGTTCACCGTTGAGATCCGACAAAGTGTACATTGGCAGAGGCATCAATGTGTTTACACGACGCACCACAAACACTTCTTTACTCCAATTAGTCTCGTAACCTTTTGCGAATGTACCCTTCTCCTTAGATATGCGCACTGTGGTGCCAACTGTCAGTTTTGCCTTAACACGACGCGGTATCTTACCGAACATGCGACGCCATACCTGATGCAATATTCGCTTATTGTCAACAGTCACATCGACTGGTCGTATTCTGTTGCCTAGACTCTTGTGAGCGCTGTTGTTGTATGCACTAACCAGTTTGTCCAACGCATCTACGTAACGATATGTGTTTTTGTAAGTCAAATATCGCCACATGCGTGTTTTCAAAGTGCGATTCACGCGTTCCACTACGGCCGCTTTAACATCTGGGTTTTGTGTAGTGACATAGATGATTCCGTATTGTTTGAATAACCTTTTCGTCTTGGCACCGGTGAATTCAGTACCTTTGTCAGTTTGTAAACAGCGAGGTGTGTCGGTCGCTTCGGCAAATATCTCCTCGAAAGCGTTGGCCACTTCAGCTCCTTCTTTCCGCCTCAACGTTCGCACATACAGGTGTTTGCTAAACACGTCTATTACAGTCAGTAGGTAGTTGACGCCGTCGTTGTGTTTACTAAGACCACGCATATCGTTCAAGTCCGCTTGCCACAATTCAAATGGACCATACACTATGTAAGGATTGCGCGGGAAACGCTTGCGTGCCGGTTTGTGCAATGTGTAAGTGTCCTGTGTTTGTAACCATTCAATCACTTTGCGTTTTGAAACTGGTTTTGCAGCTCGCGCTAAAGGAGCTACACCGCCATACGACGAAGGTTCGATGGGATTGTAATACAAACGCTCCATAATACTGAAAACCTATCCTGTGTACGTTTCCCACTTGTCCAAATTTGACGACGGCTTGTTTCTAGTTAGAAGATCAAACTGCCCTGTCGGTGTAGATGTTACACGTTTTCCTCCAGCCGATCGAAGCCGATTTACTAGCGGTGTTCTCAGTATTGATTCAGTTGATGTGTCTTCCACGTCATCGTCTGATCCTTCTCCTCCTGTGAATGATGATCGATATTCGGCATTTATTTCCTTTAGTGCTCTTAGATTATTCATATAGTCCTTTGGCACGTTCATCGCTTTCAATGCGTTGAGCACTTCCCGCCATCCTGGCGGTATGTAATCACGCATACGCACCTTTACTATGCAATTTAAGATATCCACTAGATTTGAGTCTGGGATTTTTACACCGTTGATGTACACCGAATAGCCACTGTCCCAACTGATTAAGCTGCCGTCACGTTTCATGAAACGTAAAAGATTGCGGGCATCAGATCTGTAAGTTTTGGAAAACGTTTCCACAATCTCTTCCACTGGACCACCTTCCGCAGCGGGGTGCGATCGTTGACTATGTTCAATCCCACCCGTCTCCACGATTGGTATGCTAATCGGTTGGCGTCTATTCTCTGCAATATGCAAGAAGCGATGTAACGCCTGTTTGTACAATTTCCACTTTTCACTATCGTCCATACGCTTGTTATTCAATATTTGTTGCATCTCCGCGTCGAGGCTGTTTTCACTGGATAGATTAGTCGGTCTGTTATCCGTAGCATTTGATTGCAGTCGATCAATCAACTCTTGCGGCACAACTACCATCTTCTTTGCATGTTCCATTTTTGTGCTAATGGCTAGCTACTTTTCTAAAGTGTAACTTCACGCACGACGTTCCAAAGTGGAATGGCAAATGATTACCAATGTTATCTCTTAAGTCAATTTCCACACTGTCAAAAGATCTATTCATAACAGGCACATAGTGCGGATCGATGAATGATGTTGATTTATGCAATCCGTATACATAAGTAGACGTGGATATATTGACAATTTTCAATAACGGTGCGACTGTATCGCCGACCATCTGCGGCTCGACTAAATCACAATACACGTACATGTGTGACGGTAAGCCAAGACGAATGTTGGGCGAACGGATGCTTTTGTTAACTGCATCACCTTCCAGCGTCAATTCATTCGGATCGAACCCCAATTGAAGCGCTAACGTTGGACTTAATGTAATTTTTCCAACATCAGTTCCCATCGATACTTCAATGAATTTGTTGTATGAGTTTTCAACGGTGAACTTTACACCAAAAGTAATCGCTAGTTCTTGTGAATTGATATGATCACACAATTCTTGAATATTTGCGTAATCACCAGTCTTCAATTTAATTCTGTGGTTTTGTTTTGGAGTAGCAGACACTACCGGCGTTACATCGGCAGTGCTGTCCATAACCCGCGCCAACGCTTCTATGTTCACTTTTGCTTCCTCTTGCGGTTGTATGCAAATGTCAATTGTTTCGTCATTACCGACAGATAGAAATGTCATTGGATAGTGCGCTTCCACAAGTGCAATTTCCCAGTCGCCAGCGTCCAGTTGAATAGCTCTCGGCAAATGTGTTATATAATTTGCAACTGTGTTTTTCGGATAATACTGCATCGAACTGTTGCTGGGCAGTGTCAAATAGAACTGATTGTTGATGCCAGTCATTTTTATCTACTCAGTGCTGCTTGTAGTACTGCGCTCAAAAGTAATGGTATAAAGATTCCACCGCCTTTTTGTATGAGATACTTTCGTTTCTTTGACCAGCCTTCGCCGCGTTTCACCAATCGACGTAGCGTCGCCTTGTGTTTGCTTAGCTGACTTTTACTCTTCTTCGCCAGAGGAACGTTACCTCGCAACACGTTGTATGCGCACTCACACACTGAGCGAATGCGGCTCTTGTCACACACCTTTAACAGTGCCTTCCGCTCCTTGGGTGTTGCGTGTATGAAAGCCGTAAGCAGAGCTGCGTCCTTCCGCAAGCACGACATGATTACTACTGATGGCGAAATTACCTTTTCTTTGGCAAGTACACATAGTTGGTAGAATCGTCTGGAAATATGCAACTTCGTATTCGCATATTCTCGTCTGTTGATTGTTTCAAGTCTATCAGTAGGTAGCCGTGTGGATTCCTCGTAGCGTCAGCGTACGCCTCCTCGATGAATTTCGGGCTGTCTGGATATATTTGTCTGGCCAAGTACCTAATCTGAACTCTATCTCTAGGATTCTTAAAACACACAATGTAATGCGCATTCAGTGAGATGTCCCTCTGCCCACGTCCTTGATGAAACAAATTTTGTGTAATGAAAAACACACTAATGTTGCGATGATGGCAACCTTTTGTGAAAAGATCCACCACACGGTTGTCGGCCTCACGCATCATATCGTCTATAATCACAAGTATCGGCTCGTTACCAGAAAAATCCTCCAAGTTTGGTAGACCTTCTACGTGGTTAATGTTGACATTTTTCGAGTCACCACCACCACCATCACCACCACCACTACCATAATGCCAGTTTATACTGGTAAATGGTGTGTCACACATTTCTGTAATGTGTTTTATAAACTTTGACACAAACTGAGACTTGCCACAACCCGAAGGTCCCGCCACAATGGCTGAGAACGGATGTTTCCACATCAAGCCCATGATTACTACTGAGCTACTAAACACCTCACAGTTACCATACTCACACTCTTAAACTTACTACCAAAGGACATTTTTGGGGTTAAGTGAAATAAATAACACAGTGGTTATGTTCTGAACGTGACTATAAGTATTGACTACGAAAACTAATTTACAAAGGTATTTACATAATCTTCAAGTCTTGCTTTACATAAACTCCAACGGTGTGAATCTGCTATTGGAACCCCTCGGGCTGCGCTTCACCAAGCGAAGGCGTTCTCCAAACCCGCTGTTGTAGCGCTCGATGTCGGTGTTGCTCAGGGCCTCGTTGAAGCGCCTAGGCAGGTAGACTCGCAGAAAGAAGTCATCCCCGACCTGCCCCTCCAGGATCACGATGATTGTCTCGCCAAAGGGTGTGATGGCTCGCTCCATCGCAGTGATGAGATAGCCGCATTCCTCTCGGAGATCGGCTATCCTGGTGTAGAGCGGAGAGTCAGACTTGCAGTTGTTGAGGGTAGCTCTCAGGTCCGCGGTTGTTGCAGTGCCGTTCACGCCCGGAAACTCTAGCTTGAAAGTGCTGCTGCTCGACATCTCTAGTAGTAGTAGTTGGAGTAGGTCTATGTGAGGTGGTGGTCTGGTGGCGAATGATGCTCAATCGGGCGGGGCCCCGCCTTATAAACCCTCGCCGCCATTTTCTTCTACGTGGGTGGTCCGAAGGGTCGGGCGCAGGTGTTCACACAAAAAACCGACGCGTCGAGACCTGTCTGGGAATGCGGATGCTCTAGTTGAATGCCGGCGCCACTCGTTGTTTCTTCCTCACAGCTCGCTTCTTCGGCGTTGGCTGCAAAACTGCACTGCGTTGTGTAACAGTTTGAGTTAAGCCTGTCATTTTCGGTACTCCTGTTGATTTATAGATCCACATGTTTTCCACTTTATCAACTACTTGTTTAACACTTTGGTGCATTTCACCATCTTTGTCCAAAAATAAACCGCACATGAACACCATATCTGTACCATCGAACATTTCCATTTTCAATAAAATTTGTCCTTTGTTTCCTGGGTTTTGAACTGCGAAAGTATTCCCATCGTCCATCCATGACACTATGGGAGAATCATCTGTTGGTTTTGGCACCCATCCTGGTTTCTTGGTTTCCACTTCGATGGGAGTTGGCCTCCTTCGTCTCTTGCAGGCAGTGGTCGGTTTTACAAATGACGACTGAGGTGATGCCAACGTCTGATCACTAGCATTATTGTTCATAACCTCAATCTCTTGAATAAACGATTTGATATAGTCGTCCGCAGAAGCGTAAGCGTCCATGTTCACGTCCTTACCGTGCGACTTCAACCGTACTACTGACTGGTGGTGCGTCTGCTCACCCTTGAAGTAAACTATACGCACTCGCTGTCAGACAATATTTCTGTTTGGCGTTCGCTTTTATTCACCCGCTGAAGTCAACTGTTACGTTACGGTGACGATCGATCTCGATGACGTTGTCCAGTTCGGCGTACACTATACAGTTGACGGTCTCGGGCAACGCTTTGGAGAATCCAATTTCGATACGTAGATTACCGTTGCGCAGGAGATTCCAGTGACTCGACTCAGCCGCGGACATGTCCGGTGTCAAGTCGAACGCCATAAGACAATTACCGTACGGATAGTCACCTCTCTTGATCTCATTACCTGCGTCGGAGAACTGGATTCCGGTGCCAGTGACCAATGTGTAATAAGAGAGTATATACGTCTCACTGTTCAATGTGTAAACGGGCTGTAACGGTTTGGCCGGTACTTGTTCACCGTCCACGTACAATGCGAGATAATTCATATCGTAGTGTTGAAAGTTGTAGGGATTCTTCTTGAAATCTCCGTTGAACGCAAGATTACTGACCAGTCCAATTATCACACGTTTCGGTAACTGACCGAGAAATGCGCTGTCTAAAGCTTTACTCATTATACCGGAGGGTAGTGTGAAGGATTTCACTTCTACACGCGTGATCGGATACTTGGCCGTGCCGGTCTCGAGAGTTTTGCTGTGCGCCAACAATACGCTCGGATTGATCTTACATCGACGTACGAAAAGACTAATCTCTTTAATTGTCACCTTGTAGGTAGTTAGCGTTTTGGACATTATACAAAACGCGTTTCTGGATCTGTTAAGTTGCAATCGCATCTCGACACCGTTCAACATGAATTTGTTCTGATTGCACAGATCGATGTGCAATCGACCGACCATATCGCAAACATCGCTTTCTTTCGTGTGATCGCGACGCTTTTTCAATCCCTCGTTCAATTCGTCACAATCGTCCATTTGTCCGGCCGAATCTTCAAAAAACAGCTCGCTAGTCAGGTGCGAATTCTTCGCACTACATCCGTAGTTCAATAGGTTTTCCAAGTAGGCACGGTAAGCGTACGTGTTGTTTTGTGGTGACACCAGTTTATGATTGAGATAGAGATCCACTTGACTGAATATCGAGTGGAGCCAATTGTTCACCGGGCCCACCTCTTTAGCAGGTTGCCCACCGTCCGCTTTAGTGTCGTCCTGTTTCACAATAGCGGCTTTCACGTGTAATAACGTTTGTGTCAGGTCCGTGTACTCGTCACCGTGACCGGGTATTACAAACTCTATTGGCGAATCGTCCGTCAGCGATGAGATCGGTTTGTATTGAACCCATTTACCGCTCTCGATGCTGGTCTGCGTAGGCGGTAACGAAAACAAGTCCAGTTCAGTCTTCACACATTCACACGATTTCTGATGAATAAACGACATTGTTATCGAATTAATGTAGACGTCCGTCTTCGAAGAAGTCTATCAAGAGACTGTGGCGTGTCGCGACCCGCGCACCGCTTAGGGGGAGATTTTTGCTCCCCCTAACACATAATGGCTTAGGGGGGAGATTTTCGCTCCCCCATACGTCAGGAATTGTTGAAGACTAGAACAAGAATGAGACCGTGACAACTGGTGTTCTGTTGATTTAATTACTAGGGGGAGATTTTCGCTCCCCCTAACACATAATGGGTTAGGGGGAGATTTTCGCTCCCCCATACGTCAGGAATTGTTGAAGCCAAAAACAAGAATGATACTGTGGGTGTTTGACAACTGGTGATTTATTGCTCGGAATTCGATACGGGCGGACTATAATGGGTTCCTGGAAGGGTCGCGTCGCCCTCCCGTCGGGGTATCAAATTACAGCATCCACATTCCCAGACAGGTCTCGACTTGTCGGTTTTTTGTGTGAACACCTGCACCCTCCAGTCGAGGTATCAAATTACAACATCCGCATTCCCAGACAGGTCTCGACTTGTCGGTTTTTTGTGTGAACACCTGCACCCTCCAGTCGAGGTATCAAATTACAACATCCGCATTCCCAGACAGTAGACTGGACGCGTCAGTCGGTTGTGCGAACAGCTGCCTCGGTGCAGAGTACTTGAAGGTATATGCAATTATATTCTCCTTAAAATTTGCATTCACTGTTAGTTCAATTGACCGCAAGCGCTGATGGGCTAGCTCTGTTGGTTGTAGCGTTACCCTGATCAACTCTTGTATTAATTATCCAAAGTATGTCATGTGGGTACTGAGAATACTCGGCTTGACGAGGAGATTCCAAAAATGCAAAAAAAAAAAAAAGGTCAAAAGTGTGGTGCGGGCCCCTTTTTTGTAAACATCATCCAAAGTGTACGATGTGGGTACTCAAATGACTCGGCTCGACTAGACGAACAAGAATCTGCAATCAGAATTCAAATCCGACTTATGGTAACCGATATAGAACGCCCCCCCCCCCCCCCCCCTACATCGTCCAAATGTACTTTGTGGGTATGCAAATTTCTCGGCTCGACTAGACGAACAAGAATCTGCAATCAGAATTCAAATCCGACTTATGGTAACCGAGATAGCCCCCCCCCCCCCCCCCCCCCCTACATCGTCCAAATGTACTTTGTGGGTATGCAAATTTCTCGGCTCGACTAGACGAACAAGAATCTGCAATCAGAATTCAAATCCGACTTATGGTAGCCGAGATAGCCCCCCCCCCCCCCCCCTACATCGTCCAAATGTACGTTGTGGGTACTCAAATTTCTCGGCTCGACTAGACGAACAAGAATCTGCAATCGGAAATCTGATCCGAGGTTAGGTTAGGTTAGGATGGGTTAGGTTAGGTTAGGTTAGGTTACGTTAGGTTAGGTTAGGTTAGGTTAGGTTAGGTTACGTTAGGTTACGTTAGGTTAGGTTAGGTTAGGTTAGGTTAGGTTAGGTTACGTTACGTTACGTTAGGTTAGGTTACGTTAGGTTAGGTTAGGTTAGGTTAGGTTTGTTTAGGTTAGGTTAGGTTAGGTTAGGTTAGGTTAGGTTAGGTTAGGTTAGGTTAGGTTAGGTTAGGTTAAGTTAGGTTAGGTTAGGTTAGGTTAATATTCGCAAAAAAAAAATTCGCAAAAAAAAAAAATTCGCAAAAAAAAAAATTCGCAAAAAAAAAAATTCGCGCGGGGGGGGGGGGGGGGGGCTCGGGGGGGGGGGGGGGGCGTCCCTCCTGTCCCTCCTGCCCTCGGAGTCTCCATTGTTCCCTACTAACGGGTTCGAATCTTAAAATTTTCTTATAGAAACATAGGGACATTTGTACATAATTTTAAAGGTCTTGTTAAGAGAAAAATGTTGGCGGCAACAGAGTTCACTTATCTTTATCCGTTTAAATATGGCGGCCATTTTTGTGTAAATTATTTACATTTACAGAATACCCTGTATTTTCTAAACCATTACTTGAATATTTTTTCCGATTAAAATTTCTTACTCGTGATAAACGCAGATTTACTTTGGTATGCTACATGAAAGGTTTTTTATATAAAATCTAAATTTCAAAAAAATCTTTAATTTAAAAATGCCTATTTGCCCAAAATTAAAAAAGTCAAATGGTAGCGTATATAAAAAGTACACCATTGAAAAGATCTTGTAAATCCTAGCAACTTTCTAGCCTACATCAACCTTATATCGGTTTTCGGTTTTTTTGTAATCAGCAAATTTAGTATATTTCATCACTAAGGCCGAAAGTGACGCTTTTCGATACGAGCTCAAGTTTAATGACCGAGGCGAAGCCGAGGTCGGAAAATGATCGAGGATCGAAGAGCCACTTTTGGCCCATGTGATGAACTATATTTTTCGTCTTACTGCACAATATATTAAGCTAACTGCTTTCTCAAAACTAATATATTACAATAAGCTTGCTCCCAAAATGGCTTCCATCCTGTTTTTGCTATTTAAAACAAACAGCTGTTACTACAGATGTATTCAACTATTGTCTGTTACGTTTGTGTTAGTGATAGGTTAGACTAACTATTACGATAGGTATATGGAATGCGCAAGAAAGAATATTTTAGTCAACTGTTTCGAGCTATATCAGGAATCAGACTCGAAGCGTTTTCTAGATTTAGCTGGTAATAAGCTTTCTTGAAATTACTTACTTTGCAGCGCCCACACCTGACCTCCTTTCAAAGCTTCAAGCCACGTGCTTAGAGCAGCATAACACAGGCTCATGTCACTATCACTGTTTGGGGATTCTACATCAGTCTTCAAGCGACCAAGAGTATTCGCGGGAGATAACTTACTTAACATCCCCAGATCTTTATACACTTTCAATACTTGCTTATTCACTTGAGTAAACCCACTTCCTGAATTTCGTGCTTGCACGTTTTCTCCACTAGATATCCACATAAACATAACTAAATAGAGCACACAACAAGCAGTTAGTGGTGCCATGATCCACACTGAAGTTAGACGAGAGAATGATGACCTCGTCTTGAAAATTACCGACATTATGACCAATCTGTTTCAGTTATTCCGTCTTATCAGTTGCATGAGCTGTCACTTACTGGTCTGAAGAGCCACTCATCCTGCGGTTGTAATATCAGTGAGTGATAACGTTTTGTCACAATGGGAAAATCTCGGTCGGGGTTTACGTGTCTGAAGTGCTTATATGTTTATTTCTTATTTTGTAGTCGCTTTCCCAGCTCCATTTGGAAGGTGTCATTATTTTTCAAAGAATAAAAAACCTTTTAAGACCTTTAAAAATAGGTATAATGTGACATATGCCTACCGTATGGTTTTTATTAGTTTTAGTGAATTTCCCCTATAGGGAAGAAGCTATTACTGTAGGTCTCATGGTAAGACTTAAGCCCGAGACCATGATAACTTTTCATTTTGAGGTCCCCAGATGTCAAAATCACCATTCATTCAAATTGATATATATGTATATATGTAGACTATATATATATATATATATATATATATATATATATGTGTGTGTGTGTGTGTGTGTGTGTGTGTGTGTGTGTGTCCGTTAGCACGATAACTCTTGTAGAAAAGATCCGATGTTAATGAAATTTGGTACAAATGTGTAAAGTACCATTTATTTGAACGAGTTCGAAAACCAGATGAATCGCATCATCCGAAGGGGGTTTTGTACCCCAAAAATGTGTTTTTTGGGGTTTTCACATGTAATTTTAATTTAAATCAAATTTTAATCTATACCATCGAATTTAGCTTAAAAAAACAAACAATTTGGTATTTTTATCATTGCTCTACGTCAATTGGTTATCGAGATATTGAAAGTGCTAAACACAGTACGTTGTCTAATGTTATTCTTATGGAGAAAAAGAAACAAATTATATCTCGCTTATTTATGAACATAAACTGGCGAAATTTGGTATATTGCTTGATCTGGTTGTGGTTTATTGTTGTTTGAACAAGAAAACAATTTTTCGCCTATGTTTCCTGTAGCAGCAAACCGAGGTACTTGGTCCCCATGTTATTCTTATGGAAAATACTTAAAATGTTATATATCGCTTATTTATGAATGTATAAGGATGAAACTTGGTATGTGGCTTCACTAAGATGAGTTCTATTGATATTTGCATAAAAACCCATTATTTTGTGTGCCTTGTTGCAGCAAACCTGCGTACTCATCCCCAATGTTATTCTTATAGAGAATAATTAATATTTTAAATATCGCTTGTTTGTGAATACATTTCTTATGAATCCTGTTAAGTGTTTTAATGTGTTATGTTATATATTCATTGGAAATTCGCTGAGTATGCAGGTTTGCCGCGACGGGGGTATTTTATTACCTATTCTTATAACATTTTACTAAATATTATGGTGTTAAAGATATTTATTTATCTTTGAAAAACAAAAATAACCACAATTTTTAAATGCAACAAAATAGAAGTAGGTTTTGGTCTTCATAAATGTACCAAGCTCCAAGGTGATACCTAAAGATGTTAATAAGTTGTTATTATTTATGTAAAAACACTTACTGACAGATAGACAAAAACTATAGGTTCCTGGGTATATCTTCCTCCTTACCTTTTGCTTATTTTTATGTGTATAATAGCATCCTAAATTTTTGGACGAGTTATCCTGCACTCTCTGTATTCAATGTTAATTGGGGCGAGGAAATGAGAATATAAGTCTTTGTCCAGCAGTGATCAAAGAAAAGCAGTAGTACGCTTCTAATTATAACCACAGACAGAGAAGATCAGTTAACAAACACGACAAGACAAATTAGAGAAGCTGTGAACTCATATTAGAGCAATTTAAAACTTAGACGAACACACGCGAGAAATAGACATGTGTAGACATCCGGGAGGTATGAAGGGTCCGTTCCAGATGACGAGGTAATTCTAACTGACAAGGTAATTTTCTTAATTTTATTATCCGAAATGTCCATTTCTTTTTGGCTCCCGCTCAATGCCTCCCACGACGAAACAACCTCCTACAGAGAAAGTTTATAAATACTTGTTTCAATTTAATGCAGCATTTGTTATATTATTTTCATTCAACATGTTTCTCCACTGTTCCAGCATTTAATATTTTACAGTCAGTAGAAGTTCAACTTTAAATATAGAAACCGGTACATTTTATTAACTATAGAGAAAGACTTGAATATAAATTAATGCTTAAAATATTGCAATACCTATAGTGTATTAATCTAAAATCTAGACATTTCAGTAAATTAAAATCTAAAATTAAGTCTTACGTCATTTTAAATCTTGAAAATATAAAAAAATACCATTCGAGTATATGGAGGTAAAAATTACCACGCATAAAGTGAAAACATGTTTCCTATTAGAGATATTCAATAATTAAATATTTTTCTTAAGTAATTATCGTTATTTAATCTTTATTATTTATCGGGGATGCTTTTTGTCGGTATACAATATCTCCCTTATTTAACCCATTATTTTAATGATTACCTTCACCATCAAATGCAAAGAAAATTCAAAAATTCTTCAAACAATAAGTTAGTGAGTGGTTCTCATTTATTTATGTCATCGCACTGGTAGCTTTACAGCAAAAAGTTCGACTAACTCAAAACATTATTACATCTTGTAACAATGATCATTCTGCGCATGGAAATTGTTTTGAATGACTCCCGCGGTAACCCAAAATTGGGAGGACGAGGTCACGTGATCACCTGGATTAAATTATTGGAAATTCCCAGCCCTTTCGACGTTCATTTTAAAACTTTTTACTACTGTCTAAAAAATTTCAACTTCAAAGTTTTAAAACATAATGCAGAAATTTTGAACATGCTGTTTTATTTAATAGGACTCGGTGTAGACTCAGGCACAAGTCGTTATCAGAGGTCGGAGGTAAATAACGAGCTTGATGTGACAAAAACAGCGTAACTGAGTGTAAACAATGCCAAGATTAACCTAAGACATTGCAAAATTCGTTGCAATGACCGCATTCTATAATTTGCGTAAAAACAATTTAGGAGGGGAATTTGTGCGGGTGGCATGGGCAAGTAACTGATAAAAGGAGGTATCAAAAGCAGTTTGTAAGATAAATGCTTTGCATCTAATGTATGTGACCAGAATATACCGGTCATCTACCGGTCATATGACGGTCCATGCTGTCAGATTCGGGGACAGTCTCCAAGCACGGTTGATTTTCCTTCATATATACTCACTAACAGACCTGCTATCGTGACCCAACTTATCTCGTCGCGGCTTGTTCTGCGAGATTTTCGCCACCAGAAGTCACCCGTACATGGTTTGACGTTTGGTCTTATTCAATCACTTGACTGTAAATCCTATGTGAGAATTTGTTTTCCGCAATATTGTTTGTGTACATGATGTTGTATTTGTTTTTATTTGGAAATAAATTTGATTTGATTTAAATGGATCACTCTGTAAGTGGTTGCTCTCAACAAACGTATTTTGAATCTGGGTCGTGTTTTCGTGGCTTATCCATTTCAAACAATTCAATAATTTAATTGATTACAGTCTTATCATTTTTTCCAGTGTATCAATACACTTTCGTGCTTTCGTCAGTCTAGTTCGCACGTGTTGTATTGTGTTTTACAAACGGTGGCATAACTACATTTCAAAAATGCATTCGGCATTTTACATAGTTCAAAATATTTAACAGTTGGCGTTTTTATATATGAGTTTGCGTATTTTAAAAACTAACTAACATTATGACTATCTTTTACAATTTTGCGGTCGCCTATTTATATATGTTCACAAAATTTGTTAGTTTTTGTGTTTACAATCGTGTTTGTGCTAGCTATTTTTTACAGATGCCGCGCCGCTTACTACCTTTTGCTTATTGAACTGACCTTGATGCTAACTTTGCAAACGCTTATCATTAGTCTCGGTTGGTCTCGACCTGGGATCGGTGGCACTGATTCCATCGGGAACTGTTGTCGAAGGCGAGTGAAAATTTGTGCTCAAGGAGGAAAAATTTGAACAATATTAGGTTTATAATACAAATTGTGTAAAATCATAATGGTACGAAATAGACTTTGATTTATCTTCCACAATTTCAAACTACTATAATCAAATAGGAATCCAGGTAGTTGAAATTGCGGTAACTGATGTAAAGCAAAGTCCATTTCGTATATGTATGAAGTTTAAATTGTCGATACAGTCATGAACATCCTTAGATGAGGCTGGTTAAGGGGGCTGGTGCAGGTGATCATGGGGGCTGGTTCAGGTGATTATGGGGGCTGGTGCAGGTGATCATGGGGGCTGGTTCAGGTGATCATGGGGGCCGGTGCAGGTGATCATGGGGGCCGGTGCAGGTGATCATGGGGGCCGGTGCAGGTGATCATGGGGGCCGGTGCAGGTGATCATGGGGGCCGGTGCAGGTGATCATGGGGGCTGGTTCAGGTGATCATGGGGGCTGGTTCAGGTGATCATGGGGGCTGGTTCAGGTGATCATGGGGGCTGGTGCAGGTTATCATGGGGGCCGGTGCAGGTGATCATGGGGGCCGGTGCAGGTGATCATGGGGGCTGGTTCAGGTGATCATGGGGGCTGGTGCAGGTGATCATGGGGGCCGGTGCAGGTGATCATGGGGGCTGGTGCAGGTGATCATGGGGGCTGGTGCAGGTGATCATGAGGGCTGGGGATTTCCAGGAATTTAATCCAGGTGATCAGTGACCGCGTCCTCCACCTTTTTGATTGATAACTCAAGTATACAATTTACTATAGTAATTGATATTTTATTGATGATTATGTTATCTAACTCTAGTGGGTACATTTTTAGGTTAGCGAAAAATAAAGGATAAAGGAGAGAATGGAAAGTAAAAATTCAATCTTTGATGGGAGTGTTGTCAGTCAAAGCTGATCAAAGCGTGTCAGTTTTATGATAAACATCCAATACGAACTTCAGTCACCAGGTTATTCTTAGACATATAAATGTCTTCGTTTTCATCGTCATAAAATATAATTTGCAGCTTTCTGTGATGATATGTTGAAGAGTTTCAAAGAGAATGGCGACACGGATAGATTTATTGGAACGGCATCCGTGACTACTGCGAGCACGACAGGCTTAGGCGTAGCCGCAACAAAGACGTGGCGGTTTTTTCTCTAACATAAGGAAGTAACTTGACTTTGTGGTTGAGTTTGCACTTTTTTTACTTATTCCAAGACAAACCCTATATATTTTAATGTAAAAGGTAATTTTACACTTGCACTTATAAAACTAGGATAAAAGTAACGTATGCACATGGACCAATACGTTGTAGTATTAATTTGGTATTAGTATTAGTATTAGTATTAGTTGTAGTATTAGTCCTCATATTAGTTTATACTTTAATCTCTTACAAAGTCGATTTATCAAATCGCATTACGACTACTGTATGTTCATGTAACCTCATAAATTTATTTAGTAGTTGTTCAATAACAGATTTATCAATTTTTAGCGTTTACAGGCAATGTTTGCGGTTTAAAGGTTTTAAAGTCGTCTCTTTGGTCATTTTTGAAAGACTTTTCCTTCACGTATGTATTTCAAACTATGTGCTTAATAATTGTAGCTATATTCCTATTACTGCAGAAAGACTATGATATCGATTTCGAAAAATTGATACAGACACTATTTTTTAAAGTGTCACGTTTTGGTTGCAGGAGATTGTGACGGGGTAATCAATATTTACAAAGTAATTAATTGATGACGAAAGTAAAATGTTATTTAATTCCACTAAAAGTGGTAAATACCTAATTCGCAGTATCGAGAAAACTGCTCATTTAAGACAAGTGGTTATCCCTTGAGTAGTTTGGTGAAAGTTACTGCGTTGGTAACAGTATTTCAGATTATAACCTTAATTTGAGCAAGGCAAACTTTGTTATGCCTTCGTACTTCGGAGAAAAAGGTTTTATGCAATAATGTGATAAGAAAAACTTCAAAATCCACATTTTTATAACGATTCCTTGTATGCTCGATTTATGGATTACCATTAAATATCATCAACATGTATGGCAAATAACTAATAGCTAGGTCTTGGATTTCGGTTCAAGAAGTCGCGTGTTCAAATCCTGGGGAGTTCATACAAATTTAAGGGGTTTGGACCGCATTCCCTAAAAGCGTTTATGTGCTCTATTAAAAAAAAATTTCGTTAGCGTTGAAATATATACACAAATAGTTAGTTATAAAATTTAAGAAGGAAATATTTGTGGCAAAGTAGTTTCGCACAGGTATTACAACAAAACGTGCATTACAAAATTATGAAGCGGCGCTTTTAAATGTTGGCGAATAAAAAGATTTCTTGATTTGCACGATACATATTGTTACAGTTAACAGGATGCAAAAGATTACGACTGACAAAATTACAACTACAACATATATATTACATTTTATACTGTACTTACATACAAGACGGTAAATATACATTAAAATGACTCTCTGTGCCTAATATTATTGTTTTGCGATTATCTGGTAAATGGCACCTTAAGCCAAAGTATCTAGGAGTATTCTTAACACAAACCCTTCACTCAGTTGTGCACATTAATAAAATCTGGGCCAGAACAAATGGAATTATTGGACTGATTATACGCACGTATAGATGAGTCTAGATGTTCATTTGACGTTCAAAGACTCTTTGCAACACTTGTCCACCCGATTATCGAGGACGCACCAGTTGTATGGGCACCTTCCAAATTGACCGCTGTGAGTCTCTGGGTATGATTCAGAAGCGATTCATAAGAACCCTAGGTGTGAGGTCGGGTCTACGCTACTTTGACGTGAACATCATGGAAATGGAAAGAATACGTCATCTTCTCCCACTATCTTCTAGAAGATAAGCCTTCGATCTCATCTTCCTACTCAAGATAGTGAACGACCTAGTATGTTACCCTGAATTGCTCCAATGAATCACCTTTCATTTTCCCAGTGGCGCTTGGCGTCAACAAGTTTTTGGAAAGCAACACATCGCACCTTACTGCGCCTACAACCTCATCCTATTACGCCTCATCTGATTCGTTTGGGGAATGCTTCGTAACTGAACTTCTTAAGAATGACGCGGAACCCATTTAGCAAAATGGCCTTCTCCTCAGTGGCGAAGATTTAAACTGAACTATGTTGAGACAAACAATCTGTGGTGTTCTTTAAGTGGAATCTTTGCCTGCTTTTTCATTGATTCATTACTACCATTGTTCGCTCTAATAGTTACTACACAACATTATTCGTTCATGTCATGTATACTTCTGTTTAAGCAGTGACAAATTTGTTCTTTACTATTTGCCAATTTTTGAACCCTTTGAACTATCTGTTGTTTCATGAAGTTATTTTACTTTTGAGTTTGGAAATTATTGAGCTATATATCGATGTAAACGTTGTACCTATCATCTTGTAATTTATGTAATATTTTATGAATATTTATATTGCATTCAGACGTTTGTAAATTGGTGTTTATTGTAAATAAAAATAATAAGAATAAGAGTTATGACAGGTATCATCTTTTATTCATACATACCATGCTGGACGTTGTACTGAACTTAGGTACAGTAAAACTGTAACTATATTAGTTAGTAGTGTTAGTAGTGAGACGCAATTCATTGAACCTGTTTAGCGACAAAAGTCAATATAACACTAAAGCTTTCCAACTGTAGACAGAACGTTGATCCACGGAGATTCCCAGCCAACTTTGCTGTTGTTTTCAAAACAAGTCTACCCGTTTTTAGCCAACAGGTCCCTTCCGAAACAGTCAATGTACAAAAAGTAAAACTAAAAGTAATGGGCCTGCATTCTCCCGTTGCCAATTGTCTTTGTTCTTTTACTCGTTAATCTTGGATATTTTGTCTATTTCGTACGTTTCTCAAGACCAGTTTCAATTACAGTGTGAATTCGTAGGTATGTTTTGAACACTTCACCGAATGGAATTTTTATGTGGGTATTGTCTTGAGAGTTTCAAGTTTAAATTTAGCGAAGTCCGATTTTTGTTCCCCGACCCTTTTAAAATGTACAAATTTGTTACTTGTATCTTATTAACTAACTATTTGAAAATGCCTTGATGCTTTGAAGATGCCTTTGAAAATAAGGACTTTGCCTGGGCAACCTTCATTGTTCTCAATAAGGTCTCTGATTGTGTCGATCGTGGCGTCTTGCTCCATAAGGTGGAATTTTATGGCTTCCAAAACGTTGAATTAAATCTGTTCAGAACCTATCTTTCGAACCGAAGACAGGCTGTTTACTGTGTGGGTGAATGGTCCTCCAATGCCATAAGCGACTGCGGGGTTCCCCAGGGCTCTGTGCTGTGGCCCTTCCTGTTTTTAATAGCCATCAACGATTTTCCATATTGTTTAAATAGCGGTTCGTACCTGTAGGCCGATGACACCACCTTACTTTTCCTGTAGTAATTACATAGCGGAATTGGAAATAGATGCTGAGAACTCCCTTAATACAACTGCTGAATGGTTTTCAGTAAACAGTTTTCTATTGAATAATGAGAAGACGAAAACTGTTATTTTCGAACTGAAGCATATCCCGGATGTACTAAACACCAGGTCTTGTAGTGTGGTTAAATTCCTTGGAGTGCACATCGATCAACATCTCTGTTGGTCGCCTCATATTGATCACCTCTATACTAGGTTAAGTAGAGTAACTTTCTTGTTTCGTAGGTTAGGTGACGTCATTCCTTTTGACTATTTAAAAACAGCCTAGTTTGCCCTATTTCAATCCACTTTTGATTACAGGATTATGTTCTGGGGCAATGGCCCGTATATCGACATTGTTCTGAAAATACAGAAGAAGGTAATTAGGATCATGGCAAAAGCTAACCCAATGTTTAGGAATCTTAGAATTTTAACTGTTGTCAATTTATACATTTTTAACATTCTGTTAACTAGTTTTAAGAATATTAACTCCCTCTCTGTCAGGAGAGATCTGCATAATTTTAACACTAGACATAAAAATATGATTGATGTGCCTTTTGTTAGGTTAGAGAAAACAAGGTCAAGCTACAGAATCTTGAGATTGAAATGCCTAAATAAACTGCCTAAGGAATTGTTGCGGCTCCCGTTCAAAAATGTCAAACTTAAGATCCTGAATCGCTTGATAGATAATCATTTCTATAATTTCAAGTAATTGATCGAAATCACATCATCCAAGATTATCATTTAGGAAGCATGCAATTTAGCCTATTTATTTATTTGGTATTTTAAATAATACTTTTTACCGTACTCTTTGACCCCTCCTGTTGTATTTGTTTCAGTGTCAATATCAGGTCACTGTTTTGCGTGACTTGTTTGTGTCTGTTTTTGACTAGTGTTGTACCAAACATATATAAAACCTTGACCATACCAAATGCAGGTAACTTGACAACTGGTAACAAAGCATTGATTCTTGATTCTTGATTTATTTTGCAAATCAAAATTAAAATCACCCATTATTGACCTTTCTTGGATTTCTTTAGTCAATTATAAATGCCTAATGGTATGACATAATACATAACAATACATTTTGATATTGCTATGGTTAAGTGAATGAACCATACTAGTATAATTTTTTAAACGGAAATATCGTCAATTTTTAAATTAAACTTCGTTATGTTTTGTCACTTTTTTGTGATCTCTGCTGTTATCCCACCCAAGGTCCTTTTTCAAGACAATTAGTACTTATTTAGGCAATTATAACGAAATGATTAAGCAAGTAAAAATTATAGTGTCTGCAAATATCTAAAAGAAACTCACATGGAAGTAATTTACCCGATTTTGGTTTGTAGATCAGATTGGACAAAGGACATTAAGAGTTACTACTTAAAACGTGCAAGACATAACGGTTGGGACAATGATCCAAGACATTGCAATTCATGAAATTATAATTCTGGTACTATTGATATTAACGTTTTAAAAGAACCACCAAAGACTCACCTGCTAAAGAAATAATTATGAACTTTCTATGTCCTTAAATCGATGTATAATATCTAAGCGTATATGCAACTTTTTAAAAATGCCTAATGACCAGCAGTATGAACACATTATTTAACTTTTCATATTTCTTTAATCATATTTCTCCTTGTAAAGTTCTGAATGTGTATTACATAGTGTTCTAAAGTAATATGTTTAATATAAAACATTTACTAAGTTTATATTTACAGAGAGCAAAGTAGAGATAACCAAGAAAAGCATGAAAAATAAAAATACAGTAATCGGTGGGTTTATTGCCTATCTCTTTCAGCATGGGCTTATATACAAATGATATTGATACAGACTCATATTTAATGATACAATTTAAACACCTCTAATAAAATTAAGTTTGGTAAAATATCATCATAAAAAATATCCCAAATTAATTTCACATTTGACTGGAATTTCAAGACAAAATAATATATTTTTAAACCAGTACGGATTGTAGATAAAATAATGTTCGTGAATATTTGTCCAATCTAGTTAGCGAATTTGGTAACAAATGATTTTATATCATTAAAATTGATTTCTCCTTCAATACAAGAAGAGTATATAAGCAATACTTGTTCGTAGAAGATTAGATAAGTTTAAGTGTTGAGTGTTTTTGACAAGTACTTCAATAACTTGATTACGCGAGGCATTCTAGCTTCAATATCAGCAAACTAACTTATCAGCATTAATTGGTTATTACATTAAAACATTAAACCATATCATGACCTTATTTTATTTTATAAAAAAATAATTGTAATACAAATGTCGTGTAATGTTGCAATATTTATCTATGTAACATTAACGGTTTCTTAATTATTTCAAAGGAAAAGTGACATGACAATATATCAAAATAAATTTACATTTTTAGGCAAGTATATATATGTGAAATTGTTTATCTAAATTAACCACTGTGATTCATATATTTACTTAAACATAAAATAAAATTTATAAATTCTTTTAAAACGAGTTCACACGCAGCACGCTGACGTGAGGGAAGTGAATTTCCACATACACAACTTTTAAAACTCAAAACCAGAGAAGAAACATACATTTATTCCAATTTTATTGAAATCTTAAAATATTGATTTTTTGGCTGTTCTGATGTTCCTGGTTTCATTTACCTGCAATGCTAGGAATACAGTTTTGCGCATTATAAGGTTAGGAAACGGTCCAGTCAGGCTTGAAAGTAGGCGCGAGGTTGCTGGGGATGATACAAACACACCAACAAATGAATAACAACCTTTTCTAATGTAAAAAACCCATAAGACAACGTACTGTGTTAAGCCGATATAGATTTTTTTAATAACTCGGTAAATATTTATGCTAGAGTGACGAGAGAGGGCTTAAAACTTTCCCTTCACTAATTCCAATCTTAATATAAGCATTTATTTTAGTTTCGAGGCTTTTCTGGCCCTTTTTGGACCCAAAAACCCGAAATTTGAAAGAAAAGCCCCCAGAAAACCGGGTTAGAGTTTTCCGAATGTTTCTCCCAACGAACTTGTCCAACTGATTAGAGAAAGGAACATCCCTACCAAATTTGAAGTAAATTGGACAAAACATGCGACCGCTAGAGTGCATACAGACATATATATATATAATTTTGAACGACCCCCAAAACGTGTTCAGGGGGTCACGTTAGGAACTTCTATGGTGTCCCGGGCTTAAGTTTCACCGTGCGGGTCATGGTAATAGTTCACTTTTCCATAGGAAATTCACTAATAAAACGTATTTTTAATCGGATAATCAATAATAATATCTTAATAGCTGAACAATTAACGGAACTAAGTGTTCGTTATGTAACCTGGTAAACAGGTACAAAATAAATTATTCCAAACGTCCAACTATGGGTGGAAAGGTTGTACGAGAAGGTGGATCATTAAGCCACTTAAATGCAAGTATTGGTCTCTTAAACCAAACGATAGTAAAAAGCGAATACTCTTAATGATTACCTCACTCAATTCTTTTCGAATTCCTGCTGTTGCCGTTCTTGCCTGTTCGCAATGGGACTATATCGGACTGAATATATTTCCCGAGCTCCCCCGACGATTTCTCTGGTAACATACGCCTGGTAGGAATCCAAAAATATACGGGCTGGCCACTTGTGTGCATACAGAATTTTCCCCCTTTCCCTAAAAAAGGTTATCTGGTAAAGACATCTTTTGTGATAAGCTATGCAAATCCCCAAACAAATTGATACACTTCCAATACGCCGCCGGCTTCCGGTTACGCTGTTTATATAACAAGGGCTAGCTGGCGAGAGGTTGTGGTGTGGGTGTCGAATAACTTTTAATTATAAGTAATTATAAAAAGTAGCCATGTGAAAGTTTCTGTATGGTACATACACAAGCTTCAATTAAACTAAATTTAATACTTTTAGCTTATTTATTTTAATAAAACACTTAATCTAAATATCCTTTTTAAAGCGAATACAACCTTAAACCGTTACAGTATATACAAATATTATGTTAGTGATGTTTTGCCCATTTAGAAAAAATAAAGATTTTTTGTAGAAATTACTCTTAATTTTTTAATTAAACTGGTCATGACTTTAATAACTAGTGCGAGAAGCGATAGCTAAATTGAAGAAAGAAGCAGTAACGAGGTATTTCAGATTTGTTTTTAAACCCATATATTTTCTAAATTTTGCAAAGAGATTTAAGGAAACATTATTTATTATAAATAGATCAAAACAAAAGGAAATGTCCTGAAAACATTTTGTAAATAAAATCTATAGTATTCTATGTGCAACACAATTTTACTTGTATGAGCTACAAAATGCAAACTAGTACCAAGAAGAAACATATTTCCAAGTACCAAGTATCATTATTATTCATTATCATTAAAGTACTTCTATATCAGATGCAAGATAAAATTATTTAAAGTAGTTATAAAATATATAAACACAAAGAGTTAGACTGATCTAAATTCTCAGTATATTTTCAGAGGTATAAGAAAGGACAGCGTCCACGTAATCCTCTCAGCAAGACAAACAAAGGTAACTTTCTTGTTTGAACACCTAGACATTCTGCCTGAATTTCTTTCAACAAGTTTTACTTAAAGAATAAAAGCTTATAAGCTTTGCATCCGGTTTCACACAAGTATTGCCAATCGAATGTATCTTTTCAGATAAAAGTTCATACTGAATAAACTAAACGAATTCGTATTCTTTATCTATATTTATTGAATATGAATTAGTTCTTTCGTTACAACAAAAAGAAGTTTTAATGACGTAATTAGGTATTTATAAGAGTCCTCTGACAGCTTTATCAGGAGATAAAGCATAGTTTAATTAAAACCCTTCACATAAAAGGACACATTCAGAGGTGGCAACAGGAGCTTGGACAAAATTAAATGTTCTAACACAGTTTGATAGTGGGGAAAACAAGTGTCGGAGTACGTTAACAGTCTCTAATCCTAATGACTTCGTGGGTGTCTTCGCCTCATCACAAATTTGTTTGTAGGCGTGTGCGCGTGTGTGCGTGAGCTGGTTTGAGTGCGTGTGTGTGCGTGTGTGTTGTATTGCTCTAATATGAGCGCGGAATGTCTCCTATTCGTCTTGTCCGTTCTTGTTAACTGTGATCTTCAACGCAGCTGCGGTTGGAAATAGAATGTCTCTCCTTTCAAGAGATTCATTCTCTTTGAACTAAATTTGACAGAAAATTAGCTACTCTCTGGAAGGTTATAATGATCCCTTAGTTTCCTTTTTAGAAACAACTAGAAATATGATGATGAACTGTTCTTCAAAAATACTTGAAATATGTTTCTTTTGCATGTTAAAAAAAATTTGTAGTGATAATTATTTTATGAACTAGTTCTAGTTTACGGATTTGTTTCTTATCTCGATAAAAAATGATGAAAACTATTTTAGACAGTGCGGTTAAACGATATGAGTAAATTAATTACCTTAAAAAAGAAGGAAATTTACAATAATAGGGAGTTATTATTTTCATTTAATAATGCTGCACAACCTTTTATTACCTTTGAAACAGCATTATCAAAAAGCATTTATAACGTACTTATCAAAATGATACATTAAGTAGTGTAATATAATACGTTTATGATTATATTATTGAACGATAATCTTGAGTTCCTCTTCGTGAAAAATGCAGATCAACACCGTTGTTTTTGGTTTATTCTTACTAGAGACCGCCCAGTGGTCGAAATTCGACCAAATATTTGAAAAAAATAGTTTAATATCTAGTGGGCTCTGTGGCACTCATATATATCTCTCTCCCTCTCATTAGTTGTTTTATTTATCCCTGAAACCTCTCCACCTCATCCTTTCCCGATCCCTCATCCTCAGCCCCTCACAAACAGGTTTAATTTATTTTAATGTGGAGTTATAATGGATAAGAGAAGGGTGTTACTATTCCAGTAGTCATTAATATTTTTATTTATGAGTGAAACCTCCTCACCTCATCCGATCCCCGTTTAATGTGGAGTTATAACGATAGCAGAAGAGCGTTACCATTCCAGTAGTATGTAGCCTTTTTATTTATGCCTGAAACCTCTTCACCTCATGCTTTCCCGATCCCTCATCCTCACCCCCTCACAAACAGGTTTAATTTATTTGAAAGTGGAGTTAAAACGAATAAGAGAAGGGTGTTACCATTTCAGCATTCGGTGGCCTTTATAATTATGTCTGACACCTCTCCCCATCCCATATTCCCCCCCCCCTTACAAACAGGTTTAATTTATTTTAATGTGGAGTTTACACTGATTAGAGAATGGTTTTAGCATTCCAGTAGTCACTAAAATTTATGAATCATCTGTTCTTTATGTTGTGCTACATATTTATTTTAAGTTGTTATTCCGTAACCAAAGTGGCAACCCATAAGGCCAATATAATTTTTTTATATTTCAAATTAAGGTTTCTCCATTTCTCAGAAACTGCGAAAATTATTAACAGAAATTACGATAGTATTGTGCACATCTACAGAAAAATAATTTCTAACGGTGCGCTTAGATGTTTCCTACGATGCGCACGAGCTGAGAAAAACGTACGACAAAAATCATGCTTGCCTATTAATAATATAGATAGATTCCGGTCAGGATTTGTCCGGTCAGGAGTTTGCATAAATATATCAAATAAATGTTTAATGTTTTAATTACATACACTTCTACATCATTCATTAATAAACATATTTTTCCCCGGTTCAATAAAATAATCCCAATGTAAATGTAGAATATTACTTTTAACAAAGTAAGTAGTGTTTTTCAGTTGATCAGTATTCAAAATCGTATAGTTATGAATCTTTTTTATATCCTCAATAAATTTAAGCTTTTGACTTAATAACTATACAATATAGTATTTTATTAGTTTTGTTAAAAGAAAAGAAACTGTATTGAAACAAGGTGTACACTAGATACTTAAATATGTTGTTTTATACTCACACCAACATGAAAAGCTTAACACAAGTTCCAAGTACACAAAATACGGATATATTTGATGGTTTAGAACTTATAAGTGCCAAAGGAGAGGAAGCCTTTTTAATTTATCCCTTCAAAGGCTTACACACAAAAAGCTGATTATATTTCATTCCCAATAAGTTCTCAAAAGAATAAGAATGGACACTGTCTAAGCAATCCTCTCAGCAAAACAAACATACTCCTCTTTGCTGTTTGTTCACCTGCACAATCTACCTGAATGTCCTCCTAACAGCTTTTAAGATTTGTTTCTCTCGTTTACACTTTGTTCAAAATACTTTTTTATATTTATTTATTATACTTTTTCAATTATTTAACCAAATAACATAATAGTGTTTAATAAAGCGATAAACTCTTCAACTAGTTATTTAATCGTTTTAATTCTCATATATAAAACCACCGGAGGGAAAATGTTGAATGGTTTTTAAAAATTACATATAATATGGCCATAAAATGTATTATTGAGTAAACAGAACTGAACAGAACAGAATTTATTATTGAGTAAACTTTTTATTAAAATCTTCCAATTTTAGCGAATTTCCCCTATACGGAAGAAGCTATTACCGTAGACTTAAGCCCGAGACCATGATAACTTTTTGTTTTGAGGTCCCCCATATGTCAAAAACACAATTCATTCAAATTTATATTTATGTATATATATGTATATATATATATATATATATATATATATATATATATATATATATATATATATATATATAAGTATAAAAACACGAAAATAACCATGAGTTCCCTGTTAAAAAAATATTTTAATTATGTGTCCGTTAACTCGATAACTTTTGAAAGAAGCGCCCGATTTTGATGAAATTTGACACAAATGTGGAGACTAACATTTATGACTTTACGTTTGAAAAATAGATCGATCGGTCTATAGTAAGGGGGTTTTATGGGGGTTTAAAATTTTCCAAAAATCAGTTTTTTTTTACTTTTTTCCCTAAAATTTTAAAAAACTAGATTTTGGTTAGAGCCATTTTATAGAGCTTACAAAAACAAACAATTTAGTGTTTTGAATCAAGAAGCTAGGTTTAGTGGTTGTGGAGAAAGATAAAAAATGCGTCCATAAAATTTTCCATGTTAATCTTAAGGGAATACGGTTTTTAGATTTTCCTCAGATATTTCACTAAAAACTCCACATTTCTTTCTTCCAATCAGTTTGGCTTTACAAAATAATAATGTTGGCGTTTTAATTGTTGTTTTACGTCCAACCGTTGCAGTGATATTCAAAGTGTTAAACACAGTAAGTTGTCCAATGTTATCCTTAGGTAGAATAAATAAAATGTTATATTTCGATTATTTATGTATGTGTATTGATGGAACTTGGTATGTGGTTTCAGCTAGTTTTGGTATATTGATATTAACACACAAAAAATTGTTTTTAGCGAATTTCCCCTATAGGGAAGAAGCTATTACCGTAGTCGGCATGGTAAGACCTAGGCCCGGGACCATGATAACTTTTCGTTTTGAGGTCCCCAGACCCCAAAAACACCATTATTTCGAAACTGTATATATATATATATATATATATATGTGTCCGTGAGCACGATAACTCTCGTAAAAATTATCCGATTTTGATGAAATTTGGTATAAACGTGTAAAGCAACATTTATGACTTTAAGTTCGAAAACCAGCCAGATCGCTCCATCCGAAGGGGTATTTTGGGGGGTTTTGTACCCCAAAAATGGGTTTTTTGAATTTTTTACGTATAATTTTGGAAAAAGTCAAATTTTGGTTTTTACCATTGGATTCGGCTTAAAAAAACACACAATTTTGTATTTTGATCATTTCTCTACGACAATTGGTTACCGAGATATTGAAAGTGCTAAACACAGTACGTTGTCTAATGTTATTCTTATGGAGAAAAAGAAAAATTTTATATCTCGCTTATTTATGAACGTATACTGACGAAACTTGGTATACGGCTTCATCTGGTTATGGACCATTGATATTTGCTCAAAAAAACAATTTTTTGCCAACGGCTCCCGTAGCAGCAAACCTGCGTACTCAGCCCCATGTTATTCTTATGGAGGACAAGTAACGTGTTATCTCCCTTAATTATGAAAATAAATTAATTAAATTTGGTATGTGGCTTTGCCTAAATGAGTTATATTGATATTTGTATAAAACCCCAATTTTTTGTGTTCCTTCCTTCAGCAAACCTGCATACTCAGCCGCCATGTTATTCTTATGGAGAATAATTAAAATGTCATAAATCGTTTATTTATGAATGTATATTGATGAAACTTGGTATGTGGCTTTATGTGGTATTAAGATACATATATATGCATTGGAAATTCGCTGAGTACGCAGGTTTGCTGCTACAGGGGGTATTGTTGATTTTTACCGGTAGCAGCAAACCTACATACTCGGCCCCCATGTTATTCATAAGGGGAATAAGTAAAGTTTTATATCTCCCTTAGTTATGAACCTAAATTAATAAAATTTGGTATGTTGCTTCACCTGCTTGAGTTATATTGATAATTGGAAAAAAACACATTTCTTATCATCCTTGTTGCAGCAAACCTGCGCACTGAATTACAACGTTATTTTTGTGGAGAATAAATAAAATGCTATACATCATTTATTAATGAATGTATTTTTGTGAAACTTGGTAAATGGCTCTAGGTAGTAGTGATACCCATATATATGCACTGGAAATTCACTGAGTACGCAGGTTTTCTGCGACGGGCTATTTATGTTTGCAACCCAAGTACTAAGAACGAGTTTCCAGTTAGGAAATGTTATAATTGTACATTACAAATACAACATAGTTGTGAATGTATAAGCAGTAAAGCTATGCACGAACCATCTTTGGAACGTTGAAATATTTGCTTATTTTTAAAGATCTAAATCTTTATATATCCGAAGTAGGGATAATTTGTTGAGTGAATTTCAATATAGAACTAGATAAATGCCAATTAGTATTCAAAGTAGACCTAAAGTCAAAAAAATGTTTAGAAAGTGTTTTTGTATTCCTAGGACCTAACCCTTTCAGCTTACTACAAAAACGTGTAAAAATATTTGAATGCTTTCAAAACATGTTTAAAATATAGGGCGTATAAAGGGAAATAATACATGAGAACTACCAGATATAACTGAGTATGCTTTAATGTTTTATCTCTTATGCTTTTACGTTTTGATCTAATATGTGTAAATATGTTTTTCCCCTGATGTATTAGGGACAGTGATTATTCTGGAGGTGATGGCTGATATTTATACATTTGTCTGTACAAATTAATGTGTAAAACATGTGCTCCTGTTACCGAGAATTAAATGTTTAAATGTACTTCACAACCTATCTATAAAAAGTAATTTTCATAAATTTAGCTGAAAAGTTAAAAAAAATAAAAAAGTAAACCGAAGTAAAGTCGGGTGAAGGATCCCTTTGTCTCCTCCAATCAACATCGGTTGTCCAATTAGAAATCTCTGTTCTTAGTCTTTACACCCGAGGCTGCTGTGGCGAACTTCCACCCAGTATTAGAGTCCTGGTATTTGGCATTAATAGGCGTTTAATGTCCTACTTTATTTAAACTTAAAAATTCGAATAGAAAACAATGTAAACTTGTTAAACAGTTAAAAGACTGTGCCTCTCTTTTTTGCGGTGTATTTTTTATTAATTCATCACGTTAACAATACTTTTTGTTTTTAGTTTCCTGTTTTGATTATTGAGGGAATCTTGTAAAATTAAAATTCTATTCTCTAGTTAAATTGAGATAAATTATTCCTAAGAAATATATAATTATAAATTACTAGAGAAACCTAAACTAAAACATGTATATTTTAGGAACATTTACAGAACATTTAATTCCTAATTGAAACAAATCCTTCCTTATCTTCCTGTATGATACGGGGTTTGTTTGCTAAGAAAGGAGGAAAAGAGTTGATATTAGCAAGTTTACTTCCTCAGACCTGTCTCGCCGCCTAAAGCTTCGTATTTATGTTTTTAATTTGGCTCTTATTTGCAGAGGTGATGACAAAACATTCATTGGTCGCACTGGTTTCTCTAGCAAGTGTGATTCCATATTTGTTAAATTGTGTTATATGAATGATATTTAGAACATATCTAAAATAATTTATACTAAAATCAGAAAACAGCTTATACCATATTTATAATATGTCATGTTTTGAAAACCGTTTTCCAAGAAGATAGATTTTTTAAATGGGGGACTGATATTATTATTGTTCATTTATTGTATTTAAATATAATAATAAATTCAAAAGTCGCAGAGATAAAAATTATATCTTTACCTCAGTTAAAATAACGGTTTTATTTATTATTACTGACACAATTACGAAGTGAATTGAATGTTTTACAAATAAATTTTTTTTGGTACACGTTTGTTGAATGTTGAATAGTATAAAATTTAAACAAATAATCGAATAAATGAATAAATAATATGATAAAAAGATATTATTCAACTGTTAAACAACTTTTTGATTAGCATATACTTGTTGTTATTACTTACGCGTTGAATTCATTGGCCTAATGATGACCGGTGTGACTGGTCGAAATCGATAGCCTTGTACCATCTTTTATATATGTTTACCGTCTGTATGTGAATGAGTATAGTTTTAAATATATTTTTAAGTGTTATAAGACGTCTTTTATTACATCCTGCCAACTTAAGTCAATAAAAATGTAAACAATAATTTAAAAGCTTTCTTATAAAAAAGTATAAATCCTATATTTGGTGTGCTGGCATTATCATTTTGCAATATGTATATTTTACCACCAGTGTGCTGTGAGGCTAAAGTGCAGTAAACTAATATTACACCGTTTAATATAAATCACTTAAAACCGTTGGTTTAAATGTTCAAACTGTGCCATGGGGTTCAATGTTTTGCAGCCTGTAAATAGTCAATCGACTCGGAAACAGCTCTCAATTACAGTTTCGATGTTTCAGTTTTCAAATCCATTTCAACATCACACAGTTCATCTATTTTTTTTAGTTATTGATGTTTGTTTATAATTTTAGTTTACCAGTTAATGTTTTTAATGGTTGAAATTCTCAGGTGCCTTATCGAGTCATTGCCCTCTTTATTTCAGCGGCCTAGCGGGCTGCATCGGTATTTTTACGAGGTTGGTGAAATGTCAGGTAAATGTCTCGCGTTGTTTTTGTTCTGCGGCTGTCTGTGTGGTGTCCGCTCTCAAAGGTCTTTTATTGCTCGTTATTAAAAAAGTAACAATGAATTGTGCTTCAAATGAAATGTCACTGACATTTTTCATTATAATTTAAAAACAAAACAAACGTTAACTTTACGGTAAATAAATTATAGACAATTTTAAGTAAGAGCATATTGTTAATACGAATAATATTTTCTATTGTTTCTAAATAATAATAATAATAATTGTTTCGATTAAGTTAAATAGATGAAAGACTGTTTTTTTGCGTTAAAATCAAAACTGATTAGGTTGACCAATAACAACTTATCCTATATAAGTTATTTTTAACCCATAAAATGGTTAGAATATAAGGTTTATCATAATTAATAGGTAGTCAGTAAACGTTCAGTGTAGAATTAATTAAATGAAAGTTTGTATACTTTGTGGTCTCCTGAATTTTAATATAGTATTTCCATAAATACAAATTTTCGGTTAAGTTTTGACATCGGTTTTATATATTTGTATCGCTAAGTACAATGTACAATCAACCATACTAACACACACCGTGTTATTTTTACTGCAGAAACAGTCGTAGTCGAAATAGAAAAAAAAGTCATTAATGATAAAATATATAGCACGTCGATGTGGCTAATGAAGAGACAGTTTTTATGAAGTGTGACGATTTTGTTTCTGGCCTGTTTCAAAGAAACTAACACTCTACACTAGGGGAAAACAAATGGCCGCAATTAATTCACACCAGCGGGCAATAAACTGGTTCTTGGCAGCGGTTCAGATGGATTCATCTGCGACGAAACTGTTCGGCAGCTCAGGATCATCGGCTAAGCACTTTGACTGATTGTGTAGTCCAGCTTAGTAGGTCAAAAACTATGTATTTATTTTACTTTAAATTAACTGAGGATCATACGGTATCAGATTTAAAGGTATTTAATCAAACTTAGTTATGACTTATATTTGAGTAATATATTAAAAACACTTGCCCTCAGTTCAAAACCTTGAAAATATAATGTTACCCGCATTTTTCCTTAAACACATTTAATTATGTTGTAGGAGTTCTTTACATGCTTGTGATGTACATTATAATAAGGATAGTTTAAAGTCTTGTAAATGCCATAGCTGTAGCACAAAACCCATTCAATGGTTTCTAAACTCAGTAAGTACAACCACTCTTGTATTGAAATTATCAGATGTTCTAATTTATCGTGAAAGTACTCAAGGTAACAATGCAAAACAACAATAGATAATAACAATGGATTTTATGTATGGATGTATTAACGTAAAAGTTACAATCAGACCGTTCAATCCATACAACTAGATATTAAGTGCTCTTTATAATAATCATGCTGAACACCACATTGTTGTTTAACAAATATCATATTATAAAACGTTATAAGTATAACATTAAAACTAACTTCAGTGACGAGGGTTGAATTTATCGTGATCATTGATGATTTTAATAATGAAGCTCTTATATATTATGTTACTGGAGTTCCTTTAAAGATAATTTAAATAAAATACCCACTGTCAAGACGCGATGGAGTGGCTTTATAATGTTTGTAAAAATTATAATAAAACATGTCTTTCTGATTTATTTGGTTATTGGCAGTTTCAGTTTTGTTAAACATCCGACATTATTATTGAAATCAATCTGTTTATTTATTAGATATAATATGGCAAGGTATACGCAATGTAAAAACGTTAAAATAAAAGCTTTTGTTTAGCCTCTTCGTTCCTCTGGTTGTTTTAGGGATCAAAAAGAGTAAAATTTGATAACTTAAATTTAAGACTACTGGTGTAGATTGTCTTAACATAGCGTAACGTCACAGTATTTTCTATATTCCATGTCAATAAATATTCAGTGAATTCATCACGTGGTATTTCAATTATACCAGTGTCAACTAGTCCCGCTGAATCTGCGTCCCCACGTCTTCGCCATCTGTTTTTGACAGGGGGGGCCCCGGACTAATTAGCCTTCATCCAAAATATAATTTTATTTATTATTTCACAAAAGAAATTTTTGTCAGAAGGCTTCCTTAATAATAATTGAGCAATAATTTTGAAGTTTACCTTTACCGGAAATGCGAAAAATAAACGCAATGTTCAAAACTATAAACATATTAATATAATGGTAATTAATTTAATGGTTAATCTTGGAGATTATCACTTATTTATTTATTTATGTAAGGTTGGCACCACCTCACAGCTACAAGTTCAACACTCAAAACAGGTGTTTCAATGCTTAAGCTGAACATTTGGAATTTAATATATATAGTTTAGTGTATATTTAAATTTGTATCTTCTGGCTACATTGATGCTACTGTATATTAATTAAGAGTTACTATGTATTAAAAGACCCCCTATCTTGAACACATTCTTGATCATGCAATTAATGATAAATATTATAAAATGGTAGTGCCGTAAATCAATAAATTAATAGTAGTGATTACCAATAAACACTACTATTAATTAATTTATTTACAATAAATTAATAGTAGTGTTTATTGGTAATAACCCTGATAGGGGTACTGTATTTTTTTTCTATTTTAAAAATCTATATTTTTATAAACTCTTTCATTGATATTGATGGGGTACAATAAATTAAATGTAAATTTAACACAATAGAAATAACTCACATCATAGTACAATGATAGTTGTTTTTGTTTGTTTTTCTTATTTTATCAATTACATGTCTTAACGTCGTTCATATTAAATTAGCTTCATCTTAAAATTAGTATACCATGTTATCACAATGCAACTGTTTTTACAAATTGTTATAGTTCTGAATTGAAATTGTAAGCTTGAAATAAATTATAAATGATAGTATGAACAGTATGTATCATATTGTTCTGCTATCAACAGGAATTTATATTTATAATTGTAAAGTCTATAGTTGTTTATACATTTTAAAATTTAAAATATTTTTCTGTCATAATAAACAAATGTTTAGCGATGATTTTTATGAATTTTTGAATTGGATGAATATGTGTGATTAATTGTAATATACTATGTTGGTTGGTCTTGTATTACTGACCTGTAACTAGTGGCTGAATAAGCTGTTCTTTACTTAGAGCAATTCTCAAGACTTGTCCGCTTTTTCAAGAAAATTCGACTTTGTCCACTGTGATTTTAATAAATCAGTGATAGGTAAAACATTAAATACATTTTAAGCATACCTGATATTTTGAATAATTCTATACTTAAGTTTGTATCAGACTACATATAATAGAAGTGACCGCACAAACAACTCATAACAACTCGTTGTTACTTGCAATACATTAAAAAGACAGTTTTGTTTATTTCAAACGATCGTCAATTATATCATCCCAAAACGTTATTAATAGTTAGTTTTAACCTATTATTTCTTATAAAAAAGATAAACATTTTCGAAAATATTACTTCCTAAGATAAAAGCATGCCATGAGAGGCACAATCTAATCTACTAGCAGCCCATCATTGAATCTAAATAGTGAGGTGTAGTTAACTAAATAGCATTAAGTTTACAAGAAACAGTCCTTACATGTTTGCCAAGTTATGATATTAAGTTTTAAGTTAATTACTTTTCTCGCACGCACGCACGCGCCTCGGAAGGGGAGACACCCAGGCAGTCGATAAGATTAGAGGTAGTAAACGAACACCGACACTTGTATTTATAACGTCCAAAGTTGTTACAGCACATTTCATCCCACATTGGGCCTACTTCCGCCTCCCAACGTAGCTTTCCAGGAAGTATCTTCTAATTAAATCTTACTAAGGTTACATTTAAGTTAAGGTGGTAGGCTCTAATTTAATGATTTTATATTCTTTACCATGATATTTAAGGCCTATTAATTGAAAGGCACCCCAATAAAATAGTAAACTGCCATTTCAGAGAGTATTTTTAGATGAGTTTAATTTTACATTATATACTAATGAACTTGCATCACCTTACAAACGGATTTTTAGTAATAAAAGTGCAAATTTCGATAGCAAATATTTTATTACAATTCTTTGTAATACAGTTTAATACTACTATTTTAACCGTGTTATGGTCGCTACTGTCCTATAACAAGTAGTTTGGCTGTTCCCATAATAATCCGTGCCCATTAAGTCAAACCACGTGTTTAACCTACCCCATTTCATGGTTCACGTTCAATAATCTCAAAATGAGCGACCAATAAGATTATAATTAAAGAATTACGCTTAGTCCTATATGTTAGTGAAGATGTTTCAGACATTTAATAACTTTTTCATTGTGAAAAATCAATGTCGAAGCTCAAACCACTACCTCTGAGTGTTTCAGCTTTAAGGTGAAGTGATACATATTTCATCACTTTAAAAATAAATAACTACCCAATTAAAATTGGGTAACAAAGGTTGTTTTATCACTTTTCCATTAAGATGATACAGTATAAATAAACTACGTCTCACAACACTACGAAGTATATTTACACTTATACTTTACTTACATAGAAGACGATAAGATATACATAAAAGATGGTACAAGGCGATCGATTCCAACCAGTTCCAACGATCATCATTAAGCTTAATCAAAGAATGGCAGAAACAAAATGGCATTTCATACAAATATGGAAATGTAAAGAAAGGAAATGTAATGAATGCATGGGAATAGTTGTTTATTTTAAAGGGAAAAATGTAAAAATAGGGATAAATTGATTAATGAGCATGCCAACTTTGACTCGGGTGGTACTTATCGCAACTTGTTTCCTGAACTTTCGGTTGCCAATAGTATATAAGCTGTTCGCCATTTTGTTTCTGCCATTCTCTGATTAGGCCTGATGATCCAGCTGGTCCGTCCTCTTCTTGAGTACTCCTCTAAAGGCTGGACTCCATATCACATCGGTCATTTTAAAATGATTGAGAGTTTCCAGAGAAGATTTATTCGGCTCATTGGTCTCAGACTAAGCTATGACTTTAGGGAGGTCCCAATCGCAGAAATTGAGCATCAGCTCGGCAATCCTCCCCTCCGAGTAAGACATCAGTTGATTGATATTGTGTTTCTGAGGATGTTGGTTGGTTATTGCTGAGTTGGATTTTCAGGTGTAACTGGTTCAAATCGATCGCCTTGTAACATCTTTTGTGTATATTTTACCATCTTGCATGGAAGTACAGTATAAGTGTAAATATAATTTGTAGTGTTGTGAGACGTACTTACCTACTTACTTACTTGTTACTTGTTTCTTGCATCCGTAGGCGGTCACAGTGCCTACATGTTGTAGGTCACTTCAACAATGGTAAATAATACACAACAGTGTGCATCAAAATGTGTGCACAAAAGCAGAAAAAACTAGGCTAAATCATTTTTAAACTTTCAACATTATAAAAACTTTTGCTGGCCAGATAAACCTTTAGATCATGTTTGAATTTATCAATGTTTTCTTGAATTCTAATACTTTGAGGGAGTAATTGAAGAAGTTTTAGGCCAGGGAACTCAGGCTTTTGCTCAAAAAGTGTCAGACGGTGACTAACAGAGAGGAGATCTGTTTGTATTGGGTTGTAACCATTATTTTTTTTGTGGGGGATTTTATGTTCTGTGCTTTGACGAACATAATGGTTTCAAAAGTTTAAAGGCTTGGGACCGTGAGTAGGCCTAGTTGAGCAAACCCCTCCCTTCAACTGGTTTTTGGGGGTAAATGTAGAATTGCTCTGATGACTTTTTTTCAATACTAGGATCCTATCCAGGTTGTCTTTAATTCTCCCCAAAGCAATATTGAAAATTTAATTAGCTGTTCGAATAGGCCATAGAATACAAATTTTTAAAATGGGGTGTTTCTGAATTTACTAATTCACCTGAGGACAAAGTGTCTTTTAGCAAGCCCTCTTTCGAGCATGGTGAGCTGTTTGGAACCTAGTTTATTTATCCTGTTTACTCGTAACACCACGTATAATGCTACTAAAGAAATTATTTACTAAGATAATAACCATTTTTTGAAACAAAATAAAATAAAAAGAATATATTGTGATTAAAGTCCAGGCGTAACTTGGTAATTCTTGTATTTACTCTTCGATGTCTAAATAATACATCGTTATTAATTTATTATAATAAAGGATTGCTAAATACCCTTAGAATATTAGCCCTCCATGTCAAAAAGGAATTAAATTAAGTCTTACGTTGAATGTTTTAGTGCCGTGCACGACATACTCCTGTTACATTGAAAACATTATTTTTCAGGAAAGTAAAAGACGCATTCCTTAATTTGAGAGCCCACGAAGAGTATACAAGTAATAATATGAAGATGAATGGTTTAACTGTATAACTACTTGAAAACTTTTTTAATAGAAAAATATAGAAAGTCGAATGCCAAACATAATCGGAGATAAAACTGAATCAAACTTTGCATTTTAATGCTATCAACACCAATTTTTTCGTACCAATTCCAACTTTGAAAGTTCTTGTAAGGTTGAGTTCACGCATTACGTGCGACAGTATAAAAATAAAAACATAATTCATATTTTAGTCATGAACTATTGTGTGTTCAAATTCTATAGGCATTTTGCTCGTGTCAGTATCTAAAAAAAGACACACGAAAATACTTAGTGTGGCTTGGCTTTGGTGTTTTTTAATTGAGCTAAAGAATAACATAAAAATTCTGTCTTCCAGCAGAACTAGTTAACCTTAAATATTAGTTTAAAAACAATGCCATGCTTAAAAAATTCTGAAAAACCCAATCTCAGCACTGGTCCGAATATATTTATGTTAAGCGTCACCATCCTATAATGCTGAACCTAAGTGTGGAAACGAGCGAAAAGTTACACATAAATATGAAACTAATAGTATTCATCGAGGTGTGAGGTAGAAATTCCCACAGTTTTCCCAAAAGTGTTATTTAAAAAAAGTATTTTAGTTTAAATAAGTTGAATCTTACAGGTTTTGAAATTCTGCACTTATTCCATATACACTTTTACAGTTTATGACGATTGAAGCACCACCATAAAACAAATAAACGGTATCAGGAAACTGACACATACTTTCTCCCTTTTAGCCAAACTTTAATGACAAAAATATTTGTTATTTACTAAATATAGAATATGAAGTATAGATAAATGTACAGAAAATTGTCTAAAATAGTTTATCTCAGAAATATCCACCCAAATCCCTTTTTGGGAGGCACTATAGAGTCCGTTGCTACACACAGTGGTTTTGAGAGGGGAAATGCCCCCTTGCCCCCCCCAGGGTTAAATAGCAACACATTTCGAACATCATCTGTTGGTCAATGCTAACTTGACCTGCATATAAAATTTTTATGAAATTGATCAGTAAATAAGAGAGAAATAGTTGTTTTTGTATTCCCCATAAGAATAACATTGGACAACGTACTGTGTTTACCGCTAAATGAAAATTTCAATTTTCTCCGCAACTAGCAATCGTAGAATAGTAATTTAAAATACTAATTTATTTAGTTTTTTGAGCTCTTTTTAATGGTGAATAGTAATCTTTTTTAACATTTATGATTTTTTATGAAAAATCCAAAAAACTGAATTTTGGATGTTTTAAGTCCTGTAATTTCTGAACCCGAATTTTTCAAGAAATGCGGGTGGTGTCATTTTGTTGGAAACCTAAAGTTCTACAAACCACGAAAGTTTAATCAAAATCGTTAGAGCCGTTTTTGAGAAATTTGGATTTTTCATGTTTTTTAGCGGTTTTTGGGGGATAATTACCCTCAAAAATCAAAAATTCAAAAAAATGAAAAAAACACCTAGAGATATCGTGGATTAGTACCTAAATACCAAATTTCATAAAAATCGGCCCATAGGTTAGGGCTCTAGCTCTGTACACATCCACACAGACACACACACACACACACACACACACACACACACACACACATGGACACACACACACACACACACAGACAGACAGACATCACGTAAAAACCACTTTTTTGGGATCAGGGAGCACCAAAACGAATATTTCCACTAACAACTCAAATTCGAAAATTTTTACGAAAACAATACTTTCTCCATATACTATGTATAGGGGGAGAAAGTAATATCAGGAAACTGACACATACTTTCTCCCTTTTAGCCAAACTTTAATGACAAAAATATTTGTTATTTACTAAATATAGAATATGAAGTATAGATAAATGTACAGAAAATTGTCTAAAATAGTTTATCTCAGAAATATCCACCCAAATCCCTTTTTGGGAGGCACTATAGAGTCCGTTGCTACACACAGTGGTTTTGAGAGGGGAAATGCCCCCTTGCCCCCCCCCCCCCAGGGTTAAATAGCAACACATTTCGAACATCATCTGTTGGTCAATGCTAACTTGACCTGCATATAAAATTTTTATGAAATTGATCAGTAAATAAGAGAGAAATAGTTGTTTTTGTATTCCCCATAAGAATAACATTGGACAACGTACTGTGTTTACTGCTAAATGAAAATTTCAATTTTCTCCGCAACTAGCAATCGTAGAATAGTAATTTAAAATACTAATTTATTTAGTTTTTTGAGCTCTTTTTAATGGTGAATAGTAATCTTTTTTAACATTTATGATTTTTTATGAAAAATCCAAAAAACTGAATTTTGGATGTTTTAAGTCCTGTAATTTCTGAACCCGAATTTTTCAAGAAATGCGGGTGGTGTCATTTTGTTGGAAACCTAAAGTTCTACAAACCACGAAAGTTTAATCAAAATCGTTAGAGCCGTTTTTGAGAAATTTGGATTTTTCATGTTTTTTAGCGGTTTTTGGGGGATAATTACCCTTAAAAATCAAAAATTCAAAAAAATGAAAAAACACCTGGAGATATCGTGGATTAGTACCTAAATACCAAATTTCATAAAAATTGGCCCATAGGTTAGGGCTCTAGCTCTGTACACATCCACACAGACACACACACACACACACACACACACACACACACACACACACACACACACACGGACACACACACACACACACACACAGACAGACATCACGTAAAAACCACTTTTTTGGGATCAGGGAGCACCAAAACGAATATTTCCACTAACAACTCAAATTCGAAAATTTTTACGAAAACAATACTTTCTCCATATACTATGTATAGGGGGAGAAAGTAAAAAGATCCTAACATAATGAATTATAGTTGTCTGTCAGTTTTACACCTATTGATTTTAATTTATTTTCCGCTGTATTGACGTCATCTTCACTGTAGGTAATTCCGTTCGGAACTTTGATGGCAACCTCAGGATCTCCGTCCCTAGCTAAATAAAATAGAAATAGTTAAACAAAATATTAATTTGTTTACCCTCATATTATAAAGGGGAAAAGATTACGATTTGTATGGATTAGAATCTGTGTATATATTTTACCCTGTTGCATGGTATAATCAAAATAAATATACATGAATGATTCATTGTTTGTATAAAACATAGAAATATTTTTAAATATAGTATTAATTATAGACCTTTGAATGATATTGTTTTCTATGAATCTGTACAATGTTGTACTATTTAATTTGTTTGGGAGAGTTATTTAATTAAAATTTCCAAATATCAGTTCCATAACAAACAATGTTCTGAGGTAAATATGTGTAATTATTGTTATAATAACCTCCGCAAACTGTTAAACTACATAAATTTACAATTATCCAAAAATATTTCTGAATATGGAATTTTGCTTGAAAAAACATTTATTTAAAATTTCTTTATTTGTATTTATTTTTCTAAAATGTAAATGATCAGTAGGTTTTTTAGTTACGGGATGGGCTGCATAACTGCATATCTGATAATATTTCTCCATAATATTAACACCTGAAATGTTATAAATACATTTTTTTAGATTTTATCTGCAACCACTTAACCGAGGAATCTACAGATATAAATATATCAGTTACTATATGAAAATCATATATTTTCCAACGGTACGCTATACTCTATTTTTCCATTCCATTATGCAACACATGGTAATAGATTCTTTCCTAAATTCGCTAAAATTTACTTTTATGATCTTTGTATTGAGTGGACCTTCATAAGAACAATACTTTGTAATAATCCAAGATAAATATGTGAATTAATTTTATTTAATATTCAATATATATTTTCCATATATGTAAGTTCAATAATGACCTACCATCTGCTCCATTTCCACATTTGTACCAAGCCGCGACCCCATCTTTGCTGAATACATGGTAACCCTTAACGCCAGTGCCTAAAACCAAACATTTACTATCCATATATTATTTTAATTAATTTTTTTACTGTCTTAGAAACTAAAGTGTAATCTTTCTCTTATTATCACATACTTTTAATGTTTTATAGAAATCTAAGTCTCCTTTTAGCATTAACAAAATTGATTTCTAAACCAACTCAAATAACATTGTCTGTTCATAATTACAATAACACATAATTAACAAATAATATACAATAGATATATTTGTATTTATGTAATTAATTCTTAATAGCTAATTTAATAATAACCCTATATTATTATTTATGCATTCAGGCGATTGTATTGAATCTAGTCATTATGATCATTGGAAATATTAATTAACTTGTTGAGAATTATGGTACATTTCAATAGCATTGAAACAAAAAATATTTCAAATGACACACTATTCATCTAATAAAAAAATTAGAAATGTCTGTATATTGCTTGGAATTATGAAATGTTTGCATACTTTTAAGTTTTACAGCCTAGGGAAGCCAAAACAAGTCTGATCTCAATTTATGTCTGTCTGTCTGTCGGTAACGCTCATGGACGGGTTTTTGTTCGCTTTTCACGGGAAAACGAGTGCACTGACTTTGACGAAACTTTGTTTCTTTGTTATATACATACGTGAAAAGGTATTAGGCCACTTTAAATTGGCTTTCGCTTATTAGAAAAAGAATGGCACCCGCTCAAAAACGTGTTTTCGTGCGATTTTGGTCATGTTTTGTTTGCTTTTCAAATGGAAACGGGAGAGCTGATTTCGATGAAACTTTTTTCTATGTTCTATATGTGCGTTAGAAGGGTTTAGGCTAATTTGATTCTTTTAAATCATCTTAGGCTCTGCCCTAAGGGGTTTTAAAGATCCGATGTCATTCTTAAGGACAAAGCATTTATTTATATTGAGCCAGATGATGACTTAATAATAGTTATTCTATAAACAGATGTTGATGTTCTTATTTAAAAAGTTGAGTGAGGATTGGTAATAAATAACATAGGTATATAGAGTGGGCATATGATCTAAATCTATATTTTCCAGACTCATGCACTCACTGACATAGTGATCACTTTATCTAAAAAACGACAATGTCTAAGAAGATGAAATATGCATGGTGGTTGCTTTTATGCTGCAGATGTACAATAAGAATACGTTAGTAATAAAATAACTAAAACAAGTTTTTAGGGCTCTTCCCTAATTTACTTTTATGGAAATCTTATGAGTATTAGTATTCACCGAACCTTTGTAAGTTGAAATTCGGTAGGAACATAATTAATACATCAGAACAAAACGCAAGCCTATTCCCGTTACGAAAATGTTCAAGGGATTTGTCCCCCGGAATTTCAAAATACAATCGTATAACAATCTTGCACATACTACTGGACTTATGCATCTGAAATTCGGTAGGAATATAGCTGATAGCTCAATGCAGACATTTACCTACTCCAGATACAAATATACTCAAGGACTCTGGCCCATTGGTCTTTAATATAAGTGTGTTAATCCACACACCAACTACTCAACCAATAAAGCTGAAATTTGGTAACTTAAAGGAAATAAGAAACAACATCATGGGGAGTCACGGTGTTATTCTTTGGAAATTTCACCTTTGTCGTGCGTGAGACATGGGTGGAGGAGATCTACGTCTCTCTAAAAAGATCTTTTATGTTGCCGACCACTGAGCGTCTGAACTTGACAGTAAATATAAAAATGTATTTTTGAGAAAATTAAGGGGTTGAGAAGTTTTTCTTATGCCCTTTTAAAAGTTCAGATTGGGACATTGAAAAACAAATATAGTCTCATAAACATTTCTCCTTCACTCGGCGCAATCGATGAATCATAGGATTTACTGATCGATTTTTTTTACCGAGGTTCATAAATAGTTTAACTTTTATTTAATAATTGTACATTAAACATATAAAATTATATAGGTTGCTATTTTCTTTGATGAATCTACTATTTATACATACATCCCGTACGAAGGACGGCTACACAGCTAGTAGTACTCTACTATCTCTAGTATTAGTGATTAGATCATTGATACTAAATCTCATTGAATTTTAATCTAATAGTTAGAATTAACTATTTTAATAATATGTGAATATTTAATACAAACATTATCCAAAACCACTCAGTATAGAGTTAGTATTATTGCGTAATTTTTATTATACGCTTACCTTTTTCAACAATGGCACCATCAAGGTCATATACGTCCTCATGATCTTCGTGTTTTTTGCTAAACATAAAAATAAAAATTGTTAATTTAGTTACAAAGACAGGTAATATACCTCATTATAAAAAATGGAAGTAAATAAATCTATTTGTATCAATTATTTATTATTTTGGCCTTAAAACATTACTGCGGTAATATTCATACATATATATATATATATATATATATATATATATATTTATATATTTTATTATATATTTATATATATATACTGTATTTGTGTATATTTGAATCCTATTGTATGTATAACGCATAGATGTATATGACTAGCTATTCCCGCAGGCTTCGCCCCGCAAATAATAATTTATAAAAACTTGACAGTTGCGTGTGCTGCATTCTGTGGTTATCCCGTGGAACTACTAGGAATCAAGGTCAGCTGTTTGTATTTTCATCAGCTCAAACTTAAAGTGAATGTCCATAAGAATAACACGGGATTGGAACTTTGACTCCCCGTGGGGTGGAGCCCTATGTGTTGAATTGTTGAAATGTGTGGAATTGTTTAACAATTGTATATGTGATGAAATGTTCCATATTTTGCTGTCGCCATCCTGCTGGTTAATTTAAAACTTTGTTTTCATTGTTAGTATAAAGTGCTTTTTCGATAGGTCATAGTTGAACACTAGGCTATTTGTTAAATACATTATAAGAATTCGTGTATTCCAGTGTATATAGTTTGTAACTGATAAAAAGACGTTTTACTAGAAAGAACTGAAATATCGAATTTTGTTTAGTGCATTTTGCTTTTAACATGTATTATGTTTACTTTAAACAGTTAGGGAACTGGTAAAGGAATAATAATTTATTGTTTTACCCAAGACTATTCTTTACGGACATGCAGAGTTACACCACAGGTAAAACTGTGGGGCTGCATTATGGTTATAAACTAGTTTAAATGTAAAATGTCTATAAATAAAAATATTAAGGAAAATACTATATAAAAACTGTGAACTAATATTTAACAATCTTTTAAACCAGTAACTGTTACAAATAAAACCTATTTTATGGGTAATAATTAAAAAAAATTATTATATTATACAGACAAAAATTTAATATCTGAACTTAATTCGGTTGGAAATCCTGTTGAAATTATCAATGAAGAACCAGTTTACTCACCCCATTACAACTCTGGTAAGTGTCACGGACGCCCCATCTTCAGAGAATAAAGTAAACGCACAGGTGGTGCCAGGTGGGTAGTAGCCGGTGCTGGTTTTTATAATATTTTGTTTTTTTGCTGCAACTGCCTGTAAACAATTGTTTACGTCACTCATTGTTATTAGTGAGTGAATACCCCCAGTGGTATGCGATGACTTGCTAATGGTTGAATAATAATAATAGACATGTAATTAATTGTTATACCTACAACTATTTGTGTTATGAACACACATGATTACACCACTCGGAAAACTGAAGGGCTATAGTGTTATTCTTTTAGCTGGTACATATATTTTTGCATACATAATTTAAAAATAAAACAACACTGATATTTTACAGTTAGAAATTTTATTTATTTACACTTTTCAGTGAGATACTACCAAAAGGTTTAATTAAAAAATATTCTAAATTAGTTGTAGCTAATGCATTTTCTTGGTACTAACTTTTTTTATTAGATCTTTTGGCTGGCCTTCCTGTTCCCTAAGTTGTCTTAGTTTTCCAATAACCTCTGGGCTACACTTGCGAACACCTTGCACACTATTCAGTTGGACTGCTAAGAATACGGCAGAGAAGGCCAGGAATACCTTCATATTTCTGAAAAAATTAACGTGTCAACTAATAAAAGATAAAAATAGTATTTAAGAACGTCCATTATTAAACTAATTATCTCACTAAAACGTATCCTTTCTTGTATTTAAAACGCAAAAATGAATTCTTAGACAGTTTCTTGGAGACTTCCTCTAAGTCAAAATACTTGCTGTTTGTACTAAATGTAAGATAATTTCTCCTATATTTGCAGATTTTTGTTTATCAATATCAATGTTTGGTCGTTAAATATGAAAATTAAAATTATCTTAAGCCATTTACCATACGGTAAAATTTGACATTTTCACAGTTCTTTGTTCAGTTTGTCTGACACTTCTGTAAGACCGATTTGCATACATGTTTGTACCAAATCCCAGTTCAATGACCCTAAGTTTAAATATTCGATTTACATTTACGTTATTTTCTCTCCGTAAATTATAAAAACTACATAAACATATTTTTTTAACATTTTATTTGTTATTACCTTACTCAGCTGAAAACAACAAATGTTTATCCGAGTAAAAACTGTTAAACAAGTCAGGGGCTTATAAATATACTGTTTTAGTGTAGCCTTAAAAGCCAACACCTAATAACAAACATTACTATTTGTTATGGTTTTATAATACATAAAAGAGATAAGTTTAAAACATTTTCTGAGCCTTACACGGAGCTTTGTTAAGTTTAGAGTAATGGGTGCTCTAGTAATCATTTAATTAGTAAATAATTTATTATACTTGTTCAAGTAATATAGATGATAATCTTAGTTTCACGTATTTTTATTGTAATTATTTATTTTATTTTATTTTATTAGAACCAGTTAATGTATTTAAAAGGAACGTTTTATTTAACTGCATACAAAATTACCAAGAATAGAAAAATTACCTCGTTTACATTAACATTCTAAGTTAATTAATTGCATTGATAAATAAAACAACTTTATTGCTTTACTAATGTTATTAATAAAGTACTAATAGCACCATCATATAATCCTATAATTTCAAATTTGCTTAGATATTTTTATCATAAAATGAAATAAATATTACATTTTCGAGTTAAATACTTTAACATGTTGAGTGTAGCCACTAAATACAATACCTACGCTAACTTTTGTCAGCAAAGAGATAGTAGTGTATGAGTTGTCTGGTGAAGGTACATGTGTGTTCAATAAGCTTAATTCGAGTGGAACATCTGTTCCTTGATTAAATTGCAAATAAGAACACGTAATCAAAGTTTGTTGCACGCCTAGCCGTTACCACCTGTACGATAAGCTGAAATATTGGAGCTATATTTAGAACGGCTACTAATAATTAATTATTTGCTCGTCGAAAATATATTTAAGCCCCTAGCGTATATTTAAGTGTAAGATACCTAGCGTATTACTTTTCGAGATAAATCAAATAAACAGCCCTTCACTACCATATTGAACACAGAACATTTTAAGTATTATAACAATAATTACTAATCAGCATTATTTCCAAAACATTCCAAAACAATTTGCTTATAGAAAATTTCTAATGGAATGACATTGTTATTTTAATTAAAATCCTTATCTTTGGATAAATATAATATTAAGCCAAATCAATTTTCCGGATGCATTACGTGTTGAATTTTATTTAAATCCCTACAGCCGTAACGAAATATTAAAACAAAAAAACGAAGCATACACTAACAATTAAAATACTCGCTAATACAAATTTTATAATTCAAACTTTACGTTTTATGATTCAAAACTTTAATCAAACAACCTGAAAACATTAAAATATGATGGATATTGTTTAGCCTTTTAGATATTTTATACATGGAACTTTCTTAGTTAAAATATGAGAATTCACATAACTTCAAGTTTCAAATTACATCGAAATGCCCTATATAACAATAATTATCTTTGGCAACGCTTTAAAAAAAGTGTACTGATTACATTTCTGTCAACGTTTAACGTTTTAATAGTTTTAAATATTTTATCACATATTGTAATTTTATATTTCTTAAATTTAAATACAATGCAATGCATCCAATTTGCAGTTCAGCAGCTAGCGTACTTATAAAATATTTACCCGCATACCGATAACATATTAAAATACTTCGATTTGTATGTACGCGAAGCTAGTTGTGGAGTACAAATTCGGCATTAAAAGTGAACACTAATTTTGAATCCACGCATTCAAGCTGCTCACGTATTGCTAATTAGCATATGTCAAATTTCATATGAGCGTATTCATTGCATGGATTCATCGTTAGGACAAATTCATGTGACATAATTGCGTGAATATATGGGCGAATTACATAGTGAGGAATGCAAATATTAGCTTACAGAATGTGAGTCTAGAGGCGTAATTTAACTGGCTTGTTGTTGGTATCTTTCAACACTGGATATTACTGAGTTATCAAATAAGGCTTAACATACAACAGGGAAGATAAATTATAAAAAATGTTTCTTTATATCCATAAACGAGTTAAATACCGAATTATATTACTTCACAATTACGCTAGAATAATCCTAGGTTATAGTAATATATAGTTATCTATAGTTATTTATCTAATCAAAAGCTAGAGATTGAGCTTTGCTCGGAAGAAAATCAGATGTGTTTTACGGGAAAGTGTTTACGTAGTGTTTATTACATTTTGTGAATATTTTATTCTGATGTGAAAGTCGGATCCCTTAGCCCAATTTTCTATTTAAAAAATTATTTTCTAGCTACATTTTAACTTACCCTGGGGTTAAAATTATATTCACTTTATTTCTTCTGAGACCCATTTTTTACCCAAACATTGTTCGTTTTGTTATAGGGTGATAACTGATAAATCACCTTCCACTTTAATTTTTTACCCAGAATCATCCTTGGTCCATATTTGCAAAAGCATGTATTATTATTGATAGCTTAAAGCAGTTATTTTGCATTCTCTTCGTCATCAGTCGTGGTTATAATCTAAGTTATCCGTAATATGGACAACATTAAAATACGTTTTAAAATGTGTAGTCACATTTTCAGCTTTCTGGAAAAATATTTAACAAACTAGATAGAAGTTACACGTGTAGGTTTTAAGCACGCGATCCATATTTTATCGCATTACAAGGAGGAAGTAGGTTTTGAAGAGGTTTTGACGGGGGGAGCGTGCCACGGTAACGTGATCCCAGCAATGAGGGGTTCGTCTTGCTCAAGTACCATTCTGGTTTGATCACTAGAGCAGCAGCTGCGGTTCACCAGGGTGGTCCGTGAGACTTCCGGACTCAGTGGTTAAACATGATTATGACTACAGTGAACACAATACGTTACAGCAATGCATCACTAATTAACATAGTTACAAAGCATCTGTGAAGAAAGACATTTGCGATGAAAAATAAATACTTGTTGATACTAACAAACCCTTTTGACTGCATTTATGAAGAGTTTAAATTAGTTTTTTTACCGTATCTCTATTACAAAAATAATTTTAAAAATATTCATGGTGAACATATTCGGATTAGTTTTACTGACAGGTATATACAGGTATATTTACGATAACACGATCAACTAGGTTAACATTTTTAATTAATATATAATTTATTATTCAAGTTTTACTAGATTATAAGCCGTTTCCTTTACACTCTTAAGTTTGATAACCAATTTAGTTTAATTTGCTTCGTATATTTTCCTACATTTAGTAACCCATGATTTCTAATTTAACTTCTTCTAATTTATTCCCCCCCATTTTGTTGTTGTTATTTAAAAATAATAAACCTTTTTTAGTACAAATGTGTTATTGTATATAATTTTTTAAAATCAAAACTTATGGATTATATAACTTAAAATTTATATCTAGGATGTAAAATCAAATAACAAAATTTGATGGAAGCAGCAAAGTCTATGAACTAATAGGTACACCCCAAAAAGATGTTTGTTTACCATAGATTTCAATTCTATTTCACCCCCCATTGTAATTGCTCCAAAATAATTAACGCTAATAAGAAGCTCGATCAAGAAATGTTTCAATGTAAGTAACAGCAGTGATTAGCTGGTGCTAGTTAACAGTAACGGCACCTTGGATGAGTGTGGGGTACGATAACGGTGGGAGTGCAAGGGTAACTTGATCCTCCCTTGAGTCTGGGGATCACGTCCCCACGACTCCCTCAGTGCTCTAGGCTCAGATACTGGGGTTATCAACCCCCAGGAAACATCCCCTAGTATCATAATGCGTTTGGTATAGCAATACTATAAAACCGACTGTCTATATTCTATTATTTTATATATTAGTAGTACTTTCTGAAGTATAAATTTTATATGCCCTTACTACCATGTATGTACCATGTATGTACATAATTTTTTTGTATTTGTAGATTGATTTATTTCTATGTGGACTATATAAAGTTTATAATAACTGGAGATACTAACCTTTTTCACAAAAAACACTGAAGTGTAGACTGGGGGCCCCCCTCATATATTCCTGAAATGCTTAAAATAGAAGTTAAATACAATGTCTACCACTTAACTATTCACTTCACTGACTTTATTTGATATATTTGACAAGTTTAAATATTGCGGTTGAAATTAATTAAAAATATTTAGAGAATTGGAAGTAAAGGCATACTTGGTCCTCATAGCAACAGGACCAGCCATCAAGTGCTGTTTGCACAGAAGGAAGAGGTCATGTGATCAGTCAGTGACCAACCAGAAGGGTTGATTGATGATATAAAGTTACTGGTGTAATCTATGAGAGAAATGAGAGAAATGTTTGCACTAATATCTAAATGGAGATTGAAATTTGATTTTCAGTTTTGTGCATGTTTGGAAATGAAAGTATGAATTTGATTGAATTAAAAAATACTTTGTAATGCTGAAAATGTATTCTAAATATATTATTGAAATGACCAATAATATTTAATTTCTCTATAACAACTCTGTTTTATTTAACAAATGTTCACAAATCATTAAAATGTCTTTTCAATAAATGTAATATCTTCAAAAATATATATTTTCCAACGCACTGAGTTCAAATCCGGCTCGATGGGCCAAATATCCTTGCTATTTCAAGATGAATATTCAAAGTTATTCAAAATATTAGAATTTATCCATGGAGGTATTTAATGTAGTCATATACATATCAGCATTTACAAAGCCATTCCAAACCAATGCGTACTTTAAAGCAGATATGAATAAGTCTTGATTCTATAATAATTAAGCTGGGTGGAGCTTCGAACTATTTACTTGTTTTGTTTTAAGTTCAGGATCAACATGATGAACCTCAGATGGTAAGCACAACGCCTCTCACTCAAGATGGAATTACTATTTAGTCCCTCTTGTCATGGGTGAAATATGATCCTTTAACTGTTCATTGTTATTTAGGCCAGGAGAGTGACCAATAAATGTTATGTGAGCCTTGGCGTCGTGGCTCACTAGTTTTAAATAGTGGAAAATGTCCTCGAAGGTGTACTACGAAACGTAGATTTCTTGTACACCTTAGAATTATTTGGGTGTTATTGAATTAGCCGTTGTAAAAATTAATACCCCCGTCGCAGCAAACCTGCATACTTAGCGAATTTCCAATGCATAATATATGTCTTTAACCACATAAAACCGCATACCAAGTTTCATAAAAATATATTCACATATAAGCGATTTTAATTATTACCATTAGAATAACATTGGTAATGAGTACGTAGGTTTGCTGAAACAAGGAACACAAACAATTGTTTTTTATGCAAATATAAATAGAATTTAACCAGGCGAAGCCACATACCAAGTTTCATCAATATTCAATCGTAAATAAGCGCTATATAACATTCTAGTCATTCTCCATAAGAATAACATGGGGGCTGAGTACGCAGGTTTGCTGCTACGGGAATAATCAACAAAAAATTATTTTTTGTGCAAATATCAATATACCAGTACTACGTGAAGCCACATACCAAATTTCATCAACATACATCCATAAATAATCGAGATATCAAATTTTATTTATTCTCCATAAGGATAACATTGGACAACGTACTGTGTTTAGCACTTTGAATATCTCTGCAACATTTGGGCGTAGAATCACAATTTAAACATCAAAATGATTGTTTTGTGGAGCTGAAAAGATTGGTAAAAGCAAATGTAAAGTTTACATTAAAATGAACTGAGTAAAAACCAAAAACCGTTTTCCCATAAGATTAAAATGGGAGATTTTATGAGTAGGTTTTTTGGATTTTCTCCACAACCACTCAACCTAGGTTAATAATTCAAAAACTATATTATTTGTTTTTTTAAGCTCTATAACATGGTCAAAACCAAAATTAAGTTTTTTTTAAATTTTAGGATGAAAAATGCAAAAAACTGATTTTTGGAAAATTTAAAACGCCCATAAACCCCCCTTCCCATGATCCGATTTTTCTGGTTTTCGAACTTAAAGACATGAATGTCATTTTACACATTTGAGCCAAATTTCATCAAAATCAGACGTTTTTTACTCAAGTTATCGTGTTAACGGACACATATATAGATATATATATATATATATATATATATATATATATATATATATAGATGGATATATATATATATATATATACATATATATAAATTTGAACGAATAGTGTTTTTGGCATCTGGGGACCTCAAAACAAAAAGTTATCATGGTCTCGGGCTTAGGTCTTACCATGAGACCTACGGTAATAGCTTCTTCCCTTTAGGGGAAATTCGCTAATAAGACTTTGGTAGTGAAGAGTATATACTTTAAAACAACTTAGTACCCTATGTTTCAACAAATGAGTGATATTATTTTAACCTGAGTGCAATAATAATCTTTTTTAGCAATAACAGATATTAGTGGATGATTTTTTTCATTCTGATTTACATCTTATTATTTACATTCACAAAAAACACTCTATAAGTCATTCTTAGGCGATAGCTGTTTGTATGGCTAATTTTCTTTGATTACAACTATTTCTGCATACAAAAAATGAAAAAAAAAAACAATACACACAACCAATATTCTTTTGCAATTAAATTAAATTTATATAACTAGGTCAAAACAATAAATAAAAATAATAGGGCAGAAGATAGCGTGTTTGTAACGGATTTTTTTGTAACTAAAAGTTATTTCATCGCAAGTTATATGTATAACTTGCGATGCAATAACTTTTAGTTACGAAAAATAATGATGAATGATTTCACATCCTAGTCCTAAATAAGTTTTGATTAAAAAAAGTATATACAATAACATATTTGTACTAAAAAAGGATTATTATTTTTGAATAACAACAAAAACTAACTAATTTGTCTTAAAGTATATACTCTTCACTACCAAAGTCTTATTAATTTTTACAACGGCTAATTCAATAACACCCAACTAATTCTAAGGTGTACAAGAAATCTACGTTTCGTAGTACACCTTCGAGGATATAACAAATCCAAGCAGTGGGTTGTGAGGGGAGGGGTAACCCCTGCATATAAGTGCAAGGATTATTCGGGTTTGGGTAAGTTTTCATAACTTATTACTTTAACCTATGGTTCATTTTTATTTTCCTATTTTAAATGGACACCTGGCATTTCCTTAGAATTGCTCTCAACCCTAAACGCTCACTGATAAAGTACTACGACAAAACGCTACAGTTCAAATTAGGATTCTTCATAACAAAACTAAAAACGAAATAGTTAATAATTTTAATTTACCCACTTCCAACGAATTCAGATTTACCACTATCGTATGATAATCACTCTCCTAGAAATACCACCCTTATCAGCATGCAACACCTGATGTAATAACATAAATCAGGCTTTACCTATTCTAGTTACATTCGTTCACGATTTACATAAAGACACGTTTATGTATGGTACGCGTATGGACATTTGCATGTAAATACGTCATATGAATGTAGTCTAACGAATGACACGGGCCTATTGAAACAAAATCGTCAACAGATGCGGCCCCATTGGGCGTTATTCAAATCAACCCCCTGGAAACAGTTTGGTGTAGGATTACATAGCATGTGGTTGTTTCCACTTTAGATGTCAGATGTAAAATGTATCCTGTATAGTAGTAAAACTCGTTTATGTTATTGTTTGTAATAGACATTACTAGATTAAGTATACTTGCACTGGTGCAACCCAAAGTGACGAATATAGCCTATTGATGTCCGTTTACTTAAATCAAATATTCAGCTTTATTATAATTTGACTATGTACATATCATTAATACTTATCATGTTTTGTTTTGTAAAACAAATAATAATCAGCTGATAATAATTATCAGGCGGCTTAAATATAATTTTATGAAAACGCTTATGTTAATTTATATAATTTGAATACACTATACAAAATAAAAATTGTAATGGTAGTATTTCTAATGTTTTAGCATTTAATCGAAAAGAGAAAATCAGGTATCAAATTTTTTTCAATGTCTGATGACACATATAGAGGAAGTTACAAATAAGACATATATAAGCTAAATCGGTCCATTAGTATGGTCAGGCTCGCTGTCATAAAATTTTGGCCCGTGTGTACGTAGGTCATTGTAATAAGTATATCTCTAAGTCAACCCCCAAAAAATTAACCCATAATTGCCTCAAAATGAATCTACACATATTTCTGAACAAAATGAACCACGTGTAAGTAAATTCGTTTGGGTAAATCGGCCAAAATGACTGTTTTTGTTCTCTTTCTAAAAAATTGGCAAAAACAATTAAATAAGCGTAACAAAACATATATCAAGTAAATCGGTCCAGTAAAACGGTCAGGGTAGCTGTCTTTAGTTTTGGCAAAAGCTTTTTAATATATAAGAAAGATGATACTAAAAAAATGTAAACACCTGTAGATAGGAGAAAAATAAAGTAGTTGTATTTTTTGCTGCATTATTCTTTGGAAAACCAAATGAACCCTCTTACTTAATGAACATATGTTTTAAATAATCGTATGATGTAAATAAACTTCCTCCATAAGATTAACATGGGAACTTTAAGAGCCACTGGGGCAAAGCCCATTGACGATATGTTAGTTTGGATGAGTGATGACATATCTAGGCATAATTTCCTGTCATTTAAAAAAAAATCAAGCAAATGGACCCAGTAGAACGGTTAGGGTCGCTGTCTTTAGTTTCGACAAAAGTTTTTTAATATATAGGATTAGCTATACTCTAAGAAAGTGAACATCCCATAAGGTGTATATTATTTTAAAAACATTATGTTAAGAGATTTCCGTAATGCTTGTGCGATGCTCTACAAATAATTACGTTAATAATCTAAAACATTTGTTTACGATATGTTGGTTTTTAATACGGCATTAAAAAAAACTAAAACATAATGCACGCATAGTGAAATCAGAACAAAAGAGAACTTTATACTTGTAGAGGCAATTATTAATACACTGAAAAAATCACTTAAATGTTTTAGCGGCCAGAACATTTCAAAGCGCATCGCATTTTCAGTAGAGGGAAGAGAGGGTTAGATGTACAGTTGTCTGAATGAAAACGGATTTTGAACAAAAACAGTCCTGATTGGCATGAACAATAAGGACAAAAGGACCGCCCGGGTGGCCACTAGGGCAGCAGAGGTGCACGTGCCTTCTTTATGGCCTTCATCCGTGATATAGTTTTACTCTTATAAATACACTTTAACTAGAACAAACATAATTTAATTCATGTTTTATTTTAATTTTAAGTTAACATATTAAAATAACAATCAAATAAAATTCAATTTAACGTGACACTTTGTAGACAGGATGATTGGAGCTGGAGATCAGAGAACAATGGCACACATTTTAAACCATAGTAAGTCCATTTTATCTGCCAATTGATTTATTTTAAACATTAAATCCAGTATAAAAATAAACTGATGTAGTCTGATGAACTAACAAAACTGTACACAATATTTCTGAGAATAACCATTATTTAAATACATTTAATTTGATTTTAGAAGTCAAATAATAAGTTTACCAAATTGTAACTTATTGATATTTTCATTACAATTATAGAACAAACATGATATTTTAGGCTGAATGTTCTGTTATAGTTCTCTAACAATTAGGTCATTCGTTAAGATGTACAATGGAAATGTTTTATTTCGCAAATCCGACTAACTTGTCGATTAACACTTTCGGTGCTCGAATTTTTCAACCTTATATAAAATGAGTTTTAACATGTTTAACCATGTTTGCCGCACCTAACGTGTTAACACTTTCGCTGCGGGTGTTACGGAATCGGATCATTGCACATATTAGTGAATTTCCTATGGAAAAGTGAACTATTAGCATGACCCGCACGGTGAAACTTAAGCCCGGGACAACCATAGAAGTTCCTAACGTGACCCCTGAACACTTGGAGGGTCGTTCAAAATTATATATATATATGTGTATATATATATGTGTATATATATATATATATGTGTATGTATGTATATATATATATATATATATTTGTGTGTGTAAGCAAACTAGCGGTCGCATTTTTTGTCCGATTTACTTCAAATTTGGCAGGGGCGTTCCTTTCTATAATCAGTTGGACAAGTTCGTTGGCAAAACAATCGGAAAATTCTAAACCCCTTTTTTGGGGATTATTCTTTCAAATTTTGAGTTTTTGGGGCCAAAATGGGTCAGACAAGCCCCGGACGTAAAATTAATGCAAGTATTAAGATGGGAATTCGTGAAGCGAAAGTTTTAAGCCCTCTCTCGTCATTCTAGCATAAATATTTACCGAGTTATTAAAGAAAATGTATATCGGCTAAACACAGTACGTTGTCTTATAGGGTTTTTACATTAGAAAGCATGTTATTCATTTGTTGGTGTATTTGTATCATCCCCAGCAACCTAGTGCCTACTTTAAAGCCTGACTGGACCTTCTCCTAACCTTACAATGCGCAAAATTGTATTCCTAGCATTGCAGGCAAATGAAACCAGGAGCATCAGAACAGCCAAAAAATCAATGTTTTTAAATTTCAATAAAATTGGAATAAATGTATGTTTTTACACTGGTTTTGAGTTTTGTATGTGGAAATTCACTTCCCTCACGTCAGCGTGCTGCGTGCGAACTCGTTTATTTATTACAGAAGATTTAGATATTAACATATGATAATCCAATCATTTGTCATAAGCCAAATTGCCTATTAAAACATCTGCTCGACACCCCTCTTTTAGAACTTCAGTATCTTTAACATTACTTACCTGTTATTCCTTTCCACTGCAAGGAGAGAATAAATTTTAAATCATTAAGAAACCCAATTCCCTACGTATCCCTTACTAATCCTCCTTACTTATCCCTTACTAATTTCTTTCATATCGAAAGTGGTTTTGAACTGATACATTTAGATTATTGTTGTAAGAGTTTAGACTAAGAACGTAGATATGGGCCATAGATATTTCAAAAGATCATACAAATCATTAACTGACTCAATGTTTCGGTTGGGGCCGGGTTTGCGGCATTATTACTTACTAGTTAAGCCATTTAAATTTACGTACAATATGACTTCATATTTCCTTACTACATGCAGATCATCATGAATAGGAAAAAATGACAGAAAAATGTTTGTGCGGAGCTTTCTATAAATAGTATTGGAATCAGGTGAGTTTTCCAACATCAAAAAATGTCGCGAGCTCATATTATACGACAAATGGATCTGCGCTAGTAAAACCGGTATTGGCTTGAGGTTATCGTTATCACAGAGTGAAAGCTAACCTAACGTTAAGAGGAGGTACATTAACAGAACAGGGCTCCTACAGCCGTAACTCGACCACGTGTTATTGGCCGGACACCTGTGGGTCACGTGCCAGGTTATTGTTTTAATCAACAGGGTTGCCAACAGTGAAACTTCACAGTTGCCAACAATGAAACTCCAGAGTTGCCAACTTAACCATACTTTGTGGCAGCCCTGTTTCTTCTATACAGAATTTCATCGGAGGTTTTTATTCTGACAGTGTAAATTAATTATTTAGTGAAATACGTTTAGTGTATTCGTAGCTGATAGTTATTTATTATTTATTCATATTCTGACTCTTTGGTCTCAAAAGTATGTAATAAAGTTATTATTGAACAACCTATAACCTCACACTGACTCGCAGTTTTGGCCTAACCACGAGGAAAATATAGGCGTCATCCTCAATATTATTCGAAAATCTTAAGCAAAATATATTTACCAAGCACTAAGACAATCCTGAGCTTACTGAACTGCACATGTAAGCTAACAAATCATACACTTATTTTAAGACTCTAGAGTATAAAACATAGTTTTATTAGTAATGTTTGCTTTATCTGATTAGAAACAGAAGGAATATAAATTTAGAATGTACATATCTCTTCAGTGTGAAAAGAAAGAGTTATTTCCCTTTCCATCAAAATAACATCAACCCATAAAATATAAGCAAATTTTGGTAAATCCGAATCCTGAAATTAAGGTGAAGTAAATTTAAATTCATGGGAAAAATCAGATCATAATTGCATTTCCTAGCAAAGAGATACATCATTCTACAGCCTTGTGAAATACGTAACAGAATGGTGTGTAGAATGTTAAACATTCCTGATTGTAGCCGTTATTGATAAATTAAATCCTAACAATCCATTACCGTACTGAAAATCTATTCCTAATTTTACCTAGGATTTATAAAATTATCCCATAAGCACTTATGAATTTAAATTACAGCCTAGTAATAATAAATTATGAACTAATCTAATATAACTTTAAAATTCACTACGTTCAATTGCTAGTGATTGTACTTCTTCGTAAGGGAGTCGTACCCCAAAATAACATTGTTATAAAAATACACTCTCTCCCTTTCTGTTGCCTTGACCCCTGGTTAGTTTGGGACGTGTGTGGATTGTCCAACCATTGGCAATTTGTCAGTATTGATTGAGAGTCCTTTTGAAAAGAATTTTGTAAATATACGGTAGTAGGAACGGTATTTAATTTTACACGTGTACTCTTGGACTGACACGGTTTTAATTTAATTGTTTATATTAAATAACGAAGTCACTGTAACCTTGCATAAGTTAATTAAATAATTTTTTGAGTAGTAGTATAAGTTAATTTGGTATGAATTTGATATAATAATGTTTACTATGGTATGAACTATGAAAATTGTATTCTTATAATGTTTCGTTGTAATAATATGTGGTCCCTACCTTTAGTTAATTCATTCATAAAATATAATTATGATGGTAGTTTGTATGTTGCAAATTCTTATTTGGAATATAAGATCGACTTTTTTTATAAAGCATCCTTAACACATCATATCCTCGAAACGTAAGAAAATCCCACTAATGTAAAAACCAATGACGAATAGGATGTGTATCTGATATCAAACGTGCACAAAACCATCAGATTTCACTCAGGACCGATCTGACGAATCTCAGATTATAAAGCGAATACTCCAACCACCACGCAGCCCATCTATCTAATTTATTTATTGTTCTAATCAAAACGATTTCCTCGTATTCGTGTTCAGTGTCTTTTGGGGAAGTAATATCATTACTAGGAACGTATTGGGAGGGCGGAAATGATTCAATGACACGGAAAATCCTCGAGTTTAGATCCCTCCAACCAATTAAATTTATCACAATCAACAAATTATCAATGGGGCTCTCTCTTGCCCTTTCTCCATAATAATATTTTCACCCACTCTGTGGGGCATCTTCCGATCTTGAAACCTTAACAAAAAAACAAAAATGAATTGCGAGACTTTTAAAGAAACCCTGGAGCAGTTAGTCAATAATAAGTAAATATACATAGCGTATTAAGATGTGAGATGGTTTGTGCATTCATTAATACCATATAAAACTAACCACCTGACCTGTTTGATATTTTATTTCGATCTTTGACGTTTAAGCATAAAACTAACCCATTTGCTGTTAAATTTCACTTCACGCGTGAGAGTTAAGGTTCATTCGCCCCTTGCTTACGTTATATTAAATTCCTGGATGTAATTACGTCAAGATGAATTTGAGCTGGATAAGGTTCCGCGATGTTGTGTGTTAATTTTCTCTCTTATTTATGATGTAGGAATAAATTTAAATCAAGTAATAACATTACGAATTCTTAGTAATTGCATTAGCGGTGTAGATGTTGCTCGCTGTTTAGAATAGTATTCGCTGCCGCATAGAAGATAGTAGTAATGCTCTTTTAAAGTCTGAAGAGATGTAGAAAGACCAGAAATTATGTGTTATATGCCTTAATTATTGAAAAATAAAACAACCGACTTAATAACAAGCTATGGGTTATTACTGCAAAAGTAACGTGAATATCGAAATATACCTATTATTATAAATTTAAATAAACACTTTTGCTTCATGCAGTATAAAGTATAGGGTTACTTGTTTGAAAATATGTAAATTATTTTTTTATTTTGCACCGCACAAACCTGTAACTAGAAATTCGAAAATATTAATGGAATTTCAAAATTGTTGTATTTGCAATACAACTTTTATGGTATAACCTATGGATGAAACACACAAGGTGTAATGCAAGGTGTTGGGTAGTTATTACCCAACCTGCATTTCTACGCTTTTGCTTACTTGGATTAAAGAGAAGTTTAATCTTTATATAACTAGTCCAACAATTTATTTAATTTGATTAACAGCAAAAATAAACGTAAACGAAATAATCGAATTGTGGCACCCCAACCTGACCGTGAAGTCTAATTTAATTCTGTAACAACCAAAGTTGTTCTATAACAGTAAATCAATCTTAAATCAACATAAATCTACTGTTTGTATTATTTATTGTTGGTATTTTTACGAGTACATTATAAGTTAATAACTATTACGATTTATACCTACAAATTTAACCAGAATCTTAAAGCAATATAATACCAAAATTGCTCAACGGCGACAACCCTTATGCCTTAAGATTAACCATCGTAGGCCTAATTGACTTCATAAACGAAAAATATGTTTAATTTAAACTAAACCGAGCTAGGTAAATATGCCAGTAAACTAGTGACAATCAAGATATTGACTTGCAAATGAGCGATTGTGATTATCGAATGAACGAAAGACCGGCAGTTCCGAGCATGTTGTGTAGATTGGATTGGGGAGAATGTCCCGTTCCGACCGTGGCCCAGCGTACCCTTTGACCCGAGGGCGGCAAGGGGATGAGTCACATTTGACAATCAAACGGAACAGTGGGAAATCCTAGGCAATATTAATTAAATGGTGATCCTGTTTTCATTTTTTCATAGCTATGAATACATTGCGAATGTTTTTTGGAATGATTTATATGAAACTACGCTTAAATAATACAAAATACATTTTGCACAGTTTCTTGTATCTACGAATTTTTTTTTAGTCATGAAAAGATAGGAAATTTTTTATGTTGAACAATTTGAAATGTTCCAGACATATTCTGATATCACAAAATGTCTTCATAAGACAATTTTCAGATGGTAGACAATAAATGTTGGCGCCCGCCAACATTTATTGTCTACCATCTGAAAATTGCTGGCGTAGTAGCTATAACAGCGACCCTGTCGTCGGTTCGATTCCTAGCTCTGGCAAGTGAATTTTAACAGTACTTTCTACCTTGTACTGACACTCTTTGCTTTGCTTGAGAAGTTCCACGGATATGCCCGAGGACAATGATGACGACTGGAATAGTACAGGATTAAAGAGTCTACCAGCCTTTAAATTAAAAAAAAAAAAAAAACTTGAAATAAGACCAGTCTCTAAATCTTACACAAATTTAATATCGCTCATCGCAGTCGGTAAATGTTTGGATGACAGCTACAAAATTCATCCAACACCACAGCAATATGTGGGTGACACGTGACACTTGCGTCATTGAAGTTTCAATGGAAAACCGGGTGCGAAAAACAGTCACTGGAAACAGCTTTATGTGACAATGACGTTTAATCTTAATCTCTGTTAACTGCAACCATGACATTGATTGTCACCTGCCAGGGGTATTAAATTTGTTTTCGTATATCAATAAAATATACTTTGAAAAACTGAATATTATTACACATAAATTGCGTTACGTTAAGTTACTTATGTTGTTTATTTATATTGTTTTCCTCTCTTGGTGACTTCTATTCGTTACTTCAAAATGTAGTCGAACATTTTTGTCAACAAGTGAAAATCATCTTATTGCTTGAAATCCAGTTTATTGAGAATAGTTTGCTCACCCACCGTTAAACTACTACGTTTACACAAATTTGGCAAATATATAAAATAAATATAAAATATATAAGTTTAATTAGTATACAAACTTGGCCAATATAAAAAAAACTCTTCCCACTACCAAAAAGATTTGAAACACTTTAAATGTGAACCATGGCGTTTTATTTTCTCACCCAAAAAATGTACATGTTATTCTATCAAGAAACCCCTAGTAAGTGAAAGCTTTACTGAAAGTCACGCACCCTTCACTGGTAATGTACGTCTTCTATCGCAACTGAGGGGCTGTTCATTGCTTTATGGCGGGTTGAGGATCCTCTAATTCTTAGCATTCATTAGGGAAGGGGACGTTCCGGGGTTTCCAACGCATTAGGCACCTCAGCCCAGCAATACAATATGTCGTTGGAGCAGACACTAGATGTTTGGACTGCTCAGTGAACCGAATCGTGGGGATCATTCTGACAAAAAACTAATTGCAATTAATGTATTACAATTCCTTTGGATTTTTTTGAAGACAACCACAAACGTAGCCGCTTTTTCACTTGATTACACTTAAGAAAACAAATATTCATAGTTGCCATGTTTAGTCGAGAGCTTTTAACATATTCATCACGTCCAAAGAGTGCAGTTTAATTTGGGATTTTAAATACTTATAAACTTTTGAAACAAATCATTTTAAATTTTCTATTACAAATTACGGAGATGACTCGATGACCAGCTAGTAAACAAGGGAGTGAAGGGGAAGCACCCCCACCACAATGTTTCCTTACTTATGCTATTGGACAAAGTTATTTGGTTTGTTTTTTATTGCAACATGTTATTACAGCTGATCGTTAAATACTATTAGGTTTCATTGAAGCCTAGATTCTTAGTTGGTATTGTCAATAAACAGTATATAAATAGAGAAGGGGGTAAATTTCCCCTCCACACTTTGTTTACTGGGTGGTCATCTCCTTAAATTCCAATGATTTTTAAATTGAATGGCTTATAAATAAGTAACTTCACGGAAAATAAAAGTTATACCTATAAATTTACGTTTTCCAACATTATCCTGAATGGAGGAAGAAATTATGAATCACATTTTATTATGAATAAGGGTTCGACTCCTGCGAACATCAGGTTTCGCACATGCGGGGACCCCTTGGCAATAGCATCGTGGGTTGTATTATTATATATTTGAAATGTGATGAATAAATTATTTTATTTATTTAATTGCATCAACCCTAATATTTGTGTTCAGGATCTGTTCAGAAAATTACATTTTCGGCTTCAAAACCTGGCTGGGTTTAGTAGGGGTAAAGAATACCAGCCAGAGAAGGTTATAGAAATATTTCTATCCGCACTCACAAAAGACACTGTAATAAAAACCAATTAAAAACCACCGGTTTCATTAAATTAATTTAGCAAAGTATTCATTACAATAAAGCAAAGAGGTCTGGGAGTCCTAATTGTTGATTATCCAAATCGTCCCTTATTTGATGCCATTTCAGTAAATGGTCAAAATCTATTAACGTTTTTGCAAAGGCCTAACATATTTAGGAACCAGATTATCTACTACATTTGTAAGTTAGTACAGATTCTACAATTCTTTGCTCATACAAAAATAGGCATTTGATTATCAATTGTAACTTACTTAGAAAATTGCTGGTGTTTTTTGCCTATGTTATAGTCAAAGATAAAAAGCTATGCTGGATTTCCCAATGGTAATTTTTAAGGCTTGCTTACCGCTTGAAATTAGTGGTGATTGGAAATTGCACACATGGTATTTCAGACCACCAATAGAGGAATACCCCTCCACTTGCTCGTATTGTGGAGGGGGGGGGGTGAGGGGGAGGGGCGAAAATCATTCAATGGGACGGAAAGTCGCCGAGCTAAGGCCTCTTCTGCTAATTAAACTAATCACTATCAACAAATTGAAAGCTCCTACCCTTAATCCATAAAGATGAGTGGCCTTCATTGGCATTCTAAAGGGCTTGCAAAGTAATCGGGTAACGTGTTGTAGAACCTAAAGTGAAAAACTAAAAGTAATTTTAGTATCAAAAGAAATAGTAATTATGAAGAATTAATTTTGAAGCGAAAACAAAAACCGTAATAAAAAAATGCATGAATACTCAAGTAAATGTTTACTGTTTGGTGGGAAATTGACAATATGCCTCAGTTTAGTTTGTATAAGCGTTGGTCCTTGTTAAAATAGATTCAACTGAATTTTCCATATCGTTATAACTACTTACTCACACAACTTCATATATGTTTACGAATATCCTAAATATTGAACCATAATAACTGAAGCTACATAACTAATGACCAAGTATCTAAAACAAAACGTTCATCTAGTTTTGAGCCTATACGTTGCAATTACTTAAATAATAATTGCATTTTTAGTAGCATTGACTACTTAAATATACAATAAATTGATCCTTGCTTATTATATTACTAATTAACAAATTATTAATTATTTTTTGAAATAACATTACTTAATAATTGAGCTTTTAGAAACACATTACTGCTATGAATTTCACACACATAAACATAGTAATCCAGACAAATTTAAAACATCGGAATGCAGACTTTTGGTTACTGGGTGGTGGTTGTTGGCAAGACGGTTTATAGCAGTATTAAATCAGTAAATTTCCGATGAGTTAGTAAAGTGCTTAATTTATTGTTACAAATAAAATATAAATAATTACATGTGAAATATGAAACAACAACCGATGTATATAGTTTGCCCATTTATCCATAATTCATACATATACTGGTTCGCAAATGAATATCCGACAATGATGCCCCTAAAATAATTTATAGCCTTGAGTTCAAAGGTCTTTCTTGCATTATCGTTGGAACCCTCTCCCTCCCCTCCACTACAATGGTCAGTGAGAACGCAGATGGTCAGTAATTGATTGTTTGCTCCAGAGATTGACCATAAATGAATTAATGCTGTTAATTTGAATACTATGCTGCATGTTGAACAAAGGGTAGTTTTTGCGAATATTAATATAAATAAATAAAAATTATATACTGAGTAGCTATTTTAAGATTATACACAGAAATAATAAAAAGTTTCTAGTACAAATTGTACAGTTGCTAATAAATATTGTTTGACTACCTTGATAAAATTAACAAAATACAGTTTAAAAAAATGATGTAATACATTATTAACAGTATATGTGGTCGGATAATCAGCAGAGCAAAAAGAAACCATGGCTGTTTTTGAGGAGATGCTATTTTGTAAATGGCCAAATATAGTGGAAAATATGGAAAATAATACAACACTACAGGTTTAGGCAGGAATATCAAGGGCTTTCCGGGTTTTAATTAAATCAAAGCTAAAAAAATGGATCATTAACTATAGAATGGTTATTTAAATTAAAAAGCCTCATCTAGTAATTTTGGTAATTCGAAATCAATAATTACAATATTAAACGAATCTACACATGAATGAAATTTACAATGAATCTTTACGAAGATGAAATTTCCCTTAATCATATATTGAGTAAATGTTCCTATTGATAATTTTTTCCAAAAAGTTATTTCCCCTTAAGTTGAATGTTCTCTATCTCTTTTAATTTGCATCTACTCCTTATTCCTGACGTAACACAAGTTAATAATACATTAAAATACTCTCAATTAATAACTCGTTACTATTTGGTAGCCAGGATCATAATTTAAACACGTTTTAATAATATTACAAATAAAATTTAAAAATCCACAAGGATGAACTTTGTTTCCTTAACATTAACGCATACATGTGAGGGCGTTAAGACTCATCCACCCCTTGCTTACGTTGTATTAAATTCCAGGATGTAATTATGTGGAGATGATTTTGAGCTTGACTAGGTTTCATGCGAACTTGAGTTAATTTTGTCCCTCCATAATAATTTTTGAATACTCAAAAGCTATGTATTTAAACGATATATTTTATAGCTTGAATATTGTATATACTATAGCACTTATTGAATATCAGTTAAATTTATTTGTTTCACAAATTCATTCAAAACATATTTCTATTAAAGTCTTTATTGTGGGATGGATATTTTATCTATTTTTATATAACATTGTTTTTCAATTTTTTAATCTATTGGTTGTTTTGACTACTATTGTGTTATTATGCTAAATATCAGTATAATCTAGACGATAATTGAGAGATTAACCAAGCGTACAAAAAAATAATTTTGAACTATTGAAAATACTATTTTTAATGTACTTTCATAATTTGATTTAGAAATAGTCTGGTATTTATAATTTGGTTTATTTATTAATATTACTATATTTATTATAAATATTTATAATAGCAATCTTTAATAGTGCCCACCTGTGAACTATTATTAAATCTACCACAGATATCCATATTACAGTTTTGTGTGTCAGATAAAAAATAATATTACTTTATTGCGATTATAAAAAAAACATATGCCATGAACAATTTCAAAATTATAAAAAAATATTGAAAAAGAAAATGTTCGAAAATTAATAAAAATATTATTTACATATTTAAAATAAAATTTTACTATCGATTTCGTTCGGTAAATAAATCAAATTAAATAAATAAACAAATAAAATAAAAAATAAATAAAATAAATTAAATAAATATCATTAAAATTAAAAATTCCATTTTAAATGGTAAAAACAAAACCATTTGTATATAAAATGCAAGGAATTTAAGCAAAGACATGCACCTTATGAGGTTAGTATTGCCTAATCTGCGGCAATTTTAAGATATTAGTTGACATTTGATTTTAGATCTGTCGGCTATAGCTTTTATTTCTTGGTTGAGAATTCCTACGAAGTTACATAAATCACAGTTAACTCTCTGAAAGTTGTATTTGTTCATTACTGCTAGTGGCGAAATTAAATATAAGTTTTTATGTCTATAAGGAAGCTTGAAGACTCAGGGTCTCACTGTTGTAGTTTTCTCGTTTTGGAAAGAAACGTTTATTAACCAGACGTAAAAAGGTACTACGTCTTACAATAACAAAATAGTTTTATGCAAATACTTTCTTTCTCCATTCATAATACTGCATACAAAATTTACAAATACATTGAAATAAAAGTAAAATTTTAACTTTAATCTTGAACATTCAATAACGTGTATGGTATATAAATAGTTACTCGTAACCGGAATTAAATTTTTATACATAATTGTAATCTGAAATAGCAAGCATATATTAATAAAGGAGTGTATATGATGAAACAATGTAAATTTTTTTGAAAAATAACCTTCCTAAAATTAACTTTTTATAATACGGATCGTAAAACAATGAGGCTATATTACAACCATATGTGGTGTTCATTGATAAAATTACTTCTTTAAAAAATTTTATGATACCTTTTCAAATAAATAAAAAATATTAACAAAATTTGAATATAAGTTACCATCTAAGTTTTATTCTGAATTGGTTTAACGGGAGATTTAACACCGAAACCTTAAAAGAAATTATGCGACTTTATTTTGTGTCGAAAAAGATTTGATTCCATTCTCAATGGAGTTGAACATGACAAGGGGCTTAGTGTAAACTAGCTTCCATCCTATATTTCCTTTTGAAATTCGCTTGCTCGGATGACTGCTCCCCATGAAAAGAACAATTTAGTTGACAAAGACTCGTGGTTTCAAAAATGTCAAATACGACTTTTGTATCACCATTGAAAGCCTTACTAAAATGCATTCGGTCGTGTAGCAAATATCTGTGAACGTTATTTATTATCCAGCTATTAAAAAGACAAAACAAAACACACATTGAATATTACTTTAAAAGTTAAAAGTTGGGTATTAGTGTAAAATATGAACAGTATACAGGGTGAATTACAATCTACTGGAAAACTTCGGGAGCTCATTCCTCGCATAAAACGAAAAAACAAAGTTCCTATCAACATGGGTACTAACTTGCTTGGTTTGCCATCTGTCGATCAGTATTTGCTTTTAACAAATACGAACGGTTCAACATTTTAATTATCTATTATACTAACTCCCTAAGGAATTTCTTGTGTACAGCAAAACTATTTTATTTATGAACCGATTTTGATGATTGAGGTTTCAAGTTAAAGGGATTTCTCTGTAGAAGTCATGGAATAACTTTTTTATCCCTCAGTTCATTGTGCTTCGCCCCACTGAACTTTAAAGTTCCATGTTATTCTTATGAGCAATATGTTTAATAGATCAGAAACAGATGTAGTTGCAGCAACAATTTTAATCAGCTGTTCATTCCTGAATTCTTTGTGCGAGGCACGGGTAATCAGCTAGTATTTACAATATGATTACATTTTAATATATATTTATTATATATAAACCTAATTTGGTATTAAGTTTGACGTTTCTACCATTTACCTTTGAAAAAGGCGGCCATTTTAATGTTAAAAGACCAAAGTCTTTCTAGTTACCAAAAAGTGCACAATTTCATGTTTAAATTAGGTTTAATGATTATAAAGTATACATGCAGTCCATATATTGTTATTGTATTTTTATAAAAGTGTACTCGTATCAAGATAAGTTTAAAAACTAGAAACGTGATTATCTTCAAATTAGGTTAAAAATGTTCAAATAAGATTATAAGTGGTTCTTAAAATAATATATATTTATTAAAACACATATAAAGGGCATCCGACAGGCAGAAAATCAAGGCACAATAGGATACATGTAATAGAAACGTTTTATTTTATTTTTATGAAAGGAATCAACTGTCTTGTTTGGATTTAAAGCACATCCAGCACGGTTAGTGATGAGAGTATTAAGGCCATTCCACACTGCACGTGGAGTGCGTGGCTAGACGTATACTAGCCTTTTTCAAAATATCGCTTCCTTGCTTATCAAATGAGCCTGTTCACACTGCAGGGCCACGGCCACGCGTCACGCTCGCTAACTGGCCACGCGTGGCTACCGTTCGCTCCTCAAGCGATCTTTTTAAACGTAGCGGACACAATTTTTACCCGAGAATGCTATACAGGGTGTCAAACGTAAGGTGTCTCAAACAGATTGCAGACAAACCAATTGACATAGAAAGATTAAATACAAATATTTCCTATTCAATTGGCACCAAGGAATAACGTAACAATAGTTTTATTTTTGTACGAATACAGGTTGTTCCAAAAACCGAGGGCCACTAGTCCGAATCTCGGAATTTTCAAATATAAACATATGTCATGTTATACACCTTTTTAAAACTCTAAAACGGGTTATCATTATTGGAAAAACGGAACTCACTTATATTTACCGTTTTAAAATGGTGGCCACTTTTTCGGAAAATATTGACATTTATGTATACTTGTAGATACCCTATATATATACGCGTTTTTCCTTTTCTCACCATCAACCATTATCAGCACCTAATTAAACTGACCAAGATTTAATCTAAAATAATTGCAGAACTTTTCATTGCCACCATTAAGATCACGCATCAAACGATGGTATTCTGACGAGACTTTCTTTTTCTATTGATTGGATGTACCAACTCGTTTCTTGATGTCAAACAATACAACAAAACCAGCTCATAATCACTAATGCTGCTGCTGCTGCTGCTGCTGCTGCTGCTGCTGCTGCTGCTGATGCTGATGCTGATGCTGCTGCTGCTGCTGCTGCTGATGCTGCTGCTGCTGCTGCTGCTGCTGCTGATGATGATGATGATGCTGCTTTTGCTGCTGCTGCTGCTGCTGCTGCTGGAATCATCAAACCAAGGTTAGCCGCAAGAAAATTCAGGTTCACACCATGGGACCGTCGGAGCTGACATCCTTCTGAATACTGACGGTAAACGTGGCCGGTGAGGTATAGCATAACTTAACAGTCGCGGGTATGTAAATTGGCACGAGGCTAGCGTGGCCGGCGTGGTATTCATAAGGTGACCAGACGTCCCGATTTTGGCGGGATAGTCCCGCTTTAGCAAGGTATGTCCCGGCGTCCCCACGATTCCCGTGGGAACAGCCTAACATCCCGCTTTAGAAGTTTGACATGAAAATACTCATTGATTCATAAAATCTAATATAATTTTTTCAATATGTCGAATACAAGATTCTTAGCGCCCAACATTGTGTTGAATTGTTCAAACACTTTGAAGCAAAGCAAAAGTCCCGGGTCCTGACATATTTCCTAAGCTTTTAATTGAACTAGTGCATTCTCTAAGCCTGGTACCTATGCACCAGTGGAGAGAGCTTTTAATGCCATGGACAATTTATGAACCGAGAGCAAGTCATACTAGTTAAAACTAGAAACAAAGAAATGCTTGTTGTTGCTAAAAGGTGAAGTGAAATTAAGATGAGTTCAGTTTAAATTAAGATTCAAGTTAATAAAAGCTATTCTCTCCTCTGACAATTATCAGTAATTTTGGTCAGTATTGTCTTTTATTAGTTACGTTTTGCATATCATAGTGATGGTTCTGTTAATGATGATTTTATGATGATTTTATTAATATGACTACAAAACCTGTTGTTCAATACTAAGTAATATTTGGGTAATAACTGCACACAACTCTCAATTTCGTCCCCGGTATCTAATTTTCTAAACCCTTCGAGGGAGGACCAAATTTTTTAGGGGGTTATTCCGTACCTCCACATACGTTAACGGTATTTCCAGGTAATTAAACTACGTCCCGCTTTAGGCTTCTGCAGATCTGCGACAAATGCAGTGTGGAAAAGCCTTTACAACCTGATTCATTGTCTATCCTAGTCATCTCATTCAATCAAGTTTAAACTTGATTAATATTCGCCTTAGTTGTGTCGACGTCTTATGCAGGATTTAGCGTGATCATACCATTGCATGGGTGCGTATCAATATCACATAAAATCGTTCTCTTTTCTGAATGTTTCTGAAAATGTCTACAAATGGATTGATTTGAGGATCTTAGGTTTTGTCTAGTAATAGATATAAAGGTAAATTAATTGAATATCTGACATCATTGCGTGAATGTAGTTATGTGTAAACAAAAACAGTTGCAAGTCTTTAAAGTTCCATATTATTTGAGTAAAATAATTTATTGGGCGCTACCATATTTTTTTATATTAATTAACATCATTTGAGAAAAGAGCCTCCATAAGGAATATTTCCAACTGCATTCACTATTTACAATTTAAGTTTGTTTGAAATGCTTTTCTCTGAGAGATCCCCGTGAGGAAAACGATGAACCGACTAGTACATATTTTAGTAATGATCGACAATCATTAAAACCCACAAGATAGATACATCACTGGTTTTTAAAGTAATTCGTATACTGAAATGTTTTAACCACTGGAATAGAAATTGTATCAGTGATCCCATCGAGTCCCGTTATCTGACTCATCCCTTGACTACCCTCAGGTCAAATAGTAAGCAGGCAGGTCGGGACGGGACAATCTCCCCAATCCAATCTACACAACATGTTCGGAACTGCCGGTCTTTCGTTCATTCGATAATCACAATCGTCCATTTGCAAGTCAATGCCCTGATTGTCACCAGTCTACTAGAATATTTAGACATAGCTGCAATTTGTATATGTTGAACATTTGCGATTCTTTATATGTACTGTATAATTTATGACATCAGCTTGAAAGTAAAAGAATTTTAAAAAGTATTCACATATATTACAGTTATTCTAGAGCCCTTGAGTATCATTATGTTGTGAGGTCTGTTATTTCCTCTTTTTTAAAGTGTATAACATTTATTTTGTAAGAAATAAAAACAAATGGATAAATTATATTGGAAATATTCAAACATAAATTAACTAAACCTAGGCTGACAAAAAAATCTTACGGATTCTAGTTATTTACAAAACGGCTCCTCAAAACTGGTGCTGGACGTTATAGGAGTCCAAATTATTTTGACAAAGTATTGTGTCCCCACATCCCCACTGGCCTTCAAAGTATCCATGTCATGAAGAACATATGTCTTAGAACGACGAAAGGCTCTCAGTGTAGGTACTACATGAAAGCATTGTTTTTATTCTCCATAAAGAAAAATGGTATTTATACACAGTAGTATAAGAAACAGATGAGTATTTTGTTTAAATATGTGTTACGTTGAATAAATACGTTGTTTGTGGTCAGATGAAGGTAGCACAGATGACCTTGGTGGATGGGAGGATAAAACAACAACCTTAGACTCTAAAAATATATTTGGGTTGCTTGAACAATGAAAAACCTGAACTATTTTTATCGTTACGTGGTGTTCAAAATCTTTTTACTGTTTGGTAAAACTCTCGACCAAGTTAGTTAATGTGCAACTACTACCTCAAATTGTGGATTGACATAAATTTAGTGATGACTAACATATTCCAACATACAACACAATAATTCCCTTTCACAATGTTAAAAATTGCAGAGTCGACGGAAAACTATACGACATTTCGATGACATTTAAACTAATATTAGAAGGTATGCAATATTTCAGATTTTTATACGACGTGTGACATTAACGGGATGCGGGGCTCATCACGAGGTTCCAATAACAAGGCAGGTGGAAAAACAGTGACAGGAAAATAGCTTTCCATTACAGTGTTTTACCCCTTGCTGATTGACTGCATAATGTGTCACTCCTTGATAATATTATAATTTTGCTCACCTTGCTGATCGTAATGGTTGCTGAAAATCTGGGATACACCGAGTTCCTGCCAAACCTTCATGGAGATTAAAAATATTTGTTAGCGCTGCAGTCCGTGGTAAAAATTATTTTTGATTGTTACAGCACAATACATGATCAACATCTAATCAGATCAAATCCTCATCTCCTTTAGGTAAACTTAAAACAATTGCTGAAGAGACAATTTTTCCTAAGAGATGATTTTTTTCCCCTCATCTTAGTGAAAATTTGTATGGGTTGTGTAACAGGTTTTAGTCACGACAACACCTTTAAAATTTAGTAAAACGGATTTCCTATAGGAATGAATGTATTGAACAACTACGGTTTTAAATTTCAACTAAAGTAGGTCTTTTAATCCCAGCTATCCATGGCGATCTATGGGACGATTCACGGTGATTGAAAAATAATTATTGTGCTACATTCTGTGTATATATTGTTTGAATATTTACGTCATTGGCACTTTTTACGTTTGCAAGTTCTTGTTACCATGTAAGGTTGGCCTGTTCTTAGAGAGCATCATTGATCAATGGTCCAATGACAAACGACAAGATACGATAAAACATCTTAATGACAATTACAGTATTTCCAAAGATTTTACAAAAATTATTTTGACAAAGTATTTTGTCCCCACATCTCAGGGCTTCACCCACTGGCCTTCAAAGTATCCATGTCATGGAGAACATATGATGTTTCCTTAGAACGACGAAAGGCTCTCACTGAGAAGGTACTACATGAAAGCATTTTTCATAAAATCAAGGCCACATGAAAAGTATTCACATTTATTACAGTTATTGTAGAGCCCTTGAGTATCATTATGTTGTGAGATCTGTTTTCCTCTTTTTTAAAGTGTATAAAATTTATTTTAGAAGAAATGAAAATAAATGTACAAATTATATTGAAAATATTTAAACATAAATTATCTAAACCTAGGCTGACAAAGAAGTCGTACGGATTCTAGTTATAGTAACTATAATTTCTAATTATTCCATACCTATACAAAAAAAAACTATACGCCCACCTGACCACATTAATAGGTCAAAAGGTTAATAATTAATAGGTTGTTTAGATTATGAAGGATGGAGTGCCTTTGGTTTACTGTCTACGTTATTTGTTTTGATTTTTGGGTGCAGTATCGGACCTTTACGAAGAATAAATATCATGCTCATGATCCGGCGAACCTTGGATTACTATGCGAACACTCTAGCCACTACGGTACCCAAGTGAATATACAAAATAAAACTAAACTAAAAATTACAAATAATTCATTAAATTAGAATACAAATTTGTAAACCACCTTTATTTGCCAATGGTCATTTCCCAAAAGGGCAATCTTAACAACTCAGACACGCGAGCCCTCGAACGTGCAGCAGCCCTCGGAAAACAACCCTTTATTCCCTTACTGCCCCAACCAACGGGCAAGGTTTGTATTTGATGAACAGCCCTTCACTCACAATGCAATAACCGGGGTACCTCAGGGGCAGGCTGACTCACTGATTCACTGACCACTCAATCATACGCTCGCTCCCGACGTTGAGTGACAGCTCGTTGGAGGATACCACTTAAAAATTAAATTAGATATTGCCAATTAGCGGTAGTAGTAGAAGTGCTCTGTGGCTTGTCTTATTTAGCCCAGCATTCCTAAGTTGTGCTTTAATTAGTGAACCCATTCCATGGGAGTGAATTTTAGGAACTCGGCCACTCTTTTGGAGACCATTAAACAAACCCTTAACTATTGCATATAAAAATATTTGTTAAGATTCCTAGATGATGTCCTAAACTCTCTCAGGTTTTTTCCCTATTGACAATTACAGTTGCAATGTTCGTTATAGAAGACGATATTTTTATTTGGTACATATTACATACGTAATTATACATATGTATGTTACTCGTAAAGTTCATGAGGTTCTAAACAGAATGCCCCATTTCAGTGCTTAATTTCGAAGAAAACAATTCAACTTGTGTCTAGAAACTAAAAGGTTTATTTTGATTATTAGAGACTTCGAATCCTGCATTGGTAAAATACTTGCTATCAACTACGACATTGGAATGTAAAAACCCCTACATAAAACTACAGTACCTCAAACTAAACATTAAACATGCTGAAATAATTATGGAACAACCTAAATTAGAACCAACCCGGTGAACCCAAGCAGGTTTTCCTAAAGTTAGGTAAAATAGAAACTCAAATCATAAATATAACAAAATATTGGTTTAATCGTTTATTTATCTATTAAAACTTTTAAACAAACAACAAGTTTAACTTTTCAGTAAAAATCAAATAAAGTTGGATTAAATCATATAAATGTCCAGTTGTAAATGAAAAGAATATTAATTGTTCACAGGGTAAAATAATTCACCAGTAAAAAATATACTAATAAACCGGATGTAAGGACAAACGAAATAGCAGAATCAGATTTTGTTAATTTAAGTGATAAAAAATCATATTTATATTATAAAAAAGAGATAACTAAAAAAGCTACGGACCAATTCTTACTCTTCTTATTATTTCTTTACTTCCCCCTTCCTTCTCAGAATCCTCACAATAGCGATCGGTTATTGGGCCAAAGAAACCCGAACAAACTCAATTTAATCAGTAGCAGTAGCGTCCCCAGCGTTCAATGTCGCGGGTAATCTGGCGAATTCCGCTCTGAGGCGGGTCTCAAATAAATACTTACTTTATAGTACGGACGATTTAAATTATACTTAGTATTGTCTTTTCTTCTAATGAATTGTTCTTGAGAACCAATAACTCGAAAATAAACTAATTAAGTTTGGAATACATATGGTCTAAGAGCCAATAACCCAAAACGTCATACCATTTGCATACTTTTCTAATGCTATATAACCAGTATGACTTAAAATTTTATTTCAGAAAATCAAAGTCTGGCAGCTTAATCACGTTCCGAAAATGGGTAAATCTATATATACAATGTTTATATATTTAATAAATAATCCCGTCCAGCACGTATAACGGGAGAACGGTTTGGTCTAAAGTCATCAAACAAGACTTTTCCTAACTAAAACGCATCTGGGCATATGGGCGCATATTAAAATTATGTTCATCAAAATCTACGTACAGAATGACCCAAAACTGAAGGTCAAGGACTCGCGATTCTCAAAGTTTTTTTATGTAAATATAGGGAAAATTATACATAATTTTAAAGGTATCATTAAAATAAATATTTTAGCGCAAACAAAATTCCTCTTATCTTTATGCATTAAAAATGGCGGCCATTTTTGTGTAAAATATAAACATTTACGGATCACTCTGTATTTTATAAACCACAACTTGTATCTTTTTTCAGACTAAAATTTCTTACTCCTTATAAACTCAGCTTTACTCTGGTATGCTACGTGACAGTTTTTTTTAACAAATCTAAATTTAAATAACATATAGTTATTTTTTAAATGTTTAAATACCAAAATTCAAAAAAGTCAAATAGGAGTGTATATCAAAAAGCATATCATTGAAGAGGTCTTGTAAATTATATAAACTTTCTAATTTATACCAACCTTGTATCTCTTTTAGTTTTTATTGCATGCAGCAAAAACCTTTATTTTCCCACATGGAATGCATGTTAATTGTCCCAATTATTGTGGCCAAAGAATGCATGCAAGTGTTATGCAAATTAACATGCATTTCATGTGAGAAAATAAGGTCTTTAGCTGATTGTAAAAAACTAACAGAGATTCAAGGTTTCTGTAAGTTAGAAATTTGCTAGAATTTACAAGGCATTTGCAATGATATACTCTTTGTCATACAATACTACTTTTTTTACTTTTTTGAATTTTAGTTATTTAAGCATCTAAAAAACTATGTTATTTAAATTTAGATTTGTTAAATAAACCTGCCATGTAGCATACCAGCGTAAAGCTGAGTTTATAACGAGTACAAAATTGTAATCTGAAAAAAGATACAAGTTGTGGTTTAGAAAATACAGGGTATAAATGTTTATACCGTACACAAAAATGGCCGCCATTTTGAAACGGATAAAGATAAGTGGAATTTTGTTTTCGCTAAAATGTTTCTTTTAACGATACCTTTAAAATTATGTATAATTTGCCCTATGTTTGCATACAAAAACTTTAAGAATCGAACCCTTGACCTTCAGTTTTGGAACATTCTGTACATAGATTTTGATGAACATAATTTTAATAGGTTGCCCATATGCGTTTTAGTTAGGAAAAGTTTCGTTTGATGACTTTAGACAAAACCGTTCTCCCGTTATACATGCTGGACGGGATTATTTATAAAATATATAAACTTTGTATGTATAGATTTACCCATTTTCGGAACGCGATTAAGCTGCCAGAGGTTATATACCATTAGAAAAGTATGCAAATGGTATGACTTTTTGGGTCATTGGCTCTTAGACTAATACCTATTTTATTATAACTTTCAATCTGTTACATTAAAGGGTACAGGATTTATTTGTTAAGGGGATCATAAACACACGCATTATGGTATGTATGATGTTTAACTTGGTATGTAAGCCTTAAGAATGAATCAGTGGTTCAAGACACCAGTTTTTCATATATTTTACGTTTAGGACCTTCTGCAGGTCCTTCTTAAAAACAATTATTTATTCAGTTAGGGAATCCCATTATATAAATTTGAACACCAAGTTGAACAATATTGGAATAACGTTACATAAAATGTTGGCTGGATCAAATCACACACAAATAACAATTAAATTAATATATAAAAGCAGAGTTTAGTTATTAGTTTGAGCTGCCTTATATGACTTTTTTATGCATTAATTTACCTTCAGAATTAACTGCGTATGCTTACAAAAATTAGGACTATAAAAACCACCCCCATCATAATGAATTATCTAAAACCGTCCTTAAAAATAATCCGTGACATTTTGTTATCAAGTTTATGTAATACAAAAATTGGTATTGTATCATCTCCCTAACATTAAATAATTTCCTATTTTTTTTCAGTTTCACGCCCAAAGGTTTCATGTAGAGTAAATTGTGAGTATTTTACATTGTAATTCAGGAGGGTTTTGAAATGTATTGTGAACATTCAAATGTATGTACTTATTGGTTTCAACATTTTAAGTTTGAGGTTATTGTTCCTGATGATTTAGAGATTTTAAAAGTTCACTTTTTCACGGAACATAATTTAAAACCATTTTTAAAACCGCGAAATATTCAAGGAACCTCATGCATTTGTAATAATATAATTGTATCAATTATAATTACAAATGAGTCATTCTGGAAATTTATGTACATTAGCCCTCGTGTAAGGGAAGCGTGTGACGAGAAAGACAAAGACGAGGGAAACGTCTGATCTGGAATCCCCGGACCATTGCCATTCACCCCGACGGAATGATTAATAGGAGGGACCAAGTTGGGGGCGGTTGACAGATAAGGCCAATAAAAGTATTAAGCCACGTCCGACCCCCTGATTATAAGGACGAATGACACATGTCACCGACTCACTTACCCTTAACTTGCAGATTCATATATCTTTATATCAATATAAATAAAATTAGAGTTTTGTCTGTACATTACTTTGAATTAAGAAATTTTTACATCTTTTCACGTTTTACACCCTAGGGAAGGCAAAATAAGTCGTATAGTCTTATCTCAATTTCTGTCTGTCTGTCTATCAAGGACGGGTTTTTGTTCGCTTTTCACGGAAAACGGGTGCACTGACATTGATGAAACTTTGTTTCTTTGTTCTATACATACGTGAGAAGGTTTTAGGCCACTTTAAACTGGCATACGCGTTTTAGAACAAGAATGGCGTCCGTTCAAAAACGTGATTTCGTGCGATTTTGGTCACGTTTTGTTCGCTTTTCAAAGGAAAACGGGTGCACTGATTTTGATGAAACCTGTTTTCTATGTTCTATATGTGCGTTAGAAGGTTTTAGGTTAATTGGATATTTATAAGTCACCTTAGAAATCTGCCCCACGGGGTTTTAAAGATCCTATGTTATTCTTATGGACAAAGAATTTATTTATATTGAACCAGATGATGACTTAAGAATAGTTATTACATAAACAGATGTTGTAGTTCTTATTTAAAACGTTGAGTGAATAGTGTTAATAAATGACATAAGTATACAGAGAGGATACCTTATATACAAAAATTAAAGTTTTGTCTGTACATTGCTTGGAATTATGACATTTTTGCATATATTCGCCTTTTACATCCTAGGAGAGCCAAAACAGGTCTTATCGTAATTTCTATCCGTCTGTCCTTCGGTAACGCTCAAGAAAAGGTTTTTATTTGCTATTCTCGAGAAAACGGGGTGCCCTGATTTTGATGAATCTTTGTTTCTTTATTTTATACATTCGTGAGATGGTTTTAGGCTACTTTAAACTGCCATACGTCTCTTGGAAAAGTAATGGCTCCCGCTCAAAAACGTGTTTTCGCGCGGTTTTGATCGTGTTTGTTCACTTTTCCCAGGGAAACGAGTGAACTGATTTAGATGAAACTTTTTTATATGTTCTATACGTACGTTAGAATATTATAAGCTATTTCAAAACTTTGAATTCACCTCATTAAGTGGTTCCCCTTATTCTGCAGATGTACAATAAGGCTAGGTTTGAAACAAAATCCTACCCGACTCTGCCCTAATTTACTTTTATTGCTGGCAATCTTATGACCATTAGTTCGGACCTTTTAAGTTGAATTCGGTAGGAACATACAATATACCTAATATATCAGAATAAACACGAGCCTATTCCCGTTAAGAACGTGTTTTAGGGCCCCACCCCCGAGCCTTCAGAATACTTATTTTAACAATCTTGCACCTGCTACTGGACTGATGGAGATGAAATTCGGTAGCAAAAAAAGCGGAAAAAAACTTAAGGGATCTGCCCCACTGACATTTAATATAATCATCACAAATTACTCAACCAATAGATCTTATATTTGGTACTAAAAAGGACATCAGCAACAACAACATGGCCCATAATGGGGAGTCATGGTGTTGTTCTCTCTAGAGATTTCATACAGACACTTTGAGTCATGGGGGGACGAGATCTATGCCTGTCTAAATAGATATTTTATGTAGCCAACTACCGAGTGTCTCAACTTAACAGTAAATTTGAAAATTATTTTTCGATAAGATTAAAGGGTTGAGGAATTGTATTAGGTCCTTTTAAAAGTTGGGAACAGGACTTTGGATAACAGGTGGTCTCATAAACATCCCTCCTTCACTCTGTTCAATCGATGAATAACAGGAACTACTGATAGACAGTTTTTTTCCTGAGGTTCATAAACAGATTAATTTCGAAAGTGCCTTGTGCCAGAATCACGTCCACCAATTAAATTTAGTAAAATTATTTCGGTTTTTCTTATCATATTAATCTATTATTAGACATACAACCCATACGAAGGACGGTTACACAGATATATAATATATAATATATTATCATTTCACCTAAACTGGCTAATGCGTTGCTAAGTAACGAGAATGGCATTTGTTTTGTGACAGTTCATAAATGAAGGGATCAAAATAATAATTCAGAATTGTAAGATTAAATAGTATACAAATCAATAGAATTATTTATTAAATTAAGGAAATCTTTAAATCATCATTTTACATTTGTTATTGCTGATTAGGGATCAGTATTGACGAATGTCCGCAAGAATTGCATAAACTCAACGTCACTAACATTGAAATTCAAACAAAAGCCAAATTGAATTTCAGAATACGAAATTATTTTCCTCCTTACATAAGAAAATATACTCATAACGGGTTCACATGTCAATAAGTTACAATACATTTAACTTAAGAAATAGCAGTTCAACAAAATGTTGAAACAGAGGTGTTGTTGGAATCAAAAACGCCTAAACGAAAGGTTTTGTTCCGGCCTTACTTACATTTATAAGTGATTTTTCTCCAGAATTCTTATTTGTGATGGTAGCAACTTACATGTAAAACAGTTTATAAAATTTTGCTTGGTAGTGATCGACCAAAATTGCTGACACGTTTCCTTCTAAGAAATCAACCGGTAGATCTAATTTAAAGTTATATCTAAACTAAATAACTTACTTAAAGTAATCAGTAATAAGTATAACTTACTTTAAGTTATATCTACAGTTAAAGTTGTATCTAAGTAATGTAAATTGCTTTACATTATTTTGTATTTTTATTATCACGCGGTAAGGAGAAGTTTTGAACAGTATTTTTATATGTTAATGCGACGTATATTCTAAATGTAATATTAGTTTTGAACTTTTGGTATCTCGTAAGATGATAGGAAAAGGGTATAATAAAGTATTTTAGCCCGAAGATTACACGAATGAAAAGAACAATAAAAAAAACGTTGACATAAGAAAAACAATAGTTTATAAAACGTGTTTTTTTTCTAATTACAGTATAAATAAATTTACTTTTATAACTATTTGACATTTTTTAATATTGTGCAAACAAACCGAGACTATAACCTTCTTTAGTCGCTCACTGGTTTTAGAAATATCTAATTGAATCCAAACAAAAACTAAATTTAAATTCGGGTCCCATTTGTATTTGAAGTTGACGTGTAAATTTATTTTATTAAATTATATTACTAAAATACATTATTATTCTTGTGTGATGCTTTTCGACCTCTAGCCCTTTATGCATGAAAGGTATCAATCAAAGTCTATATGCAATGTACCGCGTTCACCGTGCTGTTTGGAGCGCAATGTCAAGTGTCAAATCGTACTAGCCGCCCTGAAAGCATATACTTGAGTGCCTTCACGCGGGGTCGCGGAGGTAATTGATCCAACCCGCATAACAACAACAACAATTACTCAGCTCAGGCAGTAACAATGACAAAGTTCCAATTTGCTATTTCAAATAAAATCCAAATTTCACATGGTTTTGATAGATATTTTTTTAAATAATGCAATAACATTCGTAAACAGTGATTAAATACACATTACACATTCTGAAAATATTTATTTACCATAACTGATACAGTACATATCTATTATCTCGTTAGGCAAAAATAATGTATTTTAGGATTTTTAAAACGTTTAATTTTATAAATTCTGGTGAAAATTGCATTAAATATTACAAATATATCCTCAAGGTATCGATTAGTATACGGTATATGATATATTATTTAATATATTAACTTTCATGAGACTTGTGGTTAGTTATATCTGTATATTCAATGGTTTTAGCCATTAAACTCTGAGTAACCTGTCGTTGCGTGGTACCCCAATCTCCTGATGAACGAGCAGCCGTTTGGTTTTATATTTCGTTGTTTTCACGTGTCAATGGTCCACGGCCACATCACTCACCACAATGATCCACTATTGTATTTTTGTTTGCCTGAAATTTAGGAAAACAAGGAGTGTGATTAAGAGTTATGTCCTGTGTTTCACGGGAAGGGATAACGCAGAAGTTGGTTTAGTTGATTTTTCAACTTTTATACTTTGAACTACAACGTTATATGGGTTTCAGGGGTCTTTCCCATTTACGAGAATAAAGAAATCCAATAAAACCATTGTTGTTTGTAAATGAGTCTTTCGACAATCACTAATTCATTAATTGATTCCAGTGTGGGTTGTTTGTGATATTGTTAATATTTAGGTAAAGTCATCTACAGCCGAGATCTACACACTGGAAATAAATAAATAATTAAATAATTTGTATTTAATGTGTTAGTATGTTGACATAAGTGAAGATAATTTTAGGCATTAATTTGAAATATGCGTTTTGGTTTACAGTTTGTATATTTCGAAATAAATCGAATTCTGGAAGTTGATGTATCTAGAAGCATTGGTACACCTAAGATAATCCATTCATGTATTAGTTAGTACAAGACTTATGTTTTAAATCTAAGAACAACTATAACAACAGCAATAACAGAACGTAACCCTTTGATGCAATGGTTTGCTTATAAGAGCTGATGTAACGAAGAATATAAAAATTGGTCCAGGCAGAAGTGTTAGTGAAAGATATAATTCAGACCAAAAATAAAAGAGCTGACTCGCAGAAATTTTTAAAATGGCGGGATAATTATTTTAAAAAACATTGAATTACAATAGTATAAATAATTCAATTAAGCATTTCTTACCAAATTTTATCTAGGATATGGATAATGTTTTTCCAAATTTTAATTCCACAGAATGATTACTATTATAGGGGTAAAGAAACATGCTACAAAGTAAATTTTACTTCTAGCTTTAAAATATTTTCAGTTTCAATTAAATTATTTTGTTGAGTAAATTGAGTACTGTAAGGAAATTACTTAATGGGCAGCCATTGAATAAAGGATTTAGGGAAAAATTAACCCCTACACTGTTCGTACATGTTTATTAACAAATCCAACCAAGAAAGTATGAATGAAACGTAATGGTGTTTAACGACCATATGTGACAAAATCTTGATAACAAATTCAAATCATCTTTTCCAATACATGCTAAATTAAGGATTGTAGTTGAAGTAGTTTTCCCTTCGCTCCCTTCTTTTTCAGCTCGCATCAGTTCTTCTCAGTGCTGTAGTTGGACCTCAGTTGTTTACTAGATATTAAAAAATGAAGCAAAACGATGTACAAAACAAAACAAAATGCGTTACTAAAAACAATACGAATCATCCAGACGTAGACGTATGAATCAGTGCACATTAATTTAATACAATATTTCCCTCGGAACGACTTTGGAGGCGGAAGTATTTATCTGTCGCCGATTTAATTTCACGCAGTGTTGGTCTGCTACAGTATCACGTTATGACTGTGACAGACCCCCTACCCCTACCCCTACCCCTAGAGCTCCAGACATCGCTCACTCTTCTGATTAAACGTCCGCTCGTCTATCTGTCTGTCCATCGCTCGTTCTGTTTTTGCACAGATTTCCAGCCTCCAGATTCGAGGGGAGATTGCCGACAGTGAAATTACATATAGAGCTATCTTTATTCTGTTTACAGCATAGTCGCCCCTTCTATAAATAACCGACCCTCTTCAAAAACATCCCCAATACTTTAATCCCCATAAAAGCTTTTCCACGATGGACGCTGCAAGAACGCCAGCGAATGCGAAAGTGGACGTGCAGATTTATTTTCAGATATGTTTTGGAAATGGATTTGAATAGGGTTATTTGTTTTGTGAGTCAGCGCGCAATTTTTCTTTCAGAGCTGACATTTTAGCGAATTTTCCCTATAGGGAAGCTATTACAGAAGGTCTCATGGTAAGACTTAAGCCCGACCATGAAAACTTTTTGTTTTGAAGTTCCCAGATGCCAAAAACACTATTCGTTCAAATTTATATATATATATATAAGTATGTGTGTGTCCGTGAATGCGATAACTTGAGTAAAAAACGTCCGATTTAGATGAAACTTGGCTCAAATGTGTAAAGTGACATGCATGACTTTAAGTTCGAAAACCAGAAAAATCGGACAATAGGAAAGGGGGTTTATGGGGTTTCAAAATTTTCCAAAAATCAGTTTTTTGCACTTTTCACCCTGCAATTTTTAAAACACACAATTTTTGTTTTAACCATTTTATAGAGCTTGAAAAACAAATAATATAGTATTTTGAATCATTAACCTAGATTAAGTGGTTGCGGTGAAAATTCAAAAATGTGTTCATAAAATCTTCTATGTTAATCTTATGGGAAAATGTTTTTTAGCTTTTCCTCAATTAATTTTACCGTAAACTTCACCTTTGCTTTTACCAATCAGTTTAGCTCTACAAAACAGTCATTTCGGTGTTTAAATTGTGATTCTATGTCCAACCGTTGCCGAGATATTCAAAGTGCTAAACACAGTACGTTGTCCAATGTTATCCTTATGGAGAATATTTAACATTTTATATCTCGATTATTTATGAACTATATTGATGAAACTTGGAATATGGCTTCACCTAGTACTGTTATATTGATATTTGCACAAACAATTTATTTTTTGTTGATTATCCTCTTAGCAGTAAACTTGCACACCCATCCCTAATGTTATTCTTATGGAGAATACGTAAAGCATTATACACAGGGTGAGTCTTCTAAGCTGTCTCAAACAGATTACAAACGAACGGCTTGACATACAGAGATGAAACAAAACTTTTCCCCACTAATTCATACCAAAGGAATAACGTAAAAATATTTTTACCATTTTCAAAATACAGGATGTTCAAGAAACGGGGGGTCATGGGTTCGAATCTCAGAGTTTTCAAATGTAAACATATGACATGTTATGCATAATTGTAAAGCTCTAAACTAGACAAACCATTTCGTGAAAACAGAACTCCTTTATCTTTATCCGTTTCAAAATGGCGGCCATTTTTATGGAAAATATTGATATTTACAGAATACCCTGTATCCTGTAAACTACTAAACTAATTTTTGTTCTATTTAAAAATTCTTAATCCTCGTGAATTCAGCTTTAATTTGATATACGATATGTCAAAATTTTAAAAACTGAATATTTTATCAATAATTTTAATTTTTTGTAATGTTGGTAGCCTTGTAAATAAAAAATTTCAAATGAGAACATATGTGAAATGGCGTATCATTTTGAAGGTCTTGCAAAAACAAACAACTTTTTAATTTAAACCTACCGTCTATCTTTGGTAGTTTTCTAGTAATTAACCAAAAATTCCATTTCCCCATATAAAACCCATGTTAAACGTGCATCCATAATCTGTAATACTGCACGTTTAACATGGGTTTTATATGGGGAAATGGAGTTTTTGATTGACTACTAGAACCAAAGATAGACGGTAGGTTTAAATTGAAAAGTTGTTTGTTTTTGCAAGAACTTCAAAATGATACGCCATTTCACATATGTTCTCATTTGAAATTCTTTATTTACAAGGCTACCAACATTTAAACAAATTAAAATTATTGATAAAATATTCAGTTTTTAAAATTTTGACATGTCGTATATCAAATTAAAGCTGAATTCACGAGAAATAAGAATTTTTAAACAGAACGAAAATTAGTTTAATAGTTTACAAGATACAGGGTATTCTGTAACTATCAATATTTTCCATATAAATGGCCGCCATTTTGAAACGGATAAAGATAAAGGAGTTCTGTTTTCACGAAATGGTTTGTTTAGTTTAGAGCTTTAAAATTATGCATAACATGTCATATGTTTACATTTGAAAACTCTGAGATTCGAACCCATGACCCCCAGTTTCTTGAACATCCTGTATTTTAAAAAAGATAAAAATATTTTTACGTTATTCCTTTGGTATGAATTAGTGGGGAAAAGTTTTGTTTCATCTCTGTATGTCAAGCCGTTCGTTTGTAATCTGTTTGAGACAGCTTAGAAGACTCACCCTGTATATCCCTTAATTATGAACATAACTTATTAAAACTTGGTATGTAGCTTCACCTGGTTATTGATAATTTCAAAAAAAATAATTTTTTCTTCCTCGTTACAGCAAACCTGCGTTCTCAGCCATAATGTTATTCTTATGGAGGATAAATCAAATGCTATATATCACGTATTTATTTATGTACTTTTTTATGAAACTTGGTTAGTGGCTTTATGTGGTAGTAAGAAAAATATTCATGCATAGGAAATTATGAGTATGCGGGTTTGCTGCGACGGGGTATTTAGCTTATTTTCTGTCGCTGAAAGTGTATGTCGTTGAAATAGAAGTTAACAATCAAACTTTAATTTAATCGATTCCTCAGGTAGGTTTTTTACTTTCTCCCCCTATACATAGTATATGGAGAAAGTATTGTTTTCGTAAAATTTTTCGAATTTGAGTTATTAGTGGAAATATTCGTTTTGGTGCTCCCTGAACCCAAAAAAGTGGTTTTTACGTGATGTCTGTCTGTGTATGTGTGTGTCCGTGTGTGTGTGTGTGTGTGTGTGTGTGTGTGTGTGTGTGTGTGTGTGTGTGTGTGTGTGTGTTTGTGTGTGTGTGTGTGTGTGTGTGTGTGTGTGTGTGTGTGTGTGTGTGTGTGTGTGTGTGTGTCTGTGTGGATGTGTACAGAGCTAGAGCCCTAACCTATGCGCCGATTTTTATAAAATTTGGTATGTGGGTACTAATCCACGATATCTCCAGGTGTTTTTTTTCATTTTTTTGAATTTTTGATTTTTAAGGGTAATTATCCCCCAAAAACCGCTAAAAAACATGAAAAATCAAAATTTCTCAAAAACGGCTCTAACGATTTTGATTAAACTTTCGTGGTTTGTAGAACTTTAGGTTTCCAACAAAATGACACCACCCGCATTTCTGGAAAAATTCGGGTTCATAAATTATAGGACTTAAAACATCAAAAATTCAGTTTTTTTGATTTTTGATAAAAAATCATAAATATAAAAAAATATTACTATTCACCATTAAAAAGAGCTCAAAAAACTAAATAAATTAGTATTTTAAATTACTATTCTACGATTGCTAGTTGCGGAGAAAATTAAAATTTTCATTTAGCGGTAAACACAGTACGTTGTCCAATGTTATTCTTATGGGGAATACAAAAATAACTATTTCTCTCTTATTTACTGATCAATTTCATTAAAATTTGATATGCAGGTCAAGTTAGCATTGACCAACAGATGATGTTCGAAATGTGTTGCTATTTAACCCTGGGGGGGGCAAGGGGGCATTTCCCCTCTCAAAACCACTGTGTTTAGCAACGGACTCTATAGTGCCTCCCCAAAAGGGATTTGGGTTGATATTTCTGAAAACAACTATTTTAGACAATTTTCTGTACATTAATCTATACTTCATATTCTATATTTATTAAATAACAAATATTTTTGTCATTAAAGTTTGGCTAAAAGGGAGAAAGTATGTGTCAGTTTCCTGATACCATTTATTTACTTTATTACACACTTTAAGCTACAGCATAATTATTTTTTTCTTATATTTGTATAAATACAAATCAATTGTGTTGACTGAGTACTCGGTTTCCTTTGATTTACTCTGTTGGTACCTAATTCTTGTTCAGTAGCGCAGCATACTTTCAATGTGATTGCGTTTCTGGATTATTTCTTTCTGAACTTTTAACCGCTTATATATTAATTGTTTGCTCTTCCGTGCTTTCATACAGGTTTGCCTGGATTGTTGGTAAACATTTCGCTATTTAGGTATTTTTGCACCTTAAGTTGGGATTTGGCATCACATCCGAAAAACTGGTGACGTTTTTAGCGAATTTCCCCTATAGGGAAGAAGCTATTACCGTAGTCGGCATGGTAAGACCTAGGCCCGGGACCATGATAACTTTTCGTTTTGAGGCCCCCAGACCCCAAAAACACCATTCGTTCGAAACTGTATATATATATGTGTGTGTGTGTGTGTGTGTGTGTGTGTGTGTGTGTGTGTGTGTGTGTGTGTGTGTGTGTGTGTGTGTGTGTGTGTGTGTGTGTGTGTGTGTGTGTGTGTGTCCGTGAGCACGATAACTCTCGTAAAAATTATCCGATTTTGATTAAATTTGGTATAAATGTGTAAAGCAACATTTATAACTTTAAGTTCGAAAACCAGCCAGATCGCTTTATCCGAAGGGGTATTTTTGGGGGGTTTTGTAGCCCAAAGTTTTTTTTTTTTTTAATTTTTTACATATAATTTTAGAAATAGTCAAATATTAGTTTTCACCTTTGTATTCAGCTTAAAAAAACATACAATTTGGTATTTTGATCATTCCTCTACGTCAATTGGTTACCGAGATATTGAAAGTGCTAAACACAGTCCGTTATCTAATGTTATTCTTATGGAGGAAAAGAAAAATGTTATATCTCGCTTATTTATGAACGTACACTGATGAAACTTGGTATACGGCTTCATCTAGTTGTGGTACATTGGTATTTGCTAAAAAAACAATTTTTTGTCAAAGGCTCTTGTAGCAACAAACCTACGTACTCAGCCCCATGTTATTCTTATGGATAATAATTAAATGCTATGACTCCGTTAATTATGAACATAAATGAATAAAAACTGGTATATGACTTCACCTAGTTGAGTTATATTGATATTAGCATAAAAATCAATTTTTTGTGTTCCTCGATGCAGCAAACCTGCGTACTCAGCACCAATGTCATTCTTATGGGGAGTAATTAAAATTGTATATATTTTATTTATTTGTCAATATATTTTTATGAAACTTGGTAAGTGACTTTATGTAGTATTAAGACATTTATATCTCCATTGGAAATTCGCTGAGTATGCAGGTTTGCTGTGACGGGGGTATTTATTCTAATTTTGGTGGCAGATGTTCGCAGATCAACTCTAAGAAAAAATGTAAGAAGGCCCCTAGGTTCGACAGATCCTCAGCCTAAGTATTAATATCAGCAAATAAGTAATATTCCCAACTAAACTGTCTATTTCAAATGAGTAGCTCATTGCATTAAATCATTTTGCTCTAAACGTTTATTTTTTGTGAACTGTTCTTGTATTATTTAACTAGCACGTAAAATTATTAATTACAATATTTTGCAACAAACAAATTCGTTTACATTCTATTTATTTATCGCCACAGTAGCCACAATTGTATTCTGTATACTGACCGTGTATGGCTCCGGTTTACACGTCTATGGTTCCGGTTTTAATTGCAAATATTGGTGAAAACGATGAAAACTATGCAGCGGTGTAGTGAAAAAATCGCGGATCAGTTTGTTACTACCTGAATAAATTAAAGGGAACAATTTAAACACCCTACTGGCAATGGAAAACTACTATGTTACAACTATTGAAATTTAGATTTTTTAAATAAAGGCTGTCATTTAGCACACCAGAGTAAAACTGAGTTTATCACGAGTAAGAAATTTGCATCGGGAAGAAGATTGGTCCTGAGAATACAGAGTATTCCGTAAATGTAAATAATTTACACAAAAATGGCCGCCATTTTGAAACGGATAAAGATAAGTGAATTCTGTTTTCGCCAAAATTGTTCTATTAACATGACCTTTACAATGATGTATAATTTGTCCTATGTTTACCTTAAAAAATGTTTAGATACGAACCCGTTACCTTCAATTTTTGAACACACTGTACATAGATTTTGATGAAGATATTTTTAATGGATTGCCCATATGCGTTTTAGTCGGGAAAAATGTTGTTTGATGACTTTGTACTAAACCGTTATCTCGTTATACATGCTGGACGGATGGTCTGATTCACCCTGTATATGTGTATCACTACTAGAGGTGTGCGTTATTTAACGTAATAGGATAAATAATACTATTATCGGGCTGCAGACTATTGCCGCGTTAATAGGCTGCACTGGATACCCTATTATATTTGTAACGGTTTTGACTGACCATTAACAACTGCATACCGTTGTCACCAAGAGTAATAATATGCTATACCGACCTTGATGTTACACTGTTATTAAATTATTCGTTTTAGATTGAAACTTTCTTAATAAGCTCCACTAGAAAGCCTATTATTATGGAGACATTTCTGTCTGGGTCTTAAATAGTTGTAAAACGTTGTAGCCAAGAATAATACGATATTCCCTGTATTGGGCCTGCACTATTATTAAATTGTAGCATAAAGAACGAATGGTGGTGAAAAGGGGGCTGGGATTCCTCCGGAAGTTAAACTTATAATACAATACAATATAATACAATTATTTTAATTCATGTATTTTAAATTTTAAATAATTTCCTAACGTCTTATGAATTTAATTACCATTTATTGTACTTGTTAACAATTCAACGTTTTCAAATAATCGTTTTTCCAATGTGAAACGAATAAAAGTATTACCGAGGCTGGATATGCTCTAGATAATAGGCTGCAAAAATAATAGGGTTCCGCAGCCTATTAACCGCAGAGCTCCGTAACGTTGCAGCCTATTACCAGAAATTAACGGTAATTCACATCTCTAATCACTACTACATAAAGCCACATACCAAGTTTCATAAAAATATATTCATAAATAAGTGATATATAACGTTTTATTGAATCTCCATAAGAATGACATTAGGGCTGAGTACGCAGGTCTGCTGTAACGAAGAAGTTAAGAAATGTGTTTTTATGTAATTATCAATATACACACCCAAGTTTTATCAATTTATGTTCATAAATAAGGGAGATAACAAACTATACTTATTCCTCATAAGAATAACATTTCGGCTGAGTAATCAAGTTTGCTGCTACGGGGACGGTAAAAAAAGTAATTCCGTGCAAACATCAATGGACCACAATTAGATGACATCACATACGAAGTTTCATCAATAGATACTGATAAATAATCGAGATATAAATTTGTATTTATTCTCCATAAAAAAATATTGGACAACGTACTGTGTTTAGCACTTTGAATATCTCTGCAACGGTTAAACGTAGAACAACAATTGAAACACCAAAATGATTGGGTTTTAGCGAATTTCCCCTATAGGGAAGAAGCTATTACCGTAGTCGGCATGGTAAGACCTAGGCCCGGGACCATGATAACTTTTCGTTTTGAGGTCCCCAGACCCCAAAAACACCATTCGTTCGATACTGTATATATATATATATATATATATATATATATATATATATATATATATATATATATATATATATATATGTGTGTCCGTGAGCACGATAACTCTCGTAAAAATGATCCGATTTTGACGAAATTTGGTATAAACATGTAAAGCAGCATTTATGACTTTAAGTTCGAAAACCAGACAGATCGACCTATCCGAAGGGGTATTTTGGGGGGGTTTTGTACCCCAAAAATGGGTTTTTTGAATTTTTTACATATAATTTTTGAAAAAGTTAAATTTTAGTTTTGACCATTTGATTCAGCTTAAAAAACACACAATTTGTTATTTCGATCATTCCTCTACGTCAATTGGTTACCGAGATATTGAAAGTGCTAAACACAGTACGTTGTCTAATGTTATTCTTATGGAGGAAAAGAAAATTTTTTTTCTCGCTTATTTATGAACGTATACAACGAAACTTGGTATACAGCTTCATCTCATTGAGGTCTATTGATATTTGCTCCAAAAATTGTTTTTGCATAATTCTCTCGTAGCAGCAAACCTGCGTACTCAGCCCCCATGTTATTCTTATGGATAATAATTAAATGCTCTGTCTCCCTTAATTATGAACATAAATGAATAAAAACTGGTATACGACTTCACCTAGTTGAGTTATATTGATATTAGCATAAAAACCCATTTTTTATGTTCCTTGTTGCAGCAAACCTGCGTACTCAGCCCCAATGTTATTCTTATGGAGAATAATTAAAATTGTATATATCGCTTATTTGTGAATACATTTTTATGAAACTTGGTAAGTGGCTTTATTTAGTATTAAGACATTTATATCTCCATTGGAAATTCGCTGAGTATAAAGGTTTGCTGCGACGGGGGTATTTTTTTTTGATAAACTTGGTAATAACGAATGTGAAGTTTTCAGTTAAATTAACTGAGGAAAATTTGAAAACCTTCTTCCCTTAAGATATTGGATATTGGATTAAGACATTGGACATTTTATGAACACGTTTTTTGGATTTTCGGCGCACACTAAAGTCTGGAAATCGAAAGAAAGGGACTGGCCGAGTGGCCGCGCGGCGACCGAACATTATATTTCACAACCTCGTGGTAACGTAAAACACATAGTTAGACACGTTATTTAAACACATCAGTGAAACATGTTTATAGCACATTTTTCAAATATTTTTTTTATTCCGATGAGTTTATATTGACAGATATGATAAAAAAATTACAATTAAAAATATTTCGATTTGTGTATATTGAGTTCTTTATAATTTAGTAATTGGAACAGGTTATATTGTTTTGGTAACAATATTATAAATAAAAATAACCGAGATTTGTACCGAGTAAGAAAATAATAAACCATTTTTTAGTAGTGTTCCCCCTTAATCTACCGAGCATACTATTCAAACTTTAATTAAAGTAAAAATAATACTATCAACATATTCAACTAGTAAATACCTACATTTAAATTAAGTAAGAAAAGTTCTTAAAAACAAATTCCTTTTACTGTCATTGAGTGATAGCATTGGGAAATCATTATTGTTTGCCAGCCTTTTTCCCACCCAGATTCCAGGGGTGGGCAAATGGATGAAATACTGCGTAAAGAGGGGGCCAGTATTGTGCCGACCAATCAATCAGGGAATATGTTTTGAAATCCCCAACCCTCTGCCAAAGTCAAAGTTCAAATGGCCAAACCAATTCGTCAAGTGTACCGTGAAATGCCGCTTCTATCAAAGCAAACGCAGTTACCAACGATTCCGAGAGAGAAGAGTCTCAGTTTGTCGTCATTTACTTATTGATCGTTTTGAATATTAGTTTTCCAAATCTATGTTATTACTGGAATATATTGTTTTTATTTGATAATTTTAGACCTCTAAACCTATTAGTTTTCTTAAATTTTATATATCAATTGAAAGCTCTTACGCTCAATATGTGCCTTCTGGGGTTTTCAAAAACATATACCGTCAGGGCTCCGCCCCATAGACTATGTTCCTAGGTGTTAAGTTTTATTTCGTCAAACAGCTGATTTTAGAGTAACAGTTTCAAAACATCAGACTCAATGCCTGCTAGATCCCCGAGTGGAAAGTGGGACGTCAGCTAGTTAATTATATATCGACGTATATATATATATATATGGTCTGAGTACGCAGGTTTGCTGTGACGGGGGTATTATAATTGTTTTAGTTTTTTAGGTTTTATACATCAGAGAAACCAAACCACACCCCTCGCGCTCTTCCTACCAGAATTGAGATGGATTACAACGGTTTCGATGTCAATATTTTATGGAATGAATATAAATTAAATATAACATTTAATTTTGGACTTGGTACAACATTTATCCTATTTCGATATATAAATTAAATATAACATTTAATTTTGGAATTGGTAAAACATTTATTCTACCTTTGATTCCACACATCAATGGAACGATCACAATGAACAACATGGATTGGTGGACATATAAAATAACATTACTGCTGCGTATATTTGGATTACAATCAGCATGTGATTATCACTAATACTATAAAGAGCAGTCGCAGTCACTATTTATTGTTTACCAACCATGCTTCAGGAAGAACTATGACCTGAGGTTTGTTTTAATAAAATTTAAATATGCAAGACATTTATTAAAGTTTTTTTGCACTTCTATTATTTTTATACCAAAAATTAAGTAATTTTCACTATAAAAAAGTGCATTTAATTGCTCTAAATCCTCAAAAAGGGAAGAATAATTTATACAAATTTTATAAATAGTCTGTGTAAAAAAAGAAGCTAGTAATATTTACATAATTAATAACTAACAAACTAAGATTGTTGATTGATGTAGTTAAAAATAAAAACATATTTTGTATGCAGTAAAAGTAGTAAGTATTTTTAATAATAATAAGTACCAAAATTAGCGAATTTCCCCTATAGGGAAGAAGCTATTACCGTAGTCGGCATGATAAGACCTAGGCCCGGGACCATGATAACTTTTCATTTTGAGGTCCCCAGATGGTAAAAACACCATTCGTTCAAAATTGTATATGTGTATGTGTGTGTGTGTGTGTGTGTGTGTGTGTGTGTGTGTGTGTGTGTGTGTGTGTGTGTGTGTGTGTGTGTGTGTGTGTGTGTGTGTGTCCGTGAGCACGATAACTCTCGTAAAAAGGATCCGATTTTGATGAAATTTGGTGTAAACGTGTAAAGCAACATTTATGACATAAGTTCGAAAACCAGCCTGATCGTTCTATCCGAAGGGGTATTTTGGAGGGGGGGTTTGTACCCCAAAAATGGGTTTTATGAATATTTTACAAACAATTTTTGAAAAAGTCAAATATTGGTTTTATAGCGTCCCAATTGCCATTGAAACACTATATATATTTAATATAATATTTATGATATGTAAAAAGAAATAATGTTTATAATATAAAATAAGTTTTGTGAATAATTGCTGACAAATTGCAAATAAGAATTGCTGGTGCTACTTGGTTTTGCAAGTCTGGGCAAGCTCGCGATTTTCTTGTTCGGGGATGTCGGAAAGAGTTGGAGACAATGATTTAAATTGTTGCTTGGTCTGAAGGAACTGGAGCCGGGTCACATGACGGCCGGCGGACCCGGGTTCGAGAACTTTCTGAACCAAGTCTCACAAAGGTGTGTCGCAAGTTTATGAAATAATATTTTCAGGTTGTTTAATAAAGTGTGTTTCAGTGAGAATAAAAAGGGTGGTTGTAGTTGGTAATACTGAAGACTTTAAGATATAAAAATGTTATAAATAAATTACATCTTGGACTACATGGATTATAAGCAAGATATAAATGAAGATAATTTATTGAAATAAATTAACGGGTATTGCTAATTCAAGAAAACAATCACCTTTCTCCAAGACGACAAGACTCAATTGAAATATATTTTCTTGTGTCTTAGAATAAATTTTAGTTATTAAATAATTATAAGATGAAGCGAGTGCATGGACAAACAAAAGGAAAGAGAATCATGGAATTAAATATTTTTACTGGCTAGCTGTGAAAGTTGTTGGGATACCTGGGATTTATCCACATTGGGGCACTCACAAATTTTTTTCACTGATCACTTAACTACAGCACTTGAACCACAATAGACCAAACTTCACTTCACTCACTCCCCGTTGTCGGATTGATTCATGGTTGACGTTCAATGTAGACAGTGTTGACGCTTGGAGAAATATTTCTCCAGAGGATTTTCTGAAGAGTAAAACACCTTCAGCGTTAAGCAGTGTGAACGGAATAAATAGTGAAATAATGTGTATAACATTTAACTGCCGTTGAGGATGTTTGTTTTGGGAATTGTTGCTGACTAAACTGCGAAGACGATTCTGGACGACTACCCGATCTGCGCAGAACTTCTTCTGCTCATGCTGAGATGACCGTTTACTTGCGCCAACGTCGAGGTGTTGCTGCGAACTTCAGATGGCGTACAAGAACTGAACTGCATGCACGAGTAGTGGAGACTCTTCAATCGACAATGCAGGGCTCTTTGGACTGAGAAGGGGAGTTCCTGTGTCGTTGACCTTCGAGCGGCGATAAGGAGTGAGGCCTTGTTGACTGTTATCGCTCGACTACAGCTGGACAGTTTCTACATTCCACTAATGTAAACATTGAGTTTAGCTACTGTGATTTAAAAATTAATATTTGTTGAGCGATTTTGAATGTAAATATTTTCTTTTAATTGTATAAATGTTTAGAAAACTGTAAATATTTTTGGATTGTATAATTGTTTACGAGATAGAAAATTTGTGAAAGTTTTAAAAATGTAGATTTGATGATGCATGTAGCAGAGCACCAGCAATTTCAGAAAGTCAGGGGAGAATATATAGCGTCCCAATTTCCATTGAAACATTATATATATTTAATAAAATATTTATGATATGTAAAAAGAAATAATGTGTATAATATAAAATAAGTTTTTTGAATAATTGCTGACAAATTGCGAATAAGAATTGCTGGTGCTACTTGGTTTTGCAAGTCTGGGCAAGCTCACGATTTTCTTGTTCGGGGATGTCGGAAAGAGTTGGAGACAATGATTTATATTTTTGCTTGGACTGAAGGAACTGGAGCTGGGTCACGTGACGGCCGGCGTACCCGGGTTTGAGAACTTTCTGAACCAAGCTTATATATTCACGGTCGCTGGGGGGCTGCGGCATTTTTACGTATACCTCTGGTGTCGTGAGTTTGTCGTGAGTCTACCCAACGAAACGTTAATTTCTTCAGATTGGAAGCGTTCGAAGCAGCGAGCAAGGAATGGTATTTTTTGCTCGCTGGTTCGAAGCGTTACTTTTTGATACTTGGGTTGAAGATAAACTAAAAACCAGACTGTTAAAGTACAGAAAGAAGAATTATAATTAAAGTTCAGTAATATCAAAAATCGAACAGTTAACTTTTATTTTGAAACATTGAAGTGATAAGCAAAACCAAGTTTAATTTTATTTTGAATTTTGAATTATTTTATTTGAGAAGAAAGACTTTTAATTTGTTTGTTTCAATAAATACAAAAAGATTTTATTTAGTTCATTTTTATTAAAAAAAACACTTCTTAACCTCAAGAAATATTATAGCCAGCGCTATAGTTTTTACCATTGGATTCAGCTAAAAAACACACAATTTAGTATTTTGATCATTCCTCTTCGTCAATTGTTTACCGAGATATTAAAAGTGCTAAACACAGTACGTTGTCTAATGTTATTCTTATGGAGGAAAGGAAAACTTGTATATCTCGCTTATTTATGAACGTATACTGACGAAATTTGTTATAAGGCTTCATCTGGTTGTAGTCTATTTATATTTTCTCAAAAAAGGTTTTGCAAAATGCTCCCGTAGCAGCAAACCTGCGTACTCAGCACCCATGTTATTCTTATGGAGAATAATTAAATGCTATGTCTCCCTTAATTATGAACATAAATTAATACAAACTGGTATACGACTACACCTGGTTGAGTTATATTGATATTAGCATCAAAGCCCATTTTTTGTGTTCCTTTTTGCAGCAAACCTGCGTACTCAGCCTTAATGTTATTTTTATGGAGAAAAATTAAAATTACAACCGCTTATTTGTGAATACCGCTTATTTGTTTATATACCGCTTATTTGTGAATATATTTTTATGAAACTTTGTCATTGGCTTTATGTAGTGTTAAGACATTTATATCTTCATTGGAAATTCGCTGAGTATGCAGGTTTGCTGTGACGGGGGTATTTTTTTATAAGATATAAATTATAAGGCATGTTCAATCTTTGATTAGGACAATTTTATAAAACGAGATCGCACGCAGCACGCTGACGTGAGGGAAGTGAATTTCCGCATTAAAATCTTAAAAAGATCAAATAAAGGGTTTAAATCAACACTGGTTACATTTTTTTTAATTGAAATTTTGATTTTTTGGCTGTTTTGATGTTCCTGGTTATATTTAAATTCACAATTTTGTACATTGTAAAGTTATAAGGAGGTATTATCGGGATAACAAGTTGGTATATGGGTATGGGGGTTGACAAAACGATATTAAGATATGAAAAACAGCATTTTCCAGTGTAAAAACCCCATAAGACAACGTACTGTATTTAGACAATTAACATTTTCTTTAATAACTCGGTAAGTACTTGTGCGAGAATGATGAGGGAGGGCTTAAAATCTTGGGCTTTTTACGTACAATAAGTGTTCTTTTGGGGATTTTCTGACCCTTTTTGAGCCCAAAAACTCAAAATTGTAAAACTTAAAATCGCCAAAAAATGGGATTAGGGTTTTCCGATTGTTTTTTCCAACGAACTTGTCCAACTGATTATAAAAAGGAATGTCTCTACCAAATTTGAAGTAAATCGGACAAAAATTGCGACCAAAAGAGTGCGAACACACACACACATATATATATATATATATATATATATATATATATATATTTGGTATATGTATATATATAAAGTTTTTGGAGACCCTTAATAACGTGTTCAGGGGGTCACGTTAGGAACTTCTATGGTAGTCCCGGGCTTAAGTCTCACCGTGCGGGTTATGCTTATAGTTCACTTTTCCATAGGAAATTCACTAATAAGTTATATGAGGAAGCAGTGTATTGGAGTGAACTGGAAAATCATAAGTATTTCAGTCTCAATAGCATGTGGATCTAGCAGATAAGAGGCCCACTTCAGGAGCCAGACCTACAACTGTTATCCATGTGGATGATAACGGAATGTCCAAAAAAGCTTTGAACCAACAGGAAAAACATATTGGAAACTGCCTGTGGCTTGAAACCTGTTATAAGGCTACGGTTTACCCCTTCCGCGCAACGCTAAAGGGTTTGCAGGATCCCTCTTTACAGCTGCTACATAAACCCAATAATTAAGGTTAAAAAATAATTTTAATGAGGGAAAGATTATCTAAAAATGTCCGTTTTGAATTTTTGAATTTGTTTAATTGAGTTGTATTTACAAGCCCTTGTAGATGTACAAAAATGAGCTTTTTAGAACTACAACAACCTATTTTGGCAGAAACACGATTTGTAAATTCTAATTGCGAGCATGAGTATAATTGACTTTCTTTAGGCAAATCCCGTTTATAGTATTTTGATAACATAATTATCATAGCCGCAAACAGAGATCCTGCGGACCTCCACAACGCTCTTTATCCCTATCTTAACAATGTATTTTCATGCGGCCTCGCAGATTTTTCTGTATGGTAGACATACATACAAAATTAACTTTATTTAATGCCTTCCAGCTCTTCAATGCTGATAATTGTAATTGATCTACTACGATTGTCCTTTCATAAACAAATTTGGAGTTCATAATCCACAGGAACTCAACGTTTTTGATAATTGCTTAAAAATACATTTCTTATCTTTCTCGTTGCAGCAAACCTGCTTACTCAGCCCTAATGTTACTGTTATGGAGAATAAATAAAATACTATATATCACTTATTTATTAATGTATTTTTATCAAACTTGGTAAGTGGTTTTATGTGATAGTAAGAAACATATGAATGCTTTGGAACTTCGCTGAGTACGCAGGTTTGCTGCGACGGGGGTATTTTTAATTGTAATAGGGATTCAGATAATCGTTTACATAAACGTTACCTTCGGGAGTTCTTTGAACCAGAACTGTAGATTTTACTTCACAACAATAGGCTTGAGGTCTCGTAGTTTTATTAGAATGAAGTCTGTGCGCTGCCTGTTTGTCATGTTGAGTGTCAACAGGCTCCTTCATGGTGGTTGCCAATTTACTAACAATATTTAATTCATTTTAATCTTGTACTTAAGGCACACCTTCAATTTGCATATTCAAGTTACGCCCGTACTAAAGAAACTCTTCAAAATGTTTTTCCACTAAACTTAACTCTTGCTTAAGCTTAGACTCTCTTCTACGATTTTCTTATTACTATTTTCGAGTCCACCAACCTATTTCTCAATTAAATTTTGCACATTTAGAAAATCATCAATCTTATCAGAACAATATAATTTACCAATATTTCCAAATCAGCAACTGGTCCATTAATTTCCTTCAACTTGTTATCAATAGCATTTTTTTTAATTTTTTCTCAATTTTAATCACAAGATTAATTGTTTTATATTGAGTTCTAATTATTTTTAGATAAAATCTAGTTCTCAATGAAAAAAAAAATGTTATAACTGATCTTTCATTACTTTTTCTATCAATAGCGCATTGCAAATCCAAAACGCAATATTTACTAGGTTATTTACTACTCGTATTAGTAGAATTTATTGTTCATTTTTACAAATTATCAGTGTGTTATATTTTTTGCTAATTTCCTGATTTCCTTTCACTGATTAAAGCCTAAAACAAACTAAATCGCTGTTACGAATACGATTCCATAAGAATAACGTATTCAACATTTAGTCGAATCGGACCATAAACACCAAAGTTGATAATTTATGGTTAATACAATACATATATCAAAAGTACAGATTTTGGAAATAATATATGAGGTGTGGTATGAAATAATATATTTTTATACATATAATAGATCAGGGCTATAACATATCCGAAAATCAATCAAATTGGACAGTAAGAGTAAGTAAAGAAGTTGTAAATTGGCACTATGGTATTTTTTAATATATTTCTTAATTGATCCTGATATTAAATTTGGAAATGATAGATAGTGTTAATTTTGTGAAGGTTCGATATTGGATCCAGCTGCCATTGGTCATTGGGCTATTAATTAATTATCCTGGCTAAAGAATCAGTCGGCCTTAACCAATAACAAGGAATCTCACCCATTCTACACTCATCATTCATTTAAAATACGCCCTAGTTACGTCGGTCAGCGTATTTAAAAGTTATTAAGATAAGTATACACTAGTATACTGAAAGGCTCAACTTTTTTAGAGTAAAACCGACATGGAACAGTTACTTATAACAACTATAGGTTTTTTTCTACTACCAACAAATTGAAAAAAATTATTTTTTATAAACACGTTATTTTGTTTTGGATTACGTCCTGATTGGTTTTAAATAAAAACTAGCTCTCAAAGAAAATAAAATGTTAAAGCTATAACTGGCCTTCATAATTTGTTCATCCGTTAGCCCCTACCAATTCCCGGTGTTTCCCCATAAAAATCATATTTATTTATTTATTTATTTCAACAGTACAGAGCCATTTACAATCAATTCAAGACAATACAAACATAATAATACCCCCGTCGCAGCAAACCTGCGTACTCAGCGTATTTCCAATGAATATTTATGTCTTAATATCACATTACGCCACTGACCAGAATTCATAAGAAATATGTTCACAAATAAGCGATGTATAAAATATTAATTATTCTTCATAAGAATAACACTGGGGATGAGTACACAGGATTGATACAACAAGGAACAAAATAATGGGTTTTTATACCAATATCAATAGAACTCATCTAGGTGAAGTCACAAACCAAGTTTCGTCCATATACATTCATAAATAAGTGATATATAAGATTTTAATTCATCTCCATAAGAATAACATGGGGACCGAGTACCCAGGTTTACTGCTATGGGAACCATCGGCGAAAATGTTTTTGTGCAAACAACAATAAAACACAATCTGATGAAGCCACATACCAAGTTTCGTCAGTGTAAGTTCATAAATAAGCAAGGTATAAAATATTAATTTTTCTCCATAAGAATAACATTAGACATTTATACAAATTTGAACGAATGGTGTTTTTGGCATCGGGGGACCTCAGAACAAAAAGTTATCATAGTCCCGGGCTTAAGCAAGACCTACGGTAATAGCTTCTTCCCTATAGGGAAATTCGCTAAAAAAGAACAAATAATGAACAAACAGGTGATGACTTAGTGAACTAAAGTGCAAGCATATAATACAATAATTACGACGTAGAACACGAATAAATGGCAGTAATATTAATAATACCAATTAATCACACTACATTAGATGTTATAGACTTTCTTAAATATAGTTGAAAAGTTAATGCTGAATACATCACCCTACTTCAGTTTTCCAACTTCAAGAACAATTAAATAACAAAACCATCAAATTTAACGAGAGTAGGGTGCTATGGCCGGTTCTGGACCACTTTAGCAAACTGAGGAGCCGAGGAGCCCCCCCCCCCCCCCGTGACGTCATCCCCCCCCGTGACGTCATCCCCCCCGTGACGTCATCCCCCCCGTGACGTCATCCCCCCCCGTGACGTCATCCCCCCCCGTGACGTCATCCCCCCCATGACGTCATCCCCCCCCATGACGTCATCCCCCCCCCATGACGTCATCCCCCCATGACGTCATCCCCCCCCCATGACGTCATCCCCCACCCCCCATGACGTCATCCCCCCCCGTCACGTGACCCATTAACCTAACTTAAACCTGGCGCCTGGCGTGAGGAGCCCCCCCCCCAGGAGGAAAAAACTTTCGAAAATTAATAACTAGCCTATTTACCCACCGATTCCCACGGGACTTTTTCCAGAGTGTAGACCTATCCCAGAGGAAGCGAATGACGTAAGAACCCCATAGATCCACCATTAAACAACGCTGCTATTAATTTTTAACCGCGTTTTCCTTATGGGATCTCAGCTGTTTACCTACCGATTTTGACGAAATCTCACCACATGTCGGACGGCAACCTAAGTAAACCATCCTTTAAAGAAAATTGAAAATCAACCGTTAAACGGGCCCGCTTTTAATTTTTAAAAGCGTTTTCCTTATGGACAAGTGAGGAGCTCCCCCCCCCCCAATGACGTCATCCCCCCCCCATGACGTCATCCCCCCCCATGACGTCATCCCCCCCCATGACGTCACACACCCCCCCCATGACGTCATCCCCCCCCCGTCACGTGACCCATTAACCTAACTTAAACCTGGCGCCTGGCGTGAGGAGCCTGAGGAGCCCCCCCCCCATGACGTCATCCCCCCCCCAATGACGTCATCCCCCCCCCGTCACGTGACCCATTAACCTAACTTAAACCTGGCGCCTGGCGTGAGGAGCCTGAGGAGCCCCCCCCCCCCCGACAGGAGGAAAAAACTTTCGAAAATTAATAACTAGCCTATTTACCCACCGATTCCCACGGGACTTTTTCCAGAGTGTAGACCTATCCCAGAGGAAGCGAATGACGTAAGAACCCCATAGATCCACCATTAAACAAGGCTGCTATTAATTTTTAACCGCGTTTTCCTTATGGGATCTCAGCTGTTTACCTACCGATTTTGACGAAATCTCACCACATGTCGGACGGCAGCCTAAGTAAACCATCCTTTAAAGAAAATTGAAAATCAACCGTTAAACGGGCCCGCTTTTAATTTTTAAAAGCGTTTTCCTTATGGACAAGTGAGGAGGAGCCCCCCCCCCCCGTCACGTGACCCATTAACCTAACTTAAACCTGGCGCCTGGCGTGAGGAGCCTGAGGAGCCCCCCCCCCATGACGTCATCCCCCCCCCCCCCGTCACGTGACCCATTAACCTAACTTAAACCTGGCGCCTGGCGTGAGGAGCCTGAGGAGCCCCCCCCCCCCCCCCCGACAGAAGGAAAAAACTTTCGAAAATTAATAACTAGCCTATTTACCCACCGACTCCCACGGGACTTTTTCCAGAGTGTAGACCTATCCCAGAGGAAGCGAATGACGTAAGAACCCCATAGATCCACCATTAAACAAGGCTGCTATTAATTTTTAACCGCGTTTTCCTTATGGGATCTCAGCTGTTTACCTACCGATTTTGACGAAATCTCACCACATGTCGGACGGCAGCCTAAGTAAACCATCCTTTAAAGAAAATTGAAAATCAACCGTTAAACGGGCCCGCTTTTAATTTTTAAAAGCGTTTTCCTTATGGACAAGTGAGGAGCTCCCCCCCCCCCCCCGTCACGTGACCCATTAACCTAACTTAAACCTGGCGCCTGGCGTGAGGAACCTGAGTAGCCCCCCCCCCCCCAGGAGGAAAAAACTTTTGAAAATTAATAACTAGCCTATTTACCCACCGATTCCCACGGGACTTTTTCCAGAGTGTAGACCTATCCCAGAGGAAGCGAATGACGTAAGAACCCCATAGATCCACCATTAAACAAGGCTGCTATTAATTTTTAACCGCGTTTTCCTTATGGGATCTCAGCTGTTTACCTACCGATTTTGACGAAACCTCACCACATGTCGGACGGCAGCCTAAGTAAACAATCCTTTAAAGAAAATTGAAAATCAACCGTTAAACGGGCCCGCTTTTAATTTTTAAACGCGTTTTCCTTATGGACAAGTGAGGAGCTCCCCCCCCCCCTTCCCGAGTGTAGACCTATCCCAGAGGGAGCGAATGACATAAGAACCCCATAGATCCGCCATTAAACAAGGCTGCTATTAATTTTTAACCGCGTTTTCCTTATGGGATCTCAGCTGTTTACCTACCGATTTTGACGAAACCTCACCACATGTCGGACGGCAGCCCAAGTAAACCATCCTTCAAAGAAAATTGAAAATCAAACGTTAAACGGGCCCGCTATTAATTTTTAAACGCGTTTTCCTTATGGACAAGTGAGGATCTCCCCCCCCCCCCCTATCACCTGTGGCACTTCTCGTGATGACCTTGAACATGAGGAAAAAACTTTCGAAAATTAATAACTAGCCTATTTACCCACCGATTCCTACGGGACTTTTTCCAGAGTGTAGGCCTATCCCCAAGGAAGCGAATGACGAAAGAACCCCATAGATCCGCTATCAAAAAAGACCGCTATTAATTTATAACCGCGTTTTCCTTATGGGATCTCGGCTGTTTACCGACCGATTTTGACGAAACTTCACCACATGTCGGGCAGCGGTCTAAGTAAACCATCGCTTAAAGAAAATTGAAAATCCGCTGTTAAACGGGTCCGCTAGTAATTTTTAATCTATTTTTAAAATAAAGTTTTATATCCTTACCCCTTTTCCATAAAAAGAAAAACTACTAATTATTTAAGTCCTAACTTTAACAGCAAAGGCACAGTGAGGATGCGAGGGATGACGTCACAGCCATGCACGACCCTCAAGCAGAGGTGTCAACAGCAGGTGAAAGCGACATTGGAAAGCGGTAATTCTTGGACTCCAGAGGTGTCAACAACCCCCGGTGCACAGTCAGTCCGAATCTTCAGTTAGCCATGGAAGGACACAACCCACTGTCCCTAGCTCAGCTATCGTCTATTGTAATAAGAAAGAATTACCTCATTCTGCATCGGAGGATTGCAAAAGCACCAGTGCCTATACAACGGTACACCGCATCCTGCCTCAAGGGAGTTTGTCGGGAAGGTGTGATAATGCTTAACAACCCCGAAACAGATCCTCAGGTGATAGATTTGTATAATAAATACAAAGGCAAGAGAGTTTACCAATGCATCCACTGTGAGTACGGTGAACATTATTGCAATAGGCTTCTAAATCTCGCAAGAAATGTTACAGTGTATCGTTTTTCAGACTCTAGCAAAGAGCAGCACGCTTGTTTCTGTTGTGGCAAGTTTGCTTTTCAGGTGAATTGGTTGAGAAACAATTTTTACCTATCTCACTTGATAGCTTTAAAGGCAATGGCCCACATGACAGCTTTTAAGGGCTCTAGACACTCCAACTACATGCTTCTTAGGTATTAAAGACTTCTTTTTACCCTTAACCTCATTCCTTTAAAATTAAAATAATAAATATTAAAACAAAATAATAAAATAAATAAAGAAAAAAGTTTATTTATTGGCAAATAGCGAGACTTTCCCCGAATGCCGCGTTACTCCAGCAGCAAAGGGGCCTACACCAGTAAGTAAAGTGCACCAGTGTGGAGCGTGGAGCACTCCGCTGTTTTCCCCGAGTGCTGCGTTATTCCAGCAGCAAAGGGGCATACGCCAGTAAGTAAAGTGCGCCAGTGTGGAGCGTGGAACACTCCGCTGTTTTCCCCGAGTGCTGTCTTATTCCAGCAGCAAAGGGCCATACGCCAGTAAGTAATATGCCCCCGTCACCTGTGGCACTTGTCGTGACGACCTTGAACACCACAGTTCATCCTCCTACTCCTCACGACCAAGCGCCAGGTACAGATTTATGATAGATAAGAAACCGCCAGTAGATTTGTTAAGTATGCTTTCTTCTCCGGTGCCTTCGCCCATGACGTCACGGCGCGCCCGTGGACTTTGGTAACTAACGATTTATTTTTATGAGAGTAAAACGGCCTTGGATGGGAAGAAGCCAGGTTCCAAGGGAAAACAACCGATGACATCACCCCTGCTTGGTCGGGTAAACTGGCGATTGAGACGAGGAAACAGACTCGACGGGTAAACAAGAGGTTCCCAGCCCTCTGTGTAGGTTCTCACCGCCACCTCCTCACCCTTGTATTTATCGGGCTCGGGTAAACTGGCGATTGAGATGAGGAAAAAGACTCGAGGGATAAACAAGAGGTTGTCAGCCCTCTGTGAAGGTCCTCACCGCCACCTCCTCACCCTTGTATTTATCGGGCTCGGGTAAACTGGCGATTGAGACGAGGAAAAAGACTCGAGGGATAAACAAGAGGTTGTCAGCCCTCTGTGAAGGTCCTCACCGCCACCTCCTCACCCTTGTTTTTATCGGGTTCGGGTAAACTGGCGATTGAGACGAGGAAAAAGACTCAAGGGATGAACAAGAGGTTGCCAGCCCTCTGTGAAGGTCCTCACCGCCACCTCCTCACCCTTGTATTTATCGGGCTCGGGTAACCACAACCACGCCCCACCTTACGAGTTCCGAGGAGCGGCGCACCGCTCGTGCAACCTACGGTACAGGGAGCAGCGGGTCATCAACTGCTATTTCCACAACCTGTCCAACTATGACGCTCACTTCATAGTGCGGGAGTTGGCCATTGACCCCGGCGATGTGGACGTGCTGGCGCACACGGAGGAGCGCTACATCGCTTTCACCAAGCGGTTCCACTTTGGCCAGCCCGGGGACAACCAACGACAGTCATCTTTCGCGGTGCGGTTCCTGGACACCTACAGGTTCTTGTCCATGAGCCTGGCCAACCTGGCGGCGGGGCTTCCCACGGATAAGATGCGTGAGACCAGGAAGCGGTTCCCCGACAACCGGCTCTTCGACCTGGTGCGCAGGAAGGGTGTGTTCCCCTACGACTTTGTCACGTCGTACGACACGTTGTACTCCACCAGACAGCTTCCTCCTCGGGCCGCGTTCAAAAACAGCATGACCCTGGAGGATATCAAGGAGGAGGAGTACGAGCACGCCCTCAACGTGTGGCGAGTCTTTGACTGCAACCACCTCAAGGACTATGCCGACAAGTACCTGCGCTGTGACATCGCCCTCCTCACCGATGTGTTCGAGCAGTTCCGCGACACCTCTTTGGCTGAGTATGGACTGGACCCTGCCCACTACTACACCCTGCCCTCTTACGCCTGGGACGTCATGCTCAAGACCTGCGGCGTGGAGCTGGACACGCTACGGGACTTTGACATGTACCTCTTCGTGGAGCAAGGCATCAGAGGAGGTATCTCCCAGGCCATCACCCGATACGCCAAGGCCAACCACGAGCGATGCCGCCCTGAGGACCGACGCCTTGACGAGCCGACACGCCACCTCCTGTACCTGGATGCCAATAACTTGTACGGCTGGGCCATGTCCCAGTACCTGCCCACTGGAGACTTCCAGTGGCTCAGCCGTGAGGAGATTGACGCCTTGGACATCGCCTCGTTGGACGCGGAAGCCGACCGGGGCTACATACTAGAGGTGGACCTCAACTACCCCGCCCGTCTCCACGACCTGCATAGGGACCTCCCCTACTGCTGTGAGACCAAGCGGCCTCCAATAGGCAAGTCGGAGAAGTTCACCAAGTACGTGGCCAAGTCCAACTTCCTGGACCGCACGTACTACACGGAGGACGTGGCCCTGGTGCATCTGTCCAAAGTCAACATCGTGTTGGACAAGCCCGTCTACGTAGGCATGACAGTCCTGGAGCTGAGCAAGTGGTTCATGTACGAGTTCCTGCGGAAGATGAAGGAGCACCTGGAAGACTTTGACACCAGTGGCTACCCGAGGTCCCACCCCTGCTACAGCCCCGTCAACGCCAAGGTCATCGGAAAGTTTAAGGACGAGTGTAACGGCCTATCCTTATTCGAGTACCTCGGCCTGCGGTCCAAGCTGTATTTCATGGACATCGAGGACGCAGCGACAGGCGACAGTAAGGCTCTCAAGCGAGCCAAGGGGGGTGGCGAAGGGCGTTGTCAAGAACGTCCTCACCCCCGACGACTACAGAGAGTGCTTATTCAACAGGGTCCAAAAGCACACCACCAACGTCCGCTTTCGGTCCCACCTGCACCGAGTGTACACCGTGCAGGTGAACAAGCTCAGCCTCAACCCCGCTGATGACAAGCGGTTCGTCCTCCCCGACAACATCCGCACTCTACCGTGAGGACATAAAGATATCCCGCTACAGCTAACCAGGAGAGGGGAACATCCGCAGCAGATGGAAGTGGATGATGTGGAAGAGGAGGAGAGACAGCACCAGCCCGAGGACGAAGACGAGGAAGAGGAATTCCCCGTCTAGTTATATATATTAATTATAAGAAAAATTTGTAAATAGTATCTGTAAGTAATTATACGACAATAGTTTTATGTACAGCATGAACCCGAGTTGTTTATTTCCTCCCTTTGCTCACTCAAAAGTCACAAGCCGTGCAGCTTAAAAAGCCCCCGCCAACCGGGAGCGGTTGGCAGCGCGTGTCGGGGACGGCCCTGAAGGAGTTGCCCAGCGGTCTGCTGATGTCCGAGGGGTCACCCTCGAGTTAGTCAGCGGCTTGCTGATGTCCGAGGGGTCTCGCGCCCTCTTTGGCGGCCTTCACTGCCGCTTGGCGGGGGCTCAGCCAGTGACACGCGCCGCTGGTATATAAACCTGAGGTCCAGCCCCGCTGCCTCAGTTTTACTAATTTATTTTTTTATCAAAATTTAGTAAGGAGAAAGGAGAAAGGAAAAACACAAGCTTTATCATAATGAGACATGTATTGTACAGTAAAAAGGTTACATACACACACTACAAAAACCTTACAAACTAGTTTTAAGCGAATATGGAGAAGCAGTCAGCACCGGTTGTGTGATACCTTCATTACCACCAGTTGCACACTTTATCACCACCGGCTTCACTGTGTGTGTCAAACCAGTGACTCTGGGGACTCCTGAATAACGGTCCACCCAAAGGTTTTCCAATCGCGTTATGATGTCCATAATCATAATGTAGATTTCACAGTCTTTATTTTCATCCAAATATAAGTTGCAACCATGTGTATGCTGACCTCTATGATGTAACTGGATGTCCAAGAACACATTACCCTGATTGGCGGGATTTTGCACCGTATGTTGATAACCGGAATCGACCCAACTGACAGTGGGTGGTGAATCGTTCGAATCTTTTTCCACAAGCTCCAAGTCTCCAGGTAGTTTCGGGGGATTGACACTTCTACTGTTGTCATTCATGCAACTGCTATCGACACATATGCTGACGTTCTTGGAACCTCCTCCTTCGGATATTTGGTTGGATGATGGTGATGCAAAGTCTTCAGATATCTCCGGAGCATTGCCACTTTCAATGTCGTTTATGCAACTGCTATCAATACATGTGTTGACTTTCTGCGGACCTCTTCCTGCTGAGGTTTGTATGAACGATCTCGGTTGTGAGGAACGATTGTTTCTTCGCTTCCTTCTAACACAGAGGTGGTGCTGACGATGATGGAGACGAAGTCCATCTCGCGACGTGAACGACTCCTCGCAGTATGGACATTTCCAGGTCGCCAGCTTCGATGGTGTGGCGACTGACCGTTTCAGTGATGGTGCTGGCGGTGGTTGTTCAGGACTTCGTGGAGAAAAGTACATGGTGCTATAGCCATCCATCGCTTCCAACTCCTTCAACAACGTCTGGACTGATTCATCCACTTCGATTGCACTAGCCATGTTTGTGTTTACTCTGCAACATCACTAGACAAACTGAAGGTGATGACGTCACCGCGGTCCACGACTACACTATTTAAGGTAGGTCAATGCGTGCAAGGGCGCAGGTTTTAGTTAGGTTTACAGACGCAGGTTTAGGTTAGGTTTACAAACGCAGGTTTAGGTTAGGTTTACAGACGCAGTGCGCGACGTTTATGCATCCTCAAACCTAACTTAAACCTGCGTCTGTAAACCTAACCTAAACCTGCGTCTGTAAACCTAACCTAAACCTGCGTTTGTAAACCTAACCTAAACCTGCGTCTGTAAACCTAACTAAAACCTGCGCCCTTGCACGCATTGACCTACCTTAAATAGTGTAGTCGTGGACCGCGGTGACGTCATCACCTTCAGTTTGTCTAGTGATGTTGCAGAGTAAACACAAACATGGCTAGTGCAATCGAAGTGGATGAATCAGTCCAGACGTTGTTGAAGGAGTTGGAAGCGATGGATGGCTATAGCACCATGTACTTTTCTCCACGAAGTCCTGAACAACCACCGCCAGCACCATCACTGAAACGGTCAGTCGCCACACCATCGAAGCTGGCGACCTGGAAATGTCCATACTGCGAGGAGTCGTTCACGTCGCGAGATGGACTTCGTCTCCATCATCGTCAGCACCACCTCTGTGTTAGAAGGAAGCGAAGAAACAATCGTTCCTCACAACCGAGATCGTTCATACAAACCTCAGCAGGAAGAGGTCCGCAGAAAGTCAACACATGTATTGATAGCAGTTGCATAAACGACATTGAAAGTGGCAATGCTCCGGAGATATCTGAAGACTTTGCATCACCATCATCCAACCAAATATCCGAAGGAGGAGGTTCCAAGAACGTCAGCATATGTGTCGATAGCAGTTGCATGAATGACAACAGTAGAAGTGTCAATCCCCCGAAACTACCTGGAGACTTGGAGCTTGTGGAAAAAGATTCGAACGATTCACCACCCACTGTCAGTTGGGTCGATTCCGGTTATCAACATACGGTGCAAAATCCCGCCAATCAGGGTAATGTGTTCTTGGACATCCAGTTACATCATAGAGGTCAGCATACACATGGTTGCAACTTATATTTGGATGAAAATAAAGACTGTGAAATCTACATTATGATTATGGACATCATAACGCGATTGGAAAACCTTTGGGTGGACCGTTATTCAGGAGTCCCCAGAGTCACTGGTTTGACACACACAGTGAAGCCGGTGGTGATAAAGTGTGCAACTGGTGGTAATGAAGGTATCACACAACCGGTGCTGACTGCTTCTCCATATTCGCTTAAAACTAGTTTGTAAGGTTTTTGTAGTGTGTGTATGTAACCTTTTTACTGTACAATACATGTCTCATTATGATAAAGCTTGTGTTTTTCCTTTCTCCTTTCTCCTTACTAAATTTTGATAAAAAAATAAATTAGTAAAACTGAGGCAGCGGGGCTGGACCTCAGGTTTATATACCAGCGGCGCGTGTCACTGGCTGAGCCCCCGCCAAGCGGCAGTGAAGGCCGCCAAAGAGGGCGCGAGACCCCTCGGACATCAGCAAGCCGCTGACTAACTCGAGGGTGACCCCTCGGACATCAGCAGACCGCTGGGCAACTCCTTCAGGGCCGTCCCCGACACGCGCTGCCAACCGCTCCCGGTTGGCGGGGGCTTTTTAAGCTGCACGGCTTGTGACTTTTGAGTGAGCAAAGGGAGGAAATAAACAACTCGGGTTCATGCTGTACATAAAACTATTGTCGTATAATTACTTACAGATACTATTTACAAATTTTTCTTATAATTAATATATATAACTAGACGGGGAATTCCTCTTCCTCGTCTTCGTCCTCGGGCTGGTGCTGTCTCTCCTCCTCTTCCACATCATCCACTTCCATCTGCTGCGGATGTTCCCCTCTCCTGGTTAGCTGTAGCGGGATATCTTTATGTCCTCACGGTAGAGTGCGGATGTTGTCGGGGAGGACGAACCGCTTGTCATCAGCGGGGTTGAGGCTGAGCTTGTTCACCTGCACGGTGTACACTCGGTGCAGGTGGGACCGAAAGCGGACGTTGGTGGTGTGCTTTTGGACCCTGTTGAATAAGCACTCTCTGTAGTCGTCGGGGGTGAGGACGTTCTTGACAACGCCCTTCGCCACCCCCCTTGGCTCGCTTGAGAGCCTTACTGTCGCCTGTCGCTGCGTCCTCGATGTCCATGAAATACAGCTTGGACCGCAGGCCGAGGTACTCGAATAAGGATAGGCCGTTACACTCGTCCTTAAACTTTCCGATGACCTTGGCGTTGACGGGGCTGTAGCAGGGGTGGGACCTCGGGTAGCCGCTGGTGTCAAAGTCTTCCAGGTGCTCCTTCATCTTCCGCAGGAACTCGTACATGAACCACTTGCTCAGCTCCAGGACTGTCATGCCTACGTAGACGGGCTTGTCCAACACGATGTTGACTTTGGACAGATGCACCAGGGCCACGTCCTCCGTGTAGTACGTGCGGTCCAGGAAGTTGGACTTGGCCACGTACTTGGTGAACTTCTCCGACTTGCCTATTGGAGGCCGCTTGGTCTCACAGCAGTAGGGGAGGTCCCTATGCAGGTCGTGGAGACGGGCGGGGTAGTTGAGGTCCACCTCTAGTATGTAGCCCCGGTCGGCTTCCGCGTCCAACGAGGCGATGTCCAAGGCGTCAATCTCCTCACGGCTGAGCCACTGGAAGTCTCCAGTGGGCAGGTACTGGGACATGGCCCAGCCGTACAAGTTATTGGCATCCAGGTACAGGAGGTGGCGTGTCGGCTCGTCAAGGCGTCGGTCCTCAGGGCGGCATCGCTCGTGGTTGGCCTTGGCGTATCGGGTGATGGCCTGGGAGATACCTCCTCTGATGCCTTGCTCCACGAAGAGGTACATGTCAAAGTCCCGTAGCGTGTCCAGCTCCACGCCGCAGGTCTTGAGCATGACGTCCCAGGCGTAAGAGGGCAGGGTGTAGTAGTGGGCAGGGTCCAGTCCATACTCAGCCAAAGAGGTGTCGCGGAACTGCTCGAACACATCGGTGAGGAGGGCGATGTCACAGCGCAGGTACTTGTCGGCATAGTCCTTGAGGTGGTTGCAGTCAAAGACTCGCCACACGTTGAGGGCGTGCTCGTACTCCTCCTCCTTGATATCCTCCAGGGTCATGCTGTTTTTGAACGCGGCCCGAGGAGGAAGCTGTCTGGTGGAGTACAACGTGTCGTACGACGTGACAAAGTCGTAGGGGAACACACCCTTCCTGCGCACCAGGTCGAAGAGCCGGTTGTCGGGGAACCGCTTCCTGGTCTCACGCATCTTATCCGTGGGAAGCCCCGCCGCCAGGTTGGTCAGGCTCATGGACAAGAACCTGTAGGTGTCCAGGAACCGCACCGCGAAAGATGACTGTCGTTGGTTGTCCCCGGGCTGGCCAAAGTGGAACCGCTTGGTGAAAGCGATGTAGCGCTCCTCCGTGTGCGCCAGCACGTCCACATCGCCGGGGTCAATGGCCAACTCCCGCACTATGAAGTGAGCGTCATAGTTGGACAGGTTGTGGAAATAGCAGTTGATGACCCGCTGCTCCCTGTACCGTAGGTTGCACGAGCGGTGCGCCGCTCCTCGGAACTCGTAAGGTGGGGCGTGGTTGTGGTTACCCGAGCCCGATAAATACAAGGGTGAGGAGGTGGCGGTGAGGACCTTCACAGAGGGCTGGCAACCTCTTGTTCATCCCTTGAGTCTTTTTCCTCGTCTCAATCGCCAGTTTACCCGAACCCGATAAAAACAAGGGTGAGGAGGTGGCGGTGAGGACCTTCACAGAGGGCTGACAACCTCTTGTTTATCCCTCGAGTCTTTTTCCTCGTCTCAATCGCCAGTTTACCCGAGCCCGATAAATACAAGGGTGAGGAGGTGGCGGTGAGGACCTTCACAGAGGGCTGACAACCTCTTGTTTATCCCTCGAGTCTTTTTCCTCATCTCAATCGCCAGTTTACCCGAGCCCGATAAATACAAGGGTGAGGAGGTGGCGGTGAGAACCTACACAGAGGGCTGGGAACCTCTTGTTTACCCGTCGAGTCTGTTTCCTCGTCTCAATCGCCAGTTTACCCGACCAAGCAGGGGTGATGTCATCGGTTGTTTTCCCTTGGAACCTGGCTTCTTCCCATCCAAGGCCGTTTTACTCTCATAAAAATAAATCGTTAGTTACCAAAGTCCACGGGCGCGCCGTGACGTCATGGGCGAAGGCACCGGAGAAGAAAGCATACTTAACAAATCTACTGGCGGTTTCTTATCTATCATAAATCTGTACCTGGCGCTTGGTCGTGAGGAGTAGGAGGATGAACTGTGGTGTTCAAGGTCGTCACGACAAGTGCCACAGGTGACGGGGGCATATTACTTACTGGCGTATGGCCCTTTGCTGCTGGAATAAGACAGCACTCGGGGAAAACAGCGGAGTGTTCCACGCTCCACACTGGCGCACTTTACTTACTGGCGTATGCCCCTTTGCTGCTGGAATAACGCAGCACTCGGGGAAAACAGCGGAGTGCTCCACGCTCCACACTGGTGCACTTTACTTACTGGTGTAGGCCCCTTTGCTGCTGGAGTAACGCGGCATTCGGGGAAAGTCTCGCTATTTGCCAATAAATAAACTTTTTTCTTTATTTATTTTATTATTTTGTTTTAATATTTATTATTTTAATTTTAAAGGAATGAGGTTAAGGGTAAAAAGAAGTCTTTAATACCTAAGAAGCATGTAGTTGGAGTGTCTAGAGCCCTTAAAAGCTGTCATGTGGGCCATTGCCTTTAAAGCTATCAAGTGAGATAGGTAAAAATTGTTTCTCAACCAATTCACCTGAAAAGCAAACTTGCCACAACAGAAACAAGCGTGCTGCTCTTTGCTAGAGTCTGAAAAACGATACACTGTAACATTTCTTGCGAGATTTAGAAGCCTATTGCAATAATGTTCACCGTACTCACAGTGGATGCATTGGTAAACTCTCTTGCCTTTGTATTTATTATACAAATCTATCACCTGAGGATCTGTTTCGGGGTTGTTAAGCATTATCACACCTTCCCGACAAACTCCCTTGAGGCAGGATGCGGTGTACCGTTGTATAGGCACTGGTGCTTTTGCAATCCTCCGATGCAGAATGAGGTAATTCTTTCTTATTACAATAGACGATAGCTGAGCTAGGGACAGTGGGTTGTGTCCTTCCATGGCTAACTGAAGATTCGGACTGACTGTGCACCGGGGGTTGTTGACACCTCTGGAGTCCAAGAATTACCGCTTTCCAATGTCGCTTTCACCTGCTGTTGACACCTCTGCTTGAGGGTCGTGCATGGCTGTGACGTCATCCCTCGCATCCTCACTGTGCCTTTGCTGTTAAAGTTAGGACTTAAATAATTAGTAGTTTTTCTTTTTATGGAAAAGGGGTAAGGATATAAAACTTTATTTTAAAAATAGATTAAAAATTACTAGCGGACCCGTTTAACAGCGGATTTTCAATTTTCTTTAAGCGATGGTTTACTTAGACCGCTGCCCGACATGTGGTGAAGTTTCGTCAAAATCGGTCGGTAAACAGCCGAGATCCCATAAGGAAAACGCGGTTATAAATTAATAGCGGTCTTTTTTGATAGCGGATCTATGGGGTTCTTTCGTCATTCGCTTCCTTGGGGATAGGCCTACACTCTGGAAAAAGTCCCGTAGGAATCGGTGGGTAAATAGGCTAGTTATTAATTTTCGAAAGTTTTTTCCTCATGTTCAAGGTCATCACGAGAAGTGCCACAGGTGATAGGGGGGGGGGGAGATCCTCACTTGTCCATAAGGAAAACGCGTTTAAAAATTAATAGCGGGCCCGTTTAACGTTTGATTTTCAATTTTCTTTGAAGGATGGTTTACTTGGGCTGCCGTCCGACATGTGGTGAGGTTTCGTCAAAATCGGTAGGTAAACAGCTGAGATCCCATAAGGAAAACGCGGTTAAAAATTAATAGCAGCCTTGTTTAATGGCGGATCTATGGGGTTCTTACGTCATTCGCTCCCTCTGGGATAGGTCTACACTCGTGAAGGGGGGGGGGGGGGGAGCTCCTCACTTGTCCATAAGGAAAACGCGTTTAAAAATTAAAAGCGGGCCCGTTTAACGGTTGATTTTCAATTTTCTTTAAAGGATTGTTTACTTAGGCTGCCGTCCGACATGTGGTGAGGTTTCGTCAAAATCGGTAGGTAAACAGCTGAGATCCCATAAGGAAAACGCGGTTAAAAATTAATAGCAGCCTTGTTTAATGGTGGATCTATGGGGTTCTTACGTCATTCGCTTCCTCTGGGATAGGTCTACACTCTGGAAAAAGTCCCGTGGGAATCGGTGGGTAAATAGGCTAGTTATTAATTTTCAAAAGTTTTTTCCTCCTGGGGGGGGGGGGGCTACTCAGGCTCCTCACGCCAGGCACCAGGTTTAAGTTAGGTTAATGTGTCACGTGACGGGGAGGGGGGGGGGGAGCTCCTCACTTGTCCATAAGGAAAACGCTTTTAAAAATTAAAAGCGGGCCCGTTTAACGGTTGATTTTCAATTTTCTTTAAAGGATGGTTTACTTAGGCTGCCGTCCGACATGTGGTGAGGTTTCGTCAAAATCGGTAGGTAAACAGCTGAGATCCCATAAGGAAAACGCGGTTAAAAATTAATAGCAGCCTTGTTTAATGGTGGATCTATGGGGTTCTTACGTCATTCGCTTCCTCTGGGATAGGTCTACACTCTGGAAAAAGTCCCGTGGGAATCGGTGGGTAAATAGGCTAGTTATTAATTTTCGAAAGTTTTTTCCTCCTGTCGGGGGGGGGGGGAGGGGGGGGGGCTCCTCAGGTTCCTCACGCCAGGCGCCAGGTTTAAGTTAGGTTAATGGGTCACGTGACGGGGGGGGGGGGGGGGGAGCTCCTCACTTGTCCATAAGGAAAACGCTTTTAAAAATTAAAAGCGGGCCCGTTTAACGGTTGATTTTCAATTTTCTTTAAAGGATGGTTTACTTAGGCTGCCGTCCGACATGTGGTGAGATTTCGTCAAAATCGGTAGGTAAACAGCTGAGATCCCATAAGGAAAACGCGGTTAAAAATTAATAGCAGCCTTGTTTAATGGTGGATCTATGGGGTTCTTACGTCATTCGCTTCCTCTGGGATAGGTCTACACTCTGGAAAAAGTCCCGTGGGAGTCGGTGGGTAAATAGGCTAGTTATTAATTTTCGAAAGTTTTTTCCTTCTGTCGGGGGGGGGGGGGGGGCTCCTCAGGCTCCTCACGCCAGGCGCCAGGTTTAAGTTAGGTTAATGGGTCACGTGACGGGGGGGGGATGACGTCATGGGGGGGGGGGGCTCCTCAGGCTCCTCACGCCAGGCGCCAGGTTTAAGTTAGGTTAATGGGTCACGTGACGAGGGGGGGGGGGCTCCTCCTCACTTGTCCATAAGGAAAACGCTTTTAAAAATTAAAAGCGGGCCCGTTTAACGGTTGATTTTCAATTTTCTTTAAAGGATGGTTTACTTAGGCTGCCGTCCGACATGTGGTGAGATTTCGTCAAAATCGGTAGGTAAACAGCTGAGATCCCATAAGGAAAACGCGGTTAAAAATTAATAGCAGCCTTGTTTAATGGTGGATCTATGGGGTTCTTACGTCATTCGCTTCCTCTGGGATAGGTCTACACTCTGGAAAAAGTCCCGTGGGAATCGGTGGGTAAATAGGCTAGTTATTAATTTTCGAAAGTTTTTTCCTCCTGTCGGGGGGGGGGGGCTCCTCAGGCTCCTCACGCCAGGCGCCAGGTTTAAGTTAGGTTAATGGGTCACGTGACGGGGGGGGGGATGACGTCATTGGGGGGGGGATGACGTCATGGGGGGGGGCTCCTCAGGCTCCTCACGCCAGGCGCCAGGTTTAAGTTAGGTTAATGGGTCACGTGACGGGGGGGGGATGACGTCATGGGGGGGGTGTGACGTCATGGGGGGGGATGACGTCATGGGGGGGATGACGTCATGGGGGTGGGATGACGTCATTGGGGGGGGGGGAGCTCCTCACTTGTCCATAAGGAAAACGCTTTTAAAAATTAAAAGCGGGCCCGTTTAACGGTTGATTTTCAATTTTCTTTAAAGGATGGTTTACTTAGGTTGCCGTCCGACATGTGGTGAGATTTCGTCAAAATCGGTAGGTAAACAGCTGAGATCCCATAAGGAAAACGCGGTTAAAAATTAATAGCAGCCTTGTTTAATGGTGGATCTATGGGGTTCTTACGTCATTCGCTTCCTCTGGGATAGGTCTACACTCTGGAAAAAGTCCCGTGGGAATCGGTGGGTAAATAGGCTAGTTATTAATTTTCGAAAGTTTTTTCCTCCTGGGGGGGGGGGGGCTCCTCACGCCAGGCGCCAGGTTTAAGTTAGGTTAATGGGTCACGTGACGGGGGGGGGGATGACGTCATGGGGGGTGGGGGATGACGTCATGGGGGGGGATGACGTCATGGGGGGGATGACGTCATGGGGGGGATGACGTCATGGGGGGATGACGTCACGGGGGGGATGACGTCACGGGGGGGATGACGTCACGGGGGGGATGACGTCACGGGGGGGGATGACGTCACGGGGGGGGGGATGACGTCACGGGGGGGGGCTCCTCGGCTCCTCAGTTTGCTAAAGTGGTCCAGAACCGGCCATAGCACCCTACTAACGAGCAATAAATAACATAAGCTAATATTTATCTACAATTAAGCTTAATAATCAATAAATAACTGAAGCTATAATTGATCTACAAGTTCAACATGCAATAAATACTAGAACCGTCATTATATCGTTATTAAGGCCTTCTACGGCAGTAGCCAAAGGAGCCCGAATAAAATATACACTTACTGTGAAGTTTAATTGGAAAATTGTTTTGTAATTTAATTCAAATAATTTGTGCGTTATTTTCGTATCGAATATACTGTAGAAAAGTGAACTCTTGAGTAGAATGAGAAGGCGTGGTGAAACTTTATCCTAGGACATCCATAGAAGATCCAAACGTGATCCTCTAAAAAGGTTTTCGGGGGTTACTAGCTGCAGTTTAGTTTGCGTCCCACATTCGTTTGATTGAGAAAATCGATTTAAAATATCGATATATATATATATATAACTATTAGTGATTAAAAATATCGATATATCGATATTAAGGACTATCTTCAGTATCACCTGTGTTCAAATTTCACAAATTATAGACACAAGTTACTATATTTAGGGCTAGAATCGTCACGTTACAATTAATTATGGTTTTTTTTATATTTATCTTAGCTAAAATAAACACACTTCACATCATGGAGTTTTAGGAATTCAACTTTTACCTAGCATCCACACAAGTTTATGTGCTTAGTAATAGAGTTTGACAAAGTAAATGGTTGTGCTTTGCAATTTTAGCTACTTTACTTTTCCCGAAAAAAAAATTAATGCAAACAAAAACAATGAAACAATTTACTCGATATATCGATATTTGTGATCGATTTTTTTAAAACCAAATGGATGTGGGATTTAAACTAAACTGCAGCCAGGTTGCTAAATATTCGACATGTGTGTGTGTTTTCGAACCGCTCCGGTCGCATTTGTTATCCGATTTACTTCATATTGGGTAGAGACATTACTTTCTATAATCAGGTGGACAAATTCGTCGGGAAAAACAATCAGAAATCCCTAACCTCATTTGAATATTATATTTTTGGGCCCAAAAGAGGTTAAAATAATGTACAGTATATTAAACTATAGAAAGTAATACCCCCGTCACAGCAAACCTGCGTACTCAGCGAATTTCCAATGCATATATATTTGACTCACTACTACATAGAGCTACTTATCAAGTTTCACAAAAATACATCCATAAATAAGTGATATATAGGATTTGATTTATTCTCCATAAGAGTAACATTAGGGTTGAGGACGCAGGTTTGCTGCAACGAGGAAGATAAGTAGTTTTTTTACAATTATCAATATAACTGAACCAGTTGAAGCTATATACCAAGTTTTAATAATTTAGGTTCATAATTAAGGTAGATATACAATTTTACTTATTCTCCATATGAATAACATGGGGGCCGAGTATGCAGGTTTGCTGCTAAGGGAACTATCAACAAAAAACTTGTTTTTTGTGCTAATATCAATATACCACAACTAGTTGAAGCCACATAACAAGTTTCATCAATATGCATTCAAAAATAATCGAGATATAGAATTTTATTTATTCTCCATAAGGATAACATTGGACAACGTACTGTGTTTATCACTTTGAATATCTCTGCAAAGGTTGGTCGTAGAACAACGATTAAAACACTGAAATGTTTGTTTTGTTGAGCTAACCACATTAATAAACAGAAATGTGAAGTTTTTAGTAAAACTATCTGGGAAAAATCTAAAAACCTTTTTCCCATAAGATTAACATGGGACACGTTTTTTTGGAGTTTCTCCGCAACCACTTAACCTAGGTTAATGATTCAAAATACTAAACTATTTGTTTTTAAGCTCTATAAAATGGTTATAACCAAAATTGAGTGTTTTTAACATTTTGGGGTCAAATTTGCAAAAAACCGATTTTTGGAAAATTGTAAACCCCATAAAACCCCCTCCCATAGTGCGATCGATCTGGTTTTCGAACTTAAAGTCATAAAAGCTACTCTCCACATTTGTGCCAAATTTCATCAAAATCGGGTGTTTCTTTCAAAAGTTATCGCGGTAACGGACACACACACACACACACACACACACACACACATATAAATATATATACACTGGCTGTGTACCCGTGCTTCGCAACGGACGATTTGTGGTACTTACATAGCACTTTAATTTTTCATTATCAATATATTTATTTATTAAACGTTTTCGGCGTTTTTTTCCTTTAGTAGTTGTAGTCATAGTCAATGGTTCAGGTATGACCTCCATGTTATTCTCAAATATGTAGATTGAGGCAATGGAGAGGTTTTCAATGCCATATTTTCATCAGGAACGGCGAAAGTAAGTGAGCCAGGTAAAGGAGACAGACACAACTCGTACACATCAAGGTGTCTCCGAGTTATTTCGCCAGAAAATTCCAACCTTTTTACAGAGGCTGCTTGGCATATGTATTACCAGTAATAAGCTTTTTGTCTGTAAATACTTCAAATTGGTATGAATAGATCTCGGCCGCAACTATTAACTCAAATGATGTACCGTATGTGTACGGCATCGACATCGCAGACACATAATCAAGCCGGCTCTGGTAAGGCTGACATTCACGTGTCATTGAGTAAATGTGTAACCTATCCCAGTTAGCAGAGGCATGATTGACGATTTCAGATCGTATATTACGGGACTGAGCGATAGACCCTGTCATCGCATAAGATAAGGCAGAAAAAGGCAGGCGCCATCGCCATCATCAGGTAAAATATTAACCCTATGAGGGATTAAAGCGCCGTTTATTTCAAGGAGCTCAAGGTCCGCCATCACCGATTCAAAGCTTTAAAATAATCTAATAACTTGAACTTCAAGGTTCACGGTATGGACGATGAGCAAAACTGGAAACTGGCTCAGACAACCGCTAGATGAGGGAAAGGAGCCAATAATGTGCGTTAATCCTTGGGCAAAAATGTATGATTGTTGTAATTTACTCGCTGGTGAGAACTAAATATAAATATTACAACTTTTACTTTTCAAAACGAATTAAAAGTATATTTTTAGTTATGAATCAAATTATGACCAATTACAGAGATTTTTTGTCAGCAAATAATATCAAAATTAGCAATTAATTTAATTTTAATAGCTAAAAGTCTGCACACTGCAATGTGAACAGTGATTACACTTATATGGACTACATTATCGACACTGTTTTCAATTCCGGCCGCCGCCGCACGCTCACGTTGGCACGTTTTGCTAAATAACTCGGAAACCATAAGAGATAGACAAAAAATTTATAGATCAAAAAATATTTAAAATTTATTTCCACACTAGCGTTTTTCAATCAGATTGAAGGTAGGTTCACTTGTTTAGGCGCTAGAGGCGATAGTGTACAGGAAGTACAGTCCTATTTTTCCTAAAACTTCAACACCCCGAAAACCACCCTAAAATTTTGAATTTTGTAAAACCCATTCTTAGTGGGTGCCTACACCCTAAAAGGAACGTCCATGCAAAATTTTAAGGTTCTAGATCAAGTAGTTTAGGCTGTGCGATGATACGTGATTGAGTCAGTGGATTTGACAAATATATAGTAGATAAATTTGAACGAATAGTGCTTTTGGCATCTGGGGACCTCAAAACGAAAAGTTATCATGGTCTCGGGCTTAAGTCTTACCATGCCACCTACTGTAATAGCTTCTTCCCTATAGGGGAAATTCGCTAAAACTTATGTGATATATCCAAAGATATAGTAAGTGCTTTTTGTGTTATTAAGACATATATATTCATTGTAAATTTGCAGAGTACGCAGGTTTGCTGTGATGGGGGTATTATCACCCTCAATAGCCCCAAACCAACATGTGATCCTTACGGGTCTTCCTACTAACGTTATTATCATAAATATATACCGAGTTTTTAAAGAAAATGTGAATTGACCAAACCAAAATGTGTTATGTTGTCTTATGAGGATTTTAAATTACAAAAGACTGTTTTTATATCTTATTGTAATTTTATCATCCCCTTAAACATCATTTTTCATTTTAAGTGAATTTAAAGGAGGTTAGCAGGACTGCCTGTCAAAGGAAGTTAGCAGAACTTATGTCTTCTGGGTTTTAATTTGAACTAAACTATTTTACTAATGTATGTCATTATTTTTTATCACGAATTAGTAGTACAGTGTTTGTTCAGTTGTGTGTTGAGTTGGAATGATGGATAACTGTAAAGTAAGTACATCTTTGTACAAACCAGCGAGCACAGAATAGAATTTCTTCTAACTATGCTCGTGATGTGATGGCAATGAATGATGACCAGTAATTATCTCTGTTTTTATCCACAAGCATTGGAATTTGGTAAGTGGTACAGTTCGGGCCACGGTGCTTGGCACCTGGGAAAGGTGAGAAACAACTCAAATTTCTCGTAAATAAACGCAGACAATAACGAAAATAACCAAAACCAATGTTTTAAAATTAAATAAAGTAATTTCGCTTTCTGTTGACAAAAGTATACTGTAACACTAACGGTACAAAGCCATATAGAGGCGAAAAGTCATTCCAGAGCATACGCTAACCAGGCGTCAAGCATTGTGACCCGAACTGTATCACTGATTAAATATCTTTCGGAATATAATCAGTAGGATGTATAATCAAAGGTGGTATTGTTGGTGTGGGAGCGAAGCTAGCGCTTAGTAGCGGTATTAGGAACTACTACAGCCAACAGTGCTGCTCGTTACTTCTGTCGACGCCGCTCGGAGTTCTGGGCGCTAGTGTTCATTGTCAACACAAAGGGAAACTCTTGTGTTTTGGGTAAAAACTTTATTTAAATTACATATACAAGTTGTTTTTTATCATTAGTAAATTTAATAAAATAATAGAAAGTATAATACCCCCGTAGCAGCAAACCTGCGTACTCAGAGAGTTTCCAATGCATATATATCTTAATACAATGAATACAATGATACAGTACATATGTATCTTAATACTACATGAAGCCAAATACCAAGTTTCATCAATTTACTTTCATAAATAAACTGTTTATGACATTTTAATTATTCTCCATAAGAATAACATGGCGGCTGAGTATGCAGGTTTGCTGAAGGAAGGAACACAAAAAATGGGTTTTATACAAATATTAAAATAACTAAAATAGGTAAAGCCACATACCATGTTTTATTAATTTATGTTCATAATTAAGGGAGATAACACGTTACTTATTCTCCATAAGAATAATATGGGGCTGAGTACTCAGATTTGCTGCTACGGGAACTATCGGCAAACAAACTCTATATATAATGTCCTAAGCACACGAAACATTTCAGTTTGAAATAAAAATGTTTTTATAAAAAAAGGGTACTTTGTTAAAATATAAATATAAATCTTATATATATATATATATATATATATATATATATATATACGTGTGTGTCCGTGAGCTCGATAACTCTCGTAAACATAATCCGATTTTAACGAAATTTGGTATAAACGTGTAAAGCAGCATTTAAGACTTTAAGTTCGAAAAGCAGGCAGATCCACCTATCCGAAGGGGTAATTTGGGGGGTTTTGTACCCCAAAAGTGGGTTTTTTTGAGTTTTTTACATGTAAGCACGAAACATGTCAGTCTGAAATAAAAATGTTTTTATAAAAAAGGGTACTTTGTTAAAATATGAAGATACATACATCTTATATTAGTAGCCCTATTCAATCATTATAACAGTCAGTCATATTTATACAGTTTTGAACGGATGGTGTTTTTGGCATCTGGGGACCTCAAAACGAAAATTTATCATGGTCCCGGGCCTAGGTCTTAACATGCCGACTACAGTAATAGCTTCTTCCCTATAGGGGAAATTCGCTAATTTTGTTTTAAGATACAGTACAATTTTTCTAATGATAAAAAATAGTTCTCAACATAAATAAAATGTTAAGGCTATACCTGATTTGTTTTATACAGTACAAGCATCTAAACTGATTCATTGGATATCTGACTCGTCCAGCGAGGTAGAAACCATGGAGAGCTCGAGCACATTGTCGGGATAGATCAAAATTCGGTCCGACCGGGCTCAAGGTCACATCTCGAAGTGTAGGACTCGTCGCAGCGCTCAGTACAGCGTCTTATGGGTTATTGGCGACGCGTGTTCAGTTAAATGAGGTCTACGGCGCGAGGAATTTTTATATTTTAAAATGGTTATCAGAATCGTATCACTGGATAAATTCTTTATCTTTTGGTACTAAATTCAAATGTGTTTAACCTGTAATTATGACAAAAAACACGTGTAGTTTTAAATATAAGATAAATATCTCGATCATCACGTACTCAACCTTGACTTTTATCAAAAAAAATCATGTAAGACTCAATAGCTGCCATATTTGCTTTGCTCGATACATTCCTAAATTTTTTACATGAAACCAAACTATATAACAACTATTGGAAGGCTTTTGGAGATGCTTAGTTTTGAGTTTTGACATAACAACATTGATTCTATGTTATTTAATTTATATTTTCGGTATAAAGGTTATTAACAACTAAGTATCCTTCGTATTCAAGTTCCTTGATATGTTCCTTTATTTTTAACCCCAAACATATTTGTATAGGATTGGTTATTTTGCTGATATTGAGGAATAGTTTTGAGTTTTTATATAAAACATATATTTATTCGTTATTTTAATCAAATTTTTGGCTAAAGGCTAACAATTCATTTACGGCTAAGAAGCTTTCGTATTTGGAGGAGGAATAAATGTTTAAGTAACAGATAGTTTAAGAGGAAGTAGGTTTTTGTTTTATAAAAAGGCAACGTTAAGTTTTCTTACATAAGTATTTTATTTCATTATTGATTAAACAAGTTTTTGCTTCACGAGTAAAATATAATCACTAATCAGATGTTTATCTTATCATATAATGTTTTATTCTTTCTTACAAATAAGTCTCCTATTATTTACTGCCTAATTTACTTTACATATCAAATTATAAGATTCCTCATGAGCCTATTTACATCTCGATAACTGAATTTTCTATAAAAATTGAAAGCTATGTCAAAAAACGATAATCTCAAAACAATATGGAGTAAAATGTACATAATTAATATTTATAGGTGAAAATCTAAGCAAAATGAGAAGCATATAACTATGCTGGATGTGGTAGAACAGCGTGGAACGCGCGTAGAACTGAAGATAGCGGTTATTTACATCGGATTATTGAACATACTATAAGTTATATCGAAAATGTGTTGAATGAAAATTTACGATCATCTAATTAGCTACAACTTTCACGCTGAAATTTTGTTTCTACCTCAAACATAAAAAAGTTATCGCGTGCTGACTTTTTCAAGTCATGCTGTTACAGCTTTCTAGTATTTTCGTTATTAAAAATTACACATAATTTTAAACTAAAATATATTTTTACTGTTGGATGCGTAAATTAATGCAGAAAAGGAATATATAAGTTTCATTGTAGTTTTATTATTATTAAGATGTACAGGACCGTGTAAACGACAACGCGCTCACCGTTCGGGATTACTCAGTTTTGCCGTGTTTTACACTTTTGGTCTGGCCTCGCAATGCGCGGACCGCTTTCTGTCCATTTGGCGAGCTCTCCATGGTTTCTACTTCGCTGGACTCGTCAATGTATGTATGCGTTAATTATTAATTATTTTTTGGAAGGAACTTTGGTATCTGGACAAGGAACCTAACTACTAAACTCAATCTCCTCCACACAGCATGTATTAATACTTCGCTGGTGTCTGGAGATGTATCTCACAATGAAATATAATGGGGCAGTTCACACAACAGTATTTATACGTAAGCGACGTCAACGTCGGCAACGTATTAATACGGAAATGCAAAATACCTCGGCTAGCTACGCGTCGCTCACGTATCTCGACTCTCGCATGCGCACCACATGGGTCGCTCCCTCCTTCCTGATGCGTCGCGTCGCTCACGTATCTCGACTCTCGCATGCGCACCACATGGGTCGCTCCCTCCTTCCTGATGCGTCGCGTCGCTCACGTATCTCGACTCTCGCATGCGCACCACATGGGTCGCTCCCTCCTTCCTGATGCGTCGCGTCGCTCACGTATCTCGACTCTCGCATGCGCACCACATGGGTCGCTCCCTCCTTCCTGATGCGTCGCGTCGCTCACGTATCTCGACTCTCGCATGCGCACCACATGGGTCGCTCCCTCCTTCCTGATGCGTCGCGTCGCTCACGTATCTCGACTCTCGCATGCACACCACATGGGTCGCTCCCTCCTTCCTGATGCGTCGCGTCGCTCACGTATCTCGACTCTCGCATGCGCACCACATGGGTCGCTCCCTCCTTCCTGATGCGTCGCGTCGCTCACGTATCTCGACTCTCGCATGCGCACCACATGGGTCGCTCCCTCCTTCCTGATGCGTCGCGTCGCTCACGTATCTCGACTCTCGCATGCGCACCACATGGGTCGCTCCCTCCTTCCTGATGCGTCGCGTCGCTCACGTATCTCGACTCTCGCATGCGCACCACATGGGTCGCTCCCTCCTTCCTGATGCGTCGCGTCGCTCACGTATCTCGACTCTCGCATGCGCACCACATGGGTCGCTCCCTCCTTCCTGATGCGTCGCGTCGCTCACGTATCTCGACTCTCGCATGCGCACCACATGGGTCGCTCCCTCCTTCCTGATGCGTCGCGTCGCTCACGTATCTCGACTCTCGCATGCGCACCACATGGGTCGCTCCCTCCTTCCTGATGCGTCGCGTCGCTCACGTATCTCGACTCTCGCATGCGCACCACATGGGTCGCTCCCTCCTTCCTGATGCGTCGCGTCGCTCACGTATCTCGACTCTCGCATGCGCACCACATGGGTCGCTCCCTCCTTCCTGATGCGTCCTCTGCTTTCTGGTGTGTTGGTGATCAGTGCGTTGTGATGAACCGTTAGGAAAAATGTATTGATTTTATATATACAAGGTGTCTTGCAACCATATGATCAAACTTTATCACGTTATTCAGCATATCAAAATAAACAGAAATGTAATGTAACATGTGTCCTATCTCATTCCGTTTTCGGTATATCTGTCTGCAAGTGTTTTTTCCCAAAACCTTAATATCTTTGAAAATGTTTGAGAGAAAATCATGATACTTGGTATGATTGTTACTGTAGGTAGTTTATTAATGCCATTAAAATTTCGTTTTCATACAAATTTCCGTTTCAAGATGGCGGCAGTTCAAAATATTCAAAGTTAAATAAATAATAAACTACAAATTGTATCAACAAATGTTAGGATACAAAAAAGTTAGACAATTGTAATACAAATAACATGATGTATAATTTATTCTTATCGACTGAAGGATAACTAAGAAAATTACATTTTTGTTAGTATTGGTTACCATGGTTTTATATATATATATACATATAGATATACATATATATACATATATATGTATATCTATATGGCTATATCGTATATGGTATATCGTATGGCTTATACAGCTGCATTATATTTCGTGGTTTACAACAAATAAAAAACATTGGTATGATTTACCTGCGTTAATTAACCATTGGTGTCTAGCCTCACTTCCATGCAGCCAGCTAACCCTTCAGGAAGAGCGCTCAGGGAACAATCATTAACTACGTGGTCGATAGTTTGACGCTTCCCACAGTCACTAGACTCCATTTAAATGGAGTATGGTGTGTCATACCCCATTTAAATTTTCAATAATTGCACCTTCTTACCACAGTGCTGAAAAGATTGAGTAAAGCGATTGATTTAATACATAGGCTAATCACACCATTGCATATGTGGCTTCATCTGGTTGTGGTCTATTAACATTTTTAGAACAGGCTATTTTTAGCGGCCCTGGTCGCTGCCGCCTGTGTACTCTGTCTGACTGTTATTCTTTATGGTGAATAAATACAATTTTATATACCACTAATTTTATATACATTTTGACGAAACCTAGTAAGTGACTTCATGTGGAAGTGAGGTCACAATATGCACTGGAAATTCGCTGAGTATACATGTTTGCTGCAACGGGGGTTTGCAAGGTTTAGATAGTGCTTGTAAATTTGTGAAATTAGGTAGTGGTTAGGCACAACTAGGTTTTGCTTATTGTATCATACAACTTATACAACTTATTATAAACGCCGTCACTAACAGAAGTAACGTGAACCCAAATCAAGCAGTTGTTGTGAGTAAGGTAGAGAGGGAAATTACGTCCTTCACGTAGGCTACCTTTTTGTTTGAAAGGGGGCACGAAAGACGACACTCAGGTATTAATACGACAAAGATGTATTCATACCTAGGCTACGTTTTGTGTGAAGAGGCCTTCAATACCTCGTTGTAGTTGATTAAAGACGGATTTGTAAATTAGTCAACGACAACTCATCATCAACTTGGCGTTATTTAATTTTGATTTAAAAGCTACATTGAGGGTTTAAAAGTGTGGGCATAGGTGTTCATGATAATTACAGTAATAGTTAACAAGGTTAGCGCTTATAAAGTGTTGTTTATTAAATTACCCCAGGGAAATACCGCAGAAAATGTCAGTGTGGTATTCCTTCAGCTCGACTACACTCCTATATTAAATTAATTTACATGAAAATAATAATACCTCCGTCGCAGCACACCTGCATACTCTGCGAATTTTCAATATATATATATATATATATATATATATATATCATATAAAGCCATTTAACAAGTTTTACATATGTTTATCCACAAATGAGCGGTATATGCAAATTTAACTATTCCCCATAAGAATAACATGGGGGCTGAGTAATAGGTTTGACAGATTTTGCTACAAGAGTGCAGCACCAATTAAATCCCGTTGTAGGCCATTGAGAATAGAATAAAATTACCAACTCAATGAGGCAACTACATAACTGAGGATATAAAAGCTGCTAAGGCTTCGGGATTCGCAATAATTCGCATATGTATATTTTTTGAAATTTTGTAACCGAATACCTTTAAGCTTTTATAATTCTTAAATTAAATTAATAAACCAGCATATATTATCAACTTAACAAATTTGATAAATTTACCAGGTCTAATTTTAAAATTCAGATACTATTTGACGCTTAGACGTTCTGCACACAAACTAAAGATAGCGTTAGCGGTGCGTTTAAAATACGTGGTGTACATAGCTTTTGTTCAGCTTTGGTCTCGTGCGCTATCTCTCGTTCAGCTGCAGAACTACATCAAACTTTTGTCTGAAACTTTCTCACAAGATCTGGCCTTCTTAGTGTTAATATATAATTATTGGTGGTTCTGTTGGTGTTGGGCTGAAGCTAGCGCTCAAAGGCAGAATGGACTACAACAGGCAACAGTGCTGCTCATCATTTTTGCGTTTTTTAGCTGCAAGCGCTAGTGTTTTTCACCTACTCTAACCAAAGACCCAATTTATGGTAAAACTTATATAAAATAATTAATTACAATGTTTTACTATCACCAATAGTATGTATAAATATATTAAAGTTTTGAATATGATGATTTTTAAGCTTTGTTTTAGATAAGAACCTAATTAGTTTCGATAAAAATTAGTTCTCAAATAAAAGAAAATGTTAAGGCTATAATTAATCGGTATTTCTTATCGATTAATCAGCCGACTAATTGAAAGTTTATATTTCAAATGATACCCTACAATATAGTCTGAGAGCTTGCTATGGCTACTTCAGTATAACCTTAATGAGCCTTATCAAATCTGCACTGTTCCTGTGAAGACTTATATCGCTGATATGACAAATGGTTTTATTTTTTATTTAATTCTTGTCAACATCATAAGAGAAATTTCACTACCTATATCTCTCTTTTTAACAAAATAGAAAAATCTTTGTTTAAATTGTTATACTGTTGAAATCAATAAACAAACTTTTATCATTGTAGAGACTAAATAAAATCATGCAACTTCATATATTGATTATCTGAGAAAATACTACCTTGATATTTGGTAGTGACTATCCTAACCAGCACTCCATATAATAAGTACACAGAATCTAAGAAAGTCAGTTCTAATGTTATGTAGTCACTTTTTCTGACACTAGGAGCGCTGGAGACGAAGTTGTGCACCAATACACAAGATAGCTTTAGCGGTGCGATTATCAATACTCCATTTACGTGCAATGGATCAACTGCTGCAACTCACACGCTTTCTCTCGTTTAAGTGCAGAACTGCGTCGAATTGGTGAATTTGTCGGCTGAATTTTGGCCGTAAGAGCTGAACTTCTTAGTGCTTGTGTGTTTATTGGTGGTACATTAGGTGTGATGTCGCAAAATGCTATTCAGTTTACACCAAAATTGGTGAATTTTATATCAAAGGTATGTTTTATCATAACATAATCATCATTTCATGAAAGGACTCTCTATTTTTGGAGTGTTATTGTTTACTTACTTTGCATTGCATTTAGCTTCTCACTTTTTACTAGGACCACCTCTTCATATAGATTAAAAACCAGTTATTGCTAGATATTAATTTATTGTGACAAGTTGTGTTTAAAATAGCGTTTACAATATCAAGTCATGTTTATTGTTATTTAAAATAACCACACAGTCTCTGGGCGACCCAGAACTCTCTGCGAAAACTTCCAGAACCTGTTGCTGGGGTCATCACAAACAAAAAATGGTATACAAGATTTTAAAAAAGTCTGGAAACGGTACTATATCTTTAAAATTATTTGGTTTAACAAAACTAAAACTTTGCAAAATTATTTAGGGTCCAAAAGTATATTTCCCAAGGCACTTATTGACACTGCACCTCAAAGGGGGGGGGGGTTGGTCCACAAAGGGTCAGAAGAAAATCTTAAATGCAAGCATAGGTCAAGAAGCAGATAATTTTAAAGGCCTGGTGTAGCTGAGTTGAATGCTGAAAACCGCACTTCAAAAGCTTTATTCGTTACAAAATGGCGGCTGTTTAATATTTTAAAGAGCTGTAAAATAGTCCATAGATTGACAATGAATGATAGCCTACCAGTAATAATCTCTGTCCCCATCCATAAACATTGGAATTTGGTAAGTGGTATAATTTATGTATAATCAATGGATATTGTTCGCGTAGGAGCGAAGCTAGCGACAATAGTGGCGGTATCTCAAACTACTATAGCCAACAGTGCTGCTCGTCACTTCTGTGGTCGCCGCACGGAGCTATGAGCGCTAGTCCTCGTGATCAACATAGGAGAAATTCATTGTGTCTTTGGTAACGACTAAATTTAAATATCCAAAAAATATAATATAAAAATGTAGTCTCGTATGTATTTTTATAATATATTTTAAATTTATAATTTTATGTTTGTATTTATTTATTTATTAATTTTTTAGTTTAAATATTTTATTTATATTTATTTAAATGTGTTTTATTTTTTTATTTTTGTTTAAATTAATACTTATTGTTATGAAATGAAATAAGTGTTAAAAATATATAGAATTACGATTGTCTTAATTTAATATTTTTATGAAGATAAAAAGATAGCTGTCAACATGTAAAAAGATTTTAAGGCTATAACTGATCCTTATTTTCTTCAAAAGTAAGGTACTCTTACCTAACAAGTAGAATTTAATAATCATTTTATGCATTTTTCCTCGGCATCTGGCTAAAGAACTAATTACAATAGTTACTTAACCCATTACAGCTGTAAGAAAAACGGAAATGTAAATTTGGCAACTCATCCATCATCTTGGCGTCATTTAATTTTGATTTAAAAGCTAAATTGAGGGTTTCATTAAGAGTGTGGGAATAGTTGGTAATGGCGATTGCAATAATAGACTGCATTAAGAATAGCCCTTTTTAAGGATTTTATTAAATTCCGACGGGGCTCAGCCTCGTTGGTGCAGTAAATGTCAGTGTGGAATACCACATAAAGCCGCATATTAAGTTTCATTAAAATATATTCACAAATAGGCGATATATTAAATTTTAATTATTCTCCATAAGAATAACATCGGGGATCAGTATGTAGGTTTGCTGAAACAAAGAACACAATCAATTGGTGTTTATGCCAATATAAATAGAATTAAACTAGGTGAAGTCACATACCAAGTTGCATCAATATTCATTCATAGAAACAAGCGATATATAATATTTTAATTATTCTCCATAAGAATAACATCAATGACTACATATACAATTATTTATGAGTATTATGAGTTATTTCCATAAGGCTTGTCTGTCTTATTGTATATGTAGTCATTGATAACATGGTGGTTGAGTATCAGGTATGCTGCAACAAGGAACACAAAATATGGGTTTTCATGTAAATATCATTATAACTCAACTAGGTGAAACCACATACCAAGTTTCATCAGTATACTTTCATAAATAAGCGATATATACCAATTTGATATTTAAAATATTAATTATTCTCAATAAGAATAACATGGGGAAGGGTAAGCAGGTTTGCTGCAACAAGGAACACAAATTAATGGGGTTTTATACAAATATCAATAGAGGTTATCTAAGTAAAGTCACACACCAAGTTTCATCCATATATATTCTTAAATAAGCGATATATAACATTTTAATTATACTCCATAAGAATAACACGGGTACCGAGTACCTAGAGTTGCTGCTACGGGAACCATAGGTGAAAAATAATTTTTTATGCAAACAAAAATAAACCACAACCAGATGAAGCCATATACCAAGTCTGAAAATTTGGTGAAGTTTTATACAGAATCCAACTGCCATCTGTATTTGTTATTAATTAATTATGCTTTCTATGAACAGGTTGACCTCAGATAGTAATAAGACCACAGTTCGGACCATTCCCTCGTAAAACCTTGAAAAATACAGTGGAACTTGGATAATTTGAACTTCTATAATTCAAAATCTTCTTTAATTTTAATATTTTGCCTGGTCCCTATTACTATATAAACAATATTACAAAAACCTGGTTAATTTAAATTTTTTTACTGGACCCTTCAATTCGAATTATCCAAGTTCTACTGTAACACCTGATGGTGAGCCATCCATAGAGACTACTAGGAATTGCCGTTGAGAACGGCATCTTACATAACCATGGCGAGGGTTTGTGCAATTAAGAGTTTATTATAAGTACAGTAATCGTAAGTTATTCCTTTATTGGTTACAATTTATCCATGCCCAGAGATGTCATGTTTTCCAGTCATTGAATTTACAGTTTTTGAGGTCTTGTGCAAAGTTTTCTGTAGTTTTCTTCGTTTTGTAAACTATATAATAACTGCAAAGTTTACCGTTATACAGATAGGTTAGTATAACAGTATGTAGGGTACTCAGGGTTGCCTTAACACCGGATTTCCCCGGACATTACCGGATTTTGAGGGTAATAATATGGCTGGGGGGGATTTCCGTGAAAAAATATAAAATCTCTTTTTGAAATGTTCCCCATAAATGCTTTGAATAACGCAAATGTTTGTGTTGATATCCTATATGTGAACAAAAATGTATTTACGTTTGCAACTTTATCGTCATGCAACGATTGCCAAATAAGCTAAACCCTGTTTATCTCTTCACTCGAACCTCTATTATTTGTTACTCTTTGGCTTTATTTCGGCGGAAATCGTCGTTAGCCTTTACATATATTCGCCATTAACGAAAGCTGAAAAACAGTATGAAGATTTAATGGAGAAAAAGACAAATTTTATATCTCGCTTTGTTATGAACATAAACTGACAAAACTTGGTATATGGCTTCATCTGGTTGTGGTTTATTTTTGTTTGCATAAAAAATTATTTTTCACCTATGGTTCCCGTAGCAGCAACTCTAGGTACTCGGTACCCATGTTATTCTTATGGAGTATAATTAAAATGTTATATATCGCTTATTTAAGAATATATATGGATGAAACTTGGTGTGTGACTTCACTTAGATAACCTCTATTGATATTTGTATAAAACCCCATTAATTTGTGTTCCTTGTTGCAGCAAACCTGCTTACTTTTCCCCATGTTATTCTTATTGAGAATAATTAATATTTTAAATATTAAATTGGTATATATCGCTTATTTATGAAAGTATACTGATGAAACTTGGTATGTGGCTTCACCTAGTTGAGTTATAATGATATTTACATGAAAACCCATATTTTGTGTTCCTTGTTGCAGCATACCTGATTACTCAACCACCATGTTATCAATGACTACATATACAATAAGACAGACAAGCCTTATGGAAATAACTCATAATACTCATAAATAATTGTATATGTAGTCATTGATGTTATTCTTATGGAGAATAATTAAAATATTATATATATCGCTTATTTCTATGAATGAATATTGATGCAACTTGGTATGTGACTTCACCTAGTTTAATTCTATTTATATTGGCATAAACACCAATTGATTGTGTTCCTTGTTTCAGCAAACCTACATACTGATCCCCGATGTTATTCTTATGGAGAATAATTAAAATTTAATATATCGCCTATTTGTGAATATATTTTAATGAAACTTAATATGCGGCTTTATGTGGTATTCCACACTGACATTTACTGCACCAACGAGGCTGAGCCCCGTCGGAATTTAATAAAATCCTTAAAAAGGGCTATTCTTAATGCAGTCTATTATTGCAATCGCCATTACCAACTATTCCCACACTCTTAATGAAACCCTCAATTTAGCTTTTAAATCAAAATTAAATGACGCCAAGATGATGGATGAGTTGCCAAATTTACATTTCCGTTTTTCTTACAGCTGTAATGGGTTAAGTAACTATTGTAATTAGTTCTTTAGCCAGATGCCGAGGAAAAAATGCATAAAATTATTATTAAATTCTACTTGTTAGGTAAGAGTACCTTACTTTTAAAGAAAATAAGGATCAGTTATAGCCTTAAAATCTTTCTTCATGTTGACAGCTATCTTTTTATCTTCATAAAAATATTAAATTAAGACAATCGTAATTCTATACATTTTTAACACTTATTTCATTTCATAACAATAAGTATTAATTTAAACAAAAATAAAAAATAAAACACATTTAAATAAATATAAATAAAATATTTAAACTAAAAAATAAATAAATAAATAGATACAAAAATAAAATTATAAATTTAAAATATATTATAAAAATACATAAGAGACTACATTTTTATATTATATTTTTTGGATATTTAAATTTAGTTGTTACAAAGACACAATGAATTTCCCCTGTTGATCACGAAGACTAGCGCTCATAGCTCCGTGCGGCGACCACAGAAGTGACGAGCAGCACTGTTGGCTATAGTAGTTTGAGATACCGCCACTATTGTCGCTAGCTTCGCTCCTACGCGAACAATATCCTTTGATTATACATAAATTATACCACTTACCAAATTCCAATGTTTATGGATGGGGACAGAGATTATTACTGGTAGGCTATCATTCATTGTCAATCTATGGACTATTTTACAGCTCTTTAAAATATTAAACAGCCGCCATTTTGTAACGAATAAAGCTTTTGAAGTGCGGTTTTCAGCATTCAACTCAGCTACACCAGGCCTTTAAAATGATGTACTTCTTGACCTATGCTTGCATTTAAGATTTTCTTCCGACCCTTTGTGGACCACCCGCCCTTGGAGGTGCAGTGTCAATAAGTGCCTTAGGAAATATACATTTGGACTCTATACAATTTTGCAAAGTTTTAGTTTTGTTACCCAAATAATTTTAAAGATATAATACCGTTTCCAGACCTTTTTAAAATCTTGTATACAATTTTTCGTTTGTGATGACCCTAGGAACAGTTTCTGGAAGTTTTCGCAGAGAGTTCTGGGTCACCCAGAGACTGTGTGGTTATTTTAAATAACAATAATCATGACTTGATATTCTAAATGCTACGCACGAGAAAGACAACTGCTGATTCATTGCACGCATAATATGGAGTTACAATAAACACACAGCTAATGCCACTTCTGTTGTAATGCAGAACATCGTCTACAACGCTAAGATAATCAATAAAGTGTCTACATTTTTAACATTAGACCTGATCTTCTTAGTGTTTGCGTATTCATTGGCTATACCATTATAAAATAATAGGCAATGTATCTATACCGAATAAGTAGGGACACGCATATGGAGAAAACTATTTCTAGTGATAACTCGGCCTCCCAAACACAGATAGAGTCGCAATCGCATATTTGACTCTATTTGGACGGGATTTAAGTGTTTACGGATGAAGATAAGTGTTAAAATTCTAAAAGCTGTCAACACGTGGCTTTCAACACGCCGGATAGAGGCACAGATCCGAAAATTCAGCCTTTCATTGTATTTAAGTGATACCCTTTCTTTAAAACTATCAATCAACGACACCATGCTAATTAAAAATATTTCCAAAATGTAGGAAATTTTACGCTGATCTTAGAATAGATAGTTTTTCCGCGGAAAAGTCGGAAAAAACCCGGAAAATTGGAAAATTGAAAAATAATATTTTGTCTTATATTGCTGTCATGTAGGTATTCAAACTGTGCGGGATTTCACCCTGAATACGTACGTGCAATTACTTTTCCGATCACACTATTTGTTCGCGGAAAAGTTGGGAAAACACCGAAAATTGGAGAGTATTATTTTTCTTATATTCTTGTTTTGTGGGTATTCAAAATTTGCGGGATTTCACCCTGAATATGTACGTGCAATTACTTTTCCTAACACACTTTTTGTCCGCAGAAAAGTCTGGAAAACCCCGGAAAAAAGGAAATATATTCTTTTCATAAATACTATCATGTGGGTATTCAAAATGTGCGGAATTTCACCCTAAAAACGAAGGTGCATTTATTTTCCCGATCAGAGAATTACTAAGCAAGCTAGGAGTCGATAAACCTCAAGCGCGCAGGAAGCGTTAAATAAATTCCACCATATCGGCAAACACGGGTTATACAGCGCTCTGCGGAGTTAGGTTAGTAAGGTTATTATAAATAACTAATATATCTATCATAACTTAACCTAACCTAACCCCGCAGAGCGCTGCATGTCGAAAAAAACGTCTCCCGAAAACTGAGGAACTCTACTGAAATCTTACTGAAATGCGAATAAACCACCGGATGTGCAACCGGAAACTAGTGCAGTGGCCGCTTTAAAAAATCACCGGATGTACCACCGGAAACTAGTGCAGTGGCCGTTGTAAAAGCCCTGGCGTCGGGCCCGCTCAGTTGAATAGATTGTAAAGGTTTATTGACAATATCTTGCTTATTAATAGTCCGATTGGGAAATTAATTGCACGAACGAACTCAAGGTGAAACCCCGAACATGTTGAATACCCACATGACAGTATTAAAATAAATAATATTGTTTTCCAATTTCCCAATTTTCCGTGGTTTTCCCGACTTTTCCGGGGAAAAACTATAATTTCTAAAATCAGCATCAAATTTCCTACATTTTGAAAAAAAATTAAATTTGCGTGGTGTCGTTGATCGATAGTTTTACCATTATTCTAAGACCTATTGACAAATCTAAGTAAAAATACCTTTAATATGACACCTCAAACGTTAAAATCAGTCCAGCCGTTTTCGAGTTATGACTGTGAAGAAAAAACTTCTAGCGTATTAATTTATAGATTATATTTATTCCATGACAAAGGTTAACAATGTTCCAAAATTTACAACCAAAGAATTAATTTATGGGGAAATCTTTAATTCAGGTAAGGTAGACCTGATATGAGTCCTATCTTCCCCTTCCTAGCAAGGTAGGGCCCTTTTGGCTATTTTAACACTAAAAGAATAGTTTTTACAGCTGAATTTCATGTTAAAAACAACAGTGATACTAATGAAATAGCTTCATCATTTAACCCTATATAAGTTTAACATGGGACATTTTAAAAATCTTTTTGGGTTTTCCCCAAAACCACCAAGCCTTTTTAAGTTAATTACACAAAGTACTAAACTATTCATTTTTTTACTAAAGAAAACGACCAAACCCAACATTGGATTTTGAGAAATGTTAAACCAATTCACTAGAAGGAGAAAGGGAAATTCACTAAAACCAATTCAGCATACAATTTAAATCTAAATAATAGTGACGGTTAAGTTTTCGGTTAGACAGTTTCTAATATTAGGCCTGTAAATGAAATGGAATTAATTAAAAGAAAAAGTGCTATGGTAAGAAATAATCTATATTCCATAAAAATAAAGATCAGGACATTTGAAGCCAGTATAACGAACACAGACTCGCGAAGGAAACCTAAGTTTCTTTGAAATAAACTACAGGAGCATCGCTTTAATTTGACGTTTCAATCTTTAAAATCAGTTAATAAATAAAAGAGTTGTTCACTGGGCAATTATTAGGGAATCTGAGAAGTAAGATATTCTTGACTCACCAACGCGATAACGGTGATCTGGAGTAGTCAGGATACCTCTGTGGCGCGCTTCTTTAGGAACTAGTCGACAACCTATAGTAGCCCAGTCTGCCCAGTGGATATGTTGTCAGATTCACGATTATGTGGTCTCTGGTTAAAATCGTACTTTTGATGATTACTTTTTGAGGTCTGAAATTTCTGTTTAATTTGACTTAATTTTGTTTTTACACCTTTTATTTGTAATTATGTTAGGTTACGTTACTATAATTTTGTTGTGAACTGTAGCCTTTTGTTTTATACGTAAATCCGTTTGAGGAACTCCAATTTAACATTGTATCCACAACTTTTTATTTAACTTATATCTGATTGACTTTGAATTGAGTAATCACTTTATTTTATCGAATTTCCCCTGTAGGGAAGAAGTTATTACCGTAGTCAGCATGGGAAGACCTAGGCCCGGGACCATGATAAATTTTGGTTTTGTACTCCAAAACACTATTCGTTAAAATATATATATTTTTGTATACATGTGTGTGTGTGTCCGTAAGCACGATAACTCTCGTAAAATAGGTCCGACCTTATTTATATTTGGCACAAACGTGTAAAGTACGATTTATTTGAACGAGTCTGAAGACCAGACGACTCACACCATCTTAAGGGGGGTATTGTGGAGGTTTTGTACAGCAAAAAATGGGTATTTTGGGGGTTTTCTCATGAAATTTGTATTTAAATCAAATTTCAAGTTTCACTATTTAATTCAGCTTAAACAAACAATTTGGTATTTTGACCATTGATCTACGTCAATTGGTTACTGAGATATTGCAAGTACTAAACACAGTACATTGTCTAGTGATATTCTTATGCAGAAAAATAAAAATTGTATATCTCGCTTATTTATGAACATAAAGTGACAAGACTTAATATATGGCTTCATCTGGTTGTGGCTTATTGTTTTTTGCAAAAACAAATTGTTCGCCTATAGTTCTCTTAGCAGCAAACCTAGGTTCTCGGTTCCATGTTATTCTTATGGAGAATAAATAAAATGTTATATAACGCTTATTTATGAATGTATATGGATGAAACTTGGTATCTGACTTCACTTAGATGAGTTCTATTGATATTTGCATAAACCCCCATTATTTTGTGTTCCTTATCGTTGCACCAAACCTGCGTCCTCATACCCAATGTTATTCTTATGGAGAGTAATTCATATTTTAAATATCGCTTATTTGTGAATATATTTGTTATGAACCCTGGTAAGTGGCTCAATGTGTTACTAAGACATATATATTCATTGGAAATTCGCTGAGTACGCAGGTTTACTGCGACGGGGGTATTTTGCTTGTACACCACGAAACAGCTATCGTAGTTGGGAGTTCATTCGTTAAAACGAACAAGCAGCCGGTTGGTAACATGTTTCGATATCGAACCAATGTTGGACCAACTGTGATGACGATAATATGCTCACCAAAGCTCAGTGTTTTAATAACTTAAAAACGTACTATTTTTCCGATACCGATATTCCATAATCACGATAATTCCGATGTAATACATAATACAATTAAAGACTACAAATTTATATTGTATTAGTCATAAAAAAATGTAATGAATAATTTAAATTATAACAAAATATACTTTCAAAAGCTATATCACCTAAAGTATTTTTAAATAATCTTATAATAAGTTAGCTCTCATATGTTATGAAATGTACTCGCTTGAAGTGGTTTACAATTAGAGGTAGATAGGTTAGGTCACTAGGTCCTACCATGCGGTAATTACCACAACTATATGAAGCTATGAGAATTACATTGGGTTCTTTGAAAGGCTGCTCTGGATTCGTCTTACGTGGCCTGATCAGTGAATTACTTAAGAGCGATAACCCGTGCTCTCCACACTCTTCACACATCATCAAGGCAAGTACACACGATGACGTCAGAGACCTACATTCCTCCTGCCACGTGACCTTGACAATCAGCTGTTGACTCGGAATTACCTTCCTACTCCCCGTGTTGTACCCAAGCATGATTCAATAATCACCAACAGTACTTCTCCCGTTCCCGCGTTACAAAATGAGACCATAACTCAAACTAACATTGTAAGATTTTGAGAAAATTCTAATCCATGGGAGCTATGCTGGCAATGAATTATGGCCTACCAGTAATAACCATACATAAGCATTGGAATTTTGTAAGTGTTATTACTGATTAGATTATACATTATATTCCGTATGATGTTTTGGTCAAAGAAGGTATTGCTAGTATGGTAGCGAAGCTAGCGCTTAGAACGGATGAGGAACTACTACAGCCAACAGTTCTGTTCGCACTTCTGTGGTCGCCGCACCGAGCTGTGGGCACTAGTGTTCATTATCAACATAAAGGGAAACTAATGGTGTTTTAGGTAAAACCCTAATTTAAATAACTATATATAACATTTTAAGTTTTTTCTATCAATAAAAGTTTAAATAAAGTTATAGAAGATTCAAAAGTACATAGTTTGGCGATTTTTCTTATGGTAACATACAATTATTATAGTTATAAAAACAGTTCTCAATGGGAATAAAATGTTAAGGCTATAACTGTTCATTGTATGTTGACTCATCAGCTTCACTTTTAATCTTTTAACTATTAATTTACTTTGTGAAAGGTTCCTCGACATCTGGCCTAGGAACCTAAATCAGTACAATTGATGTTATAGATGGTCATATTGATTACAGGAACAAGGTAAGGATAGCACCATAATAAGTTGTATCATTGACTATACACCTGCCAATGGTTTTATTAAATTCTATCAGAGAAATGTCGCAGAAAATGCCAGTGTGCTACTTTTCCTTCAGCTCGACTACACCCCTGTAGTAAATAAACTGGTTAGAAAATAATAATACCCCGTCGCAGCAAACCTGCATACTCTGCGAATTTCCAATGCATATATCTATATATATATATATATATATATATATATATATATATATATATATATGCCATAAAAAGCCATTTACCAAGTATCATACATATATATTTACAAATGAGCGATATATACACATATACTTATTCCCCTTAAAAATAATATGGGGCTGAGTACTCAGATTTGATAGATTTAGCTACTAGAGCGCAGCACCAAATAGATTGCATTAAGAATAGCCCTTTTTAAGGATTTTATTAAATTCCGACGGGGCTCAGCCTCATTGGTGCCTCATTGGTGGTCAGTGTGGAATACCACATAAAGCCGCATATTAAGTTTCATTAAAATATATTCACAAATAAGCGATATATTAAATTTTAATTATTCTCCATAAGAATAACATCGGGGATCAGTATGTAGGTTTGCTGAAACAAGGAACACAAACAATTGGTGTTTATGCAAATATAAATAGAATTAAACTAGGTGAAGTCACATACCAAGTTGCATCAATATTCATTCATGAAAATAAGCGATATATAATATTTTAATTATTCTCCATAAGAATAACATGGGGGTTGAGTAAGCAGGTATGCTGCAACAAGGAACACAAAATATGGGTTTTCATGTAAATATCATTATAACTCAACTAGGTGAAGCCACATACCAAGTTTCATCAGTATACTTTTTATAAATAAGCGATATATACCAATTTGGTATTTAAAAATTAATTATTCTCAATAAGAATAACATGGGGAATGGTAAGCAGGTTTGCTGCAACAAGGAACACAAATTAATGGGGTTTTATACAAATATCAATAGAGGTTATCTAAGTGAAGTCACACACCAAGTTTCATCCATATATATTCTTAAATAAGCGATATATAACATTTTAATTATACTCCATAAGAATAACATGGGTACCGAGTACCTAGAGTTGTTGCTACGGGAACCATAGGTGAAAAATAATTTTGTATGCAAACAACAATAAACCACAACCAGATGAAGCCATATACCAAGTTTTGTCAGTTTATGTTCATAACCAAGCAAGATATAAAATTTGTCTTTTTCTCTATTAAATCTTCATACTGTTTTTCAGCTTTCGTTAATGGCGAATATATCTAAAAGTTAACGACGATTTCCGCCGAAATAAAGCCAACGAGTAACAAATAATAGAGGTTCGAGTGAAGAGATAAACAGGGTTTAGCTTATTTGGCAATCGTTGCATGACGATAAAGTTGCAAACGTAAATACATTTTTGTTCACATATAGGATATCAACACAAACATTTGCGTTATTCAAAGCATTTATGGGGAACATTTCAAAAAGAGATTTTATATTTTTTTACGGAAATCCCCCCCCCCAGCCATATTATTACCCTCAAAATCCGGTAATGTCCGGGGAAATCCGGTGTTAAGGCAACCCTGAGTACCCTACATACTGTTATATTACCTATCTGTATAACGGTAAACTATGCAGTTATTATGTAGTTTACAAATCGAAGAAAACTGCAGAAAACTTTGCACAAGACCTCAAAAACTGTAAATTCAATGACTGGAAATCATGACATTTCTGGGCATTGATAAATTTTAACCAATAAAGAATAACTTACGATTACTGAACTTATAATAAACTCTTAATTGCACAAACCCTCACCATGGTTATGTAAGATGACGTTCACAACGGCAATTCCTGATAGTCTCTATGGAAGGCTCACCATCAGGTGTTACAGTAGAACTTGGATAATTCGAATTGAAGGGTCCAGTAAAAAAGTTAAAATTAACTAGGTTTTTATAATATTGTTTATATAGTAATAGGGACCAGGCAAAATATTAAAATTAAAGAAGATTTTGAATTATAGAAGTTCAAACTATCCAAGTTCCACTGTATTTTTCAAGGTTTTACTAGGGAATGGTCCGAACTGTGGTCTTATTACTATCTGAGGTCAACCTGTTCATAGAAAGCATAATTAATTAATAACAAATACAAATGGCAGTTGGGTTCAGTATAAAACTTCGCCAAATTTTCAGACTTTGATCATGATTGATCTGGTGAACCTCAGAGTACGAGGTGAGCATCGTAACCACTACAGTATAAGTTACTCAAAAAGTTTGGTTTAATTATATCAAACCAGTTTGAGAAAGTTGTAACAAGCTTAACTATTAACACTGTTACAACCTTTTTTCATTATGTTGCAGTTAAGTTACATGAAAATTCTCAACTAGTTTGGTTGTTTTTGTTACCACCAACTAGGATTTAGTGCAATTTTGTCCATCGGAAGAGTCAGCTACAGTAGGTATACAGCTGTGGCATTGTTCTGACAGAACTGACCTGGAGAAGCTGGGACTGGCTGCGTCAGTGACCATACCTCGCCTAATGGTCACCGCAGACTACGACGTTGATGGAAGACTTCTGGTCATACCACTCAAAGGAAAAGGCATCTTCAATGGCGCCAATTGAAGTTGTGTATTTTAAAAACTGAATTACTAACTATTCCTCTATGACTTGACTAAACTGAAAAATTGTATATAGGGAGCTAACAAAAAAGCTAAAGTAAGTCCGGGCCTTTAAGCATTTTTTTAATTTCTAAGCTGTTCATAGAAATTATATCTTTTTAATGCAAATTTGGCCAGTTAATCAATAACCTTCAAATATCTGTAAAACCACTACTTTTTTGTAAAAGGAACGAAAGTGAAGTTTTACAATATTAAGAGTTTCCCATGTGATTCATAACAATACTTGACCTTTAGTAAAGTGATAGGGATGGGAATGGAAGTCTCTTGATTCCTAAAAAGGTCAGTTATACCATTTTTAAAATTCAGGGCGGATAAACCGACCTTGATTTTGTGCCCGAGCTGAGGCGGTTAATCAGAGCGGCGGTTGATCCGGGGTCGGTTAAGAGAGGGTTTACTGTAAATTGGTTGCAATTTCGGGCATTCGGAATATTTTTGGGGGAAATTCAAGTCGGAAGAGTACTGTGGATAATTAAAAATTACTATCCCGCATCCAATAAGCTTTTGCGGTCATAGTTCAAAACTATAAGCTTCAACGTCAAGATTAAACTGGCATATATCCGGTGTTCAATAAATTATTATGTATCAATATATTTAACTTGTTTACTTTGTACCTGCGTCTATAAGTGGCATAAATTAAGGCGATTAACATGATATATCCACAGTATCGATAAAAGATATCAATGCGACAGCGAGTATGGGGTTTGATCATTGCATTTACTTACATGTGAGAGGTTATTTATTTACAAGAGTATTTAAACCAGTTTTATTGAAAATAACTTATAAATCCGGTTTTATAACTATTTAAACAAAATTAATTAAACATATACCACAAGTTAAATCACTTAAAACTACAGCTCAGATCAATTTTATGAAACAATACATATTAAAGATAATTATTGTTGTGTATCGTTGTGATGGAAAATTCAATACTAGCGCTCGCGTGGCCACCATGAGCGGTACGTTATAGTAGTCTACAGTTTGACCACAAGAGCGCTAGCTTTATCTTCTCGTCGCCACTACTACCCCTAGCTGCGTCAGTATCATACTCAAATGTTATTGGAAATATTAATGCAATGAATGCGTAGACATAAAGTCCAGCACTTTATGTAAAAAATATAGACACTGTTTTTACCATTGACTATTTATATTCAATGGTTTTTACTCTCGGAGCGTGGTAGACGATGTAATGCACAAAAAAAGTGTTACTGGTACGTTTGTAGTAACTCTATTTGCAATGGATATTGAAATATTAAGATCAGCTGCTGTCTCTCTCGTTTAAGTACATAACTACATCGAACTGCATACACTTTTGGCTGAATTTTGCTTACAGGTCTTGACCGTCTTAAGTGTTTACAATGAATACAGAAATACTAGAAAGGTCAGGTCTTTTGAGAAAAATGCAGCCAAAATTTCAATATTTCGATGTAGTTTTGCACTTTAATAAGAAATGACGCACGAGAAAGACAACTGCTGATTCATTGCACGCATAATATGGAGTTACAATAAACACACAGCTAATGTCACTTCTGTTGTAATGCAGAACATCGTCTACAACGCTAAAATAATCAATAAAGTGTCTACATTTTTAACATTAGACCTGATCTTCTTAGTGTTTGCGTATTCATTGGCTATACCATTATAAAATAATAGGCAATGTATCCATACCGAATAAGTAGGGACACGCATATGGAGAAAACTATTTCTAGTGATAACTCGGCCTCCCAAACACAGATAGAGTCGCAATCGCATATTTGACTCTATTCGGACGGGATTTAAGTGTTTACGGATGAAGATAAGTGTTAAAATTCTAAAAGCTGTCAACACGTAGCTTTCAACACGCCGGATAGAAGCACAGATCCGAAAATTCAGCCTTTCATTGTATTTAAGTGATACCCTTTCTTTAAAACTATCAATCAACGACACCATGCAAATTAAAAATGTTTCCAAAATGTAGGAAATTTGACGCTGATCTTAGAAATGATAGTTTTTCCGCGGAAAAGTCGAAAAAAACCCGGAAAATTGGAAAATAGAAAAATAATATTAATAATAAATAATAAGGGGGGTATTTTGGAGGTTTTGTACAGCAAAAAATGGGTTTTTTGGGGGTTTTCTCATGAAATTTGTATTTAAATCAGATTTCAATTTCCACTATTTAATTCAGCTTAAACAAACAATTCGGTATTTTGACCATTGATCTACGTCAATTGGTTACTGAGATATTGCAAGTAATAAACACAGTACGTTGTCTAGTGATATTCTTATGGAGAAAAATAAAAATTGTATATCTCGCTTATTTATGAACATAAACTGACGAGACTTAATATTATGGCTTCATCTGGTTGTGGCTTATTGTTTTTTTGTAAAAAAATTGTTCGCCTATGGTTCCCTTAGCAGCAAACCTAGGTTCTCGGTCCCATGTTATTCTTATGGAGAATAATTAAAATGTTATATATCGCTTATTTATGAATGTATATGGATGAAACTTGGTATGTGACTTCACTTAGATGAGTTCTGTCGATATTTGCATAAACCCCCATTATTTTGTGTTCCTTATCGTTGCACCAAACCTGTGTCCTCATACCCAGTGTTATTATTATGAAGAGTAATTCATATTTTAAATATCGCTTATTTGTGAATATATTTGTTATGAACCCTGGTAAGTGGCTTAATGTGTTACTAAGACATATATATTCATTGGAAATTCGCTGAGTACGCAGGTTTCCTGCGACGGGGGAATTTTGCTTGTACACCACGAAACAGCTATCGTAGTTGGGAGTTCATTCGTTAAAACGAACAAGCAGCCGGTTGGTAACATGTTTCGATATCAAACCAATGTTGGACCACCTGTGAAGACGATAATATGCTCACCAAAGCTCAGTGTTTTAATAACTTAAAAACGTACTATTTTTCCGATACCGATATTCCAAATTTTCAGATTAAAAATGAAGTCTAAATACAGACCGCCATTTTCCTCAGAGGTAACCAAACAAATCTTCTCTACACTGAAGAGAGGATCAGCTGATTAGCATTTAACTTGTGAAGGCAGGATATGATTGCTTACCTGAGAAAATGGCGGGCAGCATGCAGGCTTCATTTTTAACCTCAGACGAGACCTATAGATATTTTTAACTCGATGGTTGATTCTCTCCATTATAAATTACAAGGAATATTATTAATGATACTGTTGCATTTATACGGCAACAAATCGATAGCAAACATATAAAACTAATGGCTATCTATGTTTTAATAACGAAAAAAGTACTATTTTTTCCGATACCTATATTCCAACATTTCAGGTGGAAGTTTTGTTACAAAATTTAAAGCTGATTGGTCATTGCTTATTAAGTATTAAAGTATGCCTAATGCTAATTTTGGTATTTATTCCTGGTCATTTCAGTGTAATTAATAATGTGAATAAACTACGATAACCGGAATCATTTTACTTTAAACATTTAACTACGTCCATTTTACAACTACTGGTTGTTATTTTTATCTTATGATCGTGAAACAATCTTTTACTGCTACAAAAACTATTGTCTGGAAACGAGGCCAAAAGGGATCTCCCCGCTTCATCACCCCGCCCTTATCATTGCCTATATCGCAACGTCCCAAAATCATCGACGCTTCCGGCAGAGTATTTCCGGTAGATACATCGCGCACAGTTCGGCCAATGTTAGTTAGTTGTTAGTTGGATAGTAGCCGCCCTACGATCCCTCTCTCCTCGTAGCCTCGGTCAATACTTTGGAGGTCTTCTGTACCCGTTCCAGCCCAAAGATTTGGAAGCAGTTAGTGGTTGGTGGTACAATGAGTATACGAACACCAAAAAGGTCAGTTAATGTTAAAAAAATCAGGCACCTTTTTGACGCTCGGAGTGTTGTAGCCGAAGTTCTTCACTACAAGAGATGACGTGAGCGTTTTTAGTAACGTCATAAGCGCGATCGATCAGTTGCTGTCCCTCTCGCACGCTATCTCTCATTTGATACAGGACTACATTGAAATGGTGATTTTTGGCTGAATGTTTCCCATAAGACCTGACTTGCTTAGGGTTTATATCAGTAGCCCAGTTTCAAACCCGGTTAAGTCCAACATTTTCAAAATTTAGATTATGATTGATTGTAGCAGTATTTTTTGCGTTGAATTCAAATATGGAGCCTGTTTGTAGCAAAAACGGACACAATAAAGCTACAAATGCATTTGAAAGTGTGAGTTCCTTACAAAATTCGGCCAGCTCCACAAGTCCTTTCTTACAAACACGGCCAGCTTCGTATCAGCCAATCAGAAGGCACGAATGAGTCACGTGACCAGGCTTGTTTATTTTTGTGTAGGTGTATGGTAGTTACCTGTGATATATTACTTCATATTGAAATTATGAAGAATAATGGAAGTAAATGTTCAAGACCGGAGAAATCTATGACGCGATATTTAATGTATTGTACTTTAATACATTTTTTACAAATTAATAAACGAAGTTTTATTAAAACCGGATATTAGAATAGACCTACTAAACTTAGCTCTTAATAAACTTTGTATATTATAAATCATCACAGTTTTTTATAAAAACGACCAACTCCAACTGAGTTTGTTACAAAGACGTCCAAATCCGTACCATAGTTACAAACCTGGGCAAGTCCATATTTTAAACTTAAATAACTAAAAAATAATAACAATTTAGGTAAAGTTAAACTTGAAATAGTATCATAAGTATACATTGAACAAGTGAAAAATCACATTTCCTATGGACTACTTAATTCCGAAACAAGTTGTTTGCTTCTCCTGGAAAATTTTTCAAAATTAACTTGGCCGGGTTTTATTCAGTGGAGGTACTGATGGTGTGCGGCCGAAGCTAGCGCTCATTGGCGGCAAATGAACTACAACACGATTCCATCATAAGGATTGGAATTTCTGAAAGGCTTCTACGGCGCAAGTCGGGGGGGCCTTAAGTAGAACATGAACTTACCGTGAGGTAACTATCAGTGAGTATCCGTCACAATACTTTTTGTCAAGACTCCATTATGACGGATCGTGAAGAAAAAACATTGTATACAAATTATACATGAGCAACCTATTATTTGAGAGATGCTAGGTGATCCGGCACTAATTCATTTAAAAATACGAGTTTCATTTGTTGTCCTATTAACAGCACGAGCAATATCATGAAATGCACTGTGCTCTACAGGAGAAAAAATTCCAACGTTTTATTCATCTATTTTTTCCATATTTGTTGGGTGTTTATTGTTTACAAAACGAAATAAATGTACACTAAAGACAAATGTTTTTATGCTTCAGATTATAATATGTTTAACTTACTAAAAGTAGGTCTTTAAATTGCTTTTCAATTTTCATTTACCTTACGTCATGAACCAATACAGGTCCTAGGCACTTTGTTTATTCATAACCATAAAGAATACTAAAGGGTTATTTCTAGCTATATATAAAATCAAATCAATCAATCAAAAACACAGCAGTAGTAATGTTGTTGCCAGTAAAACATTAAGAATTACGTTTGTGTAGCCTAATAATATATAGTCCATTTATTTTTGTAGGCTTTGTGTTTAATAAGTGAAAAATTTTGAAACATTAATAAGAATTTATTTATTTTTGGCCTAGTATTGTTTGATAAATACAACTTTTGTATTATTTTAATTTTCCTCAATTATAATTACCTACTTTAAAAGTAAACTTTAAAGGGAGCTATTTTAATCATTTTTATACTAATTTTTTAACAAATATTTCACCGTTTTGCAAACAAATTTAAAGACGGATGTCAGTTTGTCGGGAAAGTTGTTTAACAGCCTAGTGAAAATTCTGTATTGTAAATTGACTTTCAAGAGTGAATCAGTTCATTATGTGATGATAGTGATAAATGATAAATTGGCAGCAAGGTCCGTACATACTTCGGCTGTGCAGTCGATATATTTAGCTAACCGGAAGAGATCTCGTACAAACATCTGTAAGGCCACGTGATCACCAATCCAATCTTCAGTTTTGCTGGAAACACGATATTTGTCGTACGCGTACCATATTTTCCTCATCATTGTAATTAAAACAAACAAACTGCTTACAAACTTTCATCAGCTTTTATTTTATGAAACTAATATAAAATGGATATTGTTTTGATTTATTTATATTATTAGATTAATGGATTGAGGTTTAAATTTTCTTTCTGCATGTCCAGTGGCAATTTAAAAATAGTGAAAACTTTTCGCGTTCCTAAACACCTGCTTCCCAAAAGGCCAGTGGTAACTTTCAATGCCCGTTCCTCATCAAAGGATTATCCGATATCCTTGCTTTATGACTAATTTTAATGAGCAAAAGGATCTAGTGATTTCAGTGAACAACATTCTTATATCACACATAATAACCGTTCAAATAAATTCCTAAATATTAAACTTTGTAAAGTTTAAACTATTTGTGATCTTGAAATTTTGCTTACTGAAATCGCCAGCTATATTTTAGCTCTTTAAAATGAACCATCAATGATCGATTTTGGATTATCCGTTGAGGAGAGACGGACTTAAGAGTCCTAAGTCTTAAGTTAACTTAAGAGACTCATGGGAGAAGCAGGTTAGAAGCAGAGTGTCCCCCTCTAAAATTGCATGCATTCATAAATTATGATTTTCAAAATAGAGTACTGTAGGCCTGACAGTCAAGGGTAACACCGGGGATTAGATTTATTGAAAGTGAAAATCCAATTGATTGTACTATATTCTATTTTAATATTTTATTTGCAAAATTGTTAGTCCACTACGATATTAGTCCAAAAAACATTAGTTATTTTACATGTTGTTATATTCAAAATTAAACCAAAATAGGATTACTGATTTGTGTTTTGTTGATGTTTAAACCTTGCAGTGTTCAGTAAAGCCAGAACAGGTGTGAATTAAAAAATAATTTTAAATTTAACTGTCGTGGCAATACAGATTGGCTATACAAGACTAGTTGTGCCGTTCTTTCTCCGGCATTATGTATTGGATATTCGTTGAGACAGAAAATGCAAAATTTGTTAAGACCACATGCATAGCACGTCAAAACAAATTTTAGAAAATGCGTTGCACTAGTTCATTAGATACACGAGTAATTGAGAAGGGATGTATAAAGCCTAAAATCCTAAAATCAATAATAAATCTTAGCATTTGCTTGCCTATACAGCGACGATAAACTTATCATTCACACATATTGAGATATTTTAAACGCACCGCTAACGCTATGTTTTGTTTGAGTACTGATCTTCGTCTGCAACGCTCGGAGAGTAAAAAAATGTGTGAATGTTTTAAAAATCTTAAGTGTTTGTGTGTAATTCATTGGTGATAGTAAAATGTATGTGTGCGATGCCAGCGTCAAATGTTGAGCATAGAAAGCTTAGTGGCGGTAGTGTTGGTGTTAGTTCGAAGCTAGCGCTTGTGTGGTGACATGTTGCACTACGACAAGCTGTCGCTTGGAGCCGCCGCGCAAATGCTACTATCGACCAGCCCAAGATTCATGTTACTGAGAATATTTATTATTTATTTGTATCAATACATAATACAATTAAAGACTACAAATTTATATTGTATTAGTCATAAAAAAATTAATGAATAATTTAAATTATAAAAAATATATACTTTCAAAAGCTATATCATCTAAAGTATTTTTAAATAATCTTATAATAAGTTAGCTCTCATATGTTATGAAATGTACTCGCTTGAAGTGGTTTACAATTAGTGGTAGATAGGATAGGTCCCTAGGTCCTACCATACCGTGATTACCACAACTATATGAAGCTATGTGAATTACATTGGGTTCTTTGAAAGGCTGCTCTGGATTCGTCTTACGTGGCCTGGTCAGTGAATTACTTAAGAGCTATAACCCATGCTCTCCACACTCTTCACTCATCAGCAAGGCAAGTATACACGATGACGTCAGAGACCTACATTCCTCCTGCCACGTGACCTTAACAATCAGCTGTTGACTCGGAATTACCTTCCTAATCCCCGTGTTGTGCACAAGCATGATTCAATAAACACCAACAGTACTTCTCCCGTTCCCGCGTTACATAATGAGACCGTAACTCAAATTCACATTGTAAGATTTTGAGAAAATTCTATTCCATAGGAGCTATGCTGGCAATTAATTATGGCCTACCAGTCCTACCAGCCTACCTCTGTCCCCATACACAAGCATTGGAATTTTGTAAGTGTTATTACTGATTAGATAATACATTACATTCCGTATCATGTTTTGGTCAAAGAAGGCAGGCCTATTACTAGTGTGGGAGCGAAGCTAGCGCTTAGAACCGAAGAGGAACTACTACAGCCAACAGTGCTACTCATACTTCTGTGGTCGCCGCACGGAGCAGTGGGCGCCAGTGTTCATTATCAATATAAAGGGAAACTAATGGTGTTTTAGGTAAAATCATAGTTTAAATAACTATATATAACATTTTAAGTTTTTTTTCTATCTATAACAGTTTGGCGATATTTCTTATGTTAACATACAATTATTTTAATTATAAAAACCAGTTCTCAATGGGAATAAAATGTTAAGGCTATAATTGTTCATTGTATGTTGGCATAATTGTTATTCACTCAGTCTAGTTAAAATCCAATTGATTGTTCATAAATAATCATTTTGAGATAGGATTCTCGGCAACTGGCTAAGAGACCTTAATAATTAAACTTGTGGTATTAGTGTTCATGATGATTTCAGTAGTAAGGTTAGCATTATTAAAGGTTTTATCATGGACTATACAACTTCCCAATGGTTTTATTAAATTCCATCAGAAAAATGCCAGTGTGCTACTTTTCGTTCAGCTCGACTACACCCCTGTAGTAAATTAACTGGTTTGAAAATAATAACACCCCGTCGCAGCAAACCTGCATACTCTGCGAATTTACAATGCAAATATATATACCATAAAAAGCCATTTACCAAGTATCACACATATATATTTACATATGAGCGATATATACGAATTTAATTATTCCCCTTAAGAATAATATGGGGGCTGAGTACTCATATTTGACAGATTTTGCTACTAGAGCGCAGCACCAATCAAATCCTGTTGTAGGCTATTGCGAATAAAATACAATTACTACCTTTGGGTCAACTGCATAACTGAAGACTTAAAAGCTGCCAAGAGGTCCTTTGAGTTTTTTGGCCGCCAGTACCTACTTGCCGCCTCAGGGGAAAGTACGTTCACCGCTTAGTTAATTTTGAATTATCATTACAGTGTCTGTTTTCGGTTATTAATACATGTATTTGGTACTATTTGAAAGGTAATTTCAAGAGGAACAATAAAGGTAATGTGTGTTATTTCAGAGAAATTTGCAGGAAAGTCAGAATTTCAATAAAAACCAAAAAAGTACTGAATTTGGCCGCCATTTTGGAAAAATGGCGGTGTTCCACCAAAGGCCTATAATATTGATTTTCTTTTAAGCTTAAATTGAATTTTTGTTTCAGTTAGTGGTAGGATACATTATATGTTGTAAAATATTGAATTTATTAATTTAAAATTGTCACCTAGCAGAAGAATTATCGTGTCCTTATTCATAAGGAGGATTTTTATGGTATGTTATCAGTTTAGAGGCATATTAATTGAACACTATGGGGTTGGCACTATGAAATTGTGGGAAAGGGTAACTAATTCTAATGTGGAAATTAATTTGTTGTGTTTTTGAAGTTTCACAGTATTATTTGAATTTGTAAGTTTGTCAAGTTATTTAGGATGCGCTTTGCTTATAACATAAGTGTGCAATTTAGTCCTAGTTTCAATATTAAATTTAAAACCCTTAACCTACGGTCGAAAGGATCCGGCATAACCTATTTCACTCCACGCTTAAACAGTTCCTATCAACTATTGCGCTCACTCTGTTGCGCAACTGCCTACTGAAAAAAGTGAAATATCAACATCACTTACGAGCGCTGGCAGAGTGAATGCCTACTCTATCTGTGGACTCTTATCAGTACTAGGTGTCCACGACGACGGGACGCAGGAGCGCAGAAGCAGCCCGCCGTATGTTTCAGCTGCGCCTGTTATCGGGTCCACGCAATACTGCTACATTCCTGCTTGCAGAACACTTCTTGACAATTGAAGGGGCAATGAATTTATACGTTACAATTTAATCTGAAAATGATGACTGATAAAACGCGTGGTAAACTGATGATTAATGCAGCGGATGAATTCGCTCAAATGAAAGAAGAACTAATAAATGATGAAGTTGCTGATTTTGCGGTGAACCTCTAATTTTAAATGTTACTTCTGATAAATATACTAAGGACGCTATCGTGGATCTAATGCCAGACCACGATTTGTGAAGAAAGTAATTGGCTACAAACACCTTGAAGTCGAAAAAAATCAAATGAAGGCTTTAACGGCATTATTTTAGGACGGCAGTATTTTATTTCTTGTTAGTTAAATTTTAAGTGGTTAAGTTTTCCTTTCCCTAAATATGGGCCTCATTTGGTGATGAACCCGTCTCCAACAATTCCTCTGAAAGTTTCCACTAGGATTTAAAACCCCAGTTTTAGAGTGCTAAACCCATTGTATTTTTCTCTACTAAACAGTTAAAAGACAATAAAACTTAATGTTATACTAGAGAACCCGTGCTGCTCTGCCATCAGTCAATGATGTACCTTGAGTTTAAGTGTAAAGGCTAATCAAGCCTATAATAATTTAATCTTTTTGGTGGTAAAATCTAAAAACACCGTTTGGTAATTCTTTCAAAAGCTTATCAATATTTAGTGAAAATAATTATAATCTTTGCACTGAAAACTCTAACCAGTTTTAACTGTAAATAAAAGTAATATTCTCCTTATCCTTGAACTCGTGAGACCTAATATGTTTCCTGCTAGAGTTCAGCAGCAGAGTTTTTCTTTACTTATGATTTGTATGACCAGTTTATCTGCTTAAAATAGTCATTAGGAGACAATCTATGACCATACTATGATGGTTGTTTTAAAATAAAATAATCACCATATTATTCATACATATATAAACGTAGTTTAATAATAATTTTCTTAGGATTTCTATCCCAATGCTGACTGACTGATCATTCATTCTTAGCCACTCTATGAAATTCATTTAATGAAAATCCATACTTTTGTCATAATGGCATTTTTAAGCTCATCCCATTACACGATACGTTATCAAATATATATACAAATGAGAAAGAATGGCCTTGGCATCTGGGGACCTCAAAACGCAAAGTTATCATCGTCCCCGGCCTGTATATGTCTTAGCTATGTCCCCAACTACAGTGATAGCTACAAAAGAACATGAATTTTGGGAGAAATTCGCTAAAAAGGCAAATATTGTATCATTAATTATGATTTTTCTCATTGTATAAGCTAATGGTAGTGTGACGTAAAGTTATTTACTTGTTTTAAGTAAAGCGCAGAGCAATGATGACTAAGTTTTCTGAAAACTAGGCCTAGGCCTACTTATAAAAAAAATCACTTTAATAAAATATAACAACAAAACTTATAAAAGCCACCCCAAATGTTTTAAACCAATAATGAAATCCCTAGGTTTATTTGGACTTTGACGCTCGTTTTATGATGTCCTGTCAAAGTTGCCCCGTTTTTACTTTCTCCCCCTATACATAGTATATGGAGAAAGTATTGTTTTCGTAAAAATTTTCGAATTTGAGTTGTTAGTGGAAATATTTGTTTTGGTGCTCCCTGAACCCAAAAAAGTGGTTTTTACGTGATGTCTGTCTGTGTGTGTGTGTGTGTGTGTGTGTGTGTGTGTGTGTGTGTGTGTGTGTGTCCGTGTGTGTGTGTGTGTGTGTGTGTGTGTGTGTGTGTGTGTGTGTGTGTGTCTGTGTGGATGTGTACAGAGCTAGAGCCCTAACCTATGGGCCGATTTTTATTAAATTTGGTATGTAGGTACTAATCCACGATATCTCCAGGTGTTTTTTTCATTTTTTTGGATTTTTGATTCTTAAGGGTAATTATCCCCCAAAAACCGCCAAAAAACATGAAAAATCCAAATTTCTCAAAAACGGCTCCAACGATTTTGATTAAACTTTCGTGGTTTGTAGAACTTTAGGTTTGCAACAAAATGAAACCACCCGCATTTCTGGAAAAATTCGGGTTCAGAAATTACAAGACTTAAAACATCCAAATTGAATTTTTTTGGATTTTTCATAAAAAATCATAAATGTTAAAAAAGATTACTATTCACCATTAAAAAGAGCTCAAAAAACTAAATAAATTTGTATTTTAAATTACTATTCTACGATTGCTAGTTACGGAGAAAATTGAAATTTTCATTTAGCGGTAAACACAGTACGTTGTCCAATGTTATTCTTATGGGGAATACAAATATAACTATTTCTCTCTTATTTACTGATCAATTTAATTAAAATTTGATATGCAGGTCAAGTTAGCATTGACCAACAGATGATGTTCGAAATGTGTTGCTATTTAACCCTGGGGGGCAAGGGGGCATTTCCCCTCTCAAAACCACTGTGTGTAGCAACGGACTCTATAGTGCCTCCCAAAAAGGGATTTGGGTGGATATTTCTGAAAACAACTATTTTAGACAATTTTCTGTACATTTATCTATACTTCATAATCTATATTTAGTAAATAACAAATATTTTTGTCATTAAAGTTTGGCTAAAAGGGAGAAAGTATGTGTCAGTTTCCTGATACCGTTTATTAGGTTCAATGTAGGACTTTAGGAAATAATACCAGAGTGCTAAACATTGTCAAGTTTAAAATCAAAAGCTTAAATACAAATACACTCCTAGTCACATTCGCACTCGTACAAATACATATACGGAAATTCCACATCAAAAAAACCAATGGTTTGTATGGGAAAATATTTTATGAAGTTTGTAGAGAGAATCCAAAAACATATTAGGAACGTTAAGAAAACGGCTATTTTGTAGAAAGGTTCTAAGGAACGTCATGAATTAAATGATTATGTGTTTAAAAAAGCTTTAAACGTAAATCGGTTAGAAGTTGTTGAAAGAGTCCTAAAGTTATTAGCAAAACTTAAAAACATAAAATGTTTCTATTAAAGTACACATGGCAGGCCCTCTTAGCTCATATATCAGATTTTTTAAACCTACCATCGTACAGTAATAACTGGATTATATGTACATTATTGACTATAAAACACCCGCAAAAAAAGTATTTGTATTATGTGTTGCATTATTCTTTGGCGAACCAAATTTACTCTCTTAGTTAAATGTAAACAAACTTCCTCTATAAGATTAACATAGGAACTTTAAGAACCACTGAGGCGAAGCCCTTTGAAGATATTTTATTTGGTTGAATGACATATCTAGACATAATAACCTATCCGTTAAAAAATGAATCGTGAAAATCGGCCCAGTTTAACGGACTGGCCAAAGTTTTGCAATTTCTTAAAATATATATGATTAAACCGGAATTATTATCAGAAAAACCTCAGGAAACGGAAACTTACATTTTAAGATTGACCAATCGAGTGGCAGCGAAGCTAGCGCTTAGTAGCGGTGTAAGGAACTACTACAGCCAACAGTGCTGCTCGTCACTCCTGTGATCGCCGCAAGAAGTTATGAGCGCTAGTGTTCACTATCACTATAAAGGGAAACTCTTGGTGTTTTGGGGAAAAACTTAATTTAAATAACTATTTATATAGGTTTAAGTTGTTTTATAGCAATAATAAGTTTTTAAAATAGTAAGAAGTATAAAAGTTTACAGTTTTATGATCTTTCCGTATTATGGTACATATTTAAAAACTTTAAAAAAATAATTCTCATTTCAAACAAAATGTGAAGAACACTACTAATTCTTATTTACATCAGAGGATGTCATTGGATTTTTTTGATTATTTTTCTTTTACATTGATTTTATAAAAGGATCTGAAACATCTGGTTAAGGATCCTTGTTACAATACTCTAAATTAAATTCCCGAATGTCTAAGGTTGATTTAGTAATTAAGACAAAAACTCATCAACCTGGCGCTATTTAATATTGATTTTAAAGCTAAATTGAGGGTTTAAAAGTATGGGCAAAGTTGTTCGTGATGGATAACAGTAATAGCTAACAAGGATAGGCCTTGTAAGGAGTATTATTAAATTCGAAGTGACTGCGTACACGTCCAATGTAAGGGCAAATTCACTTCGCTACCGCTTAGGTTAGGTTGGGTTAGGTTAGGTTACGTTATGTTATTGTTAGTTTAGGATAGGTTAGGTTACGTTACGTTAGGTTAGGAGGTTTTCTGGCTCTCAATTTGTTTTAAAAAATCACAGGAAAAGTAACGTACGGTGCATAATTGGGAACAGACGTGAACAGTAGCGGCTCACGTCGGACGTGTACGTAGCCACTGCCTATTAAATTCCCTAAGGGAAATACCGCAGAAAATGCCAGTGTGGTACTTTTCCTTGAGCTCGACTACACCAATACTACACCCCTGTAATACGTTAACTGGCTTAAAAATAATAAAACCTCCATCACAGCAAACCTTCACACTCTACGAGTTTCCAATTCATACATATTATATATATATGTTATATTATATTATATATTATATAATATATATACATATTATATTCTATTTACAATTATATATATATATATGTATATATATATATATGTGTGTGTGTGTGTGTTCCATAGATATTTATTCACAAATGAGCGGTATATACGAATTTAACTATTCCCCATAAGAATAACATGGGGGCTGAGTACTCAGGTTTGACAGATGGTGCTACTAAAGCGCAGCACCAATCAAATCCTGTTGTAGGCTATTGCGAATAAAATAAAATTACTACCTTTGGGTCAACTGCATAACCGAAGACTTAAAAGCTGCTAAGAGTTCCTAAAAATGTTTCGCTGTAAGAGGTCTTCTTGTAACTTTTTCATTGCAGTTTCCCGTTTAGGGTTTTCTGTAAAGTTCACGTGTCGAACGATCCACGACAGTTCATCGTTCTGAAAGATCTCTAAAAACGTTGTTATATCATCACTACTCCACTTTACTTTCTTTTCTTAGAACCTTTTTAAATTGCTGAAAATATTCCTCTGGGATTGAGAAAAAGTGGAGGGCCCCAGGCACGGGATGTTACGTCATCGACGACGGTTATTTCCAAGCGCGTAGTTTACAGAAAATCGACAACCAGGCATCACGTGATGCACGGTAGAGGCCCGGGTAAAATGTTTAGTTCAATGGTCAGTCGGAGAGCGCATCACAGCACAATTGTGATTGGTCAAGAAGAAAAATCGGGGGGTGTGTTGTTAAGTTATGGCCACAAGTAGCATCACGGTACAGTACGGAGCACGGATCAGGGCAACAAGTTCATCAAAATCTATGTACAGAATGTTCCAAAACTGAAGATCACGGGTTCGATTCTCAAATTTGTTTATGTAAACATAGGGTAAATTATACATCATTTTAATGGTTTCAATAAAAGAAACATTTTGGCGAAAACAAAATTCACTTATCTTTATCCGTTTCAAAATGGCGGACATTTTTGTGTAAAATATAAACATTTACGGATCACCTTATATTTTCTAAACCACAACTTGTATATTTTTCAGACTCAAATTTCTTACTCCTGATAAACTCAGCTTTACTCTGGTATGCTTCATGAAAGGGTTTTTTAACAAATCTAAATTTAAATAACATAATTTTTTTAATTCTTGAATACCCAAAATTCAAAAGAGTCAAATAGTAGTGTTGTCAAAAAGCATATCATTGAAAAGGTCTTATAATTCTACCAACTTTATAATTTATACCAACCTTGTATCTCTTTCAGTTTTTTGTAATCAGCAAAAAACCTTATTTTCTTATATGAAATGCATGTTAATTTGCATATCACTTGCATGTATTCTGTGGCCACATTCATTTTGTATTTCATAAGGTTTTTTGCTGATTGCGAAAAAACTAAAAGAGATACAAGGTTGGTATGAATTAGAAAGGTGATAGAATTACGAGACCTTTTCAATGATATGCTTTTTGACAAACACTACTATTTTACTTTTGGGTATTTAAGCATAAAAAAACTATGTTATTGAAATTTTGATTTATTAAAAAAAACCTGTCATGTAGCACACCAGAGTAAAGCTGAGTTTAACACGAGTAAGAAATTTGATTTTGAAAAGAGATACGATTGTGGTTTAGAAAATGCAGGGTGATCTGTAAATGTTTATATTTTACACAAAAATGTCCGCCATTTTGAAACAGGTAAGTTAATTTTGTTTTCGCCAAAAGGTTTATTTTATCAAAACATTTAAAATTATGTATAATTTAACCTATATTTACTTAAAACAGAATTGAGAATCGAACCCGTGACCTTCAGTTTTGGAACATTCTGTATATAGATTTTGATGAACACATTTTTAATAGATTACCCATATGCGTTTTAGTTAGGAAGAATTTTGTTTGATGAAAACCGGGACCAAACTGTTCTCCCGTTATACATGCTGGACGGGATTATTTATTAAATATGTAAACATTGCATATTGTTACTTTCGGAACGCGATTAAGCTGCCAGACTTTGATTTTCTGAAATAGAATTTTAAGTCATACTGGTTATATAGCATTAGATAAGTATGCAAATGGTATGCCTTTTTGGAACATTGGCTCTTAGACTATTATGAGCGATTTACTTACTTATTATAGATACAGAATCAATTCGATTTATTTTGAATCTAAACTGTGCATTGCCCCCAGAATGGGTTTCCTTACGACCTAAACATAGTATAGAACTTTAGGAGTGATAGGAAAAAAGATTTATTTTAATATACAATATCATTTACTTCAAATTCCAATTTTGTATTTGTAGCTAGAAAATTTTTACAGAACTGTATTACAAAGGTCATATTACATATTTTACATATTGCTATTCTACTATATTGAAATAAAAATAAATACCTCAAAAACAAAACATACTTTCATAAACCGACCAGTCAAAAATCCGTCAACACAGTAAAAATCTCTCTCTATTAGGAGCTATTTAATACGTTTTTAGATGTTCTATGAGTTTTACTGGCTTTTATGTGAAGTGGAAGATTATTAAAAAGATTTGGGCCAATGTTTTGGGGAAGAGAAGCAGATATATGTTCAATCGATGGGAGGTTTGTCTGTGGTGGAGTCTATTCCTTGTGTTTTAGTTATGTTTGTCTGCGCCAATTTGGAATGAAGAATATTTAACTTTATAAAAAATAATCATTTGAAATGTATATTGAGATACTCCAGTTAAAATTTGTAATCCGACAAACAGTGTTCGGCAAGATGTTCGCCTATTTACATCTGTCTTTATTTGAATAGCTCTTTTTAGCGAATTTCCCCTATAGGGAAGAAGCTATTACCGTAGGTGCCATGGTAAGACCTAGGCCCGGGACCATGATAACTTTTCGATTTGAGGCCCTCAGATGACAAAAACACCATTCGTTCAAATTCATATATATACGATAACTTTCGTTAATTTTACGATAACTTTCGTAAAAAAGGTCCGATCTTGATGAAATTTGGTATAAACGAGTAAGGCAGCATATATTTACATCAGTTTGGGTAGAGGGACCTGTCTACTTTAAGGGGGGTTTTAGGGGGGTTTTTTACCCCAAAAATGGGGTTTTTGAACTTTTAACATATAATTATTTTAAAACCCAAATTTTGGTTTACACCATTAAATTCAGCTTATAAAAAACAATTTGGTATTTTGATCATCGAGATATTGAGATATTGGTCAATTGGTTACCGAGATATTGAGAGTGCTAAACACAATACTTGACCTATGTTAATCTTACGGAGAATAATTAAAATTGTATATCTCGCTTTTTAATTAACATATATTAATGAACTTTGGTATGTGGTTACTGAAATAACCCACAATACCTTTATTGTTCCTCTTGAAATTACCTTTCAAATGGTACCAAATACATGTATCAATTTTCCACATAAAAAATAGACACTGGTTTAAAAATAGACACTGTAAAGATAATTCAAAATTAAATATAATAATAATACTATTAAAGTACACATGGCAGGCCCTCTAAGCTCATATATCAGATTTTTTAAACCTACCATCGTACAGTAATAACTGGATTATATGTACATTATTGACTATAAAACACCCGCAAAAAAAGTATTTGTATTATGTGTTGCATTATTCTTTGGCGAACCAAATTAACTCTCTTAGTTAAAAACACATGTTTTAGGTAAATATCTGATGTAAACAAACTTCCTCCATAAGATTAACATAGGAACTTTAAGAACCACTGAGGCGAAGGCCTTTGAAGATATTTTATTTGGGTGAATGACATATCTAGACATAATAACCTATCCGTTAAAAAATGAATCGTGAAAATCGGCCCAGTTTAACGGACTGGCCAAAGTTTTGCAATTTCTTAAAATATATATGATTAAACCGGAATTATTATCAGAAAAACCTCAGAAAATGGAAACTTACATTTTAAGATTGACCAATCGAGTGGCAGCGAAGCTAGCGCTTAGAAGCGGTGTAAGGAACTACTACAGCCAACAGTGCTGCTCGTCACTCCTGTGATCGCCGCAAGAAGTTATGAGCGCTAGTGTTCACTATCACTATAAAGGGAAACTCTTGGTGTTTTGGGGAAAAACTTAATTTAAATAACTATTTATATAGGTTTAAGTTGTTTTATAGCAATAATAAGTTTTTAAAATAGTCAGAAGTATAAAAGTTTACAGTTTTATGATCTTTCCGTATCATGGTACATATTTAAAAACTTTAAAAAAATAATTCTCATTTCAAACAAAATGTGAAGAACACTACTAATTCTTATTTACATCAGAGGATTATTATTGGATTTTTTTAATTATTTTTCTTTTACATTGATTTTATAAAAGGATCTGCAACATCTGGTTAAGGATCCTTATTACAATACCCTTAATTAAATTCCCGAATGTCTAAGGTTGATTTAGTAATTTAGACAAAAACTCATCAACCTGGCGCTATTTAATATTGATTTTAAGGCTAAATTGAGGGTTTAAAAGTATGGGCAAAGTTGTTCGTGATGGATAACAGTAATAGCTAACAAGGATAGGCCTTGTAAGGAGTATTATTAAATTCGAAGTGACTGCGTACACGTCCAATGTAAGGGCAAATTCACTTCGCTACCGCTTAGGTTAGGTTGGGTTAGGTTACGTTACGTTATGTTATTGTTAGTTTAGGATAGGTTAGGTTACGTTACGTTAGGTTAGGAGGTTTTCTGGCTCTCAATTCACAGGAAAAGTAACGTACGGTGCATAATTGGGAACGGACGTGAACAGTAGCGGCTCACGTCGGACGTGTACGTAGCCACTGCCTATTAAATTCCCTCAGGGAAATACCGCAGAAAATGCCAGTGTGGTACTTTTCCTTGAGCTCGACTACACCAATACTACACCCCTGTGATACGTTAACCGGCTTAAAAATAATAAAACCTCCATCACAGCAAACCTTCACACTCTACGAGTTTCCAATTCATACATATATATATATATATATATATATATATATATATAATCTATTTAAAATTATATATATATATATATGTATATATATATGTGTGTGTGTGTGTGTTCCATAGATATTTATTCACAAATGAGCGGTATATACGAATTTAACTATTCCCCATAAGAATAACATGGGGGCTGAGTACTCAGGTTTGACAGATGGTGCTACTAAAGCGCAGCACCAATCAAATCCTGTTGTAGGCTATTGCGAATAAAATAAAATTACTACCTTTGGGTCAAGTGCATAACCGAAGACTTAAAAGCTGCTAAGAGTTCCTAAAAATGTTTCGCTGTAAGAGGTCTTCTTGTAACTTTTTCATTGCAGTTTCCCGTTTAGGGTTTTCTGTAAAGTTCACGTGTCGAACGATCCACGACAGTTCATCGTTCTGAAAGATTTCTAAAAACGTTGTTATATCATCACTACTCCACTTTACTTTCTTTTCTTAGAACCTTTTTAAATTGCTGAAAATATTCCTCTGATATTGAGAAAAAGTGGAGGGCCCCAGGCACGGGATGTTACGTCATCGACGACGGTTATTTCCAAGCGCGTAGTTTACAGAAAATCGACAACCAGGCATCACGTGATGCACGGTAGAGGCCCGGGTAAAATGTTTAGTTCAATGGTCAGTCGGAGAGCGCATCACAGCACAATTGTGATTGGTCAAGGAGAAAAATCGGGGGGTGTGTTGTTAAGTTATGGCCACAAGTAGCATCACGGTACAGTACGGAGCACGGATCAGGGCAACAAGTTCATCAAAATCTATGTACAGAATGTTCCAAAACTGAAGATCACGGGTTCGATTCTCAAATTTGTTTATGTAAACATAGGGTAAATTATACATCATTTTAATGGTTTCAATAAAAGAAACATTTTGGCGAAAACAAAATTCACTTATCTTTATCCGTTTCAAAATGGCGGACATTTTTGTGTAAAATATAAACATTTACGGATCACCTTATATTTTCTAAACCACAACTTGTATATTTTTCAGACTCAAATTTCTTACTCCTGATAAACTCAGCTTTACTCTGGTATGCTTCATGAAAGGGTTTTTTAACAAATCTAAATTTAAATAACATAATTTTTTTAATTCTTGAATACCCAAAATTCAAAAGAGTCAAATAGTAGTGTTGTCAAAAAGCATATCATTGAAAAGGTCTTATAATTCTACCAACTTTATAATTTATACCAACCTTGTATCTCTTTCAGTTTTTTGTAATCAGCAAAAAACCTTATTTTCTTATATGAAATGCATGTTAATTTGCATATCACTTGCATGTATTCTGTGGCCACATTCATTTTGTATTTCATAAGGTTTTTTGCTGATTGCGAAAAAACTAAAAGAGATACAAGGTTGGTATGAATTAGAAAGGTGATAGAATTACGAGACCTTTTCAATGATATGCTTTCTGACAAACACTACTATTTTACTTTTGGGTATTTAAGCATAAAAAAACTATGTTATTGAAATTTTGATTTATTAAAAAAAACCTGTCATGTAGCACACCAGAGTAAAGCTGAGTTTAACACGAGTAAGAAATTTGATTCTGAAAAGAGATACAATTGTGGTTTAGAAAATGCAGGGTGATCTGTAAATGTTTATATTTTACACAAAAATGTCCGCCATTTTGAAACAGGTAAGTTAATTTTGTTTTCGCCAAAAGGTTTATTTTATCAAGACATTTAAAATTATGTATAATTTAACCTATATTTACTTAAAACAGAATTGAGAATCGAACCCGTGACCTTCAGTTTTGGAACATTCTGTATATAGATTTTGATGAACACATTTTTAATAGACTACCTATATGCGTTTTAGTTAGGAAGAATTTTGTTTGATGACTTTAGACCAAACCATTCTCCCGTCACACATGCTGGACGGGATTATTTATTAAATATGTAAACATTGCATATTGTTACTTTCGGAACGCGATTAAGTTGCCAGAATTTGATTTTCTGAAACAGAATTTTAAGTCATACTGGTTATATAGCATTAGATAAGTATGCAAATGGTATGCCTTTTTGGATCATTGGCTCTTAGACTATTATGAGCGATTTACTTACTTATTATAGATACAGAATCAATTCGATTTATTTTGAATCTAAACTGTGCATTGCCCCCAGAAAGGGTTTCCTTACGACCTAAACATAGTATAGAACTTTAGGAGTGATAGGAAAAAAAGATTTATTTTAATATACAAGATCATTTACTTCAAATTCAAATTTTGTATTTGTAGCTAGAAATTTTTTACAGAACTGTATTACAAACGTCATATTACATATTTTACATATTGCTATTCTACTATATTGAAATAAAAATAAATACCTCAAAAACAAAACATACTTACATAAACCGACCAGTCAAAAATTCGTCAACAGAGTAAAAAGCTCTCTCTATTAGGAGCTATTTAATACGTTTTTAGGTGTTTTATGAGTTTTACTGGCTTTTATGTGAAGTGGAAGATTATTAAAAAGATTTGGGCCAATGTTTTGGGGAAGAGAAGCAGATATATGTTCAATCGATGGGAGGTTTGTCTGTGGTGGAGTCTATCCCTTGTGTTGTAGTTATGATTGTCTGCGCCGATTTGGAATGAAGAATATTTAAATTTATAAAAAGTAATAATTTGAAATGTATATTGAGATGCTAAAGTTAAAATTGTTAACCCAACAAACAGTGCTCGGCAAGATGTTCGCCTATTTACATCTGTCTTTATTTGAATAGGTCTTTTTAGCGAATTTCCCCTATAGGGAAGTAGCTATTACCGTAGGTGCCATGGTAAGACCTAGGCCCGGGACCATGATAACTTTTCGATTTGAGGCACTCAGATGCCAAAAACACCATTCGTTCAAATTCATATACATATATATATATATATATATATATATATATATATTACGATAACTTTCTTAAAAATAGTCCGATTTTGATGAAATTTGGTATAAACGTGTAAGGCAGCATATATTTACACGAGTTTGAGAATCAGACAGGTCGGTCTACTTTAAGGGGGGGTGTTGTACCCCAAAAATGGGGTTTTTGAACATTTTACATATAATTATATTTATACCCAAATTTTGGTTAACACCATTAAATTCAGCTTAAAAAAACAATTTGGTATTTTGATCATCGCTCTACATCAATTCGTTACCGAGATATTGAGAGTGCTAAACACAGTAATTTTTACTGTCCAATGTTAATCTTACGGAGAATTAGTAAAATTGTATATCTCGTTTATTAATGAACATTTATTAATGAAACTTGATATGTGGCTTTATATGGTTGGGTTTTAGTGCTATTTGCATACAAAACTCATTTTTTGTGGTCCCCATGGCAGTAAACCTGCGTACTCAGCAGCTATAATGTTATTCTTATGGAGAATAATAAACATGTGATATCTTGCTTGTTTATGAACATAAATTGATAAAACTTGGTACGTTGCTTTATCTGGAGGTGATCCATTGGTATTTACGTAAAAACCGGATTTTGTGAGCCTTGATGCAGCAAACCTGCATTCTCCGGTCTAATGTTTTTCTTATGAGGAATAAATCAAATGTCATATCTCTCTTATTTATTAATATGCTTTGATTAAAGTTGGTAAGTGGCTTCATGACTTAGTGAAGTACCATTTGAAATTTGCTGAGTATGCAGGTTTCCTGCAACGGGGTATTTGCAATTTTTAAGACGCGTGATATAAATGAGTTGGATGCAGAGCTCCAGAACAAAATACCGTATGTTACTCATCTATCAGCGAGAAATAAATCAGTTTCATCAGAAATATATTTTGGAATTCCAACCGAAGATATTTACATTCAGAAGAGAAAGGGAGCTTGAGATCATTCATGATGATTAAAGAATCACACGTAATCTGTCTTACACTAGAAAAAAATAAACATGAAGTTTTTCTGGGTTTACTTGTAAAATACTACTACTTAGGTATTGATAAAAATTGAATAATTTTAAAAACGAATGAATTTCCAAGTATGATGTCAAATTATGTTTAAGCAGTAATGCTATATCATCCGCGTACATAGTTACAGTTAGGTTAGGCAATGTCCTTGGAGGCTGTTTGCATACAAAATAAATAATACCGGTCCCAAAAACCGAGCCACTTCCTCCATAATATTAACATAGGAACTTTAAGAACCACTGAGGCGAAGCCCTTTGAAGATATTTTATTTGGGTGAATGACATATCTAGACATAATAACCTATCCGTTAAAAATGAATCGTGAAAATCGGCCCAGTGGAACGGACTGGCCAAAGTTTTGCAATTTCTTAAAATATATATGATCAAACCGGAATTATTATCAGAAAACCCTCAGAAAACGGCAACTTACATTTTAAGATTGACCAATCGAGTGGCAGTGAAGCTAGCGCTTAGTAGCGGTGTAAGGAACTACTACAGCCAACAGTGCTGCTCATTACTCCTGTGATCGCCGCAAGAAGTTATGAGCGCTAGTGTTCACTATCACTATAAAATGAAACTCTTGGTGTTTTGGGGAAAAACATAATTTAAATAACTATTGATATAGGTTTAAGTTGTGTTATAGCATTAGTAAGTTAATAATAACGTAAGAAGTATAAAAGTACACAGTTTTATGATCTTTCCCTATCATGGTACACATTTAAAAACTATAAAAAAATGATTCTCATTACAAATAAAATGTGAAGAACACTACCAATGCTTATCTAGTTGATAAGTTTAATATTGGATTTTTTTAAATTATTTTTCTTTAACATTGATTTTATGAAAGTATCCACAACATATGGTTAAGGGTTCTTGTCACGATGCTCTCAATTAAAATTCCCGAATGTCTAAGGTCGATTTAGTAATTTAGACAATAACTCATCAACTTGGCGCTATTTAATATTGATTTAATAGCTAAATTGAGGGTTTAAAAGTTCGTTTAAGAGTTCGAGGGTTTAAATTGAGCAAAGATGTTCGTGATGATAACAGTAATAGCTAACAAGGATAGGCCTTATAAGGAGTATTATTAAATTCCCTCAGGGAAATACCGCAGAAAATGCCAGTGTGGTACTTTTCCTTGAGTTCGACTACACCAATACTACACCCCTGTAATTCGTTAACTGGCTTGAAAATAATAAAACCTCCATCACAGCAAACCTTCACACTCTACGAGTTTCCAATTCATATACCGTATATATATATATATATATATATATATATATATATATATATATATATATACGGGTGTCACAAAAATCCGGAACTGGCTATACATAACCATATTCTACATACAAAAATAAATCGAAAATGTTCACTAAAACCTTTTCGATTTCAACTTCGTTTAGCCGCTATCCGCCATTTTTTTTTTTTCACTTAAACATTTCTATTTCCGTAATGGATTAATGTATCAAGAAAAAATTTGGTATGGAGCTTTACAGGATAAATGTCTAAATCCACAAAAAAAAATATTTTTTTCCGACGCTTATTTTCAAAATGGCGGCCACTTTAAATGTTTAAAGTCAAATTCCATGAAAACTAGCAACTGGAACAAAATTTTACAAGAAATACAATTTAAAGCACTTTTTAATACAAATCTAATGAAATTTTTACTGTAAAAATCGGTTAAAAAATAAAAAGGTTATGGCAATTTGTTATAATAAATTCCAAAATGGCGGCCATACAACATTTTCAAAGTCAAATTCCCTAGTGCATTTGACCAAGTCCTTTAAATTGTATGTATTGTAAAATTTTGTTTTAGTTGCTAGTTCTCCAGAAATTTGACTTTGAAATTTGTATATGGCCGGTATTTTGAAATTTATTATAAAAAAATTGCCATAACTTTTTTATTTATTAACCGATTTTTACAGTAAAAATTGCATTAGATTTGGATTACAAAGTGCTTTAAATTGTATATTTTGTAAAAGTTTGTTTCAGTTGCTAGTTTTCATGGAATTTGACTTTAAAAATTTAAAGTGGCCGCCATTTTGAAAATAAACGTCGGAAAAAAATATTTTTTTTGTGGATTTAGATATTTATCCTGTAAAGCTCCATACCAAATTTTTACATGACACATTAATCCTATACGGAAATAGAAATGTTTAAGTGAAAAAAAACAAAATGGCGGATAGTGGCTAAACGAAGTTGAAATCGACAAAAATTTTACAGAACATTTCCGATTTATTTTTGTATGTAGAATATGGTTATGTATAGCCAGTTCCGGATTTTTGTGACACCCTGTGTATATATATATATATATATATATATATATATATATATATGTATGTGTGTGTGTGTGTGTGTGTGTGTGTTCCATAGATATTTATTCAGAAATGAGCGGTATATACAAATTTAACTATTCCGTATAAGAATAACATGGGGGCTGAGTACTCAGGTTTGACAGATGCTGCTACTACAGCGCAGCACCAATCAAATCCTGTTGTAGGCTATTGCGAATAAAATAAAATTACTACCTTTGGGTCAACTGCATAACCGAAGACTTAAAAGCTGCTAAGAGTTCCTAAAAATGTTTCGCTGTAAGAGGTCTTCTTGTAACTTTTTCATTCTAGTTTCCCGTTTAGGTTTTTCTGTAAAGTTCACGTGTCGAACGATCCACGACAGTTCATCGTTCTGAAAGATCTCTAAAAACGTTGTTATATCATCACTACTCCACTTTACTTTCTTTTTCTTAGAACCTTTTTAAATTGCTGAAAATATTACTCTGGGATTGAGAAAAAGTGAAGGTCCCCAGGCACGGGATGTTACGTCATCGACGACGGTTATTTCCAAGCGCGTAGTTTACAGAAAATTGACAACCAGGCATCACGTGATGCACGGTAGAGGCCCGGGTAAAATGTTTAGTTCAATGGTCAGTCGGAGAGCGCATCACAGCACAATTGTGATTGGTCAAGGAGAGAAATCGGAGGGTGTGTTGTTAAGTTATGGCCACAACTAGCATCACGGTACTGTACGGAGCACGGATCAGGGCAACAAGTTCATCAAAATCTATGTACAGAATGTTCCAAAACTGAAGATCACGGGTTCGATTCTCAAATTTTTTAAAGTAAACATAGGGCAAATTATACACCATTTTAATGGTTTCGATAAAAGAAACATTTTGGCGAAAACAAAATTCACTTATCTTTATCCGTTTCAAAATGGCGGACATTTTTGTGTAAAATATAAACATTTACGGATCGCCTTATATTTTCTAAACCACAACTTGTATATTTTTCAGACTCAAATTTCTTACTCCTGATAAACTCAGCTTTACTCTGGTATGCTTCATGAAAGGGTTTTTTAACAAATCTAAATTTAAATAACATAATTTTTTTAATTCTTGAATACCCAAAATTCAAAAGAGTCAAATAGTAGTGTTGTCAAAAGGCATATCATTGAAAAGGTCTTATAATTCTACCAACTTCATAATTTATACCAACCTTGTATCTCTTTCAGTTTTTTGTAATCAGCGAAAAACCTTATTTTCTTATATGAAATGCATGTTAATTTGCATATCATTTGCATGTATTCTGTGGCGACATTCATTTTGTATTTCATAAGGTTTTTTGCTGATTGCGAAAAAACTAAAAGAGATACAAGGTTGGTATGAATTAGAAAGGTGATAGAATTACGAGACCTTTTCAATGATATGCTTTTTGACAAACACTACTATTTTACTTTTGGGTATTTAAGCATAAAAAAACTATGTTATTGAAATTTTGATTTATTAAAAAAACCTGTCATGTAGCACACCAGAGTAAAGCTGAGTTTAACACTAGTAAGAAATTTGATTCTGAAAAGAGATGCAATTGTGGTTTAGAAAATGCAGGGTTATCTGTAAATGTTTATATTTTACACAAAAATGTCCGCCATTTTGAAACAGGTAAGTGAATTTTGTTTTCGCCAAAAGGTTTATTTTATCGAGACATTTAAAATTATGTATAATTTAACCTATATTTACTTAAAACAAAATTGAGAATCGAACCTGTGACCTTCAGTTTTGGAACATTCTGTATATAGATTTTGATGAACACATTTTTAATAGATTACCCATATGCGTTTTAGTTAGGAAGAATTTTGTTTGATGACTTTAGACCAAACCATTCTCCCGTCACACATGCTGGACGGGATTATTTATTAAATATGTAAACATTGCATATTGTTACTTTCGGAACGCGATTAAGTTGCCAGAATTTGATTTTCTGAAATAGAATTTTAAGTCATACTGGTTATATAGCATTAGATAAGTATGCAAATGGTATGCCTTTTTGGATCATTGGCTCTTAGACTATTATGAGCGATTTACTTACTTATTATAGATACAGAATCAATTCGATTTATTTTGAATCTAAACTGTGCATTGCCCCCAGAAAGGGTTTCCTTACGACCTAAACATAGTATAGAACTTTAGGAGTGATAGGAAAAAAGATTTATTTTAATATACAAGATCATTTACTTCAAATTCAAATTTTGTATTTGTAGTTAGAAAATTTTTACAGAACTGTATTACAAACGTCATATTACATATTTTACATATTGCTATTCTACTATATTGAAATAAAAATAAATACCTCAAAAACAAAACATACTTACATAAACCGACCAGTCAAAAATTCGTCAACAGAGTAAAAAGCTCTCTCTATTAGGAGCTATTTAATACGTTTTTAGATGTTCTATGAGTTTTACTGGCTTTTATGTGAAGTGGAAGATTATTAAAAATATTTGGGCCAATGTTTTGGGGAAGAGAAGCAGATATATGTTCAATCGATGGGAGGTTTGTCTGTGGTGGAGTCTATCCCTTGTGTTGTAGTTATGATTGTCTGCGCCGATTTGGAATGAAGAATATTTAAATTTATAAAAAAGAATCATTTGAAATGTATATTGAGATGCTAAAGTTAAAATTCTTAACCCAACAAATAGTGCTCGGCAAGATGTTTGCCTATTTACATCTGTCTTTATTTTAATAGGTCTGTTTAGCGAATTTCTCCTATAGGGAAGAAGCTATTACCGTAGGTGCCATGGTAAGACCTAGGCCCGGGACCATGATAACTTTTCGATTTGAGGCACTCAGATGCCAAAAACACCATTCGTTCAAATTCATATATATATTACGTTAACTTTCGTTAATTTTTACGATAACTTTCGTAAAAATGGTCCGATTTTGATGAAATTTTGGTATAAACGTGTAAGGCAGCATATATTTACATGAGTTTGAGAACCAGACAGGTCGCTCTACTTTAAGGGGTGTTTTGTACCCCAAAAATGGGGTTTTGAACTTTTTACATATAATTATTTTTAAACACAAATTTTAGTTAACACCATTTAATTCAGCTTATAAATAATTTGGTATTTTGATCATCGCTCTACGTCAATTCGTTACCGAGATATTAAGAGTGCTAAACACAGTAAATCTTACTGTCCAATGTTAATCTTACGGAGAATAAGTAAAATTGTATATCTCGTTTATTAATGAACATATATTAATGAAACTTGGTATGTGGCTTTATATGGTTGGGTTTTAGTGCTATTTGCATATTAAACTCATTTTTTGTGGTCCCCATGGCAGCAAACCTGCGTACTCAGCAGCTCTAATGTTATTCTTATGGAGAATAATAAACATGTGATATCTTGCTTGTTTATGAACATAAATTGATAAAACTTGGTACGTTGCTTCATCTGGAGGTGATCCATTGGTATTTGCGTAAAAACCGGATTTTGTGGTCCTTGATGCAACAATCCTGCATACTCCGGTCTAATGTTTTTCTTATGAGGAATAAATCAAATGTCATATCTCTCTTATTTATTAATATGCTTTGATTAAAGTTAGTAAGTGGCTTCATGACTTAGTGAAGTACCATTTGAAATTTTCTGAGTATGCAGGTTTCCTGCAACGGGGTATTTGCAATTTTTAAGACGCGTGATATAAATGAGTTGGATGAGTTGGAGTTGGATGAGCTCCAGAACAAAATACCGTATGTTACTCATCTATCAGCGAGAAATAAATCAGTTTCATCAGAAATATATTTTGGAATTCAGAAAACATTAATGCGTTATGCTCTAAATTATCGTCTCAATTAAAAATAATTGAGACGATAATTTAGAGCATAACGCATTAATGTGCTGGGCCCACGATAAATTGTTATCAAATATCAACCGAAGATATTTACATTCAGAAGAGAAAGGGAGCTTGAGATCATTCATGATGATCAGAGGATCACACGTAATCTGTCTTAGACTAGAAAAAAATAAACATGAAGTTTTTCTGGGTTTACTAGTAAAATACTACTACTTAGGTATTGATAAAAATTGGATAATTTAAAAAAAGAACGAATTTCCAAGTATGATGTCAAATTATGTTTGATCAGTAATGCTATATCATCCGCGTACATAGTTACAGTTAGGTTAGGCAATGTCCTTGTGAGGCTGTTTGCATACAAAATAAATAATACCGGTCCCAAAAACCGAGCCCTGAGGATTCCCGAAATTTTATTTATCGTTCTTAGATTGCAAGGTGTTTATTTTTACTTGTTGGCTTCTATTTTCTAAAAATCACTATATCCAGTTTAAAAGCAGACCTCGAACTCACGGTTACAGAGTCTATCGGGTAGAATTTTACGGTCAATACAGTCAAATGCTTTTTGTATGTCTAAAAATACACATACAGTTTTAAATTTTTCATCTAACACAAGAGTATAATTCGTTGCGAAATCAACCATAGCATCCGTTGTATTTTCGCCCTTTACAAATCCATATTGCTTATTAAAGAGCAAGTTATACTGAGACAAAGAGTCTAACAGCCTTTGTGCAAAAATGTCTTCAAACATTTTGGAAAATGTTGAAACGTTTGCAATGGGGCACCAACGCTCCGGCAAACTAGAATTTCCGTCGTAAAACGTGGGGTTTATTATGGGTTGTTTTAAATCCTGCAGAAATATACCTTCCGGATTGATAAATTTATAAGTTCGGAAAGAGGATAAGAAATGTAATAAGCACAGTGGCGAACAACCTTATGATTAATGCCATCATAATCAGCTGAATTGGAATTTTTTAGATTCATTATTATTACTTTATAGATTTCACGGGGTTCAGTAGGATATAAACAGAGTGTATTTGGACAGCTGATATTAGTACATGGCTACACAAAGGGTTCAGTGATCAATGATGATTTTTCCCCTAAGTGTGAAAAATATACATTGAAAACTTCAGGGCTTGGTATATTATCGGGTAAAGTAACATGTTGCTTTTTCCTGTCCTCGTCTATTATTTTCCTAGCCTCTTTATCTAGGTTATCACTGTTGCTTAGCCGCTCTAACAAGTACATTGCTTTTGCTATTTTTATGACTTTACGGTATATTACTCTTACTGTCTTATAGTATTCAGTAAAGTAATTTGATTTTTTTAAACTTATTTTGTAAATTCAGCTCCTTAAGCTTCAGTGAATACAACACTCGAAACCCCTTTGTAAGCCATAGTTTTTTACTTATTTCTTGGGGACGTGACATGCACAGGTTAAAATTTGGTCTTGTGTTTTTGAGCTGATGGGCGCAAGGCGGAAGTGTAAAACGTGAACTCCGTAGTTTGTGCGAAGTGATCCGACAAACCTGTGCCTATTACCTCCACCTTCAAGTCTTTAGGGTTCACGTTAGGCAAAACATGACCTATTAGGGTGGAAAAAGAGCTTGTTTCTTTGTTGGTTAAACATCAAATTGTTTCAAGTTTAACTCATTCAATAAGTTACTCATGTATCACTTTCTTTTTTAGCCAATCTATATTCAGATCACCTACAATCAGACATTGTTTTTTATTCAGTAGATATTTAGATAACATTAGGTAAAAATATTTAAAATACCTATTCAAATTTAAATAGTATGGAGGCCGATAAATACCAAATAAATGCAATTTTGTTAGTTTACCTAATACAGTTTCAATCCCTGAGGTTTCAAATGCAGCTTCCTTAGAAAAAGAATGTACATTTATTATATTTCCATTTAAACAGTTTTTAGTCAAGATAACTATGCCACCACTGCTTTTGCAGTTAGAGTAATTACAAACTACCTTATAATTATGAAAATGTATACTGTACAATTCTTCTTTCCTTGGACCATAGTTACTAAGTACAACAACAGCAGGTTGTTCCATTTGAAATATACATTCATTAAATATATTTTTTTTCTTATATACTGTATATTAAGATGATGTACTTTTAACTTGCTTGTCTTATTTGCTTTGTTTATTATCATGTCAGTAAAATCGGTAAGTTTGCTATTATCAACTCTAGCAGAATCATTTTCTTTGTCATTGAGTTTCAGTTTAAACTGTTTATTTAATTAACTTTATTTAATATTAAAAGAGACAACCTTACTTTTCCACATGCATTCAGATGCAAACCTTGAGAAGTTTAATTTTTCTTGGTTAAAACAACCATCATAGTATGGTCATAGATTGTCTCCCAATAACAGTTTTAAGCAGATAAACTGGTCATATAAATCATAAGTAAATAAAAACCCTGCTGCTGAACTCCTGCGGGAAACATATTAGGTCTAACGAGTTCAAGGATAAGCAGAACATTACTTTATTTACAGTTAAAACTGGTTAGTGTTTTCAGTGCAAAGATTATAATTATTTTCACTAAATACTGATAAACTTTTGAAAGAATTAACAAACGGTATTTTTAGATTTTACCACCAAAAAGATTAAATTATTAAAGGCTTGATCAGCCTTTACACTTAAACTCAAGGTACATCATTGACTGATGGCAGAGCAGCACGGGTTCTCTAGTATAACATTAAGTTTTATTGTCTTTTAACTGTTTAGTAAAGAAAAAAACATCGGGTTGAGCACTCTAAAACTGGGGTTTTAAATTCTAGTGGAAACCTTTAGAGGAATTGTTGGAGACGGGTTCATCACCAAATGAGGCCCATATTTAGGGAAAGGAAAACTTAACCACTTAAAAGTTAACTAACTATGAAATAAAATAATACCATCATAAAATAAAGCCGTTAAAGGTTGTGTTAAAGGCCGATCTCAAATAAAATTGTTAAACAGAAGCTTCTAATAGCGTAGTTTACTCACAACTGTGTGTGATACTGGTAAGGCACTGTTTGAGGCTAAGTGAGTAATCAAGAGGTAATAAAACCTGATTTTCAACTTTTCTCTTAAGCTAACCCCCACATTATAAATGCTAAAAATATATTTGTTTAAATCGTACTCATATTAAAAAGTGTTTAAAATGTATTATATTAGCACTCTTGCTTTATTGGAATTTGCAGCAAACACAATATTCTAATAATTTTGTAAATGTGATACGAAGCTTATAATATTTATTTTATTTTAAGCTTAAATTGAATTTTTTTTTCAGTTAGTGGTAGGATACATTATATGTTGTAAAATATTGAATTTATTAATTTAAAATTGTCACCTAGCAGAAGAATTATCGTATGTCCTTATTCATAAGGAGGATTTTTATGGTTTGTTATCAGTTTAGAAGCATGTTAATTGAACACTATGGGGTTGGTACTATGCAATTGTGAGAAAGGGTAAGTAATTATAATGTGGAAAGTAATTTTTTGTGTTTTTGAAGTTTCACAGTATTATTTGAATTTTTAAGTTTGTCAAGTTATTTAGGATGCTCTCTGCTTAAAATTTAGTCGTAGTTTCAATATGTAATTTAACACCCTTATACTACGGTCGAAAGGATCCGGCTAACCTATTTCACTCCACGCTTAAACAGTTCCTATCAACTATTGCGCTCACTCTGTTGCGCAACTGCCTACTGAGGAAAGTGAAATATCAACATCACTTACGAGTGCTGGCAGAGTGAATGCCTACTCTATCTGTGGACTCTTATCAGTACTAGGTGTCAACGACGACGGGACGCAGGAGCGCAGAAGCAGCCCGCCGTACGTTTCAGTTGCGCCTGTTATCGGGTCGACGCAATACAGCTACAATCCTGCTTGCAGAACAGTTCTTGACAATTGAAGGGGCAATGAATTTATGCGTTACAATTTAATCTGAAAATGATGACTGATAAAACGCGTGGTAAACTGATGATTAATACAGCGGATGAATTCACTCAAATGAAAGAAGAACTAATAAATGATGAAGTTGCTGGTTTTGCGGTGAACCTCTAATTTTAGCGAATTTCCCCTATAGGGAAGAAGCTATTACCGTAGGTCTCATGGTAAGACTTAATACCGAGACCATGACAAAATTTTTTTTTAGGTTCCCAGATGACTAAAACACTATTCGTTCAAATTTATATATATGTATATATATATATATATATATATATATACATATATATATATATATATATATATATATCCGTGAATGCGATAACTTGAGTAAAAAACTTCCGATTTCGATTAAATTTGGCTCAAATGTGTAAAGTGACATATATGACTTTAAGTTCGAAAACCAGAAAAATCGGGCAATGGGAAGAAGGGGGGTTTATGGGGTTTTAAATTTTCCAAAAATCAGTTTTTTGATTTTTTCCCTAAAATTTTGTAAACACTTAATTTTGGTTTAGACCATGTTATAGAGCTTAAAAAAAGAAATAATATTGTATTTTGAATTATTAAGCTAGGTTAAGTGGTTGCGGAGAAAATCCAAAAAAACCTGCTCATAAAATCTCTTATGTTAATCTTATGGGAAAAAGGTTTTTGGCTTTTCCTAAGTTAATTTTAATGTAAACTTCACATTTGCTTTTACCAATCAACTCAGCTCCACAAAACAATCATTTTGGTGTTTAAATTGTGATTCTACGTCCAACCGTTGCAGAGATATTCAAAGTGCTAAACACAGTACGTTGTCCAATGTTATCCTTATGGAGAATAAATAAAATTTGATATCTCCATTATTAATGAATGTATATTGATGAAACTTGGCACGTGGGGTCACGTAGTACTGGTATATTGATATTTGCAGAAAAAATTGATTTTTTGTTGATTATCCCCATAGCAGCGAACCTGCGTACTCAGCCCCCATGTTATTCTTATGGAGGATAAGTAAAATGTAATGACTCCCTTAATTATGAACATAAATTAATAAATCTTGGCATGTGGCTTCACCTTGTTGAGTTATATTGATATTTGCAAAAAAACCATTTTTTTAGTTCTTTGTTGCAGCAAACCTGCTTACTCAGCTCCCATGTTATTCTTATGGAGAATAATTAAAATGTTATGTAGTGCTTACTTATGATTGAATATTGATTAAACTTGGTATGTGGCTTCACCTAGTTAAATTATATTTATATTTGCATAAAAACCAATTATTTGTGTTCCTTGTTTCAGCAAACCTATGTACTCATCACCAATGCTATTCTTATAGAGAAAAATTAAAATTGTATATATCGCTTATATATGAATATATTTTTATGAAACTTGGTATGCAGCTTTATATGGTATTAAGACATATATTACGCATTGGAAATTCGCTGAGTACGCAGGTTTGCTGCGACGGGGGTGTTAAATGTTACTTCTGATAAATATACTAAGGACGCTATCGTGGATCTAATGCCAGATCTAATTAACCTCTTGACTCGTCTTGATGCTACAGTCGTAGTTAATAATGATTTAAAAGGGAATCTTTTGGAGATCCGTGAAGAAAGTAATTGGCTAAAAAACATCTTGAAGTCGACAAAAATCAAATGAAGGCTTTAACGGCTTTATTTTAGGATGGTAGTATTTTATTTCATAGTTAGTTAACTTTTAAGTGGTTAAGTTTTCCTTTCCCTAAATATGGGCCTCATTTGGTGATGAACCCGTCTCCAACAATTCCTCTAAAGGTTTCCACTAGAATTTAAAACCCCAGTTTTAGAGTGCTAAACCCATTGTATTTTTCTTTACTAAACAGTTAAAAGACAATAAAACTTAATGTTATACTAGAGAACCCGTGCTGCTCTGCCATCAGTCAATGATGTACCTTGAGTTTAAGTGTAAAGGCTAATCAAGCCTTTAATAATTTAATCTTTTTGATGGTAAAATCTAAAAATACCGTTTGGTAATTCTTTCAAAAGTTTATCAATATTTAGTGAAAATAATTATAATCTTTGAACTAAAAACACTAACCAGTATTAACTGTAAATAAAGTAATGTTCTCCTTATCCTTGAACTCGTTAGACCTAATATGTTTCCCGCTAGAGTTCAGCAGCAGGGTTTTTATTTACTTATGATTTATATGACCAGTTTATCTGCTTAAAACAGTTATTGGGAGACAATCTAAGACCATCCTATGATGGTTGTATTAAAATAAAATAATCACCATATTATTCATACGTATATAATCGTAGTTTAAGAATAATATTCTTAGGATTTCTATCCCAATGCTGATTGACTGATCATTCATTCTTAGCCACTCTATGAAATCCCTTCAATGAAAATCCATACTTTTGTCATAATGGCATTTTTAAGCTCATCCCATTACACGATACATTATCAAATATATATATACAAATGAGAAAGAATGGCCTTAGCATCTGGGGACCTCAAAACGCAAAGTTATCATCGTCCCCGGCCTGTATAGGTCTTAGCTATGTCCCCAACTACAGTGATAGCTACAAAAGAACATGAATTTTGGGAGAAATTCGCTAAAAATGCAAATATTGTATCATTAATTATGATTTTTTTCATTGTATGAGCTAATGGTAGTGTGACGTAAAGTTATTTACTTGTTTTAAGTAAAGCGCAGAGCAATGATGACTGAAAACTACCTATAGAAAAAAAGACTTTAATAAAATATTACAACAAAACTTATAAAAGCTACCCCAAATGTTTTAAACCAATAATTAAATTCCTAAGGTTTATTTGGACTTTGACGCTCGTGTTGTGATGTCCTGTCAACGTTGCCTCCGTTTTTAGGTTCGATGTAGGACTTTAGGAAATAATACCAGAGTGCTAAACATTGTCAAGTTTAAAATCAGAAGCTAAAATACAAATACACTCCTAGTCACATTCTTACTCGTACAAATACATATACGGAAATTCCACATCGAAAAAACCAATGGTTTGTATGGGAAAATATTTTATGAAGTTTGTAGAGAGAATCCAGAAACATATCAGGAACGTAAGGAAAACGCCTATTTTGTAGAAAGGTTTTAAGGAACGTTATGAATTAAATGATCATGTGTTTAAAAAAAGCTTTAAACGTAAATCGGTTAGAAGTTGTTGAAAGAGTCCTAAAGTTATTAGCAAAACTTAAAAACATAAAATGTTTCTATTAAAGTACACATGGCAGGCCCTCTTAGCTCATATATCAGATTTTTTAAACCTACCATCGTACAATAATAACTGGATTATATGTACATTATTGACTATAAAACACCCGCAAAAAAAGTATTTGTATTATGTGTTGCATTATTCTTTGGCGAACCAAATTAACTCTCTTGGTTAAAAACACATGTTTTAGGTAAATACATGATGTAAACAAACTTCCTCCATAAGATTAACATAGGAACTTTAAGAACCACTGAGGCGAAGCCCTTTGAAGACATTTTATTTGGGTGAATGACATATCTAGACATATCCGTTAAAAAATGAATCGTGAAAATCGGCCCAGTTTAACGGACTGGCCAAAGTTTTGCAATTTCTTAAAATATATAAGATTAAACCGGAATTATTATCAGAAAAACCTCAGAAAACGGCACTTACATTTTAAGATTGACCAATCGAGTGGCAGCGAAGCTAGCGCTTAGTTGCGGTGTAAGGAACTACTACAGCCAACAGTGCTGCTCGTCACTCCTGTGATCGCCGCATGAAGTTATGAGCGCTAGTGTTCACTATCACTATTAAGGGAAACTCTTGGTGTTTTGGGGAAAAACTTAATTTAAATAACTATTTATATAGGTTTAAGTTGTTTTATAGCAAGAATAAAGTTATAAAATAGTAAGAAGTATAAAAGTTTACAGTTTTATGATATTTCCGTATCATGGTACATATTTAAAAACTTTAAAAAAAATAATTCCTATTTCAAACAAAATGTGAAGAACACTAGTAATTCTTATTTACATCAGAAGTATACTATTGGATTTTTCTTAATTATTTTTCTTTTACATTGATTTTATGAAAGGATCTGCAACATCTGGTTAACGATCCTTGTTACATTATTCTAAATTAAATTCCCGAATGTCTAAGGTCGATTTAGTAATTTAGACAAAACTCATCAACTTGGCGCTATTTAATATTGATTTTAAAGCTAAATTGAGGGTTTAAAAGTATGGGAAAAGATGTCCGTGATGATAACAGTAATAGCTAACAAGAATAGGCCTTGTAAGGAGTATTATTAAATTCGAAGTGACTGCGTACACGTCCAATGTAAGGGCAAATTCCCTTCGCTACCGCTTAGGTTAGGTTGGGTTAGGTTACGTTACGTTATGTTACGTTAGTTTAGGATAGGTTAGGTTACGTTAGGTTAGGTTAGGAGGTTTTCTGGCTCTCAATTTGTTTTAAAAATCACAGGAAAAGTAACGTACGGTGCATAATTGGGAACGGACGTGAACAGTAGCGGCTCACGTCGGACGTGTACGTAGCCACTGCCTATTAAATGCCCTCAGGGAAATACCGCAGAAAATGCCAGTGTGGTACTTTTCCTTGAGCTCGACTATACCAATACTACACCCCTGTAATACGTTAACTGGCTTAAAAATAATAAAACCTCCGTCACAGCAAACCTTCACACTCTACGAGTTTCCAATTAATTAATTGTTTTTTAAATATTTTTCTTTTACATTAATTCTATGAAAGGGTCCACAACATCTGGTTAAGGATCCTAATTAAAATACTCTAAATTAAAATTCCCTTGGGTCGAATTAGTAATTTAGACAAAAACTCATCAACTTGGCCCTATTTAATATTGATTTAAGAGCTAAATTGAGGGTTTAAAGGTATGGGCAAAGATGTCGTGATGATAACAGTAATAGTTAACAAGGACAGGCCTTAAAATAAGGAGTATTATTAAATTCCTCAGGGAAATGTCGCAGAAAATGCCAGTGTGGTACTTTTCCTTGAGCACGACTACACCAGTACTACACCCCTGTAATACGTTAACTGGCTTAACTATTTAACTATTCCCCATAAGAATAAAATGGGGGCTGAGTACTCAGGTTTGACAGATGTTGATACTAGAGTGTAGCAGCAATCAAATTCCGTTGTAGGTTTTTTTGAATAAAATAAAATTACTACCTTCATGGGTCAACTGCATAACCGAACACCTAAAAGCTGCTAAGAGGTCCTAAAAATGTTTTGCTGTAAGAGGTCTTCTTGTAACTTTCTAATTGCAGTTTCCCGTTTAGGTTTGTCCGTAAAGTTCACGTGTCGAACGATCCACGACAGTTCATCGTTCTGCAAGATCTCTAAAAACGTTGTTTTAGAGAACTACTCCACTTTACTTTCTTTTTCTTAGAACCTTCACCAGACATATTTTATAACAGTAAACACGACAATAAAATAAATCCTGCTCTACTGGCCGCCAGTACAATGTTTTGACAGGACAGTTTTGATAGCAGTGGCAGTGGCACAGAGAAACATTCCTCTGTCTGTGGTCGTGGTCATGTGACTCGCTACTGCCCACTGCCGCGCCAGTAAAATCAAACATGTTTGAGTTTTTTGGCCGCCAGTACCTACTTGCCGCCTCAGGGGAAAGTACGTCTGTAGACAGGGAAAGTAGACGGTAAGTTGTTGGTGGCTAGTACTGTCGGCTAGTTCTGTCCCTTCTTCTATCCTCGTCTATAAGCACCTTAACATTGATTTTCTTCAGTTCAGGGCTTCTACGACACTAGCCAAAGGAGTCTGATTACAACATATGAATAAGACCAATTAGTATATATATGAAGAAATTTCTTGCAATTTTGATCATAATAATTTTAATATTGGTATTAATTCATCTATTGGTTTTAATTGCATAACCGAAGACCTAAAAGCTGAAGAGGCTTCGGGATTCGCAACGATTACAATTACAGCTAACTGAAATTACAAACTTATTCCAGCTTCTTCCCGTTTTATTTGAAAGATTCCGACAATCTTACCTGTTAGTTGTAGATGTTTCACAAAACGTAATATGTTATACATATTTTTTTAATTTAGCTGAACGACTTTCATATTTATGAATAAATTACCAAAGATGTATTTAATTCACCTCTTTTCGACGCGTTATTTTTTGACACGGCCGGGCCTCAGAGGTCTCTTGGTAATGCACGCAGCTCAGATTCCCAACAAGAGAACATTATCGTTCGCCCACATTCAATGCAGGAAAGTGCTGCGCTCTCGCGCAATATTTTAGAACTAAACGATCTCAGTTAAGTGAGCTTGGTTTAGCAAGTGCTGCTGTTGTTGAGGTTGTTGAAACTAAAAGACTAAAATTACTAATCAGTACGTATGTATCACAGTGAATAACAGTGATGTTTTAATCTGCACTGTGCTCTCATCAAATTAAGGTTAAATGTTCTAAAAGGTTCAGTGACCCTATTAAAATCACGTCACTTCTGAATAGGATGGGGGAAACCATATTTTTCCAACAAATTGTTTTGTGGTACTTTCTTATCCTATCAAGATATTTATATCTTACTATATTCTATTATTCTATATTCTATTCTTACTATCTTCACTATATTTATAGCCCAAATTGAATGCAGTTTGGTATGCAAGTAAAAATCTATATTAACTCTAGACTTTTTCTTTTTGGATTTTTAGTTTTTGGAGGTCATAATATTCTCAATCATTTCAAATTCATGGAAACACAATTCCCCAAAAAACGGCTCTTAAAATATGCTACCAAACATCGCTTTTAAATCCTGCTAAAACAGTTGTTTGAATATAAATGTAACCATTAACATAATAACCCCGTCGTAGCAATCCTGCGTTCTCAGCGAATTTCCAATGCATATAACATCTGTCGCAGTATAAATAAACTAGGCTCACAACACTACAAATATTTATTTACACCTATACTGTGCTTACATACAAGACGGTAAGGTAAGTATACAAGAAAGATAGTACGAGACTCTTCATATGGATTTTTTGTATATTAATTTACCGTCTCGTATGTAAGTACAGTCTAAGTTTAATATATTTTGTGGTGTTGTGAAACGTAATCTATGCACCCTGTTTAATTGTTTCAACGCCTTTTATGCTACTCAGGACACTATTACAACAAGTTATTACAACTTTATTCATAATACGCTTACCAAGTTTCATAAAACTATATTTACAAATAAGAGATATTGTACAATTTTAATTATTCTCCATGGGAATTTGGAATCAATAAGCAGGTTAGCTGAACCAAGAACACAACAAATTGTCTTTTATGCAAATATCAATAGGATTCAAGTAGGTGAAGTCATACATGAAGTTTAATCAATATACATTCGATAAATAACATTTGAATTACTCCCTATAAGAATAACATTGGGGCTGAGTACGCAGGTTTGCTGCAACGAGGAACAAATCAATAAAATCCCAATAAGTGTTGCCACATACCAAGTTTTATAAATTTATGTTCATAGTTAAGGGAGGGATACAATTTTACTTTGGTACTTAGGTCTGCTGCTACGGGAACCATCGGAAAAAATTATTTTTGAACACGTTAAGATCTATTATTTCTGAACCCTTTTACACTGAAAAAAGATTATTGTTATATGAACCAGAATATGGTATGTGGAACAATAAATTATTGTAAATATGGTCCCAGCAATGTGATTGGTAGCAGCTACAATCCTGTTATTGTAAATATTTTATTGTAGCGTGCAACAGAAATTATTGCAAATATTACAATAATGAAATTGGAGTTCAAGCAATACATCTTGCTGCCAGAACAATAAGTTATTGTTAGTAGAACTAAACATTATGATAATCGTTACTAGGGTTTATAGTATTTATAACAATAACTCTTATTTTTACTTTTACAATAAGTTATTGCTGCAACTATAAGTTCGGTTGACTCTCCTCTCAGAATGTATAGTAGCTATGGCAATACCTTTTTTTATTTCTACAATAAGTTTTTTTTGTGGTTAATACAGTGGAGTGGTTCTGAAAACTAACCAAAATCAGTTATATAAAATTGCTTACATGAAAGCTGCAGAAGCATGGGGTCAATCGACCACCGTTCGCTTGGCTTTAATCATATTTTTGATAATATTTATTTTGATTATTTAAGGCTTAGTAACTTAATCTCAGTCTCTTTGTTACTTTTAACTTGTTAATATCCAACCTAGGCTATAGAAAGCCTAAATAATATTCTGAATTCATGTTGAAACTGCTGGATTTTTATAAAAAAATAAAAATAAAAAGGTTTACCTGTTCAATATACTTTTTGAGGTTATGCCATTGCATGTTTTGTGGCTACAGCCACATCTTCACTTATTCCTTAGGTTTATTCTTTACATTATTAAAACATTACTGAGACAGTAAGACACTTAACACATACATATTGCAGTATAACACATTCCGATACCGATCACACGTATCCATGTTGGCTTTGTACGGTAACACAATATTTATTGCTCAGATTCGAGCAACAGGACAACCAGTATACATTAAAACTGCGAAGCAAAAATGTGGGGACTAAGACCAAATTATAATAGCTATATTTTAGATTTGAGTAATTGAATTTGTATACATTATGTATAAAAGCTTTTTTGGGGGGGGGAAGAAGGAATTGTTAGATAAGTTTCTGGATGATATTTCGAGTAATGATCTCAATGTACTTATTAAAGCGGAAGCCAATTTAATAAAGTCAAACCACTGGGAAATATGGTTTCAGCAAAGCTGAGTGCATTGACTTACTTTGAATAACTCGAACAATTTACTTTTATTGCTAAGAACAAAAGGCCAATTCATAAATACGCTTTGAGAGCTGAAATCTCTTTTGAGCCTTTTGTTTGGAGTTAATGTTCAGTGAGCCAGACCGAGCGAGTTTCTCGTTATCTTATTTCATTTACGAGCTTATTATTAACTAATAATTTAGCGCCTTTGAATTTTAAAAGTTGTTTGGAATATCGTATTATATGTCTTTTAATTTACATTATTACTAAGATTTTCCTTGTTTATGAGCTACATCGACGTATAATCGCTACATTTATTTTAAGAACCGGAACCGGTGCACAAAAACACTAAACATAAAGAAAAATGTTGTAACATTGTTTACGAAGGTGAAAATGTAAAGAGGCCATTTTATGTAGTTATAACTATCTTACTGATATCATTAAACATAGGATATTCAAATACGAAACATCAGCTAGTTTATATAGAGCTGCCATCGTTCCCGGTTTCACCTGGATATACGACAGTTGTGTGTGCTGCATTCTGTGGTTGACCCGTGGAACTACTGCGAATCATAATCAGCTGATAGAATTTTCATCAGCTCAAACCAAAGTGAATGTCCATAAGAATAACACAGCGTTGGAACTTTGAAGCCCCGTGGGGTATAGCCCTATGGGAATTCCTTAAAATCCCTTCTTAGTGGGTGCCTTTTCTGTAAGAGGAGTCTAAATGCAAAATTTCATGCTTCTAGGTGCAATGGCGTGGCCTGGGCGTTGATAGGAATTTCGTATTTATAGATATAGATAAACCAAAACAGTTTAAAACAGGAGGGAACAAATAATTACTGTAGATAAACGCGTCTTCGCTAAATGTGTTATCTTGTGACAACAATTTTATTTGGTGTTCAGAAAAATCAAAAACTCTGTTCGTGGTGCCTCGTGTGTAGGGGAAGGATTGTGAGGAGATAATGAATACCCCCCACTCACCGCTTCGCTCTTCCGACAAAATATGAGTGATGTGACAAATATGCTATGTTCACTAATTTACGTAATTTTCAACAACAGTACAAATTTAAACAGTGACCAAAATAAACAAAACATATATTTTGACAGAAAGATGCATATTGGTAAGCTGGCAATACAAAGACGCATGGAAGGGGAAATACATTACTAAGCATGCGCAAACCAGAAGCCAACCACCGCGAACAGGGCTAGTAAACATTTTGATATTTCTGATCCCCAAATCGAAATTTCTTCAAATTTGCTAACATTTCATCGTAAAACTTCAAAATAAAATTTTCTTTGGGAATTACGTAACCAAACCTGTTGTAGTTTAATTTTTCTAAACATAAATAATACGTTTTGATAAATAATAACCCACTTCTTCGTGTATACTTTTTGCAGAATGATAGTCTTCTAGATTTAATTTACGTAGCAATTAAATAATCAATTATTAAATAAAAGCCTCTTGAAAAAAAGTGCAGGACTTGTGACTAAATAAAACAATTGAGAAAACTTAAATACATATTATTGGAGCTTTACTTTTACATGTTAATATTGACAAACAATTTAAGCCTCTAAGATAATTAGATGGTTACTTGAAATATCTACAAGAAAGAAATTACAAACTTGTTCAGATTGAACCAAGAAAAATTTCAAGATGCTTAAAAAACAAAAACAAACAGAACGGAAGCCCTGTCCCTCCCTATTAATGCTGCAGGAACATACCCATGTAAATCGATTGGGAATCTGCGCCTATAGGATTCCCATTTAGACCGAACGTCCCCGATAAGATCGCAGCTACCTGGTCCTTTGTCAAATGCAGTTTACGAGAGCCACAAAGCAACAAACTAAACCTTCGACTGTTTCAAGTGGGGTTTAATCCGGTCCAAAATCGTCTCCGGGGCTCAAGCGGCACCCTGGGGCTCAAACTGCTCACGTTTCGATACCAAACAAGATACATTATTTACACAAAAGGCCATTTGTATACAGTGTTTTCGTTTGGACGGATCGTCATTCGGGGAGCACAGCTGAGGCAGCGACGCACATCCCATTGTCAAGACTGGGGGTCCTGGAGAATAACAATATGCTTGGAGATCTTCAGTTTGGCTGTACATTTGTTATGATAGCTCGCTCTGAATTTATCTAGATTGAATCGTATTTTAGATGGATCCATAACCAGTCGTAATATTTTATGAGGACCTAATTAGTCTTAACATTTTAAAACCTAAAACCTAAACCTTGTAATTGGAGATCACAATCTCACTCTAAAAAAAAAAGTATAATGGTAGTGAAAAATTGTCAAGTTACCATTTATATTAAAAGGTTATTTGTTCATACTATATCTGCAGTTTCCTACTCAGATTATATCGAGTAAAATAAAACAATAATGATAAGTTATATTAATTTTAAAATACCCCCGTCGCAGCAAATCTGCGTACTCAGAGAATTTAATATGAACATATATGTCTTAATTATACATTAAGCCACTTACCAGGATTCATAAGAAATATATTCACAAATAAGCGATATTTAAAATATTAAGTATTCTCAGTAATAATAAGATTGGGGATGAGTAGGCAGGTTTGCTGCAACAAGGAACACAAAAAATGGTTTTCATGCAAATATCAATAGAAAGTGAAGTCACATACCAAGTTTCATCCATATACATTCATAAATAAGCGATGTATAACTTTTTAATTATTCTCCATAAGAATAACAAGGGGACCGAGTACATAGGTTCGCTACTATGGAAACCATAGGCGAAAACATGTTTTTTTTTGCAAACAACAATAAAACAAAACCTGATGAAGCCATATAGCAAGTTTCGTCAGATTATGTTAATAAATAAGCGAGATATAAAGTTTTTCTTTTTCTCCATAAGAATAACAATAGACAACGTACTGTGTTAGGCACTTTCAATATCTCAGTAACCAATTGCCGTAGAGCAACGATCAAAATACAAATTTTTTTAAAGCTGAATTCAATGGTGGAAATTAAAATTCGATTTAACCAAGCACTTCTTGTGAAAACCCCCAAAAACCCATTTTTGGGTAAAAAAAACCCAAACATCCCCTTTTCGATGGTGCGATTCGTCTGGTTTTCGAACTCGTTCAAATAAATAGTACTTTACACATTTGCACCAAATTTAATTAAGATTGAACCTTTTTTTACGAGAGTTATCGTGCTTACGGACGTAAATAAATAAATAAATTATTATATATATATATATATATATATATATATATATATATATATATATATATATAATATTATTAAGTTCACTGCATAGGGCTACTATTATTATTATTATTATTTTTAAAAGAAAATGACCAGAGTACTCTTCAAAATTCATTTTTAATTCACTGACACGTGTTTCGAGGTTTACCTCATGATCACAGTGCAGCTAATAACCTTAAACTTAAAATCTTAAAGTATAATAATTTAGAAGCAGATTTATATTTCTCCCTTCTATAAGTTTCCAAAGACGGTAACCAAGGGTAAGTGCAGAAAGAACCTTCATTGTAAAACTAAACAGAGAAAAAATATTATATTTTGGTACCTTAAGCCACAGGCATTAACATTGCCCTGACGTGGACCCTGACAAATTAATTAGCTATAGAACCTGTTAAGACAAATGAGAGTATCAAGGTATGAAGCTAAAGTGGATATGTGAAATGAGATTTAATTTACGTTCAAACGAATAAGGATTTTAACATAAAAGTGCTGATATCTGAAAGTAGAAGGGAAGAAAGCTGCTGGAGCGCCTACCATGCGTTTCTTATGGGAGTACATTACTATGTTCATGTACCTTTTTTAAAAAAAACTACATAACTTACAGCTTTTAAATTTTTACCATGTCTTGACTACCATCTCATGAGGGTACTGTACCAGAATCATAATATTACGACAAAAGACAAACATAAAAAAATAATTACATTTATTAAAAATGAAATTCAATTTTATTTTACAAAATAATTTTTATTTAAAAAACTACACCATTCACATAAATTATTTTGGTTCAGCATGTGCACTATATATTCCTAAAACCCCAGTAAAAATTTCAGCCTTCTGTGACATCCCGAAATTGAGATAAAGGAACATTTGTATAAAAAAAAACACTTTTCGGGAAATCGGGATTAAAGTTAGGCCCATATAAGGCCATATAAGGTGTAAGCACATCTTAAAAGTAAAATTACACTCTCAAAAAATTGTTTTTATACCAAGTATTGTATATCGTTGTATTCAGAAAAGAACACATATCATGTTTCAACTAAAACCCCAAAATTGATTTTTTTTAGTTTCCCTTCTATTTTCGATCTCTACTTGGCAAACTCACGAGAGTGAGAGTTAAAGACTACTTCACCTTAATCCCGGAATTTCAAATTAAAACCTCGTATCAATATTGTTAGGGCTGCTACATGTATATGGTACGGATGGGCTGTTTAATCTAGTCACGGAATAAATTTTCCAAGAAATAATGATAATTTGATAGTACAGCTAAAGAAGGTACAACTAGTAACATATAAACATGTGTTATACTCATACCTTAGTAAAAAACTCTTTTATGATTATGTATAAAACTATTAGTTTTTAAAGCTGTTTTAGAGCAAAAATTAATATTAGTATTATGTTTGCTCGAGTATTCTGTTTGCCATGTTGCAAACAGTATCTATGTGCAGATTTGGGTCAAGATTGGTTGAGAGAGAGATACCCAGATCCTTGGTCAATTTAACTATTTATAGTGAGACATTAAGTGGCTCATATTTGTGAATCAGAGTACTTTTTTAATTCTGGGCCAATGTCTCGGTTTTAACTCTACACATATTTTCAATGGCCCCGGTTAACTGTACTTGTTTGCCTACTCGGTCTTTGCCTTCGAGATCTTACTTGATCTCCAACCTCGGCATCATATAGATGTTCATGTCATATTACTGTTTTAGCGAATTTCCCCTATAGGGAAGAAGTTATTACCGAAAGTCGGCATGGAAAGAAATAGGCCCAGGACCATGATAGTTTTTCGTTTTGAGGTCCTCAGATGCCAAAAACACGATTCGTTCAAAACTGTATGTATATATATATATATATATCCGTGAGCGCGATAATACCAAAAATGGTCCGATTTTTATGAAATTTGGTACAAACGTGTAAAGCCACATTTATGACTTTAGTTAAAAAACCAGAGATCGACCTATCCGAAGGGGTATTTTTTGGGGGGGGGGGTTTCACCCCAAAAATGGGGTTTTTGAAATTTTTACATACAAGTTTTTAAAACAGCAAATTTTAGTTGTCACCATTAGATTCAGCTTAAAAAACACACAATTTGGCGTTTTGATCATTCCTCTAACTTGGAGGTAGTATAGAGGTAGTATAATATAGTAATACTACCTGCTTGTGCTCTACGTCAATTGGTTGGAGAGATAATGAAGGTTCTAAACACAGTATATCGTCCCAGGACTACGATAGAAGGGCTGCGCCTTGTGGGTTCAATAAGTGGTTCCAGCCGGCCGCCGCTGTGACGTCACTGCGGGAGCTCGGGCACGCGGGGCACTATACCTTTCCATGAGTGAGCGCTAGTATTACCGTGCTTTAGCCTTAAATAACCAAGATGTTGTACATTTCCACAATGTTTTTAACTAAATTATTTATACATTTATAAGGGATTTATTACTGAGCAGAAATACATAAATGACAAAACTTATAATGACTTAAGGGAATTAAGTCTTAAGGTCCAACATATCACAAAGGGTTTTATTTGATTTTTATGCGGCTTAGAATTATAATTCAAGAATAAATTTGAGTAAAAATGATTTTAAAGTTATATATTACAAACTGTACGTCTATTATTACCACAAGTCTCAATTTATAAATATAATATTGGTTTGAAAATTTTCAAAACTTCAAAACAAGTTATTATTAAAACAACTGTTTACTCTATACAGATTTTTTTTTTTAACTAATATGATGAGTAAAGTTGGTTGCGTGCGTGTTTGCTTGTTTGCTTATATGCTTGCTTGATTGCAACTCTGATCTCAAAAACTGCTTCAACGATTTTATTCGAAAGTTGCACTTGAGTAATTTCTGTGTTAAAAAAAAATTCTAGACAGGTCTCATCTCCAGGAAAAATATAATTATGGAAATAAACGAATTTGAAAAGTTCAAAAATTTAACATTGGGCTTATGGAGTTTCAAGTAAAAACAATAGAACCATAAAAACCAGTGAACTGTCAAGTATTAACATGTGTTTTCCTGGGAGCAGTAACTAAAACCATTGAATAAACCCGTAAAAAAATAAAACGTTATATTTTATTTATTTAGTTAGCCGATTGAAATGTAAGCACATTTTTAAAATGTCTGGCTCTATGCCTGCTGGATCCCGTGCGGTGAACGGGTCATCAGCTAGTTATTTTTAACTTGTTATTTATTTTTAAACTTATTATTTGTTAAATTTAAGGGAGGTTAAAGGCTGGTTGGAGGAATCGGCCTTACAGCTAACTCTTTAAATCAAAACAATCGTGGTCGTTATTACTGTGATTTTTCATATATTATAGGAATATTTCCCCCCCCCGCTTACCACCCCCGAATTACGCCTATGCTCTCTTCACAAGTTTTGTTAGCCTTTATTACTTACTCTTTGGCCAGATGTTCTGTTTATAAAAATATATCCTACAGTAAAGCTTCATTTTTTTTATACGAGACGAGATCTCTATATTTATTTACATCTCGTTAGTTGGTTTACAGTTTCTAACGGTTTAACGTTAACATATTGTTATTACACCAATCGTCCGAAAATTTTTCTGAATTTTTAAGTATTTATTTTTCTATATTATCACTCCAATTTATTTATTTAATATAAATCTAATTTTCAATTCTAATTACGTTACGTTACTCATCATACATCTACGAAAACTAATTTGTTCAAAACGTTGAAAACGGGTTGAACATCAAAACTATCAGCTCTATTGCACTTTACAAACCACTCGTCGCTCACTGATAGATTTGTTGGAAAACTTGATAAATAACATTTTTAGTTTTCTTTGAATGATTCAACTACAAGTTGCTATACTACAGCCAACCACAGTAACAAAACCCGCTTTAAAAATTCATTATTCAACTAATACAACATAACTAGTAACAAACCAATTTAATAATAGCTAACTGTTACACGTTGATATCAACAAGTAACTGTAACAATCGAGCGAAAGCATGTGCGACAATGGCAATACCGCGCGGATGCTCCCGCCGCTACGTCACTTTGTGGGAGGGGTAAGAGGGGGGATTGGCGGGAGCGGGATCGGGCGGCGCCGGCGGCCGCTAAGATCAAAGGCAAGGCGCAGCCCTTCCGTCTCTAGACCTGATGTTGTCCAATGTTATTCTTATGGAGAATAAGAAACATTTTATATTTTGCTTATTTATGAACGTATACCGACGAAACTTGGCTTCATATGGTTGTGGTCTATTGTTATTTGCACCAAAACCTATTTTTTACCGATGATTTCTGTTGCAGCAAACCTGCATACTCAGCCCCCATGTTATTCTTATGGAGAATAAGTAAAATATTATGTCCCCCTTAATTATGAACATAAATTAATATATTAAAACTTTAATTATAAACATAGAATAGAATAAATATAATAGAATAGATTTATTTTCTCAGAAATAAAACATTTCAAATTACAATTTCACAGTAAACAAAATAAATAAACATTAATTTTCTTGCTCTCAGTCCACAGTTCATAATTTAAAACACAATATCACTTATTGTCCTGCCAGAACTGACCATCTTTGTTACTGAAATAATATAGTAAAACTAAAGATATATTAATAAAAAAAAACAATATCACGTACATTCTGAGAAAAATAGGGCCTCTAAAGGCTAAGCCTGTTCTAGAGGTTCCAACAAAAAGGTATAATAAAATAAAATACGCTCAAAGAAAAATTTACTGAGTAAGCTATGGAATGTCTTACATCTAAATACTTAACAAAATTATCTTAAAATCAATCTCTAAATTGCATTAGAACATGTCAAAAACAAAAGTTATGCCTAAAATGACTAAAATATACTGTCTTGTGGAAAAAACAAACAAAACTGAAAAAAGGTTTTATACACTATGATTTTATGATAAATCTCCTACAAAATGGTAATAAAACTTGGTATGTGGATTCACATAGTGGAGTTATAAAACATTTGCATGAAAACCCATTATTAGTTGTCCCTTGTTGCAGCAAACCTGCGTACTCAGCTCTCATGGTATTCTTATGGGAAATAATAAAAATTTTATATATTACTTATTTATGAATGTATATTAAAGAAACTTTGTAAGCTAATTTATGCGGTATTGAGACATATATATGCATTGGAAATTCAATTAGTACGCAGGTTTGCTGCGACGGGGGTATTTTTGTTTATATTCTGCGTGTCTTATAGATAATGTCTTACTGTATCAAAAATACTTTTGGCAAACAGTTCAGTTACGATTATTCGCTGTTTGATATAAAATGATAAGCAATGTATTATAATGGAAAGGTATTTACTAAATATCTCCGTGAATCAATGGTATCCCTCTTAGAAGGGAAGATATTTTATAAGTGAAAGTATATTATTTAAAAACAAAGAAACTTTGAATATGGTCACAGTTAAAAAGATTTATATAAATTAATAAAGACAAGTTTTTAATTCTCAATAGGGGTATAACTCCGCGCTTAAAATGTAGCAAAACGATAAGAGCGGTTCACTAATTCAAGATTAATGTTGTCTCTAAAACATAGGCGTAATATACTTCTCCAGGGCGTTGACATGATATCAAGTCTGAAATGTTAATGGTGTTGCTTCTTGTTCGCGTGTTATGACGCATACAGTATCCCCAAGATGTTATCCTACCTCTTCTCAAACTTGGCTTATAAACTTGCCAAAGTATGTTTACATCAAGTATATCGCCTCCTTGAAGATTATGTAGAACAAAATTATACACCAAAACAATGCCGTACATTTTACAAACAATTTAAGCATCTAAGATAATTGACAACAAGTAACAACATGCATAGAGCAACCAAGATATAAAATGAAAATGTACGTCTTGCTCCAAATAAAATCAACCAATTAACCGATTATTTTTCTATATTATTACTCCAATTTATTTATTTAATATAAATCTAATTTTCAATTCTAATTACGTTAGTTAATACATCTACGATAACTAATTTGTTCAAAACGTTGAAAACGGGTTGAACAACAAAACTATCAGCTTTTTTGCACTTTACAGTATTCGTTACAAGCTCAAATGTCATGAAAGACATTTTCATTTCTTTCGTAATGATTTGGTAACTCATTGGCAGGGTTTTGATAATTACAGCTGGATGTAAGCTGTAATTAATTTCATCTAGCTGGGAGGATCATGGGTTGCTCGTTTTGGAACTTTGTCCAGACCTTGAGTTACCGAGGCGGATCCAGCGCTTTAAAATACTACAGCAAGCTAACTGAGGCTTAGGGGTTTAATGGAATATAAATTAACTAGTAAATTCAAATAATTATAATTCAGCCTAACATAACTGAAGTATATAAAATAATTGTGGTGTCATCTCCAAGGGTGAGTATGATATTATGTTTCAATTAGTTTTTCAACAAGATTAGTTCAGCAATATAACTTTTTTCAGTAATAAAAAATACAATTATATAACAATTCAGTAAGCGATACAATACGAAATACTTTAAAAAATACAAAACTCTGTATACACATTTATTAATAATCATTTTACGTGTTTAAAAACACTGGTAGCGGCATTGTTTTCAGCGTGAAAAATTATAAATAAGAGGCCACAATGCCACCTTTACATTTGAAACATATTTGACTCTAATGCGGCGGATCAAACATGGCAGCCTAAACTTTAAAGGTTTTAAAATAAAGTACTCTAGTGGGCCTGTTGATCAAACCTAGAAAAGAACTTCCATCTTGTGTCTGATTACAAGAGTCTGATGACGCCATCGTCTGGTATTAGTAGTCTATTCTCAGCTCATAATTTCTGTTGATACTGTAAATCTCTGATTTATTGTAAAGACGGCTGTTTTGGTATGCAATTGAAATAAAATTGATCTCAATGTTATTCTTACGTGATGGAAACTAAATTTGAGGATATCCTGTGCATTTGAGGATGGAAGTGTCGAAAATTGAAAACTTTGCACAACTTCGGATCGAGACCATTTATTTTTTACCGTAATCGTCAATATCAGAGATCCAGAAATATCAGAGGAGTTCTGTTCACAAAAATCACCTTAGCGTATTACAGATATAGATACGACCCAACAATGATTGGTGGTATCGTAGTTCTATATATATATATATATATTAGTTTTAAGCTAATAAAAAAGGGTACTCTGTTTATAAAATTATGCTTAAAACTAACATATTAGTAGCCCTAATTACATTGTTATTTTTAATATATATATATATATATATATATATATATATATATATATATATAATTTTAAACTATAACAAAATAGTTGGACATATAATACTTATCTGTATGAAGCAACATCTTTAAAATAAATTATTTGGTTCGTAGCCAAATACCGTCCTAGGAAACCAAGGTTGTTGATGTGGATCCATGTCAAGCACCTGTCATGTTGACACCATACTCGGCGTCAAGTTCCCTTAATGTGAAGGGTTATTTAATAAACCCTGTAACCTCATGCTGAGCGCCGCGCCGTGTGGTACGGGTCCCCACGGCGGAATCAGTGCATCTCACAGTCTACTCCACCTACGCTATAGTTGATTAGCTCCATAACAATATCACAACCTTCTCACATGTTATCATAAGCTGTATTTAGCACCTACATTTGCATTAATTTGCAGATATTCTACACCCATTAAAGGCAAAGACTTAACCCACTCTTCACTAACTCTCCAACCTCCCGGCAAGCCAGAGTGGGGACATTTGGTATATTATTTAGGTTTAAAATAGAACAGCTAAAGAGTTTTCATACCGATTAAACTATAGGGCTTTGCCCCATGGGCTTCAAAGTTACCATGCATTTCTTATGGACATTCACTTAGGTGAACAACTGATCTTGATTTGTAGTAGTTCCACGGGCTAACCATGGAATGCAACACAGTTTACGCGGGCGAAGCCGCAACGAATCTACTAGTAAATAATAAATACATTTTAGACTTATATATCTGATATTATATGCTTTAAAGTAAGACTTTTTGGTTTGAAGTTGATTTTTGAATCGCATTTGTCTTTATTACTTAATATTTTTAGGATGGATGAGGTTAATTAAGGGATGGAGTCTACTTTGTTCGAGGTAAAGATGGAAAGTGTAACGGATGAGTTTTGAATGTAAATGGTGTCAGACAACTGGAATGCTTTCTCCCTTTTACAATCCTCTTTTAACTAAGACATTATTTTGATATTTAGCAAATATAGAATACAGAGTACTGTATCAAATACAATATATTAAGTCCATAAGACTAACTTATTTGACTGAGCTATGTAGACAAATCCCCTTTCTTGAGAAATTGCAGTGTCATTTGCTACACACTGTAGTTTTCAGTGGAGTTACGTATCCTCCCAACAGGGTTAGGAGGACAAATATTCCGAATAATCTGTATTGGTCAATAATAGCTTAGTAATAGAACGTACAAGTACTTGTCCTGCCGGAAGGCTCTCCCGGAAAGACTTTTGTACATGGGTCTTCGTCCTGCCAGCAGGACGCAGCTCCCTTTGGGTGAAAATTCAAATCGTCCTTCTGGCAGAACGCGTCCACCCGGTAGTCCTCAACCCTATCAAGGTGTAACAACAGAGTTTGAATCAGTAATAAAACGCCAACTTATGTATAGATATTATTTGAAGATATTATTGCGGACATTTCCCATCACTGATTTTTTTAAACATAAATTCACGACGCTTCGGGATCTGGAAATCTGGTTTCTAGATGCCGAAATGTCGTGAAGTTATTTTTTTTTTAATAATCAGAGATAGAAAATGTCCGCATTAGACTCTTAAATAACACAAACCCGCCATCACCAACAGTGCATTTGAAAGGAAGTATCTATAGATTCTGGAACCATTAAACACAAGAACAAGTGGTTTATTTCTGAATTAAATTCCAAGTCTGCCTAGTGCTGAACAGTTATACAAACTTATACAAATATACCGTGTGTCCCAAAAGCGCCACCGTCCCCTATTATTTTTTTAACGACTACATATATCAAGATTATCTTCCACTCAAGTCTTAGTGACCTAAATAGAAAACTTTTGATGATTAAACATTTTCAACCCCCACCCCCAAAATAGGGGTTTTGGGGGGTAAGTCAAAAAACTTAAACGGTAACCCCCCTTGAGTGATATATAATTTTAAAGGGCGTACAAAAAGAAGATTGGCACAAGTTAGGGGTTTCTACCTTTTTTATATCAAACAGAGCGTTCAATTGAATTTTTGAATTTTAAAACGTCATTTTGCATTATTTTTGCATAGCAGTAATTTAAATTCGCCAAAAACATCTAGAAATAATAAGATTTTTTGATGGGAACGTTTAAATAACCAAGCCATTTATCTTTTAGTGACTGAACAAGTTTGGCCCCATCCCCCAAAATAAGGGTTTTTGAGACTAAGTCAAAAATGTTAAATAGCAACCCTTACTGAGTGATACCTCTTTTTAAAGGTCTTAATAAAAGAAGATGAATGGTGTAAATTAGAGGTATCTACGATGATCCTCTAAATCATAACAGGTTATTAAATATCATTGCAAAATTTGACATTTAATAAGCGGCTATGTAATAGGGGAGGATCATCGTATATACCTCTAGTTTGCACCATTCATCTTCTTTTATTAGACATTTAAAAATGGGTATCACTCAGTAAGGGTTGCTATTTAACATTTTTTACTTAGCCCCAAAAAGCCCTATTTTGGGGGATAGGGTCAAACTTGTTCACTCACTAAAAGATAAATGGCTGGGTTACAAAGCCAACACAAGCACGTGGTCACCCTTTCGTAAATTCTCCGCCATGACTGAACAGATAGAGCTACCAACTTGTTTTTTTTTTGCGCTGAATCGCCATTTTTCCCTCTGTCTAATGGTATAAATAACAGTCCTGCCAGTAGGACGCAATCATCATATGATTTTGTGGAGAACGTCCTCATTTCAGGACTTAACGTCCTGCCGGTAGGACGGTGTACGCTCTATCGTTAAAATAAACACTTGCTTTGAATAAAATTGATTAGTAAATAATAATTAATCGATTTCCCATAAGAATAACATTAGATAACGTACTTAGTTTACCGTTGGTTAAAAATATAACTTTTATGTCCTATAATTTCAGAAATAAAACTTTCCCAGAAACACTGTGGTGTAATAAAAATAACAACAAAAAACAAACCGAATTCCACCAAATTTTATTCAAAATCGTAGTTCCGATTTTAAAAAGTTTTAATTTATCATGTTTTTGAGTGGATTTGGGGCACTGTGACCCTAAAATAAAACAAGAAATAACACCTGAAGATACCGTGCATTACAATTATCTTCATACAGTATATCATAAAAATGGAGCTATTGGTGTGGCCCGTGCATTAATATTATCTTCATACAGTACATAAAAATGGAGCTATTGGTGTGGCCCGTGCATTAATATTATCTTCATACGGTATATCATAAAAATGGAGCTATTGGTGTGGCCTCTAGGTGAGAGCTCACCCATACAGACAAACAGATAGACATCAACCAAAAGAAACCTTTATGGGTTCATGGAGCACCAGAAAACTAATTCCACCAATTAATATAATTTGGAAATTTGACAAAACAATACTATTTACATATTATAGGGGGAGAAAGTAAAATGAGCTTTCATTTGATGTTTAGGTGGGTTTACTTGTTTTGGAACTTTGTCCAGACTTTGAGTTACCGAGGCGGATCCAGCGCTTTAAAATACCACAGCAAGCTGACTGCGGTGTTTTCTTATAGGGCCTGTGGGGTAGAGCTTTAAGGTTGGATATAGACATTTTTAGGTCTATTTGGTAATGTGATTTGTGAGCTATGTTCCTGCAAAATTTTGGCTTAATCGGTCCAGTTTTTCGTAATGGATGTCTAAACATCCATCCAAACTTTTATATTCAAAATATTAGTAGGATGATATCCAAAAACACAAAACTCAAATGTTAGAGGGGCTACAGACCCACATCTACAAGTCATTGATATTTTCGTTTAGAAAAAATCACAGAGGGAAAATACCTTCAAAGAATATATGAACCTACGTATCTTACGATATCATGGTTGGGATTTATTATTTAAAAATAGAAACAAAAAACCACCACTAGACTGGGATCGGGCCAACAAATATTGACTTCGAAATTACTTTAAAACTTTATTTGAAGCGTTATAATTTCCCCTAGAAAGTTTCAAGTCCACAAAACTGTGTTCACTCCCAACTGTTCCTGGGAGTGGTTGCTTTCTCCTAACGTAATCGAACATGTTCAAACAATTGGTTAAATTGTCCCTTCTTCCGTCCCCAAGATAAAGCTGGGGGTTTATCGCGGCAGATGCTTCGACGCAACAAAACGTCGCATTAAGTGTACCAATATCCCCCCATTACCGAACCCTTGCTTTCAATAGCCTCATTTACATGATTATCTCGAATCGTTTATTCGGAATTTTATTGAAAACTTTGATCTAACAAGAAGTAATGGGAGGGCCTCTGTTGTTTCGGTTTTTACACCAGTGTCGATACGGATCCGAGCTTCCTGTGGCCTGATTGTATATCGGGGTAGGCTCGAGGCCTGCGTGCCACCCACAGAACTACTCAGCAAAGCGATCTTCAGCACAATAAATTGAGGGTTGGGTCACTTTGGATGTATGTTCTTCATAATATATAAATTGGAATACATTTATTTGAACAATATTCAATAGTTAAGAGTCACTAATCCAAAGAATACAGTTGTTCAAACTTGAGCAAATATGTTTTTTTTTCTGATTACCTAGCTTATTAGCTATTAGCTAGGACTGTTTATACTAAAGCTAACTTTGCTCTAATACTCTGCCTAATCTGATTTGTTTAGTCGATATTTTCAAATTAAAACATTACAAGTAGGAACACATTTCAGTTCTGAAGCAAAGTAGACACTGCGATCACATGTTTTAATGTAAACAAATAAGACGTTTTTAAATTCCATTGCTATTTAAAAGAGAATTATCAACCAAGTTTTTGATTAGCATATTACGTGTTGCTATTACTTACGAGATGTAATAAAAGACGTCTTACAACACTTGAGAATATATTTACACTTATACTGATTCACATACAGACGGTAAACATATATAAAAGATGGCACAAGGCTATCAATTTTGTCCAGTAACACCAATGAGAGAACTGACAGGATCGACTATACACATCTTCTACTACTTACTATACTACACATATCCTCTAGAGGATATAAGCAGGGACACCATTTTGATCCTGTCAGTTTTCTCATTGGTGTGACTGGTCGAAATCGATAGCCTTGTACCTACCATATTTTATAAATGTTTACTGTCTGTATGTGAATCAGTATAAGTGTAAATATATTCTTAAGTGTTGTAAAGGAATTATTTTATAAAGTAACAAATTTTCTGTACATAATTTAAACAAATATCAATTTCCCCAAAATTGCATGCCCAGACCTATAAAATGAGAAATCTCCTAGCTTTCTACGACCTCCCGTTTTCTCACAATTTCATTGTTAAATTTTGGCTTTCGGAATTAGATATTTTACAAAACCCCAAAAGGCACACCAATATGTTAAATGCTTTCAAATAACATACACAGTAATTCAAAACCTAATTGTTTCAAATCTAGTCTGGTAGTCTGGTCACGAAAATTAGCTTATTCTTTTAATAATCAGATAAATGAGGTGAGGCATGGTGTTGTGAAAGCAAAAGAACCTAGTTTTTTTAAGAATTCAAAAACGTGCAATCAGAAAGATTCTCAAACTTTGATACATAAAATCATGTTTACATTACTTACGATCATAAAATATATTAAACTCTAAAAACTCTTACCTTCTTAAAACAACTGTTATATTTTTAAAAACTCCAGAATGTGTTCCCATCATTCCCATTTATTAGGGAATAACTCAAAACTCAAAACATAGAAATATTCACTTTTTAAAAAACACATCTTTTAAAATGGCGTAAAACCTTTCAATGCATTGCCGAACGGGCTGAAAGGTTGAGTCAAACTGTATTTTTTTAAAGCGACTTTGGGCATTGATTATTGTTAGAAGCTGGCTACAGTATCCGTGAATTTATATCTGACGGGCAATAAAATAACTATATTTTTTGTTGTTTGTTCAACTTCACTCGAAGTAGAAGATTTGTTATTTGAATCAGAGGATCTCAGGTAATCTTTTTCTGCAAAATGTATCTATATAAAAATTTTTCAATTATTAAATTTTAGAGCCTAAACAAATAGAAAATCCGGGGAAAGTGTAAAGCTGTAAAACATTACATGCTTGGCTACCATCATATTTTATTTTTGTTCTAGCTTAATAAAACATCATGCGAAAGGAGCTAAAACTATAAACTAGTTTAGATGTTTTTATCAGAAATCTTAAAACCATTGATATTAAATTATTTACCTAAAATATTAGAGCTCAGAACTTTCTAATTCAAAAGAAAATTAACTTACGTGAACATTTTAACACTGAAAATAAATCTTCTTTTCAAACATATAAATATTTACTAACAGAAATACAGAAATATATTCAGTTAATTTAGTGACTGACGTCACAAATTGCTACTGATTCCCATGTAGGGGTCATTCACGGTGTGGTTCCGAACTTATCAGTACCGTAGATGTCCAATCATCCCTACACTATGATGAAAGGACAATCATTTTATTTGTTTCTTCTGAAAGCTTTAGCAAACCAGTTGTATTTGTTTCATTACGGTAAAAATATTGGTAATTTTGATGTTTTCACATTTGTGTGTGATTTATATAACTTATGTCCACATTTATTCACATTAAATTAACTGAACTAAGTCTTAATACATTCCTCGCCAAAGTATTGGAGTGATAACATTTTGTTACTAAATATGTCTTGTACTTTTAATTGCATTCTCGTAACCTGTGAGGAATAAATATTGATTCGTATGTAGTTAATTGTGTTTTGTAAATATGCAATTTCATAATATATATACATCTAGACATTTATTAAAACTGTGTTTCTAAAAAAATAAAACACTACTCATTACACACCTTAGGAGTAATAAAAATCATATTTATTAATATACATTGTGCATTAAATTTCTGAATAAACGATTTTCCATTCAAGATTTTAATTCTTCTTATAACAATTTGCTTTATTATCGAATTGCTAAATTAGATACATTTTAATATATCTCTAACGGATTACTATTCTATTTATATATATGTATTGCAGCCATAATAAGCGGAACTTAACTAAAAATAGAGAACAAGTTATGTGAACTAAAGAGCTAGCTATTATTCTGCTGCTTTCACCATTATACTTTCAACATAAGAATTTTGAACGAATGTTCAAGCAACAACAAACTGCACCTCGGGACGTCAATTATTAATGTATTCCTGGCTATCAATTCGATTTCTCAATCAAGAACATCATATGGAAACACAATTAATCAAAATACTGTTAAATTAAATTCAGACCATCTAACGATAAATGCTGTGTCAGGACACTAAAAAAACGTTAAACAACATTTATATATATATAAATAATTTATATTTCTTCCTTGAATACATTTAACAAATGCGAACGGCAAAACAAACAAACAACAATTTTCAAAGTACCTACTTTTCGGAAATCCTCAACGCCTTATGACTTACAGATCCAAAGTTAATCGTATAAAGGTTCATGTTCATTGGCTAAGTCGATTACTTGAACAAATGTTCATTATTTTCTGAAAGGCTTCCGATCAGAATCATCATACACAACTGTTGTGATTTAGGGGTGTAGCTGGTTGTTGTAGCTGTAGCTGTAGCTGTAGCTAAGGAGTACACCAGGGTTTAATGCCACTCTGCCCCGTGGTGGTGATAAGTAGTGTTGCAGTTCAGTTCAACTCCGCTAAGTTTTCGCCCCAGTCACAATGGGGGGTCGTTGTCACTCCATGCATCATATTAGGCTGCCCCAAGACCCGTCCCCTGGGAGTGAGGGGACTTGGGTGTGTGGGACATTGGGTATTTTGCTTTAATCTAAATTGCAGATTGGATTATGTACTTGGGGGACGTGTGATCACAAAAAAATCAAAATCTATTACAGTTTAAAACGCAGTTATACTCATATATGTAATTTTTATTTAGTTAACAACTTTGATCTCCTTTTACCACTATGAGAAATAGGTTAAAAGTAGATTTTTCCTCAGCACCATAGGCTGGTGAAATGGAAATTGCGATGTAATTATTTACTAATACGTAACAATAACTTTATTCGCTTACTGTGGTAGTAATCATAATTCCGGTTTTGAAACTTTATATATATATACATACATATATATATATATATATATAGTTTTGGACCAACGACCTATGTTGTATTTGGCCCAACGATCTCGTACAACAAAATAGCGTGTTTGAAAACAATCAGTGTATTAAGTTTTGTTTTCGATTACGATTAACTTGGTTAACTATTCATTTCTGTATTAATTCTAAAAATATACTAAAATAAATAATTTATAGTAAACCCTAGAACTGTTATTCAAGTAATCAAGTATTTATTCGTCATTAAATAACATACGTTACAATAGACTTCGTCATATATGTCAACTTAATATATATATATATATATATATATATATATATATATCATGCCGTCACTTATCATGCCTTAATACATTACATTTTGGCACAGAATTAAAATAGTACTTATTAACTTAATATCACAGAATTTGATCATGCTAATAACTCATTCAGTTATTTAAGTTAATAAAAATAGGTCAATAATTAAATAGGCCTAGCAAACAGTTTCATTAAAAATATAAACATATGTATATAAATATAAATAACATGCAGGTGACAAAATATTTAAAAAATATAAACATACTCTAATTGCCTAGATAAAACAGATAGCACAGAAAGGACTAGATAACAATGCTATTGGCACTCTCTTCAAAAAGCTCATGCAAACTGTAAAAAGGATGCTCGGAAATCTATAAAGTCAGCCTTTTTACTTTCTCCCCCTATACATAGTATATGGAGAAAGTATTGTTTTCGTAAAAATGTTCGAATTTGAGTTGTTAGTGGAAATATTCGTCTTGGTGCTCCCTGAACCCAAAAAAGTGGTTTTTACGTGATGTCTGTCTGTGTGTGTGTGTGTGTGTGTGTGTGTGTGTGTGTGTGTGTGTGTGTGTGTGTGTGTGTGTGTGTGTGTGTGTGTGTGTGTGTGTGTGTGTGTGTGTGTGTGTGTGTGTGTGTGTGTGTGTGTGTGTGTGTGTGTGTGTGTGTGTGTGTGTGTGGATGTGTACAGAGCACACACAACCTATGGGCCGATTTTTATGAAATTGGTATGTTGGTACTAATCCACGATATCTCCAGGTGTTTTTTTCATTTTTTTGAATTTTTGATTTTTAACGGTAATTATCCCCCAAAAACCGCCAAAAAACATGAAAAATCCAAATTTCTCAAAAACGGCTCTAACGATTTTGATTAAACTTTAGTGGTTTGTAGAACTTTAGGTTTCCAACAAAATTACACCACCCGCATTTCTGGGAAAATTAGGGTTTAGAAATTACAGGACTTAAAACATCCAAAATTCAGTTTTTTGGATTTTTCATAAAAAATCATAAATGTTAAAAAAGATTACTATTCCCCATTAAAAAGAGCTCAAAAAACTAAATAAATTGGTATTTTAAATTACTATTCTACAATTGCTAGTTGCGGAGAAAATTTAAATTTTCATTTAGCGGTAAACGTAGTACGTTGTCCAATGTTATTCTTATGGGGAATACAAAAATAACTATTTCTCTCTTATTTACTGATCAATTTCATTCAAATTTGATATGCAGGTCAAGTTAGCATTGACCAACAGATGATGTTCGAAATGTGTTGCTATTTAACCCTGGGGGGGGGGCAAGGGGACATTTCCCCTCTCAAAACCACTGTGTGTAGCAACGGACTCTATAGTGCCTCCCAAAAAGGGATTTGGGTGGATATTTCTGAAAATAACTATTTTAGACAATTTTCTGTACATTTATCTATACTTCATATTCTATATTTAGTAAATAACAAATGTTTTTGTCATTAAAATTTGGCTTAAAGGGAGAAAGTATGTGTCAGTTTCCTGATACCGTTTATTTTAGATTGATGTTTGGGAGGTCATTGTACTTGGTAAACAGTTTACAATTTTATCAGAAATATTACTAAAACTCTTCTGGGCCGTTGTTGGCCTAGTGTAGGGCCTATACAGTGCATCTTTAGATCTAGTATTATATTGGTGGATAATACTTCTCTGTTTGGACATATTTGTGTTACATTTAACAAATAAAACACATTCTAGAATATACAAGTTAAATACAGTTAAAATACTAGTCGCTACAAAAAGAGGTGTACAGTGGTCCCTCGACCCAGAGTTTGTCAATAGTCTATACACCTTTCTCCTGAAGCTTCAATACTGTTAAAATATGAGGATAGTTACCCCACAGTAACAGGCCGTATTTTAATAAACTCTGAAATAATGCAAAATAGGCAGATTTTACATACTGTGGAGGTATAAATTCTCGTGGTCGCCTAGTTAAAAATATAATTCTAGATAATTTGCGGCTTACATTTCTAATATGGGTCACCCAATTTAAGTTACAATCCAAGTCAATTTCCAGGTAAGTTTACACTTGCTGATAAAGGTTTCTCGCTCTCACGGATTGCACCTAACCTAAAAACATTGAGTTGCGTCTTTTCAGCATTCACGAAAAATCCAATGGCATTAAACCAGTCCTTTGTGCCAGTCAGAGCTGACTTAGAAAACTTCAAAAGTTTACTCAGACTGCTATGACTATTTACAAAGGTTGAGTCATCAGCGTATATCAATGATGTACAGTTTAAGCTCTTGTCCAGGTCATTAATCATTATTATTAAGATCACAGGGCCCAACACTGACCCCTCCGGCATTCCGCATACAACATGTATGTACTAATCCACGATATATCCTGCGTTTTTTTTTCATTTTTGTAATTTTTGATTTTTAAGGGTAATTATCCCCCAAAAACCGCCAAAAAACATGAAAAATCAAGATTTCTCAAAAACTGCTCTAGCGATTTTGATCAAACTTTAGTAGTTTGTAGAACATTAGTTTTCCAACAAAATGACACCTCCCGCATTTTTGTAAAAAGTCGGGTTCAGAAATTACAAGACATAAAATATCAAAAATTCAGTATTTTTCATAAACAGAATAAATATAAAAAATATTACTATTCACCGTTAAAAAGAGCTCAAAAAACTAAATAATTTAGTATTTTGAATTACTATTCTACAATTACTGGTTGCGGAGAAAATTTAAATTTTCATTTTGCTGTAAACGCAGTACGTTGTCCAATGTCATTCTCATGGGGAATACAAAAATTACTATTTCCCTCTTATTTATTGATAACTTTCGTTCAAACTTGATATGCTTGTCAAGTTACCATTGACCAACAGAGGAAATTTGAAATATTTTGCCCCTTAATAGCCCTGAGGGAGGAATAGGGTTAGTGGGCATTTCCCCTCTTAAACCCACGTGTATAGTGATGGATTCTGTAGTGCCTCCTAAACAGGGATTTGGGTGGATATTTTTGAGAACAACTTGTTTACAAGATTTCTGTACATTCGACCGTGCTTCGAATTCTATATTTAGTAAATGAAAAGTAATTTATTAATTTAAGTTGTGCTAAAAGGGAGAAAGTATGTGTTAGTTTCCTGATACCTTTTATTTATTCAACAATATTGATAGAATCTGCCGGTTTAAGAGACATAGTTTTTCAATCGTTAGTTATAAAATTTTAAATTTTACTATTTAACAATTTATTATCGAGGGCTACTTCATTGACGACTCTTAGTGGTTGATACATTTTTGAACAGTCAGTTAACGGTCATTTACTACAACAGGTGTTTTGTACAAATGCCTCTATAAATTTTTCACAGTCGTTAACAAACCATTTAATCTTGTCTGATATATAATTAATAGTCACATATTCGTCGGGACAGATTTACGCAACCTATGTGAAACCAATTACCACACGGCCCGTCTCACACCATAGCACAGTCGTCCGGGACATCGTCTTTGCACACCCCACACTTTTCTGGCAGTTGCACTTCACTGCCTGCTTGCTATTTGGTGTTTACAATTGTACCTGTCATCTTCAGGTGCACTCAATCGTATGACGTAGCCAAAACACAAAGATCAAGAGTCAAATCAAATAAATAAATCGATAGTCACGGACTAACCTACGTCCAACTGCTACAACCACGCTGATAGAATTACGTAAATCTCGGTGTGATAGAGATCGTTTATGTGTCAGAAAACTTCAACTCATATAATAAAAACTTTCACATCAACATTCTTAAGGAAATAGTTTTATTTCTTACTCAATTTGAATATACCACCACTTAATAGATTGCCACAACTGACATAACAGCGCTGAGTAAGCGTCTAAGTAATATTGAGTAAGTTATGAGAATGCATTAATATACTTGTATGTTTAGCATTTAAAACCATTGAGCATATCATGACAAACACTGTGTTTTCGTGTTTTAATTTAAATTATAAAAATAGATGTTTATAGTTTAAAATATATTATTACTTGTCGTATAACTATTTTTAAACTCTGATTGTAGACTCGAATATTTTGGTATTGAAAGTATTTTCAAACAAACATAAATCAATCATAAATTTATTTCATATGAAAGAATGAATATCTTATTAGAAAAATATTCTTTTTTGACCAAAAAAAGACTAGGTGTAAGGTACAGGTAAAATGAATATATACGGAGGATATATATATATAATTTATTTATACCACAGTGCAGGCCTAATAAATTAAATGTGCCCCTTTCCTCTTCAACCAACATCTGTAAACTAATTCCCATTAAGTTTGTTACCAAAACTTTCCTCTGAATCAAAATGCCAATTTCCCTCCCGGCTTAGCAAAGTTTTATGTTTGCCAGACACCTAAGCTAACATCCAAAACTTCTCCGTGCTTTGAATTAATGTAGATAAACAATTTGTATAAAGACATCCATCCAGGTTTGAAATTGAGTGTATGAGGGTGAATAGTGATTTCAAACTATTTTGTTCAATTGTATACCCAATTTAAATGCAAAATGTGTTTCAAAATAAAAAGGTCAAACAAAGAAGACCTCTTGAGCAAAAGCTGTCTGGGAAGTTGATCAAGGTATTGTATTATTCGTTTCTCACACACATTACTGCGCATGCGCCACTAGGTGTCGACGTGTGTCGTGCCGAGACTATATCAATAACGCTGCGTGCCGGTTAACTCTCGGCTTACCGCTCATTTCCATTGTCGCATGCTACCCATTCCATTCAATTTTTGGGGGAATCAGCTCTTAGCCCTTCGCTATTGTTTACAGACTTGGATAGCACTCAAGTGTTTAACGCTAACCATAATAATTAGTTTGTCGTCTAATTATAAAATGTTCACGTTATGTTCCTCTAAATAGTTTTGAAACTGTCTTGAGACCAATGCTTTACGTAATGTCTTGGTAATCTTTTATAATAGTCTTACAAAAGTACGATCTGATGAAAAAGCAAACCAAAATTAAAAAAATATTATTTAAAAATTGTCTAAAGGCCTGACGGTTTACCACAAACCGAATCTAAAAAAACAAGTACCTGGATAAAATACGACTTGCGAGTATTAATTTTTCTTAGTTAGAAACACTTACGCATATAGCATCGTGTTGTTGCGTGGTTCTGAAATTTGGGTTGATAACTTTCAATAAACATTTTCAGTAGAAACTAAATTTTTTGTTTGAATACAATTGCACTTCAATACTATAGTAGAATGTTTCATAAATAAATATATTTAGTCCAAATAAATGAGAATATTATACATAATTACTGTGGATAGATTTTAATATATTTGAAAAACATCAATATTTTACATTTCCATAAATTATTCATGAGTTGCTGTACATCGATCACTCTAATTCAAATTAATTTTGCTTGAATTAATTTTTACTTATTTTAACAATGGAGATACTACCCACAGTGTTTCTTTAATATTTACATTCAAGAGCTAAATTCAATTAAAACTTATCACATCAGCGAGCCAGAAAATCACATTATTGACAACGAGGGGAGTTTTGTCAAGAGATAACGTCTCAATGTTTAATGAAGTGCCGATCTCGTAGACGTAGGCTCAAGTGTTTGGCAAACACAAAACTCGGAGAGAGTGACACGGTTTGTTTAGGGGAGGGCCGTTATAATATTTACTGGGAATTCCCAGCGTTCGAACGCCAGCCTGTCGAAAGAGTTTAATATAGGGGTTACTAACGGGGAGTACAATCGAGTTAATTATAAAATAGCATTGTTTACTGTAAAGGTTATGCTATACATAATAGTTAGTTAGTACATAAGTAAATACTTTTCTTCTAAACCCTTGATGTTAAATGTGCATAGTTAAGCTTTGTAAGACATATGTTAGCTAAATCGGAAGTTTTCCAGTTAGACATTAGATAACAAACCTTCATTCTTTTTGCGGGTTAAACTACATTCGACTGTCATTCATCGTTAACCGAAGATATCTTGGGGTCAACTTAAGATAAGCCCAAGCCCAGGATAGAACAGTTTCCTATACAAATTTTAAATGAGCAATGGCTTAAACATAAAACAGTCATGCTAGCAGAACTACTATTCCAATAATTTGGATGTTCAAAACAAATCCCCATATTCCAGAATTATCATAAAACGGCAATAAAATTCATGAGTAACCACAACAATGCCACTGAGCTATTAGTTGATTGAGTTTAGTTCAGAGGGTTTGTGGATTGATATTCATTAAACAGTCCTGAAGGGCACGGTACTATTTATAGGTCCCGATATTTATGGGTCTCAACGCATTATCATAATGAGGATGGTGAATATTTATCCTGATTAACAATGGACAATTAACGGTCACCAGAAGAATTTAGAGGTGGATGTTTAGAAAAACTGTAGGTGAAAGTGTCAAAAAAATAAAAAAAAAACACCAAAACTCAAAAACTATTAGAAGAACACTTATTTTTGACAAAATTAATCGAAGTTTTAAATAAACACCATCTATTTTTTGGGGGTTTTATGATTAAATTCCAAATATTCATAGCTATGAAGCTTCACCGTACGGGTTGAAGGCGTTGGACCCGCTCGTGAGTGCTCTACTCCGTTTTCATTATTCTAGTGGAAATTTTGAAACTTTTTTTGCAATTTTTAGGTTCGGAACTTTTAAGACTCAGGGTTTGAGACGTACCCCTTTACAGTGGCTACAAGTGAGATGAATATAGACTTGTTGCATACCTAAGTGTTGTGTAAGTAATGCAGTACTAGATTACTGAGATAAAAGTATTAAGTTAAATAAAAAATACCCGGGGGCCGAGCTTTGCTCGGGGAAGATGATTAAGTTTGTTTAGATGGCTTGGAGTCATATTAGTCCAAATATCTAACCACTTCCCCCAACTGATTAGCAAACTTTTATAGCTCATTTGCCTCTTTTCTGCAATTTTAAGATTACTCCAGTTGTTATTTAATGCTCAATGCCCCTTTGATTGATTTTACCAATCTATATATGTAATCTTCACTCAAAGGTTTTAGTCACTGCTCTCAGGAAACCACATCTTAATAATAATAAATAATATAAGTATTGCTTTGACAGTTGTTCACTGATTTATTATAAACAGCTGTTATGATTCTTTTGTTTTGATTTGAAACGTAAATGTTTTAACTTCTTAAATTTTGTTTACATTATTTGATTTTTTCTGGAGATGATACCTGTCTATAACTTATTGTTAACCCAAAAATTAGTTAATTACAACTCCTGAAGGAAATCGTTGGAGCCGTTTTTGAGATCAGAGTTGCAATAAAGCAAGCATATAAACAAGCAAGCACACCTTACGGATATTATAATCTAGGATTATTTTTTTAACGTAAGATTATTTTTTCCTACGGTATCCCCATTCACACGGTTGCACGCGTAGCTTTCTGCGTATTAACATAGCAGGAAACAACATTGTACCTGTTCATGACCCCCTGGTAGTAAAATAAGCACTTGTTAGATTAGCATATAAACAACACAGGATGTGTTTCACCACACGGAGGGTGATTACGGCCGCGTAACCGCCCAGATGCGCCGGCCTCAGCCATTGGTCCAAACGAATGTCGTAATTGATTTTTTCACCATTCAATTGATCCCGGATCCAATAATTTGCAGACATTACGGCCCAGTGGTCGGTGAGGGTGGAGGCCAGCTGGCTATGTGGCTGACTAATATACATGGTAATGTCCTGCCGCAGAGGAAGTCACTGATGAGAATTGTCAGCGGAAAGGAAAAGTAATTTGCGATCTATTATTTAAAGAGGAAGTAAAAACTACGATATATAGCATTGAACTCAATACAGTCCAAAATCCGTATTTTGTTCGAACGCTTTATCAATTACATTCAGTGGCAACTAGGATGTTGGAGTTCGTATTATTTTTGTTTATTTGTACTGTAGTAATGTTTTATTTTTATTTAGCTTGTGTACTACATGACAAATCATATGTTTAATCGAGCAAAGCTCGATATTATGGTAACCAAACATGATGAATAATGATTTTATTTGATTTAAGGATGAAACAAGAGCAGTGAAGATAACAGACGATTTCAAAGTGACATCCTGCTTCTAAATCGCCTGCTCAATTTAACTCTATTCCGAATTTTTCCTACTTCGCAGCAGAATTTCCTTCATAGTTCTGGTTTCCTTCATCGGAAACAATTCTCATTATAATTTGTCATCAGACTGGCTGTCTCCACCAACTACGAAGTTCACTTACAAGGATCCGGTGTCTTGCAAAGGCATTCTTAGAGGTTCTAATATTTGTCTTTGCTAGTTATTCAACTTTCAAGAGGAGACCTGATACAAACTTCTTGTAAGTCATTTGGCTTTAACATACATTTCATGTCATAAACATCACTTAATGTTGTATTCATATTATCTTTGGTTGTGTATCATTATGATTATCTATTTATTGTGTTGTTACTGTTTTCTCTAGAAAATCATGTACGTTGACTATTTAGCTCTTGTTATGTTTGATCACTAATTTCATGTGAACTCTGATTTGTTATCTAAACGTTAATAAGTACAAACGTTATGCATTTCTTAAACAGTCCTTATATTGGAATAAACAAAAAACAAAACAAAAAATCCTTATACATTACCAATTGTAATTACAATGGTAACAAACCAATGGATCCTGCCAAATATAAGTCCAGATACAGATGCGTCTAGTCTCTGCACTAGCAATACACGATCCGCCGAGGAAAGAAATTGGAGAGAACGTGGAAACTTACTTGGACTAACCTTCCTATCCTGACCCTAGAGCATATAGTTATCCGAGAGTATATACCTGTTAAAGTCTAATGTAAAATCCCAGTTTCACCAGCCTTACAAAAACTCTACACACACTGCTCATGTTTGAATCAGCAAACCTCATATTATAAGACCAGTGTTTCAATTACTCCTTAGTGGTTAGTTTATTTCATAATCAAAGCAATAGGGAAAAGGTTGACTTAAATAAATTAAAACTTAAACCAAATAAACTCTATAAACAATCACAGTTATAAAACGGTTACTATAAAAATATAATTATATGACCGTTAATTTTAGCGAATTTCCCCTATAGGGAAGAAGCTATTACCGAAGGTGGCATGGTAAGACTTAGCCCGAGACCATGATAACTTTTCGTTTTGAGGTCACCAGATGCCAAAAACACTATTCGTTCAAATTTATATATATATATATATATATATGTGTGTGTGTGTGTGTGTGTGTGTGTGTGTGTGTGTGTGTGTGTGTGTGTGTGTGTGTGTGTGTGTGTGTGTCCGTTACAGCGATAACTTTTGAAAGAAACACCCAATTTTGATGAAATTTGGCACAAATGTGGAGAGTAGCATTTATGATTTTAAGTTAGAAAACCAGATCGATCGCACTATGGGAAGGGGGTTTTATGGGGGTTTACAATTTTCCAAAAATTGGTTTTTGCAAATTTGACCCCAAAATGTTAAAAACTCTCAATTTTGGTTATAGCCATTTTATAGAGCTCAAAAAATAAATAATTTAGTATTTTAATCATTAACCTAGAAGATTCATTAAAACCTAGAAGAATCATTTCTCATTAATGGTTACGGAGAAAATCCAAAAAAAGTGTCCCATGTTAATCTTATGGGAAAAAGGTTTTTAGATTTTTCTCAGATAGTTTTACTAAAAACTTCACATTTCTGTTTATTAATGTGTTTAGCTCAACAAAACAAACATTTTGGTATATTAATCGTTGTTATACGTCCAACCGCTGCAGAGATATTCAAAGTGCTAAACATAGTACGTTGTCCAATGTTATCCTTATGGAGAATAAATAAAATTTTATATCTCGATTATTTATGAATGTATATTGATGAAACTTGGTATGTGGCTTCAACTAGTTGTGGTGTATTGATATTAGCACAAAAAACAAGTCTTTTGTTGATAGTCCCCGTAGCAGCAAACCTGCATACTCGGCCCCCATGTTATTCATATGGAGAATAAGTAAAGTTGAATATCTCCCTTAATTATGAACCTAAATTAGTAAACCTTGGTATATAGCTTCACCTGGTTCAGTTATATTGATAATTGTAAAAAACACATATCACTTATCTTCCTCGTTGCAGCAAACCTGCGTCCTCAACCCTAATGTTATTCTTATGGAGAATAAATAAAATGCTCTATATCACTTATTTATGGATGTATTTTTGTGAAACTTGGTAAGTAGCTCTATGTAGTAGTGTCACATATATTTGAATTGGAAATTCGCTGAGTATGCAGGTTTGCTGTGACGGGGGTATTTTGAATTATCTAGTTATGGGATTGCTGAATTCACTATTTTTATTTGTTTACTTACAGCCTGAAGCAATTCTATGTTGTCAGTAGTGTGACGCGTTTCGCCGATTACGGCATCATCAGACGTACACACTACACAAAACTAATAGTCATTACACATTGTAATCACCTTGCGGTTTGTCAAACACATAAAGTTACATTAAACACGTACGAGAAATAATTTAAAACGACAAAAAATATTTTAAAAATTAGGAGCTTCCGATACGGCAACAGTCTTGAGTTCGTGCACGTACGTCTGATGATGCCGTAATCGGCGAAACACGTTACACTTCTGTCAACATAGGATTGCTTCAGGCTGTAAGTACACCATTAACAATAATAACTGTTAATCTACAGCTGATTTAATATGTTTTGACTATCAGGATATTAAGAGGAATGTTGTTTGTTAAAGTGTATGCCCCTTTGAGGTCTTACCTGTAATGTCAGACACTGAATAAAATATCTTCCACCAAGACCACATCAAATGTTCATTGTCTCATAACGACTTAGTAATTATGAGACAGTTATCGTCCTATTGTTTAGATAAGTCCAGGATTTCATAGTATAAACCAATTTTACTTCGATAGGATTATTATTTAGGGGAAAACTTTGCATTGAATAAATCATTTATCCTAGGACAGAACTGCTAATCCTTCCAGCCTGATGCACGAACAGAAATAGCGTGCAGAAGTGACATTAGCCACTGTGCGTGTCAGAGACCTTTACGCTATCAGCTTATTATCACTTTGTCGCTATACAAACAGTGCTCGCCATTATAAAACCTATTAAGCTATTACCATTGACCCCTATTTGACCACAACTGTAGATAAACTGAATTAAAAATAGCTGTAAGTTTGAATTTACATTTGACACAATATTACCAAATGAAAATAACGTTAAAAAACTTGAAATTTGCCTAGGCAGAGAAAGTTAAGAGAAGTCTCATTTTGAATTAAGTTTGTGGGGATTTTCGTTAGCATTTTAGTATTTTGTATGATCACGGAATCTCAGAAAATGTGGTTACGGCGATGTTTGCCTGTCTATATTTCTAATACCATATTACAATTTTTACTAAATTTAGTATGCACGTTTCGTTCAACTATATTATCAGCCATATTTAAAGTTCTTCTGATTTGGTTTAATTTAAGTGGTTACTGAACGAAAACCACTGAGAAAGTAGGAACTGGCAACATAGGCAAAACTCATTATATAAATGTTCTTTGAGAATAGGTACACCCTCAATAAAAATACACAACTAAAAATAAGAAAGTACGCTACAATATTCAAGGCTTTACATTACTCGTATATTACTCATTAAGAAACTTGCCAATTAACTATTTTAAATGAGTTTTAAAATCTTATTCTTCAAAAGTTTTTTCGAAATTTATTCCGTGGATTAGTATGGACATCTGTGAAATCCGGGTTCAGCTCCCTTCTCATTGTAAGCTCCAGATGTAGGTGATTGTGGAGTTTGCTTCCAATGTATTTCAGCTCCCTTCTCATTGTAAGCTCCAGATGTAGGTGATTCTGGAGTTTGCTTCCAATGTATTTCAGCTCCCTTCTCATTGTAAGCTCCAGATGTAGGTGATTCTGGAGTTTGCTTCCTATGTATTTCAGCTCCCTTCTCATTGTAAGCTCCAGATGTAGGTGATTCTGGAGTTTGCTTCCAATGTATTTCAGCTCCCTTCTCATTGTAAGCTCCAGATGTAGGTGATTGTGGAGTTTGCTTCCAATGTATTTCAGCTCCCTTCTCATTGTAAGCTCCAGATGTAGGTGATTCTGGAGTTTGCTTCCAATGTATGAAGCCTTCTTTTCATAATGTGTCAGATCGTTCATTCTTTTTGAGTTTGGAGGTCGTTCATCAGGGTGTACCTCAGGTTGTGTCGATGTAGGTAATTCCTCCTTGGTGGAAGATGTCCAATGTCCTGAATACCTCTCTGCAGTTTTCAAGTCATTGCAGTCCAGCATGTGTTCTGACTGCTTTGTGTTGCGTCAGGAGTAGCTTGAGATTGATAGCAGAAACTTCGCCCAACCCAGAAATCTGTATCGCATCGAAGAGTGATAAGGGAACATGCTTTTTCGAAGAGGTTCAAACCTAGTGCTATGTCGAGAATGTTTGTCTCATCACTCATAACCACGTTAGTTATGTATCATGTATCACTTCATCTAATTGTCTTCTAAAAGCAATGTCTGATGTTTAGTCCCAGTTTCATTTAAAAAGAGGTCATTGTTATGATAATAGGATATACTGTATATGATGTGATCACCATGATTACTGTTGAGGCTACACTCAGAGCAAGGAATGTGTAATCTGTCATTAAAGATTAGCAGATTGTGCTGAGGTAGATCGATGTTGAAGAGAAAAAAAGGTTTGAGCATAGACCTGAACCCTATAGAACACTTTGGTGTATGGGTTGGATGCTAGATTTAATTACATTTGTGATGCAACTCTCTGAGTTTTTAAACTCAACTAACTGTCTTCGCCCATTGAGGGAGTTTTATAAGAAACAGCTTACAGTCCCTGCAACATCTAGCTTGACACATTTGTTTAAATAGTTCTTCCTAGTTTAATAAATCTTAATAGACTTTGTATGCATGCTATTATATACCCCCCGAATTAAAAAAGGCGGTTGAGTATGTTCCTTTTTAATGAACTGACCAAATTTGATTGTGTAAAGCGTGTGTATATAGCGTGCGTGATATAGTTATATATATACAGATGTACAAAGGTAAACAAGTTTTAATCAATAGGATATTTAAACTGTGAAATGTTTACACTTACAGATGTAAGAATAATAATAATAATGTAAGATGTAATGCCTAACCAGTGCGGTATGAATTTGATAGAGGGTGGGATACTAATAACTAGATAAATAACAAGAGTGTTACATAATAAGCCATTTCTACAATAAAATGTTATAACTACAAGTAAATGTAATATGAACATACAATGCTATTTCAATTAGGCCTTTCTGTCTTCACGAAGCAATTCACACTGTACTACATGGGGGACGTACACTGATGTGTGCTTTGGGTGGCTCCTGTACACTCTAGTGCATGTACGAGCAGTAAACTAATTGTCTCCTTGTAACAGTCTCTTAAATATTGTGGAGAGAACAAAGGTTTTCGTTAAATTGTAACTAAGTCCCCAGATTATTATTATTGCTAGAATGTATTCATCAATAAATCTAGAATAAAGGAAAATTTGGACTAGAGTGAATTCAAGAATCCACAATATGAAAATAACATTTCTTAACTAGAAAATGTTCAGTCTAATTTTCAGCAGATTAATACCCGTGCAATCAAGAATATAGTATGTATAACGTTGTTTCATCCAGTGATAAACGTCCACCAGCCACGATGGTAATGTCTATGTTTGGAGTATTATATATATTACATATTAAAATACAGATCTTATGTAATATTGAATGTTGTAATTTGAGAGATCATAAGACAACTTTTGGTAAACGGTAAAAATAATTGTAAGAGTTTCAAGTAACATATTTTTGCTGTCCTCATTTTATTTCTCCAAAGATATGTCTAACCACCATTTATTAAAGCCTATTTATGTAATTAACAAATTATAATGTCTAAAAAAAGTTAAGAAGGGGCATTAGGCACAATAGATTTGGTACAATACATTTCTAGCTTTCGTATTCCATTGGACCGTATCAACTATAACCATATGTAGCTCACTGGTTCAATTATGCATATTTTTGTCACGAGAATGAGTGGTAAATAAATGCTAACAGTTAGCATAATTCTTATAGACGAGGCAAGTATAAACGCAAAATATTAATGACTGGAGCTGCCTCCTCATAATAATGATTCTTAATGAAAGTTAAGTCAAGCAAGTACTGTCAAGTACTGCATATTTTGTTATAATATATAGTTATAAGTTGTGACAAATACATTAACAGAACAAACTTTAATAATCCTTTTGGTTATAAAGCATGGACTAATTATTAAATGAAATATTCGACCAAAGTAAAGGCCATAACAAATAAGAATGACAGGTCAACTTTGTATTTATTAGCGAATTTCCCCTATAGGGAAGAAGCTATTACCGTAGTCGGCATGGTAAGACCTAGGCCCGGGACCATGATAACTTTTCGTTTTGAGGTCCCCAGACCCCAAAAACACCATTCGTTCGAAACTGTATATATATATATATATATATATATATATATATATATATATATATATATGTGTCCGTGAGCACGATAACTCTCGTAAAGATTATCCGATTTTGATGAAATTTGGTATAAACTTATAAAGCAACATTTATGACTTTAAGTTCGAAAACCAGCCAGATCGCTCTATCCGAAGGGGTATTTTGGGGGGGTTTTGTACCCCAAAAATGGGTTTTTCGAATTTTTTACATATAATTTTGGAAATGGTCAAATTTTATTTTTTCCCATTGGATTCAACTTAAAAAAACACACAATTTGGTATTTTGATCATTTCTCTACGTCAATTGGTTACCGAGATATTGAAAGTGCTAAACACAGTACGTTGTCTAATGTTATTCTTATGGAGAAAAATAAAAATTTTATATCTCGCTTATTTATGAACCTATACTGACGAAACTTGGTATACGGCTTCATCTGGTTGTGGACCATTGATATTTGCTCAAAAAGACACTTTTTTACCCAAGGCTCCCGTAGCAGCAAACCTGCGTACTCAGCCCCATGTTATTCTTATGGAGAATAAGTAACGTGTTATCTGCCTTCATTATGAAAATAAATTAATGAAATTTGGTATGTGGCTTTACCTACATGAGTTATATTGATATTTGTATAAAACCCCATTTTTTGTGTTCCTTGCTTCAGCAAACCTGCATACTCAGCTGCCATGTTATTCTTATAGAGAATAATTAAAATGTCATAAATCGTTTTTTTATGAATGTATATTGATGAACCTTGGTATGTGGTACTAAGATACATATATATGCATTGGAAATTCGCTGAGTACGCAGGTTTGCTGCTACGGGGTATTAATTTTATTTATTTCACAGCTTTTAATGTAATAGTGATTTATTGAAAAATCACGTCAACATATAAATATCCATACCGAATAATATTTTATATATATATATATCAAACTATCTAATAAATTTTACATAATGTGATTAAATAATTTTTATATGTAATTTTTATTTTTACATAATTTTGTACGTTATTAGTTTGTTTTATTGTAGCTAACAGTTCATTTGTTGTCAGGTGTATTGAGTAAAACAAAACAAAAATGATAAGAGAATAATTGGCCCTTGACCTCAGGAGGTGCATGCTCAGGTCTCATAAACGATATGGATAACAATAATCAGCATAAACACTTTCACTGCATGGAACTCCTGATTGTTATATTCAATCTGTGGTAAAACCTAAAGGTGGTTTATAGCGAATTGATATGATACCAAAGAGATATATTTTACGTGTAGCAGCAGAACACATTTTGGAAAAAGATTTTATGGTTTGAAGATTAACATTTGTAAATTATTAAATTTATTAAAGTATTATATATATTGCAAAAATGTATATACATATTGTGATATTACGTTACTGGAGGAGTAAAAATGTTCGCAAATGTGGTATCATTGCCCTTTTGCTGTAAAAAGTGGAAAACATAAATCAGTCTTCTGGGAAGGGCAATAATTTGCATTTCGAATCATTCAACTATGTTCAATTTACACCGCCACCCATACTTCTGCAACAAATGTAAGTTTTGTACTTTTAAAACTATAAATGAAAAGTACGGATTTAATAAAATATAGTTATAACTAAAATGTACTCATTGTGACGTGGTATAATGTATTCTTATCCCTTTAAAATAATTTTGCTTAACATTTCCTGACGGTTTTTTGTAACTTACTTTTTGAGACATGTTCTTCTTAATAAATGTTTCTTTGTGTTTCTAGCAATGTATACATAATAATGTAGTTATGGTTAGACTAAAGATTATATTTATCAAAATAAATACTTTTTGGGAACAAATATGATTAGAGTGTCTTTATTGCTAGGCAATCAATAAGTGGTTGTAAAATTGGAAAAGAATATATCTAAAATCAACAAAGTTCTTTTTCTCTACAAATACATGTTTTTAAGAGTATGATTTACGTTGGTTTGTAAATGATATCAAACTTTTTCAAAAACTGCATAAAGCTTATGTGCATATAGGCCTACTTTAGATATGCAAAAACTTGATGTTGAATATTGAATTACATTAATATTAACTTTCTATACTATTAACTCGTGAGGGTTAAATAACAAGGAAACACAACATTTTAATGTTTAAACAAATTTAAAAGACTGCATTAATTACACGTACACAAATAACGTATAGAATATGAAGAGGAATCAAAATATATAATACAATTTTTAACGAGTTCGCACGCAGCACGCTGACGTGAGGGAAGTGAATTTCCACATAAAAACTTGTAAAACTCAAAATCAGTGTAAAAACATCCATTTGTCCAATTTTTATTGAAATCTGAAAACATTGTTTTTTTGGCTGTTTTGATACTCCTGGTTTCATTTACTTGCAAAGCTGGGAATACAATTTTACGCATTATAAGGTTAGGAGAAGGTCCAGACAGGCTTGAAAGTAGGCGTGAGGTTGCTGGGGATAATAAAAGTACTCTAACAAAGGAATAACAGGCTTTTCTAGTGTAAAACCCCCATAAGACAACGTACTGTGTTTACCCGATACACATTTTATTTAATAACTCGGTAAATATTTATGCTAGAATGACGGGAGAGGGCTTAAAACTTTCGCCTTTCTAATTCCCATCTTTTAACATACATTAATTTTACATCTGGGGCTTTTCTGACCCTTTATGGGCCCAAAAACTCAAAATTTGAAAGATTAATCCCCAAAAAATGGGTTTAGAGTTTTCCGATTGTTTTGCCCAACGAACTTGTCCAACAGGTTATAGAAAGGAACGTCCCAACCAAATTTGAAGTAAATCGGACAAAAAATGCGACCGCTCGAGTGCATACACATATATATATACATATATATATATATATAACATTTTGAACGACCCCCCAAAACGTGTTCAGGGGGTCACGTTAGGAACTTCTATGGTGGTCCCGGGCTTAAGTTTCACCGTGCAGGTCATGCTAATAGTTCACTTTCCAAAGGAAATTCACTAATAACGTTAACATGAGGATTGTTTTGTTAGTAACTCTCGAACACAACAATTTCGATTTAAACTCACTGAATTGTTTAAGAATTTTGAATGAGTGACCAGTGGTGGCTATTGTTGTTGTTGTTACAGTTTTACATTTGTTTACTAGGTAATTTAGACACGTTTGTTTATGAACTTATAATACCTTTTGATAGGATAAGCATAATTATGAATTAAAGTAGTTACAACTATTTAGAGAACCACAACTGAGAGGAATTGTAATAATTTCCAGAGCAGATTTACTTATCTTGGTAATAGTATATTATATTAGTACAACTTAACGTAACTAACGGATACTATTAAAAAAAGTCCATATTTTCTTTATATTTGATTCAAAAAGCAAATGTGCTCACAAATAATCTATTTAGGCTCATCAAAGCCAGTGGGTCTTCCTCCGATACAATATCAGTCCCTCTCCATCACATCCGGTGTCCTTTGCGCGGGCTTCTCCCACGGGACAATCAGCTGGGATTGATTTGGCGGGTAATAAAGGGTCGTGGGGCCAGACGTACACATTCCTAAATTTAATAATTATAATCATATTTAAATCAAACGAATTCGCACGCAGCACGCTGACGTGAGGGAAGTGAATTTCCACATAAAAAACTTTTAAAATTCAAAATAAGTGTAAAACATACATTTATTCAAATTTTTATTAAAATCTGAAAACATTGATTTTTTGGCTGTTCTGTATCTCCTAGCAACTATTTACCTGCAATGCTGGGAATACAATTTTTTGCATCATAAGGTTAGGAGAAGGTCCAGTCAGGCTTTAAAATAGGCGTGAGGTTGCTGGGGATGATAAAAGTACAAAAACAAATGAATAACCCTCATAATCTAATGTAAAACCCTCATAAGACAACGTACTGTGTTTGGTTGATACACATTTTCTTCGATAACTCGTTATATATTTAGGCTAGAATGATGAGAGATGGCTTAAAATTTTCAGCTCACTAACCCATCGCTTTACATGCAATAATTTTACATCCGGGGCTTTTCTTACCCTTTTTGGGCACAAAAACTCAAAATTTGAAAGATTAATCCCCAATTTCCGATTGTTTTGCCCAACGAACTTGTCCAACTGATTAAAGAAAGGAACGTCCCAACAAATTTGGAGTAAATCGGACAAAAATGCGACCGCTATAGTGCAAACACACATATGGCTGATCTTAGTTTGGAGGATATTATGCTTTTACATACAACAATTGTGTGCAAATGTATTTACAAACAAATCCGACTACACTTTATACTTAAAATAAATATATCCTTCGGAAGAATCTAAAAACCCATAGATTCAGTTAGTGTTTATATAAGTGAAAGGTTCTTCCTAAGTTAATTCCTACGAGTTGTTACTGCAATGGACTTCTCGGTGTTCTTTAGGGTGTTTATTGCATGGTATTGGCAGCTGTGCGTGTTAAGAGTACTATGTAGTAGAGGTAATACTATCCAAAAATTGGTCCTAGATTTATTTTCTGACTAAGATCTACTCAAGCTTTTCTAACATATGACAAGTTTCTTGGGGAAAAGATCTACATTACCAGTTTATAGGTAGGTTTTTTGACACCCTTAATTAAAATATGTCGTTTTAGATGCTGGAAACAGGTTTTAAAAATGTTGTAGTACGTAAAAATTATTATTATACAAAGGTGAGTTTTTATATTATCATGCACAAACATTTTTATTTCTAGCTTCTCTTACTATTGTCACAAACATTAATACACACTATTAAGTAGTGTAAATATATTTTCCAAACGTCTTTCACTTCCCATATGTACAATTTTATTTTGATGTCAGTTGAGAATTCTCATTTAATTTTTGGATTTATAATTGTTGTTAGTTCAAAGTTTTTTTGTTATTGCTTAAAAAATTAAATGCAATGGACAAATTGTAAACACCGGCACTATTTATCTTCTCCTGATAGGTATAATCACGAACAAATTTTATTTGGCACCCGACCTTAATAATTGTGATATTTGTTACCATCCGTACACAGTATCATTGTAAATAAGTTAAATCACCATACCCTGAATAAAAACCCTAAGTGAGGCCCCTGTCAAGTATTAAACCAAGAAGCCCATTTTCCACTAAAAGATTGTATCAGACTTCACCTGTAAATTAAGAATGTTGAATGGATTATCAAAACCATAATTTACAGAAAAAAGTTATTAGAAGAAAGAGAGCAGAACCGAATTACTCTGTAAAACGAAATTTATCATCAAGATTATTTATTAGTTTGTCAAGAGACAGTAGAACGCCCTTGGATAGTAGAGAACCGACACTTTCATTCATATTAAATTTGTAAAGAGAGGAATTCATTTGGCTCGAGTGCAGCGGAAACCTTGGAATTTCTCACTTCATAAAACCGAACATTTGGCAGTATTCAGCCTTATGCTTTAGAGTATGAATGGATTGAAGTGATACTTGTGTTTCATTTGGCTGCCTCCAAGCTCAAACAATAATATCTAAATTATTACACCTTATTTTTCATGGAAGATCTTACTTCTAATTATGAACTATACAAATTTATGCGCAAATGTTATTTAATAAACGTAAAAATAACTGAATTAATCTAAAATAAAGTAACGAAAATGTGCGTTAGTATTTATAGAGCAATACTCACTTCAACGATTTAATCCCATTTTCGATGGTATTTTTCATAAATACTTGCAGATTAACTGAACAGGGTTGTTGATTTTGTAAAATTGATGCCTCTGTTTCAGAATTTATAACATAGAATAGTTGGTTTTAATTTTTTTTAAAGGGACCTTTAACTTTTTAAAATCTAATAAAATGATTAATTTCTACGCCCCTGGAGCACAGGAAGGAGCTGTGCACAAGGGGAGAGCACATTATAAATTATGGGGCTTGAATAATACATTTTATTTGATATTTTCTTCAGAAACTCAAATGTCTTTGAATGTTTGGTGAGGTGTAAGTAACAACTGAGATCGTTGTTGTCTATTTGGCAGTTTGGCTTCAAACTTTCCCCAGAGACGAAATCACACAATATGTTTAACGGAGCTCAAATTCAAATGGGAAGGAAGGCACAAAGGCAGTGATGTTTTTACCAGAAACTTACATATAGCTCGTATTTGTTTGTTCTTGGATAAACAATAAAATATTTTTGTAATATAATATCGACCAAAAAACGCATTTATTTACATCACTTCTAATTTGTTTGGATTGCTCCCTTTATACCTTTATAAACCCTTAGTTTGTCAATGTACAAGCGGAAATAGTGGTGATTGAATGTGAATGATTAGGCAAACTTGGACCTAATCTTGGTGAAATTATCTCCAATGCAGACAAATTATCTTCCTGACGTCTTACTGTAATGAGTAAAATATCTCTTTAATAATTACGTTTTACTAATGGTTGGCCTTTACTAGGAACTAACTGTTTCCCGCAGACTTCCCCCCCGTAAATGATTTATAAAAACTATGACAGTTGTGTATGCTGCATTCTGTGGTTAGCCCGTGGAACTACTACGAATTATGATCAGCTGTTTGTATTTTTATCAGCTCAAACAAAAATGAATATCCATCAGGAATACATGGGAACCTGGAAGTCCCGTGGGGCAGAGCCCTATAGGATTTTCAAAACGAAAATAGGCCTATGAGTTTATATAGTATGTAAGGAAAATTCCTGTAAATTTTCATGCCAATCTGTTCTGTAGTTTTGAGTGATTGAGGAACACACAGAAAACAGACACACACCAGCCCATTTTTATATTGGTAAGAATGATGGAAACCATGAGTGGAAGTAGAAGGTGTGCTGTCCCCAAGAAATGCATCCATTTAATACTCAAACTTTATTATTTGAGTCAGCAAGAAAACTGTTATTTGTGTGTGAGTGAGTTTTCTTCTGTTAAAGGAGTTTATCTGGTATTGTATTGTAAATTAAACGTTTAGCTTCTTTAAGCTTTGCCATAGCTGCTATGTTAGTCAATTACATTAGATATTAGACTATTGACATTGCTCAATGAATTTAGTGATTATACAATTCCACATCTCATTATACTAATCGATGTTAATCTTTTTAGCTTCCGTGAGTTTTCAAGCACTCGAATAATTTACCATCGCCTAGAGATAGGGCTCCCTTCACAAATTATGATCACATATCGACTCCTAGTACTATATCCACCAAGTTCCAGCTGGACTGCCCCGCCCCCTGGCTCATAATGCCGGCAAATTAACTGATCCGGCACAATTGGAACAATGGGGAAGCCATTTGTGACATTTGTCGGAGCCAATTGCAATTGCCGGTAGACTAGGCGTATCCATAGCCCTAATGTAAAGCAAACGGTAGTAAAGTACTTGCTGGATAGTTACTATGCTCGTTGTGAACGATATTGTTTATATATAACTTGTGTAACTTCTCATTTTTAGAGCAGTGCAGCTAATTCTTGTAAGAAATGTATAAATAAGTGGGTTCATGTAATTTATGATTATTATAACTATGCAAATTTTAAATGTTGTACTTCTGAGGGGGAGATTATTATTTTCCGTGGAACCCAATAAACCCAATGCAGTGCTGTACAGGAAAATGGGTAACACAAATTTTGACTCGGTGTTGATGTTTATTTAAAAGTTTGGTTTAGAGTCAAGATTATGCATAAGAGAAATCTTTAATTGTAATTCCACTTCATAAACATTATGGACAACAATATTCCCCACCAATACTACAGTAGAACGTTAGATAAGTTCAAAAAAAAACAACGAACGATAAGTTCTGGCTTAAAAATAACATTGGTTTTCAAAAACCTTCCTCAAGACACATTGTAGCTTACCTTTTGCGTTGCATTATTAGTCTGTAAAAAATATCACATATCCTATTCATATATATTTTTTACCGTAAAACATTTATTATTTAATTTTATTTATAATCCAATAAAGTCTGCGTATAACTAATTATTTGTCACTTTAAGTTCAATGTGAACACCGTAACACATTTAAATATATTTCTGTTAATGATTTTTTGTAGAATATACCAAGCTGTGAAAACTGTATTCATTTTCTTTAAAACTATAAACACAGTTTTTATTTATAAAATATAAAGATGCTATTTTACAAAAGTCTGTCATCATAGCATGATGGCTGTCAGTGGTTACAATCATAAATCTGTCAATGACCAGCAGCAATCAGTGACAGTGTAAATCATCCAAAACTGTCAACTTGGTTTTACAAGCACTTCCCACGTTATATTGCTGTTCAGTAAAACTTGTAAATAAGTCAATATTTGAACTACATATTTATTTTTTAACCTATTCTATCGCATGGTATATGTTTGTAAATGTTGGTAGCTTAACACAATTTTTTAATGTGATTGATGGTTCAGTTGAGTAATTGCTATATCGTTTTACAATATAAAAAAAACACTTTAATTAATGCTATTGTATACAATTGATTTTATTGAGAAGTGGGATTATATTTAACTATATAACCTCACACTGCATGGGGGTGATAGTTTTGCAATTAGACTTGATCGTTTATAATTTGTTTAACTGCTTGAACTAAAAATTCAGAGAAAAGGACTCTCAAGTTTTACGTAAATAATTAAGCTATTGGAATATTTTATTGATCTGAAAAGGATCCATTTATTTTAAACTTAAAATTTCATTTAATTAATTTGTTTATTAAATTTATTTAAAAGTGTATGCCTTCAAAAAGATCAATCAACATTTTCACGCACTTAATCATGTGTTATGGTTCAAAAACTATGTACTGATTAATACATTTATAATAAATGTGTTTTATTTTAGAATGTAAGCTGTGTTAACTTAAAATATTTGGATTTGTTGTCAGTAAAAACATCGAGTATCTTGTAACAATAGGCAAAATATACGAAATACATAATGTACAAATTACATTTAATATGTTATTTTTTAAGATACGTCTATTGTTGCTAGGGTTAGGTCAAAACGAGTTTATTTTTCAATGTGGGCCTGTATCGTTTTAAGATTAGAAAATTTTAATTTTGTGTTCAATAGCTCAGATGTACCTTTTAGTACAGTATTTATTGAATAACCCATCTAAAGAAATGCTAGTGGATGATATTCAATGAGGAATAATCTACAAATAATTTGGCAGCAAACCTTACAAGAAAATCAATTCTAGTTAATACAAACTTGGAATACACAGTAGCTCTCTTTCTTCCCCATTGGTTGTTCAATGGAAGTGCAGATTGGGACAAATTGACAATCTAGGCTCAAAAGAAATCAAGTCCAAATTGACAAAGTTGATTCCAGTCTAAAATGCTCAAAATAACACAATACCAAAAGAATTGTCGATAAAGAAGATAAGATGATTATTAAATTTATTTGTAATTATTGTGGCACATTTTAAAATTATTTTATCTCGTAATTTGACCTCTTGAACATAAAACCGAGAAAAATATTTGAGAGCACTTTCATTATCTCAATCTGGCAGGTATAATTTGACCAAATATATTTTGTAGCCATACTTCGGTTCTACTAGGGAAGTCTTTTAGACGCCTAGGTATTAGTTTGATATCACTTAAGTGTTTAATTTATGCATTTCGATATTTGACAAAACTGGTTTGAATCGCCAGGAGCCGTCGCTCTTGCAATGCCTGGTTGCGAGGTGACCCCGTTTTAATTTGTAACTCAATGAATTGTTAATTACCACAATTTGATTGGGCTGATTGCTAACATTGTTGTTATTGTTTCACGTTTGTTTTCACACAGGGTGGGAACAATTACCCATACACACAGCCGGGAGGTTCACTGATATGTTGTACTCTATATGCCATTACGTAAACACACTTAAATATTTAAAGTAGTAATTCTATGGCGTAAATTATGCAAATTAAATATGTTCCGCTCATTGTAAAAAGGGTCGTTTAAACCTTCAGTTCTTCATAAATTAAAGTTTGAAGCACTAGGTTATAGATTTTAAATTTAATAAACATTGCAAACAGATTCAGTCGCTTCATTGCATTTTACTCGAATATAGAAGTACGTCTTACGTCACAGAACGGATTAAAAAATAAAATAAAGTAGCAGCTAATACAAATTTTTAGTAGGATCATGTTTCTTTTCTTTAGTGACCCCTCTTTCAGCCACCGACAGGTGAATTGAAAATTCAAGGATTGGTACTTACGTTCACAATATTAGAAGTTCTTTTATAAAGAGTTTAGGAGTGATTCAATATGTATTTTTTGATTAAAATAAGTGTAGAACAAATCAATAATAGTCATCAGTTTTTTTTATTTAAAAAGTATACTATTTTTATGTGTACTGCCAATTTGATATTTTTTTTAATAAGTTCATTAGAAGAAAATAATTATGTATTTATTTATGCCTCAAAGTAAATCAATAACATAATAGTACATGTTTTGTACCATAACTAAATGAAGTTATTGCTAAAATCACGCACTTTACTGGCTCTTACGCTTCACAACGCATGGGTTCCCCTTTTAATTTAAACTCAGTGAATTGTTAATGTCGGGCCATTGACTCGACGGGCGGCGGTTATTGTTGATATTGTTTCATGATTGTTTACCGAAACTTTGGACACCATTCAGTGGGAACGTAATACCCCGAAACTGTAAAACATGTGTCGGACAAATCGTTAATTCATGTTAAATTTCACAAATGTAATTATAATAAGCCAAAAATACGAAAATTACAATATATTGCTTTTTTTCGCAAATAAAGGTTAAAGATTAACTTTTTGTTCCGTCTAAGTGATCCAGAAAGTAGTAATCCTTCCTGGTTACCACCAGCCTGAAGATGAAGCTTTTCATTGCTTTGAAATCATGTGGTAGCCAGAAAGGATTACCGTGTTCTGGATAACGTAGACGGAAATACCCCCGTAGCAGCAAACCTGCGTACTCAGCGAATTTCCAATGCATATATCTTAATACCACATAAAGCCACATTCCAAGTTTCATCAATATACATTCATAAATAAACGATATATGACATTTTAATTATTCTCCATAAGAATAACATGGCGGCTGAGAATGCAGGTTTGCTGAAGCTAGGAACACAAAAAATGGGGTTTTATACAAATATCAATAAAGCTCAAGTATGTAAAGCCACTTACTAAATCTTATTAATTTATGTTCATAATTAAGGGAGATAACACGTTACTTATTCTCTATAAGAATAGCATGGGGCTGAGTACGCAGGTTTGCTGCTACGGGAATTATCGGCCGAAAAATGTTTTTTAGTGCAAATATCAATAGATCACAACGATATGAAGCAATACACCAAGCTTCATCAGGATAAGTTGATAAATAAGCGTGATATACAGGGTGTTCAAAAAAGGTGGGAACATAATTTACGTAATGATTCCTTGGGTCAAAATAAGCAAAAAAGTTTATATAAACATATGTCCTATCTCCTTTCGTTTAGCGTCTGTCTGTCTGTATGTGTTTTTTACACAAAAGTCATAACTCCTTAATGGTTTGAGCTACAGCGTTGAGATTTTGCACAAATGTTTATCTTATTGGCTGCTTTCTTTGTGTAAAATGTGAATAAAAATTCTGTAACCGTTTCAAAATGGCGGCTATTTTAAATATTAGACGCCAAATTTCACGAAAACCGTTAATTTTACCAACAAATTGCAAGATAGGCCTACATAAAATTTAGTAAATTTTATGGAGATTTCAATGATACCTTATTAAAATTAGTTTGGACAAAGAATAACGGAAAAATGAATTTTATTAATGGTATTTTTTATAGTTTTAACATTGTTTAAATGGAGAAAACTGTAGGTATAGCAAGAAAGAAATTAATTTCTCAGTTATTTTATGTCCAAACTAAGCTTAATAAGATATCATTGAAATTTCCATACAATTTACTAAATTTTATGTGTCCAGCAATTTTTTGGTAAAATTAACGGTTTTTGTGAAATTTGACGTCAAATATTTAAAATAGCCGCCATTTTGAAACGGTTAAAGAGTTTTGATTAAAGATTTTCACAAAGAAATCGGTTAATAAGATAAAAACTTGTGCAAAATCTCAACGCTGTAGCTCAAACCGTTAAGGAGTTATGACTTTTTTGTAATAAACACATAAAGACAGACAGACGCAATGAAGCTTTTCATTGCTTTGAAATCAAGTGGTAGCCAGAAAAGATTATCGTGTTCTGGATCACGTAGACGGAAAAAAGGTAATATAACCTTTCTCTGTGGGTTCAATACAGAATCACTGTGCCTCAACAAAAATTAAATAATTTCGCAAAATTTTAACATACGTAACGTTTGAAATTAATGTATATAATGTGTATTACATAATAACCGTGAACAAAAAGTTGTAATACCAGTAAAAGAGTTAAATCTGTCTTAAGATTTTATCATCTAAATTTAAGCCGTTTTATTTAATAAGGTAACATATTTGACGAGACCTCAACCTTTAAATATTGATGCACCAAAATAAATAGAACATTCTTATAGTTTTTAAATATTTGATGTAAAATATTCACGTTAACACACAATAAGTATTATTAAAATAGTTTAGCCATAAAATTATCTCATAGGTAACAACGAAAAATCGTAATTTCAATCGTATGTGCTTACTAATCATAATTACATTTACAAAGATACATTTTATGTAATTTAATTTACTGAGAAAAGATTCGGTTACTTTTAATGCTATTGACTAGCAATAATACGTTTTAAATCTTAAGTGTGCGAAAAACCTGTATGTACAAAATAAATGTTGAAACAACAAAAACATCGATAACTACGAACGATATAAAAACAATTATGCCTCTATTTAGTAAACTCGTCAATATCCAGTAGAAAAATTATTATTTGTTATTTAATCTTTAATAATATAGCAAATGTAAGGAAAATATATATAAAAAATACAGATTGAATGTAATAAAGTGGACTCAAAACAAAAAATTATGTTCAACTCTTGAAACTAAAATTTAGAGATATATTTTTAATTGTGAAACCAAATTAGTTTACGAATGTTGAGAGGAGTAACTAAGTGTGTTGCTTTTTTATCGTTTTTAAGATGAAATAAATACGGCCGGTTTACACATTTTTGTTATTTAGTTAAAAGAGAACGTCAATATCCAAAAAATAGATCCGTCGTGTAAAACACCCTTTTTACTTTGCTTTTTTACAATTTGCTTTTTCTTTAGTCTTCTGGAAAGTCATATGACAACAATCAGTGTATAATCTAAAGCAATATATCACTGCCTATGTTAGTTTGTAGTTCCATTTAAATTCATTAGACTCTACCGGCAACACATAACGTGCAGGACTCATGCGACTGGCCGCACGCGAGATAACATTTGAATACTCTACAGTAAAATAAATACAATTAACTGAATGGAGCGAATGGTATCGCTCATTATGCACTATTATTAACAGAAACATCCGTTTCATACTTAAGAAATAGAGTAATTTTACTAAAATTGTGTTTGCAAAAATTAGTGTATTTTTCATATTTTCGTATATTTTTATTGGGAAAATGTTATATAATAGGGCTGAACCTGTTCACGCTCATCAAGCCAACAAATAAATAAATGATTGTTTAGCTGAATAATGGGATAAAAACCTTTTCTTTCAATTTTTCAGGGTATTAAGGAAAGGGTGAATATTTTTGATATTTAATCTTGAGGTGAGATCTTTGTATGAAGCCATATCGTACCATGCACAACTGAGTAAAACATGTGTCTGGCCCCCTTGAACCATTTACTTGAATGAAAGGCCTCTGACAGAATATCGGGGGAAAATAATTGGTTCTTTATTTAACTTCTTTTAAGGCCATAAATTAAATACAAATTTCAGGTTGTAACACTGTTTAATATATTAATTTGACCAGTTTTCTAATTTAATATGACTAAAACTTTAATCAGGTGAACAAGCAAAGCTGTAGGGCAAAGCCAGGTTTTTTAAACAACTAAAATGTTCAATAATACGGTAGTACCCTTTAAATTTGTAATGAAATTAATCATAATTTATTACTAAATTTATAATTGAAAAACTGAACGAGATACACATATTACAATACATTAATACCTTATAGCTCTCTACGAAGGGTATGGGGACATTAATACTTACTACAAGTAATACGTTACTTAATACAATTGTGTATTAAGTAACTTTAGTTAAATTATATTGCACGAGTTTATTTATTTTTACTTAAACAACATATTCTTAGATTAATTACATAGTATTGTTAACTAAAATATAGATCAGTTTAACTCCTTCATTGTTATAAGATCAAACGCACACTGTTAGAATTCTATCCAGCCAACAGCTCTGTTGGTAGGCAGTAGGTAGCGTGTACAGGGCGATAAGCAGTACAACCCATGGTTTATGCGTGGTATGTGTCACCATACCCATATATTATGACGGTTTGTAAATTTGTTTGTGTTAGAGTAAGTCCGTTTAAAGTAGATGCAGTTTTGTGTAATATTTGAATGCTTGCTTAGATCTGAATTATACATTCAAATGATTTTGGGCTGCGTCTACGTGTTTTTACGCATTATTACTTATTCTTGAGATCGATGAAATGATTTACATCTATCGTATATCTATATATCTAATAATAAGTAATGATTTTGGAGCGCTTAGCGTTCAGGAAATAAAATGAAGGTTGGCTCAATAGTTCATTTATTAAAATTTGCAGTATCTCATATACAGTAGAGCTATCATATGAATAAAATAATCTCATTAAATAGACTGGCCATACAAAAACCAATATCACCCTTAATATATGACAGAGATAAATATAAAATTTTAAGAGACTATCTCCGGAATACTCTTTTTAGTTTTAAAACAACTAGCTGCTTCATCATGTAAGGAAACTAAATTGGAAAAGCATTTGAACCAAACCAAATTTTGAAATTAATAAAAAAGATTTTATCCGATTTTCCTAATGAATGAATCAAATTTGACTGATAGAAAAGGAATCATATTTTTTTGTATTTTTCATTATATAAAAATGAACTATCTGAAAATCGAAATGGATCAAATGATATATGTCCAATTTGTAATTAGACATTTGACAACAAATTAATTATGTAATTAAAAAAAAATCAAACTCGTGACTTCAATAATAATATATGTGGCACTGAATCAATTATATCACACAGCTTTTTAGTCAGTGCAAACACTTTGGAGAAAGCGATGAGCCTGCTCAGTAGGCGAGCGATAAATGTAAATAACGAAAGCAAGAATGTTGACCTCTAAGATTTTCATGACCAGAGGCCGTAAACCCCGACTCAAATAACAATGAAAGAATTAGTTGATAAACACAAACCGAGTAATTGTAAATTTACGACCTTATTATCAGCTAACTGTAAGATAAAATTTTCGGTAGATGTGGTTTTATTTATGAGGTCTTGTTTGGTGGTGTACAAAAAAGTTGTTAATTTACAAAGAAAATGTTGATTCGCACATATACTGTTGTCATACAAAATAAAAACCAGATTTAATACTCATCAGTTGCTAAAATGGAACCCCTTTTTACCCTTTTACAGTTGTAGGCAGGCAACCAGTTATATATTTTTGAAAAATAAACTTAATATTCAAGCTAAAGCTGTGAGGTCAATAATTTTTAGGATAATTAAGTTGATAACTTCTATCATTCTAATCCTAAAAAATAATTAAAATTTGTAAAATAATGTTTTACGTACACATCTAAGAGATTTAAAATATTCAATGATGAATTAAAAAATTTAATTTAACATATTTCGCATGTCCGTGCGTTATTTGTCTTGTAGACATGCGATGCTTGGATGGTTTACCGTACCAAAAGTATCCCAATTAACCATTTTATCAAATGATTAAAATAAATTTTATCATCGATTTAAGACAAGTCTATTTATACATCTGTTTTCTTACTCGGCGTTAAAACCTTACCCTTACGACAGGACGTAAAACACAAATGTGAGATTTATACTACAAGGATTGGCTTTTTTAGCGATAAAAGGCAGAAACAAATCTCAATAGTGGGGCTGAACGATATGGACTCGGCCCTGTTTATAGACCCCAGCTGGGCGCGATACAGGGGCATGGAGGGTTCATAACATTACAGGCCCAGCTGACACTGTGTTGCCAATATTGCGTCTGGATTGTAAGAATATACAGCTGATATTTGTAACAAAAAAGGGGGGTGGGGCATGACGTAATGAATGCAATGTGTGCTGAAGTGTTGTGATAGTACTTTAGTAAATCGGGAAAACCTCTATAATAAGTAATATAGACATATGTATTGGATAATACAACGAATTTATTTTATATTTTATTTTATACTCTAACACCAATAAGGTTTGCTAACTTGCTTGAAACTCTTACCTGAAGAGCGTACTAACAATTTCCTTGGATACATTTATTTTTTATTTAAAATTTCCTTCTAAACAAATATAATTTTGCAAAAAAAATATGTTTACAACACCAGGTTTTGAAATAAAACCGAATTCGCACGCAGCACGCTGACGTGAGGGAAGTGAATTTCCACATAAAAAACTATAAAAACTCAAAATTAGTTAAAAACATACAATTATTCAAATTTTTATTAAAATCTGAAAATATTGATTTTTTGGCTGTTCTGATACTCCTGGTTCTATTTACCTGCAATGCTGGGAATACAATTTTGCGCAATATAAGTTTAGGAGAAGGTCCAGTCAGGCTTTAAAGTAGGCGCGAGGTTGTTGGGAATGATAAAAGTACACCAAAAAAAATTATTAACAGGCTTCTCTAATGTAAAACCATCATAAGACAATGCACTGTGTTTGGTCAATACACATTTCCTTTAATAACTCGGTACATATATATGCTAGAATGACGAGAGAGGGCTTAAACGTTTCGCCACACTAATTCCCATCTTCTTACATTCGTTAATTTTACATCAGGGGCTTTTCTGACCCTTTTTGGGCCCAAAAACTCGAAAAAGATTTAAAGATTAATCCCCAAAAAAGGGGTTTAGAGTTTTACGATTGTTTTGCCCAACGAACTTGTCCAACTGATTGTAGAAAGGAACGTCCCTACCAAATTTTAAGTAAATCGGACAAAAATTGCGACCGCTAGAGTGCCTGCACACACACACACACACACACACACACACATATATATATATATATATATATATATATATATATATATATATATATATATATATATATATATATGTCTACATATATATATATATATACACACACACATATATATATATATAATTACAGACATATATATACAGATAATTACAGATTATATATATATATATACAATTTTGAACGAACCCCCAAAACGTTTTCAGGGGGTCACTTTAGGAACTTGTATGGTGGTCCCGGGCTTAAGTTTCACCGTGCGGGTCTTGCTAATAGTTCACTTTCTATAGGAAATTCACAAATAACTGTCAAGGAAACACTCAGTGGTCAATTTTATCTACTTTAACATGTGATTTCCTGAAAACAGTGTCTAGAAAATTTGAATGACGATTGAATATAGAGAGGATAAATATGCAAAATAAATCAAATGTATATATAACAACAAATATTATCTGAAGGGACATTGTCATTATTGTCATCTATGTTACTCCAACATAACATGTGTTTTACATTTCTGTGAGATAGACAAATATCACTGTGTTTGCAACGTAAATATAATGCCAATATTTGTTACCGTGGTTGTTTGTGCATGTTTTTACCATAAGAAAACAAGCTTACTGCGTTCTAAATTAAACAAAGTTTTACCTTGATATTGGTTACCGTATATCTTTGGTCAAAAATATTACTTTGAAGGATAAGTTGAGTTTTCTCTGTCTAAGGACTTTGATGCAGATTTTTTAAATGAATTTCATAGAGGTTAATTTTGTCTCATTATGTTTGTTTAAGGTTTCTTTCCATAAATTTAATGATCATCCATATGTAAACAGATTACAAGATTGTACAATTTATATAAATGACAGATTGCACAATACAGTACATATACGCGAACCCAAATCAATATTCTTCCTGCATATTACCACAGTGCATCAACAAATTCCCTCCGTTTTATATGAGTTTATTTTACTATATTTTCATTTAAATCCAAACTAATTACTGAGATTATCAATATTACAATAGGGTAAAAAAAATTTTAAACAGGTATGCAAATTGTCCTTGCAAGAATAAAGTGAGGTATCGTTCATTCATTTGAAATGTACGGTTTTTAGTAAGAACATACCAAATGAAAAGCACAGATAGTAAATATATATATTACTTATGTATTAAATGATAATAATCGATGTATAATGATAATAATAAATTGAATGATTATAACAAATGATGAGACCTAAACCAAATATATAGTAAATAATGTAACACATTACTTAGGTAACTGAATGTTTAACTGTTACCCTTTAGAATTTTACATACTCTTTTAGATGATATTTAAACTTATTTATTACAAAGGATGCCCATGTCAACAGGTGGTTTTTATAATGTGTGAAATTAAAAGACTTTTAAGACAAATTATCTGTTCTTCTGTAATCTTTATTTATGCATTTTACGGACATTTTACATAACTTTAATTCAGATTTAGTTACTCTTCAATCGTATTCTAATGTCAGTTGTTGGGAAACAGTTTTCTTTTGTAGGACAACATTTTGTTAGATTATGGATAATCATTCAATAATATGCATATATACATATATACCAAGTTTATATAGTATCGTGTTATCCTAATAATTAAAATCAATCTTTCTATGAAAAACGACCAGTTATTACACAGTTGCGTGTCTGTTTTATCGTTTTCTGCGCCCTCAACGCAATCATATTAGTTCATTTCCTCGATTTCTTTGCCGCGTTCTTTCCCTCCATGCAATGCATTGTTTGGTCGCGTGGGCTTTTATTCAAATTTCCATAATTTAATGATTGTTCTTGCCGTAAATAAAATGCTTCTTTTATCACAATAGTATGTTAATGGCTAGGAAAATACTATGAAGTAATTTAAATTGATACTTTTGTTGCTGGTTCTGATAATTAAAATTGGAAGTGAACAGTAAATCGGGATCAAAAGTGAAGTTTGAAATACATAGAGGAAACTTAGCGAAGGAGACCTACACAGCCATTAAAGTAATTTTAGATGGAACTCCTTTTTATAATTTATGGGCTAGATACAAAACAAATATAAGTAGAAAAGAGGTATTGAGTAGACTAAAACAGCTTAAAAATTGCTTAACTCGTATTTTAGGCCACTTTGACTAAGGTTTATACAGAAAGCGTAATATGTTCTGCAAGGTACGCTGTCAAGGAGCTGTACAGGTATCCGGGTATGAAATGCCAATCTAAAACAATTATCGTCATTTCAGGCTGGATATTGCTTTTAAGGTAATGAACATACTTGGAGTATTCTCTATAGACCTTGTCTCACGTGGTGCAGGTTTTACACCTAGCCAAGGAAATGTAGCTTTCCTCAGCGTGTTCAAAAAAATCCGGTCAGTTCCCTGAATGTACACTACATTTTACTACATTTATAAACTATCCACGTGTAAAGCTAACCATGGTACATATGTTATCCTCAATTACTGGTACCTTATGTCCGCTTAGACTAGGTTGTAAGTGGTCTGCAAAAGTAAAACCTCTAAGCTATATTTTATATAATATTTGAAGTTGTTATTTTATTTAGTTACTTTGAAAAGCCCCGAAAACAATAAAATCTAATTTGTATCTCTGTAGATTAACGGCAGTACAATTAATATATATATATATATAACATAGATAAAATGGTACCTTAATAAATGTTATATTGATAACAAAATTAATTTACCCATTACATTGCAATAATCATAAGTCAAATGCGTTTCAACAGGTATCTTTGTAAAATAACAGTTACTTGGCTGGTGATGGCATTTTAAAAACAAGGCAGCTATTTTAATAAGTGATTTATTAAACAACGATATATAACATTGTTTTATTATTCAGTATATTCCACATATTAATTTTAGTAAATCTTTTAAGTGACTTTCATACCCAGCCTACATGTTTTGAGAAATACCTTTAACAAACAACTTAATGTAACTGACAGGTACGAAGGTACCTGTCAGTTTAATTTAATTGTTGTACCATCCTTAAATTAATTGTATTTAACTAAAATTGCTTGTATGGTTAGGTATTAAACTAAATAGATGATATTTTATCTATGTTAAAATTTGTTGCTAAACCTAGGCCCTAACTTAAAATTGTACCCACCTTAAGTTATTCCTTTCAAAATTACAATATCATATGTTACAGTTTATGGGAGCTAACCTTATAATTTTAGTAAATGTATTTTCAAAAGAAACATTTAACCTATATATCATTAAGTATTTCATAACAAGCAAGCTACCCATCAAATCAATTCGTCATTATCAAATTTGCCAATTCTTCATACGAGCCACATTATTTTTCCAACAAACTAAAATGACAGTGTAGTATAAAAGATAGTTTCTAATTAGTAGGGAAGAAGATAATAATCAAAATTGTATAGATTGGCCTATTTATTTAAAGCTTGAAATGAAATGAAAGTGCTAAAATATATGATAAGGTCTGTTTAAAGTAAAAAGGTTTCACGAACTTACACTGACAGCCGCGGCAATGCACCAGAGCCAGCCAATCAAAAGGCAGCAGAGTGAAGATGGGTGTAAATAAAATTGCCATTGAGGAAATATATTATTACATGGCAATTTTTTTAATTTCTCTTTGAGATTTTTTGAATATTTATGATTTATATAATCCTTTTGTATCTTTAATAATAGTTTGAAAGAAATAATAATTTGAATATTATATAATGTAAAGGCTAGAAAATAACATTTGTAATTATATTAGGCATATAAACTATGTAAGTGAATATTTTCTCTTATAACATGATAATTTTTATATATGAAATTTAATACATGTTTATTTTAGTATTAATTAGTATTTTAAAATTAAATTCCTTTAATATTTAACGCAATTTTAACAGCTACCAAATGGTTTACATTTAGTACAGTACAAGTATGTAAAACGTTATAGCAGTGAATAAGATCAATAGTGCAGTGGTTATTATTGTGTGAAAAGGAAGTGAAATTAATTCAAATCTGAAATTGTTGAACTAGAAGCTGAAGAAGAGAGTCATATATTGAACCAAATAATCATAATTTTGTAATCCATTTGAATCTTTTAATTTTAATCTAAATTATTTGCAAACCATTCTTAATTTAATTGTATTTAATTAAATTTTCTAAATTAAAACAAAGAACTTTTGAAACAAGGACAGAGACTTTGAAAATTAGGTAATCAAACAACCACATGGACCATCTTTGGTAAGAAATTTATTTACTGGACTTTTAAGAAAACTCATATGCAGAAGAAGAACATTATCAAGAATTTTAAATTGTACTATCAAGAATAATAATTACAAACTAAGTTAATATGTACTTTCAGATACCAACATGAGAAAATACCAAATCCATTTCAGCAAAGCTCTTTTTTGGTAGCTTCCTTTGCGAAAAAGAAAACTAAATTTTATTTAATTAGATAATTTATTTTAACGTTATGTGAAATTATGGTAATAATGTTTTTTTTATGTACCGTGGAAAAGAACCGCTCTTGAGTTAAGAGTTATCATAGCCTACATTTGAGAGCCGGATCATATATTTGTAAAATAATTTTGTTACTATAATTCAATAACTATAACTATTTTCAATTGTTTTCTTAAATAAATTTAACTGTGATGTAATTGTATTTTGACTAATCATTGAGTATCTAGGCTACGTAAATTTGTATATAGGGAGGTCTGTTATAGTAACTAACTCCCCTTCATGCCTAAATTCTGTATTAATTTATGTATTGTAAACCGGAGGATTCAAGATTCAAGATTTTATCGAGGCATGCAGAACAGTGATCCAACACAGATTTTACGCTATACCTTTAAACTTTGTAGGATAGCTTTATAAAAATGAAAATAAATACATTTTATTTTGCTAAAGGAGACCTGCAGTATTTGAACTTTTAAAACGAAATATTTAATCTAATTATATTAATGGATTTTTGTAAATTAAATAAACTTAATTCATACGTAATTGATGTTATTTATTTAATCTATATACATTAATTACACTAATTACGGCAACATACGTCATGAACTACTATCGTGAGTAATTTTTATAGTTAGCACAAGATAAAACCACTCTCATTGCATTTCGCCGAACTGTTTTTATATTCAGCTCGAACTGCAACAAAAAGTGAGAAGGGTCAAAAACTTCACTGATATCAATCTCTCACAATAACAGCACGCGAGAGAGGGTTTTAACCCTTTGGTTTGTTTTGAAACTAAATGATATACAATTCATAACTATTATGGATGCTTGTCACGAAAGGGAAATAAAATATTAATTTCATATACTGAGATATTACACATATAATCTGATTAATTTGAAAATCAAATATTGAAGTCGTTTACATAATTGAAAAACAAGACGTCCAAAAAATTAATGTTCGTGAATTATTTTGCATCAATTTCTCCGGTTACGTTTATCATATAAAGCGATTATGGTTCGTATGAAATATTTTTTTTAATTTTAAGGATAAAATCCGATATGCCAATACATTTTACAAGGATACAAAGAAGGATACAGTTAATCGTGAAGATAATATTAATAAAAACCGCCTCAATTAATAAATTATTTTATTTGTTTTTGTAAAAGTAGAACTTTTAGCTGAGTTCTGTATCCTTGCCTCTTTATTTTGGGCCATTTACAAATTACGACAGGTCGTTTCAGGCCAGTTCAACAACCTCCCTATTCAACGTATCAGTGTTGCTAGGAGATATATTTGCTACCTCTTCACCCCTACTAATCAGTGATATATTTACACTGGTCCAAAATCAATGACTCTCAAAAAATGTTGAATGGGTTACGTACCAATGGCTGGCAGTATAAGATGGTCTGCCAAAAACATAATTATTTTCGTTTTTGGACCGCATTTATTTAAAACTCCTAGTCCACTGGTAGCATAATGTAATCATTATTTTAAAACGTTTTAAAAATGTCCTGTAATTACACTTTTACAACATTTGTATTTCATTTTTATTTTCTAAACAATTAACAACTTCGGTTTTGATGCCACAGTTGTCAGGGCACAGTTTTAATTTCCCCAGACCTTGCATACCAATTTCTATGAGGTCAGGTAATATTTTGTATGTAAATATTTTCACTTCTTGTTTAGTGTAATGTAAAGTGGAACTATAACCCTTCCCCCCCTTATGGCGTATCGGGGAAAAGAATACTACTAGATGACTGATCCCATGCCGTCTTCTGCGGTCTACGGGACTACGCGGGATATGTATGTACGTATATGTAGTGTGCTTTTAATCTTTTTAATATAGCTTTATATCACCAAAATTAAATATTTATATTTTAATATTAGAAAATATATAATTGCGCGTATTTTGAAGTTATAATTCCTTAACATTGGGCAGATAGTTGAACATAGTTAAATAGCATCTACGTCAATATTGTATCACTCAAAGGCCTACTTGTTTAGTGCTCTTTTAGTTTTTGAATAGAGCCTTATATAACCAAAATTAAATGTTTAAATTTTAATATTAGCAAATATATAATTGCGCGTATTTTGAAGTTATAATTACATTGGTCAGATAGTTGAACATAGTCACATATAGCATCTATGTCAATATCGTATCACACCAAGGCCTATGCGGATGCATGTAATCAATCAGATTAGTGGAGTGTCTGAGGTTTACCGGTATGTGTCCGTATGTAGTGGTGATGATTGGTCTTGCAGCATGAGATATCTAAAGGAAATACCTAAGACAGGTTAAAAGACATAGATATATATTATTTGCGTTTGTATTTTTCCCCTTCTATGCGGACGATGTATAGATTTATTACGTAAAATTGTCAGTATATCAAGGATAAATTTCACAGAATACAATAGAACATTCTAAATCAAAATCATGTGTTTATTAATTTGTAAATGGTCTTACCATTTTTATAAATTAGTCATATAAGAACGAAGTAACAATCTATGATATGTACAATGCATAAGAGCTATAAAGTCTTAGGACTAATGCAACTTTAGAATATTACGAGTACATAAATTATCGTGCAGAATCAAGCTGGAATTCTTAGGTCTAGTATGCTTCAAAAAATCACAAGTGGGTATTATAATTAGTTAATTAGTAATTATTAGTTATAATTAGTTTATAAACTAATAATGCTGAGTTAAGCTGACTAATAAGTAAAATAACGCAAACATTATACGAATTACTGGAAAGAATATAACCAGTTAAATATAACATCTCTAAATATAAATCAAAACAAAAATATTAGAGGGAGGAGACAAAATAGCATTACAGTGACAAAAATCATGACGCGCCAAGTTGCTAACGTGTAAAATGTATTTTTGTCAAGAAAGCTATTTGCATTTGGATTCAGATCGATTACCCAAATTCAATGGGGATTGCCAATACCTGATTCTGGAATACTAATTAACTAATACTCTTAGATTATTTACAGATCCAGAGATAAAAACCATAAAATTCAGTATCAAAATATACAAAAATGCATTAGTGATAAATAATTTAACAAGACGACAATATGAGTTACACTGTGAATTTGGGAACAAGAATAATTCAATAAACAAATGGCGTGTGAGGAAAACAGATACTCTCAGCTCAAAATGCATTTGTGACCTTTCGCCCTAATTCTACTTTCCTCAAATGACTTTCCACTCTCATTAATCACTGTACTTTTTGACTGGGTGTGTTCACAACGTTGCATTTTAAATCAAACAGACTGTAAACGTTTTTTATTCAATAAAATACTATGTTAACCGCGAACATTTACGTACTTTTTCATTACAGAAAGAAATCCACTCAGAGGAAGATATTTTAGAATTACTTACAATCATTTATAAAGATTTAATTTTTAAAGTCCTATAGCATTGAATAAACTATGTATGTCGAACATGTTATTAATACTAAAAAACCTATTTTTAATTGTGCTTAAGGTGTATATTGTGCATATCTCAGAAAGATTAAAAGTATCTTAATTTAATCGTATAACTGCTATTCGGTTTATATCTTTTCAAGGATTAACCAATTAAATTGAAGGGCAACGCGATATCTTTAAATCATTGGTAATTGTGGGCTGATAAAATGTGAATAATTTATTTATTCCTCTTAACAAATGCACAAGCTTTGATCTGTTTTACAGCTGCACGTGTTTACTTTTGACTCAAGCTAACAGTTGATTGCAGACTCTCGAGGCGTCTGCTATTAATCATTGTTTTCCTATCGTAATGTCCTACAGGGCTATTACCGTGGACTTGTGGCCACTGATGGCTCCTGGGACCACATTCGTCTTTATATTACGGCAAATCAATCTGATCTTAAAACATTTACTGATTTATCAGGAGACTTGGTACTCTTTTGGAGCCATCGAAGACATCAGTCCTACTTTACAGTCTAAACTGTTGCCCTGATTGGTAAAACATATTATTTACTGAATTTTTGAGCATAAAATTGTTATTCTTACTTAAAGTTTTATATATAAACTTCCCAATGGCCATTCCACACAATAATTGATGTTATTATTTAACTCATCAAAGTAACCCATTAAAGTAATATTACGTTATCAAATTGGTATGGATTTTAAAATATATATATATTATTTCTATTATGACACTAAATGTTACTTTAAATAAATAATTTCTCGAATTTAAAATTGTATAAAACTTTTTAAATGGCAAATGAAATGTAAGACGTTTTCATAAATAGTGTCGTAAATGATTTTCTTAATTATTTTATCGGTATTTAAGACTTTGTTGAGGAAAAATGGAAAAAATAGGTACTTTATTTTTTTGGTAACGAAATTTGAGATTTTTATATATATTACCAAAACATCACAGTTGTTTAATGTAAATGTTGCTGTGTTATTTTAAATGTTAATTTTAATACTTGTGGTTGTGTATAAGTGGTTTTGTTGTTTTCATACGTCTGAATAGTAAATTTACTTGCAACTACAAGTGCTCCTTTCAACTTTGATGTTTAGTGAGTATTAAAGAGAGACCTCTTGCATGCAAAACGTTATCCGTTGGGCGTTTTTCTCATATTCTCTAAGTAAACACAGTACGCAAAAACAAGTGATAACCATTACCACACTGCCACAAAACAAACCACAAAGGGCAATTACTATGTGCATACCGATTACAGTCAGTTGGTGTATTTCACTTCAAGTAGGGCATTTGTATTCGATACGGCGCCTGTTTCCTTCCTAGGGACATACGACCAGTAAAATGGCTTACAACCCTACTGCCGCAACCCCATGTCGGCCCGTAACTGGGGACATTTACAAACAGCGGCGTCCTCTTCTTACGCAGTGTTACTTCCCTAAGTCACGAACGTATGTTGTTACGGATATGAGAGGGGTTGCTGTTACCAAGGGGCAAACAGGAGCTAAATATTTAATGTCAGCGTTCAGATGATGCATACGTTATGCTGTATCAACAATTAATGAATAATAACAAATTATTGGATAACATTGGATTATTGAATAACTGCCTAGTAGCTATCAATTAGCGTTACTTAAAATGTCTTGTTTGGGAAATCATTCATATAATTTTGCAGCTGTGCCAATGAAATAACATTTTTTTTTCTCAACAAAGTAAAATGTTACATGCTATAAAAAAAACAACAAAAAACTAGCATGGTTACAGATTTAAAAATTTATACTTATCCGATTGTGTTCGCAAACAAAATTTTGACTAATAATTATCGAAACTAACACTAATAACTAGAACTGTGCAGAACTGTCCACATAGTATACCTCTCAAATTTTCACATTTACTTACATGAGTCTAAAATCATCGGCTAGGTGAATTTAGTCAGTCTTTTTTGTTTATATAAATGTACGGAATGTTTAATCAAAAGCTGATATATGTGATAAAAGTTAACTTTGGAACAATCTTGACAAAAAATGAATAAATTAACATGTACCTAGGATTAAAGGTTTTATAAGATAAGTTAATGCAGTCAGATTTCTGGTGGAGGATTTTTTATTCTTCCTTTGATTTAAGAAATATTTAAAATATAAAACATGTCATAAGTGTTAGCTTAAGACGTTTAATAGGTTTGGTTGGGGAAAGACAAAATGTGTTATATAATACAAATGAATGTTAACATTTGCCTCAATTAATTAAAATAAAATAATGCAAACGTGACAATTGATTAGTTTATTTTAAACGTTTAATCATGTTATTTTTATAGAAGAAAACATTTGGGTAGCAAATTACTCATACAGATTTTAACATTGAGTTGGGTTTTGTACCAAAATATTTTACCAAAAAAAATAAAAATTACCAAAATATTTAACACATTTTGTGTTATAAATAAATTTATGTGTAAAAAATGGGTTTGATTTGTTTAATTTGCTTAACTTATTATTGTTTTTGAAGATAATGATTCTAACGTCTTATAACAAAATGTAATAAAACTAATGATATAACGTGTAAAAACATATTGTCAATAATCTGGGCAGTTTAACTTTTTTTACATAACATACACATACACACACACACACACATATATATATATATATATATATATATATATATATATATATATATATATATATACAATATTACTTTGTAAATTGAAGGATAAAAGTGTTTCTTCCCCCTAAACCTAAGTTAAACAATAAAAAAGTTAAAATATTAGCTAAAGGGTTAAATAATAAAATGAACAGAAAAAATTACACAACTTAATTTAACATGAACAATCCAATCAATCGCCACTAAAGCCCGCATGGTGAATACACGTCTATAGGAGGCATACAATGATCAATCAAATTACATGGCGTTTGAGGCCAAAGACCTCTGTGGTTGCTGGTAGGTCTAGGGGATGGGGAAATACGGGAGGAGGGGTGGGTGTTCACAAGCCTATGAATGTTTAACTATTGACATGCATGGAAAATTATTAATCAAAATCTAATGTAGGAAGGGAATTTATGTTGGGATGTGTCCAAGGTTGAACTATATATGGTGAGGAGTAAAATAAAACGTTATAAACAATCTTATGTGCACAGTAAACGTCTCTAACTAGGGTAGGTTCTAAGACGTCACAGATTAATTAATTAAATTAAGTCATAAAAATATATTTTACACCTAATTTTTCAGAAGAAAGATTTTCTTCCCAGTAAAAATATTACTTCGGTAAATATATTTATTGATTTTTTTGTGCTGTAACATTCAACGTCTTATACTCTACGGCTTATATTATATACATTATTTAGTAATCTAGGTTAATGTTTAAATCAATTCTCCAAAACTCTGATATTGGAAAACATCGTAATATCTCTCTCTGGAGTTTTTGAATACGTCACTCTTACTAACCAGCTACAGTAATTTTAAATCGTTCCTCTGTTTATTTAAATAATATTTACGTTTGTTCAGCGTAATTTTGGGAAAGTAAATATTTTATTTTACCAGTTTTTCTGTAGATTTGTCTCTGGGTCCATTAGAATAAACCAAATTGGTAATGTAATCAATAAATAAAATAAAATATAAAGTTATAGTTCTTTCAACTTTTATTTTTATTTCTAATTCTTTGTATTTAAATTTTAAATAAAATAAGTTATATTCCTTTTTTCAAATCTTAATTATTCGAGATAGCAAACGAGTCATTTCTAAAGTTACTTTTCAAATACCGAATATTAATCTTCAATTCAACAAATAATTGTATGATACGGAGCAATATATCACTGCTAATATAGGTTTGCAGTACCATTTAAATTCATTAGGCTCTACCGTTGACATATTAACGGGTATTACTCATGCGACCGTCCTGCACGCTAAATTACTCTTGGACGAATTTCTAGTTTGCCTACTCTATACCGGAGTATGTTTACATATTATAGGTTTTGTTTACACAATAAATGCGTGACCTTATAATAATCTACGTTTAATCGTTTTTGTATGGCTTAGTTTTACAAACGTTAAACAGTTTTAACGTAAACGACGGTAATTGAAGGTAATAATAATTATATTTGTGTATTTTTGTGTCGTTATTATTTTTGTTATATAGCGTCGTTGCAGTTTTGTGAACATATTAAACTAGTTCCTTTACTTTATTCTTTGTATACAAGTCAAAGACTAAAAACAATATCAAATTCTAAGGTAATTTTATCAGCTCAGTTCTTTTAACGTATACAAAGACAATTTTAAGGCTAATGTCAAAGAAATTCTAACGTAATGTCTGGTTAATTATTACCATTGTTTTCCCTAATGTAACAACATCTGTATTATAATACAGTGTCCTGGAACTAAATATCCATTAGTTATGGTACAATTTTCGCTGGTTTCGCTTTAACACTTTAGAAAACGATAACATCATTCGTGAAATTAATAATTAAACAATTAATTTTCGAAATTCATATAATTATAAACCAGGTAAAGACATTCCGATTGTGATTCTTGGAAAAACTATTAGGACCAGAAGTCAGTGAAGGGATACACTTTAATTGTTGGAATGTTTTAATTCCAAAGTGATATAGGTAATCAAGATTTCCTTCGTGGGCTTCTACCTAATTTTACCACACCTGACTCGCCGCATCCCAAAAAGTAGAGGTAAAGTAATGGGCCAGCAGCCAGAAGTAAGCGAGGGTACGTGGCCGGACTGGTGATGACTGCACCTTCACTGCCTCTGCATGGGTAGTGCCCAGTGATACGCATTAGTTGAAAAAAATGTGTAAGACAAATTTTGAAAGTAACTCCTAATTTTATCATTGATTCATAATAATGTTCTATGTTTAACGAATAACATTAAGGCTGTTACATTTTTACAATCACATTTTACTTATATCCATACATTTATACATATTGTATATAGATATATTTATTTATTTTTGTATGATTTATTTTAGCTTTAAAATTAGAGTTATTTTTAACTGTAAGACAATGAGCCATGTATACCTACTTTAATGACAAATCTAAAAAAAATAGTAGTTCAAATTATAAGAGACAAGTGTGGGTATAAACGGGGATTGGCTTCCTTACTGTTAAATTATCAGCATAAAGGAAAATGCATAATGCAAGAACTAGTACAACTTATTTATGGTTCTATAATACGTAAAATAATTACAGCATGGTTTCAGTACGAAATACCCACCATGCAGTAATATCCCAGTTCAGTGTAGTGGGGCGGTAGCGTGCTCAGTGTGATAAGCCGTACAATTCATGGTTTATGTGTGGAATGTGTCACCAAGTCCATACATCAAGACACTGAGTATGAGTTCGTGCGTGTGTATATTTTATTCGACTCACATCAATTAAAACAAAACAAATTTCAAATTGTTTTATTGGTATCTTTTAAAATAAATGTTGTTGATTTATTTTTACTGTATCAAATAAAAAATACTTATTAAATATTACATTTCAGCTGTACGAATACTATTTTAAAATAACAGTTTGATTATTCCAGTAGTACAGATATGACTTGATGGCCATCTCGTAAACAAGGGGGTGAGGGGAAAATTACCCCCTCCACAATCTTTCCTTACTCTTTTCATTGAAATGGTTTTATTTATTTTGTGTCGTAAGATTTCATCACAACTTATCAATTACCTTCTATTGCTACATTTTTGGTTGGCCTTGACAATGACCAGTGAAGAGGGTAAAATTTTCCTCACCCCTCTGCTTACTAGCTTTCCTTATAGTAATTTTTCTATGATAATTTGTATCTATATGCTCCCGCATATCGTGTTCTTGGGATGTTTCGCATTACAATTATTTATTTTAAAGGAGTCATCTGGAGATATTAGTAGTCGTATTTATTGCGTGAAAGTCGGCATAGTGTACTGCAGTATTGACAATAGGGGTTACCCCTCTCTCTCCTCCAGCTGAACTCGGCTTTCTAGTCAACAGTCATAGGGTCATTCCCTTGTTTGAGGGCTGACGAGCTGCTGTTGCATTTTTAGTCAAGGCTAACTACCTGCTTCGTCTCGTCCAATTTATTTCCACCCCTAAAAGTTACTTTCCTTGCGGTGTCATATGCAAAACTCTTTATGAAACACACGAATTTAATATATAACAATAAAATTAAAACAAATTTTAAGAATTTTTATATTTAGTGGTTAATTAGTTTATTTTATATAACCATGTATGTTGCACTGTATTCATTAATGCTGCCATGATTTTAGAAAATATTAATGTATTATTATTTATGTTAATTTTAAAATAATCAGTAAAATTACATCATTTTATTAAAAGCAATGGAAATATGTTTTATGTAATAATACCGGTTTATTCTGGTTACACATGAAAAAGTCATGTAATATTGCAAATACCGTCTTAGGAGAGAGACAGTTCTGTCCCTTATTGGCGTATTAGATTATCTATGGTGAGTTAGATGAACCCTAATGGTCGAAATAAAATCCCCATTTTCATTAGATTAACATGGAAAATTGACAGGATTAAGACCTGTGGCCCACGGGTTATTGAAATATTTTCTGGTCTTTGATAAGGGAACAATCATAACTTACATTTTGATAATCTGTATACAGTTTTTTTTTCTAGGCAATACCTTTAAATTTCGTTTGGCGTATTTCCATTTAGTAAAATTCATTTAAAAACTAGCGTATTAAGGTATATATACAATCACTCTATTTTTTAAATAAAAAATGGGCATATAGTTTTATTAAAATGGTAATAAATACTTTTTATTGTCCTAATTGTCAACTTATTCTTGTTGATCGGTGGGGCCAAGAGAACTTTTGTTTTTCTGCACATTTTTTACAGTCGTATACAGTTCATCATATTAAAAGTAAATAATAATTGTACAGTATTTTTTAAACAGTAAATTTCGTGTTTAAAAAGTATTTTTTCAACCTTCGGACGCGTGGCGATGGAGATACTTGTGCTAAAAGGAAAATAATAGCCTAACACTACTGGGTAAAGAAAAATATCTGATCCATCTGTTGTTATAAAAGAAGCCCCTCGAATACAAAACACTGTGAATGAGGGTGCACTTTTATCTTCTATGGATAAAAAACTCACAGATTTATAAGTTACACGGATGCTCCATTTGCGATATTAGAAAACATCGCCAGCCACCCTAGTAGCAGTGTGATGACGTAATAAGGTGACGTCATACGTGTGATGTAAAGCTCATACTTGCCGACTTCTGAATATATTTTTATTTAGATTTGGTACAATACCCGAACACAATATTAGTTCCAAAGTTTTTATGCTATAATTAAATTAAAAGTTGTATTAATACTTCCTGGCTAAATCAATCTTATCAACCTGTTATCCTTATTAAAGGTTAATTGTTTTAACACTTCTTCAACGTAGCTTAATTTGACATCGCACTGTTTTTGTTGGTGTTAGTTAATAAAATAATTGTATTCTAATATATTTTTACAATTATAAATGCACTAGATAATGTCTCACAATATAAAGATTTTTATTTTCTTCAAATACAAAATTCCACTTACGTTCAATGCCATGTTTAGATAAATCGTGTCTTATTAAAAATAGTTTTCTTGGTTATTAAATAGACATTTTATTTTGAACATGAATTAATTACAGAAAATAAATTAATATTTAATTGCTACTTACAAATATGTCGAACTATGCGGTACTTTGGTATTATACGGATGCCACCCTTATACAGCGCACTGCGGCAGTTATGTTAGGATGGGTTATCATAAAAATGATTGTAGGACTTTCCTTGTTTCGTTACAAATCGAATGATACCTGATGAGTCATACTTCAGGCCGCCAAACCCCCTCCAAATAGGCCAAGGTCAGGTCGTTGGCCGGAGCGCGCGCATCACCTGTCACCGCCTGTATCTGGGTCAGTGTCGTGAGTGATTTATTGCCGTCCACTACGTTACATTTGTTTTCATAATGAGTGACGTTCTTTTGGTGTGGGATTTACCTCGAAATGAAGAGGAAACCGTACGTATTTTTATGATAACCCATCCTAACATAACTGCCGCAGCGCGCTGTATATTTGGCGGAGTATATGTGGCGATCGCGTGTGGCTGCTAGCGGCGGCGACGCATTCAACACGATCCTAGCGGACATCGCTGTCTTTTGGGAGGCACAACACAAAGACCGCTCATCAGAATGATGTAAAATTTGTACAGTAAGTCAATAAAAGTACGTTTTTTCGAATTATGTAGTTATCCTTTGTATCCGGTAAAAATTTAACCTCCAAAAATAGTGGCATACGTATAATACCAAAGTACCAAATATGCTTTGTAGATGCATTTAAAAATATTCAACTAATTAAGAAATCTAATTTTAAATGTTTACGTATGAAAGTGAGTTGTTATTTAACAAATACTGCTACACACTAAATTTTATACAACGTTGTATCTTACAATATTTAATTGCGTACTGCACAAAATAAGAACAAGAAAAACTAAGGAACTAAGGACAAAAAAATGAATTTAAGAAACCAAGCAGAAAACTGCTGTCTTTTCACATAAATATACTGAGAACGTAAAAGATGTTAAGAAGGCAAAAGTAACTGAAGATAGAAGAAGATTGAACCTTGCGGGACATTCATAGAAAATTAGATAGGGAAGATCTCTCTCTATCTATCCGATTTGATTTGTTGCCTTATCTTTCCTGAAAAATTACCTTAAAATACAAAACAATTTAAAACGAACAAATGATAGCATGTAAACTGTAAATATAATTTCCACTTATGCAAAAACCAAATTTTAGTGGCTATTGCCGGTACAAGGCACTAGTATTATAGATTATGGTCTGATAAAAAGAAATCCCTTCAAATAAAGCCTTTGCTTTGGAGATGGGAAATTACACAATCTTTGAAGGCTCAAAGGCTCATTCTTTCTGTTTGGGAATCTCTTTCCAATAAGTCAATAACTGCCCCGTATGAAAACAAAGCATTGCGATCCCACTAAGAAATAACTTCCTCCTACTTTGTTATTAGTGCTTTTAAAATTATATTAATTTTAATATATGTTGATTTTTTACCGATAGCATCTCAGTAGTATATATGGTACATGCACATTAGTATAAAAATACAAAACCCATTATTCGTTTTATAGTATTTAGCTTTTTTAATTTATAAGGGCTTTAATAGTTTTAATTCAAGTTTAAGTATGCTTGCGGTTTTTACCTCTTGGTTCGGCTTTTGTGAAGTAGTATCCATTATCATATTACGGAACAAGCATAAACCAATTATTAAAATAAAATAAAAACAACATTAAAAACAACAAATAAAAGATAAGCTTGGTTATTAATATACTTTCAATCAAATATTTTAACATTTGTATTTGAATTTGTCAATTTGGTTGCCTACCCAATAAAGCCTAATCATTAAAGAATCAAAAAGTGTAACTCAAAGTCTTTATCTTTTATTAACTTTACAAAATCTGTAACAACCATTTTATATATGTATATTATATTATAAATAATATTATAATATTATAAAGTAAATTAAAAAAAATCATTTTTAGTTAGAAACAAATCAAAGTGTAAAATAATAACATATACAAACTGCGCGAGTCTTATTTTGTTTATTATAAGTATAAGAGATTATCAGTAACTGGGAACAAGAGATGAGTTATTTGTAAAGAGAGAGACAGCAATAATTGAAATCGGCATGATGTTTATTAGAATAAATCAAATAAATAATGCTGGCAGCCAAACAGGAGAACATTCATTCTATGCTAAGAGCTGGTAAGTTAATTAGTCAACGCGATGTAAATTTCAATGGGTACAACCGGTATAGTTAATAATTTTAATGAATTTTAATAAACAAGCAGGAATTTACTTTAGTGAGATTTGAGGAACAATTGAACCGATTTTTATGCTTCATGGTTTAATTGTAAGAGATGGAAGTGTATATTCGACGAAATTCCCGATAATTTGCATTCGTTATCAGGGCTCTACTTCAGGGGATTTTAAAGTTTAAATTTATTTTGTTACACTCAAAACATTTGATTTCTTACTCAACAGCTGTTTCTGCACTAAAAAACACAACAGAAACTTTTCGGCTGAATACGGCCCAAGCGCCCTACAGCAGCCACAGTAAGCCGGGGACTTTCCCGCCCACTGGAACCTCACAAAACAACAACAACAACAGAAAAGCAATAAAATATGTTACATTCATGACAACATTACAGCTGAAATGACAAAGTAGTATGCACAGTGTGACGTTATCGGGAGAGTTGTAAGTTCAAAAGCATAAGAAGAAAATGTTCACGAGTTTGTCTTTGAGCTCAAGAACAAGTCTTTGAGATGAATTAAAAAAAAATTTACTTTGAAAATTATCATATTTCTAATTGTTATTAATAACAAAACATTGTAATAACATTATTGTGTTAATTTTGTAATTTGTTGTCATCAAGCTAATACATTTGTGATATTGCAAAATTATTTACAATTTGTGAAATTAAGTATACTCAAGTTAATAAACCTTAGGAAGGCCTAAAGAAATGTCTTGATACGTTTACAGTATAAGGGGTGTGCGAGCACTCGAACCTTCGAGTTTTCGGCCAAGTATTTTAATACTCGAACTCGACTCGAAGTTTTGAAAACTACTCGAAAGTTCAAGCTAGTATTTCCCGCCAATTTTCGGACTATCGCCAACGATTGCGACCGGCCAAAACGCGTAGTAACGGCCGCAAAAGGCAATCGCATCACGTAAAATCGGCCGAAAATGACGACCGCGAACGATTGCAACCGGTCAAAACGTGTAGTAATGGCCGTAAAAGTCGATCACTTCACGTAAAATCGGCCGGCAATGACGACCGCAAACGATTGCGACCGGCCAAAACACGTAGTAACGGGCGCAAAAGGCAATCGTATCACGTAAAATCGGCCAAAAATGACGACCGCAATCGATTGCGACCGGCCAAAACGCATAGTAACAGCCGCAAAAGGCGATCGCATCACGTAAAATCGGCCAAAAATTACTATCGGACCACGTAATTTCGGCCGTGACTATCGATTTCGTCATTTAATATTGATTGTAAGTGATGTATGAACCAGGTGAAATTGGCAAAATGACAACCGGGCCCTGTTTCATCGGCCGGAAACGAATGTCAAACCGTGTTTTGTTTGTCAATACGTAATCCAGTTTGATTGTACTGGCCAAAACTTTGTATTGATACTCAGGTATCAGTTAGAAACCATGTTTGCAGGATGAATCCATTAGATTCTAACACATCGATTAAGAAGGTTTCTTATAGTTATATGAAAGTAGTAAATGCTAGTTATATTTAACTTTTTATTTCGCTTCCATATTTATGGTATAACCAACACGGTAATCAATATTTTAAACGACTAACTAAAGAAATATTTTGTCTCCTGCTATATCAATTAATACTTAAAACTATAATATACTACTGCTAGCTCGGTTAACAAAGTAAGTTTAGAACTTTGAAATGTCTAGAGTTCTTAAAGACAATCCACTCTTAAAAATGTTAAAATTACACAAAATAAAGAATCAACTATAACTATTATTTTAAAACTTTTAATTACAACAAAATATAGAATATTATTTTCATTATTATCTTCCAGTTATAAATTTCAGCATGTAAAAAAGAACATTACAAATAAATGTATTTTAACCAAACGGTAAAGAACAAATGATAAGAAAACAGACCACGCAGTGGAGCTTGGTCGACTTATGTACCAGTTAAAATGATAATGCCACAAATTTTGGAAGCTTAAGGGCTTGTAGAACCAATAGTCTTTCTCAACGAAGCTGTAGACAATTCTCCTTAACAATTTTTAAGGTTTAAAGTCCGCTTACAATGTATATGGTCTCCCAACGATACTTGGTCAATTCTGATACTTCCACAGTATGTACAATATTGATTATTTTCAATTATAAATACCACAGTTAAAATGCATTATTTAAAAGTCATTTATGGAAAATGTATTACTACTTCACAGGCATTCAAACACGTTTTACCTTTGTAGAAATAATATCATACAATGGACATTATAATGTATATATTAAAACAGATTTAAAATCAGATTAAATTAATAATTTTTAGTAACTTACAATCCAAATTCAACAAGTACATAACTGCATTTTTTGCAGGTGTTTTTCAGTCATTTGCCATTATCAGTCATTTGACCAGTTATTTTTACTCTACTTATGATTCCTCATTCATAACATCATTATTTTGGTTTTGATACCATTGTCAGTAAACTTTGTTATGTAGTAATAAACATAAATAACTTTCGGAGCTCCCAAATATGTTTAGCCGTGCCTAGTAAACATCCACCAAAGGACATAACAACTGCTGTCTTATGTTTTCAGCACACTGACCCCAGTAGTATAACGAAATTAATAGAATAGTTTTAACAATAAAAATTTGGAGTGAATTATGTTAAGCATTAGTTAAGAGAAATGAATACGTAAACATTTAACTAGAACTTTAAAACAATTGTTTTTACAGCAAATTAGGTACCAATAACTGATATATACCATTAAAAAAAACTTAAACATGATGAGCATTATTGGCAAATTTAACTTTTATGCCAAACGCCTATTTGAACTTTTACTTCCCTTTAATATAACCTATTTTTTATATATATTGCTCCTGATTATTGTTTTCTCAACTAACTTACCTACGTAAATTGAATATAAAACAACATTTTACCATTATTTTCAGAACTTTGAGCCCTTACTTTTCATTAAAACCTAAAGCAATAATACGATTCTAGTCCAAGTACACTCAAGGACTTGCGGTTCATATAAACAACGGGATGAAGTGATGGATGATGAGGCCTAGTTGCGTGGGCCCCGACAAAGCGCTCTGATACGTCATGCAACCGTCACTTTCCCGCTAAATATTAATGGACTTTTCGTTCAACATATGATTATTGTTGTATTACATCCAAATCCTCTGACTGGCTGTCTTCCTGCAAAATGAATACATCAACTCTCACATTACTTTGTATGACTTTTTATAGCAAATCAATTTTAAATCCACAGATTGATTTTATATCCGCGATATAAGATTTGTAAAGTTATTTGATAATATTTCGGGCAAGTAATTGGATTCAAGGGTAATATTCCAACAAATGATTGGAAGTAATACTTTAAGTATTAAAATTATTATATAAATGGTTTGTAAAAAGGTCAAACAATTGAGAATATAGAAGTACAGATTAAAAATATGTTCGCTTAGAAGTCAACATGTCAAAACTTAACGACTTTCTGATTAAGTAAGATTAACGTCGGCAGTTTTTATGATTCAATGAAAGTTGTTTACAAAACCTCTGAGCCGAATATGAATGAAGGTTTCGGAGTTATATTCCTTTTATTGTGAAATAAAGCTGACTAATAGGAACATAAACGCACCTTTTATTTTATGCAATAAACATTATTAATGGCCAATGGTCAGAAAGCTGGCGACATCTCTGTTTTATTTAGTTTATTTGTCACACAACTAAGAATCAATTTTTAATTTTTAATTTAGGTGATAGCTTAAGTAATAGTACCATATAACGGGATCTGAGTACCTGAGGATAGTATATTATTTGAGTAGTATTTCTTATCTCCTGAAATTCCTTCTAAGTTGACAGTACAGGTATCAGTATTTAAGCCTAACCTATGTTATCTAATACTTATTGAAAGGTGTGATAGCTTAAGTAATAGTACCATATAACGGGATGTGAGTACCTGAGGAGAGTATATTATTTGATTAGTATTTCTTATCTCCTGAAATTCCTACTAAGTTGACAGTACAGGTCTATAATCAGTATTTAAGCCTAACCTATCTTATCTAATACTTTACAATTACTTGATTTACCATGCATTTTAAAGTACAAATAACTCTTGGATATTATTTTTATACTGTATAGTTATGTTAACTCCTCAATTACAGCGCAATTAGTTAAATGTCCTTTTTTAAACATTATTGTTCTTATGACCTTATTAAAATTGTAATAACATGATTTATTTGACTACTTCTTGTTTTTATTATGCGCATTGTTAGGTAAACAAATTTTTTATTAGCATATTACGTGTTGTTATTACTTACGGGATGTAATAAAATACGTCTTATAACACTTAAGCTATATTTACACTTATACTGATTCACACACCTACGTATGTATCAGGAGTCTGTATGTGAATCAGTATAAGTGTAAATATAGCTTTAAGTGTTGTAAGATGTCTTTTATTACATCCCATTATTAGGTCTTTTAACTTTATGGGGGATCTTAGGACCAAAAAGTATATAGCACAGGACTAATCCTTGAGTACAAATATTTTACTTTGGTAAATACGCTCTGATTTGTGTAAAGCTGTGGTGTTCATTCTGCTTTTTAGCCATCCGAAAGAATACATTTTTCGCAGCCTAGGACAATGTTACAATACTGTCACGAGTTAATTACTTTGAATACCTCTCTTACGTCCTTGCACTAATTATAGAGTTTGTCTCGTAAGTAATTAGTTGATCTGAAATGATAAAATGCCGAAATGGAGTCATACTACCTGTCTTATTACGTTAAATATACATTTTACATAGACAACTTTCTGTGTTTGGCTGTTTCTGTATACAACAAATGAGTTAAAATGGGTTTATCAATTAAAGCCAGACTGTGATAGTAAGGATAAGTATAGGTATTCTATAGTGGCAAATAATTCAAAGTTTTTTTAGGATTATTAATATAAAGGTTTTTTAATCTTCGGCGCAAAAAGTTTAACAAAAATCCACTTTTATTTCGTAAGAAATATAAACAGATTATTTTAAAATTAAAGGTCGTATAGTTTTATAAATACACATACCTAAATATCCAACCTTAATGTAGTTAAAACATTGCATTAGAAAATTGTATAAATATGAATTTAAAAACAAAGAACAACGGCATTTCAACCTTAACCATCCAAAGTCTACTTCATAATATACCGTAGTATCAAGGTGGTAACCACATGTCTTTGGATACTTTTAGAATTTTTTAAAACACAAAAATACGGGATTTGTTAGAAGTTCGGGGTCACAAGAGACTCCCTGCAGGTCAAATGATCGCCAACACGTGTCACGACGTTGTTGCCCCCATCGTATAAATGATACAGACCGCCTGTCGTATCTCAGATTGTTGCAATAGATTGTTTCATCCATCTCAGTTCAATAGTGAACTGAAACGTGTTTTACAATTAAAATATACATAAAGATGTATCATCTTTAAGTTTGTTGTTTATGTTTTCTACTGAACATGATACATTATTGCTATCTGATAAGTGTTGAAAATTGCAATTCTTTGTATCAATATTTATTTTTCACATTATCCTCCTCAAAACGGTTTAATTATTTTCTTGGACCAGTATAATCGTTATAACTGTTACTGACCAGTATTCATAATTATTGAGGTAGATAATAAATTATAGCCAACTTTGTCTGTAAATCGCCAGAAAATTAAATATGCAAACAATTTACACTAATGTTAAAATACACTTCTGTTTAAATGAACACGACTAAAATGTAAATATCGTTTTGAAATATTTCACACTTATAACGGATATAAGAAATCCATTATAAATAAAATTTGAACAAAAAGACCTCAATATGGATGAGTGGTTTTGTGGAAGAACAAAGGGAACTGTATAATAATATATGTGAGGGCTTAAAAAGGGGGAGAGCCGTATCTTAAGACAAACTGCCTAATATGGTTTATGGAAGATTGGACGGCGTCTATAGAGTCGGTTTGAGGCGCGTATTTGTATTATGACTGAGACATTTATTCTGGAATGTTATTGTGACAAAATAATCTCAAAAATCTGTTTCACGTTTTATAACAATTACTTGATTTAGCATGCATTTAAAGTACAAATAACACTTGGATCTTAACGTTATATAGTTATGTTAACTCCTCAACCACAGTGTAATGGGGTAATCTGACTATAGCTCATAATATTAATAGTATAATGATAGCATTATTTTTGCTTTACGTACCTGAGGTATTATAGGTTGGTTCCTATCTAAATTCTTGACTATCAAAAGTAAAACAACATATATATATATATATATATATATATATATATGTCATTTACCTATATATATATATTTACCTATATATATTAAGACTATATATATATGTTATATATATACTATATATATATATATATATATATATATATAGGTAACATATGTGTAGATAACAAGTAATATGATTACAGTTCCTGCATGAGTACAATGTATTGTTTATTTAAATTTTAAAGGTAAATCGGACTGTTTACAGTTAGTTTTCGGTGTTATTTAAGTCATCAGGCAACTTAAAATACATTTTTCGTCATTAAACTTTTGTCCGGTTAGAAATACGAGTTTGAGCCACAAAAAACTTAATTCATATTAGGTAACAGACAGTTGATATATAAAAAGACCAGCACTAATGCAAGTTATCGAGAAAGATACTTTAATAAAGGGACGTTCTTCTAACAAGCCTAGATAAGGTAGGCGGCTTTATATGGTAGCAGGGGTTCGGAGGTAGAGGCGACAAGCTTATTCACGTGCACGTGTTGATGAGATCTCATTGAAACTAATTTAACAAGATGCCGTGTTTGATGACTCACTGAACATTTTAAGCTTTCATTACGAATTCTTTAAGATTGGGATGTGTAGTTTTAATGTCAACTGCCATTACATTGTAACTGATTGTCTTACAACCATGCTTTCCTCATCAGCTTGGCGGTGAGACTTTTCAAGTAATGTAAACGTACCGCACAAGGTTATACGTCATAAAATGTCTCTTTTGAGAAATATTTTAGGTTTTATACATTTAACACTATTAATCAATATAAAAACTACTGTGACACACTGCACTTTTCAACTAAGCATGGGTGTATAGAAAAGGAAGAAAACATTAGTACAAACAAAATCTATTTTTAATTTATTGAAAATCTTTACTGCAAAAGGCCCTGATTTTTTTATCAAAACAAACCATCTTGTGCTTGGACATGGGCCAGTCCCACGACGAGTTTAAGTCTGGTAAACCAGTTGTGAAATCAACATTGGGTACAGCAATGAAGATGTCATAGCATGTGGGTAGTCCTTTCGGTACCAACTATGACAGGCTTCCCTTTCGCCTTCTTCCCTCCATATTTATTGTCAGCAGACGATAGAAAGCCTTCACCAAAATAGTGATCCCTAGCTAAACACTGATACCTCATCCCGACCCACCTTCTCCATCCCTGGTAGTTTCTTTCCTTCCGGTGACCTGTTAAAAATTCCCACATGAATTACGTGCCTAGTGGCTTTGCCGCTGTTTCCTAATTGGATTGATATTGTTTTTTTTTTTAATTACATTAGTTTCAGGGGAAAGAATAGCCTCTTCTCCTCGGATGACCTCGGAAGTTTACAATTATTTCAGTAATAATGTTCTATGTTTTAATTTTTGGTGTATTGATCATTGTAATATACTACTCTATTATTGATTGTGAAAGTTATATAATATTATTTATTGCTAAATGCCTCCAGAACTGTTATATGACAATTGAAATATAGATTTACATACTTTCAGTCAAGAGTTCAATGTCCAGTAGATCATTCCTACACGTTTCGGAACTATTTTCCCATCATCAGGCTTTACAAAAATGTCTTCAAAATGTTTTTCAAGTTTAATTTTTGACAAAATATGTTTCTGCAATAGAAGAAATACATTTTTGTAAACCCTGATGATGGAGCAAGAGTTCCAAAACATGTAGGATTGATCTACTGGAAATTGAAATGTTGATTGAGGGTATGTAAACCTATATTTCAATCTTTATATATATTTCTGTAAGCCAAATTTTAAGTCAAAATTTTGGGAGTTTCAAAAATTGCAGGAGGATGGGTGATGGCTCAAATTAAAGGTCTTGATACCAGGGACTCGGTAAAAATAGCAGTATTTCTAAAGGGTTACCTTTTTGCGAACTGACATGTAAATAGTAAACAAATTCAGAAGAGGCAGAGTATTGGGGCAAGGCTAGGGGGCTATGGCCCCTTCAAGCCACTAGTTGTTATATAATGTTATTCACGTTTTAGTGCATACTATTTAAACAAAACTATACAGAAAACATCAGTTTGATTATACGATTTACAACTATATTTTACCACTCTTATGTTAAGCAATATGTCTATCTGAATAGTCAATTGTACTGAGGAGTTTGAAGTACAGAATATAGAAGCACATAGGAGCTCAGACCACGTGGAGGGTTTCTTCAACTTATGTAGCAGTTTACAATAAACATAACGCGACACGTTCCAAGAGCTTAAAGGCTTTTGGAGCCAATAGGCTTTCCAATAAAGTTGTTCACACCTCGTTTCTTATAAAAAATACCACTCAAATTTGAATTTATTGAAAATATCCATATGCTATTTCAACTCTTATAATCGTGATCATGCTTATTTTTATGTTTTTTTCCTTCCTTTTTTATCTTATTCTTTAGAGAAAGCTTAGCTTGATCACCTTATTTCAGAGATTAACATTCAAATCAATTCACGTGTTTGATCAAATTCCAATATTTAAACATGCGTTTTGTTAAATCAAATCGAAATGATTTAATGAGCGGAAAAGTATTATTAAACCTTATCACTACAGTTAACTTGTCATTTTTTAGCCTTAGGAGAGGCTGTATGAAAAACTAGCATTTTCCCTCCAATTTTCCCATCGAGACGTTTCATTCATGTGTATGGTCCATGGGTGGCAGCCTTACAGGTTTCTCAAAGATTGTTTGGTACGGTTTGGTTTGAGCAATATAGATTATAATTTGTAACTAAATTATACCATTAAGTAATATTATTCGGATTATCACCTTACATATTAGTTTAAAAGTGTTTATCCAGGACAATGTTGAAATTCCAAATCCAAAAGATTCGTTGAACCAGATTACCACAGGGGGTAAATGGTACTCAAGAATAAATTTCCTTTGATTTCACTTTAGACAATGTGTTAGGTGTTTTAATTATTGTAAACCACATTATTTATATCCATAGCAACGAATATCAGTGATATTGAAACTTTAAAAGCATGAAGTATCTTCGTCAAATTGCCAAAAAAAACATATTAGCTACAAAAGAATGTTTAATTTTGGCAATAGCGTAGACTATCGTCTGCTCGTCAGGCTGTCCACATGACCTCGGACAAAATTGTGTAAGTACTTTTACACGAATACATACATAATTACATTTTTAATGCAAGAAAATAAATCGAATTCATCAATAGAAACCGATTCATCACTAATCCCTGTTATTTCATCACTAATTTCTGGCATATGAAAAGATAAATGGCCTATGCAATACATGAATCCCAAATAAACATTTTAAGATTCAGTTTTTTACGAACCAAATGAAAAAAACCTTTTATCACCCACCACATGAATTTCCCTATCTTGGTAGTTAAGTAATGAGCTTTATTGCAGACCAGGGAGGTGGTGTCACACAGCGTTACGATTACACTCCCGGTAGAGGTCAATGATACATGTTCCAATGGAGCGTTACAGCAATCGACGTTTTTACAACATAAAATTATTGTTGGTTTTGATGCTGATTTTACCATAACCTGCACTGCTATTTATTAAACTAATATGTTTTTATATTTACGTTGCCTAAATTGTAGGGTGGGGGGGGGGTAAAATAGTTTACGCACCTTGAGTATTAAGCGCCTTCGGGCGTTTAACGTACTCGTGCTTACTCGTGCTTTCAAGCATCGCCCTCATGCTGTAATGCCGCTCTTACTACCCTAGGTACGTTAATCCCTAATACAAAGATATAAATAAACGTTAAGATTTTTCTGATGAATATATTGAACCAAAGGGTTAGATCAAGACAAAAACCCTGACATCTTTTTAAAATAATTTATTAATGTTATTTTTCTGTAGTAAAGTTTATGTCTGACAAAGTTATAGATTGTGAGTCAACAAAAAGTTACTAAATTGAATTAATATAATTTTAACACTGTGTGAATATAACCTTTAATACATACTGAATTCAAAGTAAAAAAATCAGTTAATCTTATAACAATGAACTTTCATGCTATGCACCTATAACTTAATACACTATGAACCAGTAAAACTATTAATTGCTGGTTTTTAGACACTTTAATTCTTGTGCTTGAAGACAGTTTTAAATTTGCCATTTTCTTTTGCAGAGGACAGGTTGCTCGGAGAGGGTGCATAACGACTGTCACAGCCTCGTCCATAATCATCCATTTGTTGATCCAACGTATGACCCGTTTCAGATTCATCTAAGCTAACTCGATTGTTCTTGTCCTGACAAATACCTCGACATCTTTGTGCATATCCTGCTGGAAACGTCTCCTCAAGCATTTATACTCCACGATGCAGCGCCAGGATAGGCATACAGAGAGATCCACCACTTGTCACAGCAAGAACAACGGAGATGGCCTAAGTCAAGCTCAACTGAGTCACACGTAGGGTCAACGAACGATCATTGATGGTCATGGTCATCCACGGCCCAGAGAGACTTACGCTAAACAAAACAGAGATTATGATACTGACAAATACAATATAAACCCTCTAACTGTAGGGAGTACAAAGTGGTAGAAGAATACTCGGAGTGTTGGTACATTAAAAGCTGATATTCCGGGAGTAGATTTTACAAAAGACTGTCAAATCTGCTAGAACATTTATTCTTTAGTATGCTGACAACTCAAATGGTGGCTGTCGATCGGGCAGAAGGAGATGCAGTCACGTACGTTACCCAAGTGTCAAACGCCATGGAAAGAATATTATAAGTAGATACTCTTATGAGTTCATCGAAAAGCTGGGTTCAGGGTGTTTCATCGTTCTGTACTGTGTACTCAGCACCTTGAAAGCTAGATGGGGTGCTAAATCTTGAGCTCGTTAGGCACTAAGGTTAATCCAACATTTAGTAGAATGCAGCTACATAAAAGACTCAATTAATCCGTGGATCAAGTGTCATATACCAAATATAAATTTACTTCCGGAAAACCACACCAAACTTTTGGGGTTGAATAAATACATATAAAGAAGTAAAAATCAACCAGGAGCCAAGCTCAGAAATGATGACGTCATGAGCTGTGACGTCATAAAAATTGCCACTCGGCAATTTATTTAAAATACCATTTCTCGGTAACCGCTTATCCGATTTTGATAAATGAGTTTTCAAAAAAGCAAACGAGAAAAATTATTTACCTTTTCTGAAATTTTTCCCATAAATTTGAGTATGTTATACAATTTATCACATACACAAATATATAAGGTTCAAAATATAGTTGAAACCATTAAATCACAAGTCCACTAAGACGACCACACTACGAAGGTGTATTAAGGCGGATGTAAATTAAATGTTAGTGTAAATTGAACTCTAAATTAAAATGTTTCAATCTCTTTACTAACTACTAAATGTGGTCTATTAAGTTATTGCCGGTTTTAGTATTATTAATACTTAAATATAGGATTGACAGGTAAACAGATACTGCCAATACTTTGTTCCCATCCTATAAATATAATTTTACAAACACCATCAGTGAGTATTAAACAAAGAATGGTTCTCAAAATGCAATGCAGTAAGTGGAGCCAGTGACAGCAAACTTTATCTCTCTAATAACCGGGTAATAACTACTGGATCTCCCCAGATATTAAACATTAGCCGTGCCTTGTAAACATCCCTCATTGGACCATAAAAGTTGTTGTGATGAATCCCTCTTTTCGGATCACATTCCATTGTAATATATTGGCGAAAGAATACTATCTTTACACAGTTTACGTATTCAGACTACAATTAGGTTGATTTTTCTAGTAAACGTACTTTGAAAATATTAAGAAGTTTTAAAATGTCTAACCATATTATATAAAAAAAAACTCTTTACTGCGAAAGTGTTTTTATTTGTGTTTTTACTATCATCGGTATTTTTAGCTTAATGGGGTCCACTTCGTTTTATCTTAAGAGGTAAGTAAACTTATTTTGGTATTGCAACGTTGAATACGGGTTAATTCATTTTTCAAAATATTACTATGTCCGTATAGGTAGCAAAACACCAGTAGACGTATTATACCAATAGATGCTTTAAAAAGCCAGTAGACTGTGAAACATTTCCCGAAACATTACTCCTCCTTTGCCACTATTTAATTAAAAATTAAGTACTTGTTTCCTTAGTTATCAACTGCAAAAAATAATAGCGTTTGGATATTTAACTATTGTTGTTACAGCCGGATAAAAGAAGTCGTTTCCTTTACTCTAGATTTACTTTACTATTGCTGAAGGAAGAACAGCTGATTGACAGTATAAGACGGATTCGGGTAATCAGCAAGTTACCTTTTCCTTAAAGTTTAGCTTAGTATAGGTAGTTGTATAACGGAAGCATCATGGATAACTTACTGGACTAATTTGAAGGGGCTCTGGGTTCAATTCTCCAGGGAGACTCTATTTTATTTTATTTTTGAAAATATATTTTAAATTACCTAATAATTAATTAGCCTTATAGAACCTTTAGACGATTGCCAGAATTCAGCTACCCATAATTTAGCTTTTTACTCCTAAATATTTTAGAATAGGTTACGTTATTATATAAATATTAATATTTTTACGAAAATTATATTTTCGACATTCCACCAGCTCCTGAGCTGGTTCAATGAAGAAGATTGCTGATAGAATGATCTATATTGTTGTCTATAGTATTTATTCAAGGAACCTCGAAGCCTTTCTCTGTGATTCGGCCGTAAAACTGGCTCTACTAAAACTTTCTTAATAAAATGATGACCTTCATTACTTTACATTTAACTATCTTTTTGTGCGCTTATATTGTTTAAAGTATGCAATCAAACTTCGATGAATACAACTTTCTAATTCCAAAACTTATATAATCAGACGTTTTTTGGCAACCACACCTGTGTTTATAATAATAATCTAACTTGCCTAACATTGGTATAGTTAAATATAGTTAGTAAGTTTGTCCATGAAAGCTCGAGCTTTGAATTAGCCAAGTTCCACGGCATTTTCAACAATGAACACACGACACATAACACGAGATATTGTTGTGAGAGGAGGATCATGAGACGCCGCGCGCCGCTCCGGCAGGACAGATGATCACACGAGTCGCGATATTGTCTTCACCCCCACCATCGTATAAATAATGCAGACCACTTGCCGTAGCTAGGCGTAATACTGGCGATCGTATAGACGAAAATGACTGAACGTCTTATTAACTGTATTCATAAATAATCCTAGAACTGTCCATGAGCAAATTGCGCGTTGAAATAGGTTTTGAATATTTTATATTTTATTCTAGCTAATTTGTGTAGTTCAACTTGTGGCTGTATGAGGCGCCTCAGAGACGTTGACAAATAAAGTGGTGAGAATCTCCCATTAAATGATCATTTCATAGCTTTGAGTCCTTTGTTTATTTTGTTTTCATTTAACCGTGATGGGTTTCTTCAAAATGAAGCCTTAATTATTGGTTTGATCAAGTATTAAGAGATTTGGCCAGGTAGCATACAAAAAAAAAAAAAACACCCATGAAAAGTTGAAAACCAAATACATAGATGACAAAACATTTTTGCTAATAACTTTGATAACATTTTTTGCAGTATTAAATTACTCAGCTATTTTATCATGAGTGTTTTATTGTTACCTTAAAAATATATTAATTGTCTTCCACTAATAAACTTTCCTTTAGAGGAGATGTTATGGTTTTAGGTTTGTTATGTTAGGGTATGTTATGATTGCTATGTTAGGTTTTGAATAGTTTATATTTTATCCTAGCTAATTTGTGTAGTTGAACTGTATGGCTGTATGAGGCGCCTCAGAGACGTTGACAAAGTGGTGAGAATCGCCCATTAAATGATCGTTTCATAGCTTTGAGTCCTTCGTTTATTTTGTTTTCATTTAACCGTGATGGGTTTCTTCAAAATGAAGCCTTAATAAAGTTAATGAAGACTAAAGTTTTGATCAAGTATTAAGGGAGATTTGGCCGACTAGCAAATAAAAATACACCCATGAAAAATTGAAAAGTAAATATATAGATGACAAAAAATCTTTGCTAATAACTTTTATAAGGTTTTTTGCAGTATTAAATTGCTCAGGTATTTTAATATGAGTATTTTATTGTTACCTTAAAAATATATTTATTGTCTTCCACTAATAAACTTTCCTTTAGAGGAGATGTTATGTCTGAAGGTATGCAAAGGTCTTAACATATATAATTTTAAAGGTCTCAAACATATCATACACATTGCCACAAACCAGATTTCAAGTACGATTGTAACAGATATAATTGCAGTCAAGGTTTGGAAATAACTCCTAAAAGAAAAAGTTTCACCTGCTGCCATTTTTGACTCAGTGGTCCGCCTAAGGTTGAGTTTACAGCATTGTGATTTACAATCTTTTTTTACAAATTCCGATAAATAGTCCTTAATACTGATAGTATTTTGATAGTAGCAAAATGATGAATAACGGGTATTTTATGAAAAACTTACTACACTATTAGGCCTAGTTAGATATAACGACCACGTAATTGCATCTTAAAGGAGTTGGTCATTTAGTTAACTTCAGGAAACCACTAATACATTTCGTCACAAGAGCGAGGTTCCAATTCCATACTGCTGAATGCTGTGCCAAGTCATTTACTAATGTTATAATTGGTCATGAAAGCCAAGACTGTGGTATCGTGTAGAGCCAATAAGTGGTAGGTCGCTGCCGACACAGCCTGGCGTCGTTATTGATAGCAGCCAAGCACGCCAACGTTGTCAACACTGTTGTGCGCTGCGCCAAAATCATAAAGTTAACTGCCACAAGTATCAAATAAACGTTGTAGTTAAAAAAAATTAAGCACATAAAGTTGGCTTAAATTATTCTTGTTTAGGTATTGTAATTTGTATTCCAAGTGAAAAGTACATAACATAATAGTTCTTTAGAGTAAAAACTTGCAAAGTGGAATTTGGGGAAATTAAAAATCTAAAAAATACTAAAATAATAATTATACACATTTATAATTACTTACAATGAGTAATTTAAATATTTTTCTCTTTGATTTGGAGCTTAAGAAAATTAGCGTAACGACTTAATAAATTGTATTGAGATTCTTACACTCATTTGTGTATAATATATGTACATTTAACATATTTAACACAACAAAATCACTCTTTTATTCTTGCTCTACATATTTTTTATTTTTATATTTTATTCTTCATTTTCTTCAGAAATATTTGACAGTACTGGTTTGAATTTGTTTGCCTTATATTTACTCAGCTTGCCATGTCTTGAAACTAAAACAAAACCAACACTTGCTTTTAAGGGTATAAGTTTTAATACCTATAGTGTGTGGAGATATTTAATCAAAATGTCATATCTAAACGGGTTGATTCAATTTATTTACCTTATCACTGTTTAAGACGCCGCCAATGCAACTAGGGCGTCTTTTATGGCAAATATGAATGAATTATGAGTGTTGAATGGGATTACTTGACTTCAAGTGATGGAGCCAGAACCATATCTCTAAGGATAGCACTGTGTATATGGTAAGGGTAGCATCCAACTAATTTTTATTTTCATGGACATCATTAAAATAAATTAGATAGAAGTCAAAGTTAGTTGTCCACACAATCAAGTGAAAAATAAATTGGTTATAAGAATTTGAAGTTGGGGGCACCTGCTTTCCCGTTTTCAGTAACACCATTACTGAAAAAGCGATAAACTACACAAGATGTAGTAATATTCTTCATTAATACACTTCAAATACCTTTAAAAATTGAATCCAAATAAATACTCACATACTTTCTGAAACTTGGGGTATATTTTGCAGAAGGCAGACATTCTTTGTCTGAAGTTCACCAGGGATTCCTCATCCTCGTCTTCATGGTTTGCCAAACCTTCACTTATCTGACCGATGGCGGATGAAGGCCCTGGGTTCCCTGCAGTTCCAGTGATGGACCCCTGACTGCACCCTGCACCCGACCAACGCCTAGGGGGTGCCTCCTTTTTGAAACCCAGAGGTAATGATTTTGTCTATTGCTAAAAGATATTAAATGTCAAATTAAATTCAAAATTCAAGTTAAAATTTGTAAATGTTATAACTAACCATATCATATTTTCAAATTCTCACGGTGTAAAGTTGTAAGAAAAATATGTGTAGGTGAGCAGAGAACCAAAAGGTTGGTCTACGCACATGTATTTTGCATGTAAAGTAATTCAAACCATCATTTCAAAAAAATAAATTTGTAATAATAATATCTAATGCTGAATTGTTAAAATTAACAATACAGCAAAAATCTTTCGGTTCTTGTGAAAATTGATTATAGCAATCAAAATGTTTTAAAAAATCTACCTATTATGTGTGTTGGTATTTACCACATTACTTTACATACAACCATATGGATGACTAAATGTTATGATATGATAGACCTAAACAATTGTGAAATTTACACATGTGGACATTGTTATGATAGTTGTTGGACTGATGTTGTAAACTGGTCAGTAGCATTAAAATGTAGGAGTACAAGTTTAAGCAATGTTATGCCTTATACAACTTAATTTCATTTTAATTAACATTTTAGTGGTGTTTAGCCACTGTTATGATAAAAATAGTTAAACTTGGAAAAGTATATCTTAAAATAAATACTTACAGTGTGAATAAATTTGAACTAATAGTGTAATTTTAAATATAAATTAATCAAAACCATAGTAACAAGCTTTTTTAAAATTATATAGGTTATATCTCAGTTTCTTTAAAATAATTCTTAATCTTACTTTTAAATATTATCCTTAGTCATTAATTAGAAACTTACCAAACTCATAGGTATAAAAAGCTCTTTTAATGTCATTCAGTCTATTCCTGGTATCATTAAAATTATAAAAATCCCATAACAGTATATTTTTATGTATTACAATTACAACGAAACAAGCTGCATTGGTAAATATCAAATGGTTTTATTTTTCTAGCTGGTGTGCCGACCTCTGCCAAAAGGTATCTTACCTAAGGGTAAGATATCTTGCCTTAAGGGTACATAGTCAGATGTTTCGAAAATTGTATACTACAATCAGCTGACAAACTAAAAACAATTCCATGACATTAACATAGAACTTCGAAAGCAAAGAGGTGGTGCCCTGAAGGTGGATGTTTTCTAAAACGCCAAAAGACACAGTTAGTGAGGAAGAGCTTTTGATTCATACCAACCATGAATGCGAATCGTCTTAGAGACCTAAGCTTTTTGAACAAAACTGAATAAATTATTTTTAAAATATACGAAAATAACATAGACAAACAAATCATCTTAAATTGAGAGTTATGGTTCAGAGGCTGTAAGACGACATTATTAGAGAAGGAGAGGCTGGGACCGAATGAGATAAGGAGAAAACACATAAAAACATGAGTAGTTGGTTGGGGAAGGGGAGCTCGGGGATTACGCCTAATGAAAATAGGGGTTTCCATAACCATAGCAATGAAGGGGGTGCCAAGTTCTAGCACTAACACAACCTTACGGTGTACTTTATTATTTTAGTTATTTTCGTAATATTTGTCAAAGGTTAATAGTAGTTAGAGGCTAAATATTGCCAACGGATTATGCAATTGTATATAATTAATTGAGTATTTTGTAATTGAAGGACATTGTATCTTACTACTGCCTTGGATGGTAATAACATTCGAAATATGTTAAACGCAATTATTGTATAATGATAATTATTGTATTGTATAATGATTTAATTAGAATGTATACGATTTTCAGAATGTTACATCTATATTATATTTTTAAGTTAACACATATTTTGTAAAATAATTAATGTCTTAAGTCCATAAGTACAAATTCTTAAATTGTTCTTGAAACGACCAATGCGTTTTAACGTATTAACTCACTGGCCATTGCATCAAGAGACCTGAAGTTTAGTACTACTCCTAACTACCAACTTCTTCTTCCGATTTGTTATTGATTTTTCGGGGTTACAATTATTCGAATTTTGCATTCACGCATGATCTATACCCAAATAGAGTGTATTTATTCCTTATTTTCAGTTGCAGTTTCTAATGTCACATAGTGTTTAAAGAGTCAAATTATTTTATTTCCCCTGAGGACTTCAGATTCTCAAATTGTATTGAGCTATCAAAATCATATACGCACATTACATTAGATTACATTCAGGGAAAGCCCATAGCCCTCAACCAACTTTCACCGTCCAACCCTTTAATCAGTCTACTTTTCCACACAGTAAAATGATCTGTCAACCGATAATGTTTTGAGATGGTGTTTGGATAACGTCTGGATATCAACAAGCAGTTTAAGATATTTGGGAAGGCTTTTTAAAAGCTTTGCTCCGGCCTGTGAAGGTAGTCAACCACCAGCCATAAGTCTATGTTGATCCACTATGTAGAGGTCCCTCAAACTTAGCCTTGCATTGTGTGAGTAGAGATTACTGTCTTGCGTAACTCTGAATTTGGATACTCAAAATGAGTGGACTTCGAATTAAAGAGGCAAGGAAGGGTCAATAATATATTTATCTTACAGGGGCCATAAGAGGGAAATCGATGGATGATAATGATCAAATTGGAACTTTAAACTTCTTAGCTCAAATCATTCTTAATTTGACCTCAAAGTTTCTAGATGAAATTTGTTTGTGGTATCGGTAAAAATTCTCGGCACAGTAAACACGTTTAAAAGGAGTTTGTTTTGGAGCATGGTGGAAAGAAACAAAAATAGGTGTGTTATTGCGCAGGTTTGTGACATCACTCGGGATGCAAGCCGGCCCATCGGGTGAGCGCCGACTGACAGCTGATTGTAGAAAAAAATGTTTGTCAGCCAATTGGAGTTTGAGCTTGCATCCCGTGTGACGAAGATGCGCGGATTTGACCTATTTTAGACACTAGAGTAGCACACCTATTTGTTTCCTTCACCATGGTATTGGAGTTAATACCTTCGGCAAACGGAATTCAGTTGGAAAATTAACATTAAAATTAATAGAATATCTCCGCACCTTGACTAAGCCTGATAAAATACTGTTTTATCTAACATTAAAATCTAAATTATAACACTCCTGAAAACCCACTACCCACCCTGTACCTGTACCACTACCTACTACATATTATACCTGTAGTCCTTTAATGTATAACTTTAGTAAGGTTAAAATACGTTTTTGCTGATATTTCTTTCTTTTAGACACTTAACAGTTAGTTATATTTATAGCGAATACGTTACAATATTCGAATATCTCGTCACATAAGTCATGATAATTTCTGAACCGTTACACAGTGTAAAGATGTTTGATTATGTGAAAGAACAAAGTTATTTGCTGTAATATATAAAAGCCAAGAAATCCATTTCTCTATATATACTGAGAAATATGGTTATAAAAGATTGGTTAATGTGTTAAAACAGATTTGAGTTGGATTGTGCTATGTCTGAGTAAAGTAAAATAAATTTTAGGAAATAATTAGAATTTTAGTGTTGCTTGTAACATTTCATAATTTTTTATGAAATAGAAAAGTGTTGTTTTCCAAGAAACTATTGAAGAAACTATAAAAAGTTGAATTTAAATTTCTGTGTTGAGATCCTATAATGTAAAGTAATATTTTGGAAAAGTGGAAGGACAGGCTGTAAGGTATTGTAATTAGAGCTGATAAAATCCCATTGTAATAGTATTTATAATACCGTTATAAACCACTCCACTAAGGAGGTTGGAGGAGGAGGAATTATTTCAACCTCAATAAAATATGGATTGACAATTAATATAAATCCACAGAAAATATCGATATACTGATGATATTATTTTTCGGTGCTTAAAATCAGCATACTAATTATGTAACATAGATAAATATTGATATAGGAAGGACAAAATCTATATTTTAACAATATAAAAGCTAAGATCATGATACTATTTAACCCATTGTATATTTCAAGTTTTCTTTCATCTGTATCCCTCTTCTCCCTTGATTTCTCTCTCCAGAAGTAAACTTGCCAAGTGTGGTGCCTATAAATGGCTGTTTTTGGCTTATTGGGCTACAAAAAGCTATATGTTATCTCATGCAATATACTTTCACAAATGCGATCTTCTTACTGCTAGACCTTTTCTCTTATTAATCTTACACACACTGTTATACAGATTTTATTTGTTTTAGAGTGAAATGCTGTGCCACATTAAGCTTTTAAAAAGAGGTTTATTAATATGTAAGTCACAGATTAGGACTACTGATAAAAAAATATAAATTAACTTGAATAGCCTTAAAAATGGGTTTTACATTAAACATTTGTACATTATTATACAATAATAAGAAAATAGCAAGCTTTAAAAATATATTTTATAGTTTTTGATCACCTTTTCTCTGTTTCTAAAATACTAGCTTAATATTTTTAGAGTGATAGATTGTAAATAACCAATTTATTCCTCGGCCTATAATTATATTTTAGCACTTTTTTTAGAATTGTATTTGTCATAAACAAATATGTTTTAATTACGTTTAACTATAATGTTTCACCAAGACACCTTGAATTTAGTGTTTCTGATGAGTAGACCAATACTCGCCATAGCTTCCTGTAATCCATATATTTACACACAAGCCTTTGTTAACATTTTTCAGGAGATATCAAAGAGAAAAACAGGAGAGAAGGAAAAAATATTTATTAATAATAACCTTTCTGGAAATTTCATGCTTACTTAAATTTCTTTTCTAACTATTAAATGCTAAAAAATTCTTTTGAAACGTTTAGCAACAAAAAAAATTGTAACCAAGCATCCAATTGCTTGAAACGTTATTATTAGTAATTATACCGATGACTTACTTTTGTTTAAGAATAAAAAGTAACAATAGTTTATTTCTATAGTACCTTTAGTACAAATATCTGTAAAATTTAATTTTTTTATTAAACACCTTATTGGTGAATACATGTCCTAGTTTTACCATTATTTTAGAATTAGCTTAAACAGTGTCAAATATCATCATGTATTTCATTATGAATCTTTAAAAAGGCTCCCTTTTATACAAAAAGTACAATTTGCCTCGCGTGCTATTATTGCGAGAGATTGATATGATAAAGTTCTTACCATTTTCACTTTATTATAATCTAAAGTGAATAAATAAATAAATATTTTAGGGAAATAAGTTTAAATTAGCCGGAAGGCAGTTTTATCTCTTAATTAATTAAACATGTACAAATGATTGCCGTTTCATTGCTCAGGATCACGGCAAATATAGATTTAAGGGTATAAATTCTTATCTTTTTATACAGTTGAATTTGACAATTTTATCCAGAATTTTAACTAAAGGTGTAATATGTAGGAAATATTGAACTATATTTTCATAAAAGGTTCTAAAAATTATAAGTGGTTTCACCACTTATCTTGTTTTCATCTATAGATTAGCAAAATTATCTAACTATTGAGCTATATCGTTCTAATTAACAATGAATTTATACTAAATTAACAGCAAACATGCGTAATTGTTTGTACGTCAACATTCGTGACATTACAACAATCGTATATGCCAATCAGAATGCTGTTATATATAATTTATTACGTAAAAATTAAAGTGGGGGAAATGAGACCCAATGGCCGAGGGTTCTGGAGATCACTTAAAATTTAATCGCAAAAAGTAAAATTAGACAGCTTATATGCATTACATAATGAACTAGCTGTGTACCCGTCCTTCGTACGGGTTGTATATAAATGGTAGATTAACTAAAGCAAATAACAATCCACATTATTTTACAATATTAAAATTACATTTTACACGTTTAATGTACAACTGAATAACGAAATGTTACGTTTAATGTTAACGAAATATACTGGCAGATAGTTCGGGTCCTGTTGCTAAGTTGAGGAACTCTGTCGGGTAGTAAACGGCGTGTGGTTTGCGACTCCAAATCGGTACACGTAACACTTTGGATTCTCGTTTAGAAATAAAAAAACTCAAGTACAAAAAAAATCAAGAATATCGAGGAGGGGTTTCTCTACCCGTTCATGAGTCAATACAATTTGAAGTTTAGTTAGCTTAAAACAGCTGTTCTTTCTTCTGCTCTTTAAGCTGTCAAATGGAAGTATCCACAGCTGTTCACATTACAGTTTCTGAATGTTTACTTTATTGTGAAATGTAAGCATTGAAACTTATGACGTTCACGGGGCATAGCCCGAGGGTATTTTAAGGAAGTGAATAGGCCTATGTGTTGCATGGGTTCAAGATCTACCTATGTGTAAAGTTTCAGCCCAGTCGGTTCAATAGTTTTTGCGTTCACCCGGAACATCAGACAGACAGACAGACAGAAACCACCTCTTCTTTATAATATTATAGATAAGGGCAATCATTATCGTATGCAATTTTAACCAAAATATACTCTTTATTCTAACCATCTCTTTATTCTCTTTATACTCTTTATTTTATTCTAAAGTCATTAGGTACATTTGAAAATGTGCTTTACTCATCTGGCGTCTACAGTACAGTTTTCTGTCCTAGTCTGCAGGCCAATCCTAAAGGCAACTAGCTAAGGAACTGAACACAGTCTACAAAATGTCTACTATATCTATAAACAGATTACCTATTGGATGTTAGAAATAATGTGGTTCTGTTTTATTTATATTGACGAGGTAAAGCATTTTTTTATTATTGAAATTAAAATTACAAATAATTTTGGGCATTTGGATATATTAGTTTGAACGATGTCTACTTTGTTTAACGTTAATGTATCGGAAGCGGTTACTTATTTTGATGTCTGTTTGATGAAACTTAGCGAGGAATGTAAAAGAAATATCTTAAATTAATACTAGTTAATTGGTAACAATTTAGGAAATTCTTCTTTTGAAGGAAGATTTACAATACAGACACAGTAGATCGGTGGCAGAGCAGTGAACTCGGAAGACAATTATGGTTGAGCGTATGTTTGATCCCGGCAGACTTATGGTACTTTTCATGACCAACTATCATGGTCCATGTGGCTAGGGCCGTTTCGACATATTGGAGTCCCTGATCGCTACATAGGTCTTTTGGCCCATGGGTTCAGACATTTTAGGTTAGTTAAAGTACTACCGACATTTAGTTTACGAGATGGACTGATCAAATGTTTACAAGCAAGTCCTACAAATGTTTCAGGTGCCGACTACTATTTCCAAACAATAAAATGTAAACTAATTAAGAGTCAACTGAATCCTTTGCTTTTCTGTAGGATTGTAAACCACACAATACGTTGTACAAAACTACACTATTCTTTCCATAATCAAATGGAAAATATTCTACTTAACTCAGTTAAAAAAGTACAATTTAATAATTTAATTCTATTCCGAATTGTTTATTTCCCTTGATATGTTTCATGAGGTTGCGTAACGTTTATCTTGATGTTCGTTATCATGTCGAGTTCCTGCCTACAAACGTTTGCTCTTACCGCAATTAAATAAATATTCACACGCCTCACGCAGTGGAGTTATTTGGCTGATTATTTCCATTCATATTATTGGAGTTACGAGACCCAAGCATGCTCTGCCCGGAGTTAATTCCCCCTTGATATATAATTTGTAAATTATTTTTCATACAACAAAATAACATCTCTTTAAATTAGGTATTTATGCTGAAAAAATATAAATCTATTAATGTCTTATTTTCATTATAATTACTTTTAAAACTTCTGAACCATGTTTATTGCAAATAATATTTAGATCAGCCTTTTGAAGTATTTGAAAATATTGTCACGTTTCAAGAAGGCACCTGCCTGAAAAAAGACTTTAGAGTTAGTTTAAAACAATCCATTGATTTCATTCTTATTTTATTCATGTATGTTCAAAGTATATAACAAATATTTCAGATTAATGTTAGTTTTTTCAATGCTTTCAATGTATATTTCCAGACCAGGTAGAACGATTGATAACATCTGGAATTTTTATGTGTTCTGTTAAGTTCTACGTGCATGCAATGACTAAAATACGTGTAATTATTTTAATCCAATCAGCCTTATTTCAAAATCTCTTTTGCAGATTTTTATTACTTCACGGCATGTAGTGTGTCCAGTTTTTAACGAAATATCCCTTTTCAAAATAAACTTGTCAGTTTTTTCAAACAAATTTTACGTATTAGATCCTTGTATATTCTAATTGGTTTATAATTTAAAATAGCTCAATCTGAAACTAGTGCTCGTACAATTTAGTGAGCAAACAAACCACAACATGCCTAAGTACTAATACTCCATGTCTATGGGGACCCTCGAGCAGACAATTGGTTCACTGGCCACACACATATAAGACAACACAGGGACCTCCCTAAGCTCACACTGAACCTCTGACCACTGACCATTGTGTAAATTTCTCTTAGGACAGACTTCCTTACACACCTAGTGTCCTACTTCCTAATTTTAATTTTATAACATGCAATTATCTTGAGATATTACTCTACATTTGTATTTTATATTTATGCATATTTTTTAGCAAATGTATTTTATGATGAATTCTGTTTACATTAGTTTATATGAAATGAGTACAAATAATTCAGGTGAGATCGAAATACGTTCTTACAGCTATATTTGGAAACAATAATTTTAAATTCGTTTTAAAAGATGGCAGACATCAGATTAAATATGACTTAAGATTTTGCAAACTTATAACTCAATTTAAGTATTTTTGGGAAAGTATATAACTTAAGGGTTTAAGATGTTGCATGGTTACTGACCCGTTTTACCCCGTTTTACCCTGTCGTATCCGTTATTACGCGGATTTATTTTTAAGGTTTATTAGGTCTAGGTACATTTAGTGATGTTTTGATTTTTGTTTTGTTTGCGGGTATCTATTTAAAACTTTATTTGTAAAAACACATTGTACTCCGACTTATTGCACAGCTGCAAAAGTTTATGTTTGTAAAAAGCATTTTTATATTTATTAGCAACTGTCTCAATATTTTTTCGTGGTCTTTATAATACGATATATTAATAAACGATAGGAATATATTTGTTATATATATTAAGGGAATTGATTCATTAGATAAAAAAATGCCACCATTAAGAAGAAGTTAATAACCATACGCGTTCTAGAATATTAAAGTATATTGCGAAACGCATCGTACACCATGCTGAGATTTTCGTTTTTAGTTCACGCTTGGTTTGAGAAACTTGCCAAGTGTCCTGCCTACAAATGGGTGTTTTCTACATATTGGAGTTTTGTTTATAAAGCTATTCATTATCCACTGTAATATTGTCCTCGGTGTTGCTTTCTTTTATTGTCATTTCCCTGTTCAATTTCCTTATTACGTTTCAACTCTTTCTTCCTGTTTTACTTACAAGTATTTCTATTGAATTCTCACATACACGTGTAATAACGTGAGTTGATTTTTCAAGGTGGTTTAAATTGGTTGGATTTAAAACGAAATTTCATAAACTGAAACAATTTCCTAATAACATTCTTCATCTTAATACATTTATAACACTTTCTACATATCTTATACTGCATCGAACCTACAAGGACAAATTGAAATATTATATAAACAATGTCATTTACATAGGTATATTATGAAATAAAGACCTACCACTCGTCGTAAATTCGTTTCTTACACAATATTCATTGGATTGAGAGACAATATGCTTTGTGAGATCGCGATACTTTGTTTTTATGGGGCCAGTTATCGACTTATCGAAAAGAGATTCTCAGACGGCAAGAATGTTTTGTTGAACCTTTAAAGATTGCGTTCTTTCACTTGGATGCACCGTGAAACCCGATTCAGGTATTAGAGAGGGAAGATGTAGTCGATGGTGTCTTATGTGATCTTAAACACAAACATTTTGTATATTTAATTTTAGTAATCTGTTTAGATAGGCGTATTAAACAGTTAAAAAATCAAATAAACAAAACAATACAAACAATACCAAATTATATCTTCCAGTGAAATATTTTGGATATAAAACCTAGCAAAACGTTGTTACTGGGAAAAGTTATAATAATTAAAACTAATTGCTATGGTTCAAATATGCTGATAAGATATACATGTGCTTTAAACGTGATACCGACACCAATGACCATTTGAATTGTAAAAGCGAGTAATTTAATACTTATAGGCTGAATTATCACAAATTTTATATTGCAACTCAAAACACTGACTTGGGGGATAGATAACTTAGGACTATTAATTTACTTAGTGGTTTAAAGATATATGGTATAAATAAACATTATTTTAATTCCTTTAATTTTAATCCATGTACTTTGAAAATCTACAATTTAAAAAAATCCTGCTTTTTCTTCACTTACCTCCTGAAGTTAATACTTAAACGATTTTGATGATTCTGTTTTCATTTTAAAAGATAATTTAAAGTTCTAAGTCATTTGTGAACCAGAATAACGATTTAGGCCTTAGGGCTCAGCCCCACGTGACTTCCAAGTTCCCATATTATTCATATAGAGGAGAGTTTTATTTGGTTTCTGTCACATGTGTTTTTTCTTAATTCAATAAACAGCTGTTATAAGGATTATATACGCAAATGTTTGCGGGGGAACAGCTTGTTTGGATTTAAAATCTTTCTAATATCTATTGCTAAAACAAGGCACACTTTTAGCTACTACTTAAATGTCGAAATATTTTAATAACAAACAGGCATCAGGTTAAAATATTTTAATAGACTTCCTGGACTTAGTTAAATTTGCATTCGTCGCATTTCTTTTTGCAAGCAAAGTATTCCAGCAATGCAGTAATAAAACCAACCAAACGCAAATCACGCGACAATTTGTTTTATGGCTATCATAAAGTAGTAGTTTTTCTAATCTCTGGGTTAAAGTCTGTAATTAAAAGAACGTTACTTCTATTATATAACAACTTTGGCATTGCCTTTGGTATAATATAGTGATAGTTTTTGTGTAAAATAAAATAATTTTAAAACCGTTTACTTTTATATTTTTGAAAATAAATCTTACGACTATATAATTTAGATTTCGATAACTATTGACATAACAATACATTTTATATTTAAAATGTTTATAAATTAACGAGAAACAATTAGTTATTTATTTTTTGTTCTTCTGTAGTAATTTGCGGTAACTTGTAATCCTGTCTTGTATTCGAAAGTGAATAGATATAAATAAGCTTCTAAATATATTGATAGAATCGTATTCCAAATATTGACAGCACAGAACACAGTGTCAGCTGGGCCTGTAATGTTATGAACCCTCCATACCCCTGTATCGCGCCCAGCTGGGGTCTATAAACAGGCCCGAGTCCATATCTTCTGTCCATATCGCTTATGAGGTTTTCCTTTTTATTGAAATAAAAGACTAATATTAGATGTAGAAGTGTCCCATGTGTGCTTTATGTGCCGCGAGGGACATTAGAGGCAATTTTGGGGGCTCAGTCTACAGTAGAGGTTAGAGGACGATAATTTGGCTCGTGTTCGAAGTAGAATCCAGCTTCGACACGGGTTTAATCTGGTAGAAAAAAAATTAAATTTTTACGAAAAATTTTAGCTGTTCGCAGAAAATGTTAATTTTTTCAGAACATATTTACTCTCGATTCTGCTAATTTTCCTATTTACTTACGTTCATAAATTTTAGAATTAAACGACATAAGGATGGATAAGGACAAGTTCAAAGTTAACTGTCCAGATTATGAAGTCAAATAATACGCTCGATATTCTTAATGGTTTTGTTTATCTTCACTTGTCTACTATAATATTCGCTGATAAAGAGATAAATAAAGTAATAATGAAATTGTTATCATTAAATACAAAAGTATCAGATTAAAATACGTATAATAATTAGTAATAATCTGAACGTGTTTTGAGTTGGGAACTAAAGTCTCTAAATAAATAAAAGCAACTTTATAGTCAGGCGTTTTTGGTCTCCAGATGAGGACTCAAATAATTAAGTTATTTTTTTAACAAATCGTAATATTATTGTTTATTATATAATTTTCCTTATTTATTCGTAATATTTTATTTATTGTTTATTATATGACAATTGTTACTAACACATTCGACTAGGCTTTACACTTATAACGACATTACTAGTGTTCACATTACAATATCAATCAACGTATACAAAAATCATAACAAATTACACCTTTGCTATTATATGATACAAATAACAGCACTACAAAAACTATTTCAGCTCAACAGTATAAAACACGAAAAAAAGGTGCACAAGACCAAAGCTTTTAAACCATAATCAACCCTATACTATGTGTATGGATTCAAAACAGTCTAGCAATTAGACATCATCCAAATGTACATCTCTACGATGTCACACACAGATACACGATGTCGGACAAGGATCGTGGGACGTGGGTATACAGTATTGGGACCTGGTGACACACACAGATACTCGGACAAGGATCGTGGGACGTAGGTATACAGTATTGGGACCTGGTGACACACACAGATACTCGGACAAGGATCGTGGGACGTGGGTATACAGTATTCGGACCTGGTGACACACACAGATACTTGGACAAGGATCGTGGGACGTGGTTATACAGTATTCGGACCTGGTGACACACACAGATACTTGGACAAGGATCGTGGGACGTGGTTATACAGTATTCGGACCTGGTGACACACACAGATACTCGGACAAGGATCGTGGGACGTGGTTATACAGTATTCGGACCTGGTGACACACACAGATACTCGGACAAGGATCGTGGGACGTGGTTATACAGTATTCGGACCTGGTGACACACACAGATACTCGGACAAGGATCGTGGGACGTGGTTATACAGTATTCGGACCTGGTGACACACACAGATACTCGGACAAGGATCGTGGGACGTGGTTATACAGTATTCGGACCTGGTGACACACACAGATACTTGGACAAGGATCGTGGGACGTGGTTATACAGTATTCGGACCTGGTGACACACACAGATACTCGGACAAGGATCGTGGGACGTGGTTATACAGTATTCGGACCTGGTGACACACACAGATACTCGGACAAGGATCGTGGGACGTGGGTATACAGTATTGGGACCTGGTGACACACACAGATACTCGGACAAGGATCGTGGGACGTGGGTATACAGTATTCGGACCTGGTGACACACACAGATACTTGGACAAGGATCGTGGGACGTGGTTATACAGTATTCGGACCTGGTGACACACACAGATACTTGGACAAGGATCGTGGGACGTGGTTATACAGTATTCGGACCTGGTGACACACACAGATACTCGGACAAGGATCGTGGGACGTGGTTATACAGTATTCGGACCTGGTGACACACACAGATACTCGGACAAGGATCGTGGGACGTGGTTATACAGTATTCGGACCTGGTGATACACACAGATACTTGGACAAGGATCGTGGGACGTGGTTATACAGTATTCGGACCTGGTGACACACACAGATACTTGGACAAGGATCGTGGGACGTGGTTATACAGTATTCGGACCTGGTGACACACACAGATACTCGGACAAGGATCGTGGGACGTGGTTATACAGTATTCGGACCTGGTGACACACACAGATACTTGGACAAGGATCGTGGGACGTGGGTATACAGTATTCGGACCTGGTGACACACACAGATACTCGGACAAGGATCGTGGGACGTGGTTATACAGTATTCGAACCTGGTGACACACACAGATACTCGGACAAGGATCGTGGGACGTGGTTATACAGTATTCGGACCTGGTGACACACACAGATACTTGGACAAGGATCGTGGGACGTGGTTATACAGTATTCGGACCTGGTGACACACACAGATACTCGGACAAGGATCGTGGGACGTGGTTATACAGTATTCGGACCTGGTGACACACACAGATACTCGGACAAGGATCGTGGGACGTGGGTATACAGTATTGGGACCTGGTGACACACACAGATACTCGGACAAGGATCGTGGGACGTGGGTATACAGTATTCGGACCTGGTGACACACACAGATACTTGGACAAGGATCGTGGGACGTGGTTATACAGTATTCGGACCTGGTGACACACACAGATACTCGGACAAGGATCGTGGGACGTGGTTATACAGTATTCGGACCTGGTGACACACACAGATACTCGGACAAGGATCGTGGGACGTGGGTATACAGTATTGGGACCTGGTGACACACACAGATACTCGGACAAGGATCGTGGGACGTGGGTATACAGTATTCGGACCTGGTGACACACACAGATACTTGGACAAGGATCGTGGGACGTGGTTATACAGTATTCGGACCTGGTGACACACACAGATACTTGGACAAGGATCGTGGGACGTGGTTATACAGTATTCGGACCTGGTGACACACACAGATACTCGGACAAGGATCGTTGGACGTGGTTATACAGTATTCGGACCTGGTGACACACACAGATACTCGGACAAGGATCGTGGGACGTGGTTATACAGTATTCGGACCTGGTGACACACACAGATACTTGGACAAGGATCGTGGGACGTGGTTATACAGTATTCGGACCTGGTGACACACACAGATACTCGGACAAGGATCGTGGGACGTGGTTATACAGTATTCGGACCTGGTGACACACACAGATACTCGGACAAGGATCGTGGGACGTGGGTATACAGTATTGGGACCTGGTGACACACACAGATACTCGGACAAGGATCGTGGGACGTGGGTATACAGTATTCGGACCTGGTGACACACACAGATACTTGGACAAGGATCGTGGGACGTGGTTATACAGTATTCGGACCTGGTGACACACACAGATACTTGGACAAGGATCGTGGGACGTGGTTATACAGTATTCGGACCTGGTGACACACACAGATACTCGGACAAGGATCGTGGGACGTGGTTATACAGTATTCGGACCTGGTGACACACACAGATACTCGGACAAGGATCGTGGGACGTGGTTATACAGTATTCGGACCTGGTGACACACACAGATACTCGGACAAGGATCGTGGGACGTGGTTATACAGTATTCGGACCTGGTGACACACACAGATACTCGGACAAGGATCGTGGGACGTGGTTATACAGTATTCGGACCTGGTGACACACACAGATACTCGGACAAGGATCGTGGGACGTGGTTATACAGTATTCGGACCTGGTGACACACACAGATACTCGGACAAGGATCGTGGGACGTGGTTATACAGTATTCGGACCCGGTGACACACACATATACTCGGACAAGGATCGTGGGACGTGGTTATACAGTATTCGGACCTGGTGACACACACAGATACTCGGACAAGGATCGTGGGACGTGGTTATACAGTATTCGGACCTGGTGACACACACAGATACTCGGACAAGGATCGTGGGACGTGGTTATACAGTATTCGGACCTGGTGACACACACAGATACTCGGACAAGGATCGTGGGACGTGGTTATACAGTATTCGGAACTGGTGACACACACAGATACTCGGACAAGGATCGTGGGACGTGGTTATACAGTATTCGGACCTGGTGACACACACAGATACATGGACAAGGATCGTGGGACGTGGGTATACAGTATTGGGACCTGGTGACACACACAGATACTTGGACAAGGATCGTGGGACGTGGTTATACAGTATTCGGACCTGGTGACACACACAGATACTTGGACAAGGATCGTGGGACGTGGTTATACAGTATTCGGACCTGGTGACACACACAGATACATGGACAAGGATCGTGGGACGTGGTTATACAGTATTCGGACCTGGTGACACACACAGATACTCGGACAAGGATCGTGGGACGTGGTTATACAGTATTCGGACCTGGTGACACACACAGATACTTGGACAAGGATCGTGGGACGTGGTTATACAGTATTCGGACCTGGTGACACACACAGATACTTGGACAAGGATCGTGGGACGTGGTTATACAGTATTCGGACCTGGTGACACACACAGATACTCGGACAAGGATCGTGGGACGTGGTTATACAGTATTCGGACCTGGTGACACACACACATACTTGGACAAGGATCGTGGGACGTGGTTATACAGTATTCGGACCTGGTGACACACACAGATACTTGGACAAGGATCGTGGGACGTGGTTATACAGTATTCGGACCTGGTGAAACACACAGATACTCGGACAAGGATCGTGGGACGTGGTTATACAGTATTCGGACCTGGTGACACACACAGATACTCGGACAAGGATCGTGGGACGTGGTTATACAGTATTCGGACCTGGTGACACACACAGATACTTGGACAAGGATCGTGGGACGTGGTTATACAGTATTCGGACCTGGTGACACACACAGATACTCGGACAAGGATCGTGGGACGTGGTTATACAGTATTCGGACCTGGTGACACACACAGATACTTGGACAAGGATCGTGGGACGTGGTTATACAGTATTCGGACCTGGTGACACACACAGATACTCGGACAAGGATCGTGGGACGTGGTTATACAGTATTCGGACCTGGTGACACACACAGATACTTGGACAAGGATCGTGGGACGTGGTTATACAGTATTCGGACCTGGTGACACACACAGATACTTGGACAAGGATCGTGGGACGTGGTTATACAGTATTCGGACCTGGTGACACACACAGATACTCGGACAAGGATCGTGGGACGTGGTTATACAGTATTCGGACCTGGTGACACACACACATACTTGGACAAGGATCGTGGGACGTGGTTATACAGTATTCGGACCTGGTGACACACACAGATACTTGGACAAGGATCGTGGGACGTGGTTATACAGTATTCGGACCTGGTGACACACACAGATACTCGGACAAGGATCGTGGGACGTGGTTATACAGTATTCGGACCTGGTGACACACACAGATACTTGGACAAGGATCGTGGGACGTGGTTATACAGTATTCGGACCTGGTGACACACACAGATACTCGGACAAGGATCGTGGGACGTGGTTATACAGTATTCGGACCTGGTGACACACACAGATACTCGGACAAGGATCGTGGGACGTGGGTATACAGTATTGGGACCTGGTGACACACACAGATACTCGGACAAGGATCGTGGGACGTGGGTATACAGTATTCGGACCTGGTGACACACACAGATACTTGGACAAGGATCGTGGGACGTGGTTATACAGTATTCGGACCTGGTGACACACACAGATACTTGGACAAGGATCGTGGGACGTGGTTATACAGTATTCGGACCTGGTGACACACACAGATACTCGGACAAGGATCGTGGGACGTGGTTATACAGTATTCGGACCTGGTGACACACACAGATACTCGGACAAGGATCGTGGGACGTGGTTATACAGTATTCGGACCTGGTGACACACACAGATACTCGGACAAGGATCGTGGGACGTGGTTATACAGTATTCGGACCTGGTGACACACACAGATACTCGGACAAGGATCGTGGGACGTGGTTATACAGTATTCGGACCTGGTGACACACACAGATACTCGGACAAGGATCGTGGGACGTGGTTATACAGTATTCGGACCTGGTGACACACACAGATACTCGGACAAGGATCGTGGGACGTGGTTATACAGTATTCGGACCCGGTGACACACACATATACTCGGACAAGGATCGTGGGACGTGGTTATACAGTATTCGGACCTGGTGACACACACAGATACTCGGACAAGGATCGTGGGACGTGGTTATACAGTATTCGGACCTGGTGACACACACAGATACTCGGACAAGGATCGTGGGACGTGGTTATACAGTATTCGGACCTGGTGACACACACAGATACTCGGACAAGGATCGTGGGACGTGGTTATACAGTATTCGGAACTGGTGACACACACAGATACTCGGACAAGGATCGTGGGACGTGGTTATACAGTATTCGGACCTGGTGACACACACAGATACATGGACAAGGATCGTGGGACGTGGGTATACAGTATTGGGACCTGGTGACACACACAGATACTTGGACAAGGATCGTGGGACGTGGTTATACAGTATTCGGACCTGGTGACACACACAGATACTTGGACAAGGATCGTGGGACGTGGTTATACAGTATTCGGACCTGGTGACACACACAGATACATGGACAAGGATCGTGGGACGTGGTTATACAGTATTCGGACCTGGTGACACACACAGATACTCGGACAAGGATCGTGGGACGTGGTTATACAGTATTCGGACCTGGTGACACACACAGATACTTGGACAAGGATCGTGGGACGTGGTTATACAGTATTCGGACCTGGTGACACACACAGATACTTGGACAAGGATCGTGGGACGTGGTTATACAGTATTCGGACCTGGTGACACACACAGATACTTGGACAAGGATCGTGGGACGTGGTTATACAGTATTCGGACCTGGTGACACACACAGATACTTGGACAAGGATCGTGGGACGTGGTTATACAGTATTCGGACCTGGTGACACACACAGATACTTGGACAAGGATCGTGGGACGTGGTTATACAGTATTCGGACCTGGTGAAACACACAGATACTCGGACAAGGATCGTGGGACGTGGTTATACAGTATTCGGACCTGGTGACACACACAGATACTTGGACAAGGATCGTGGGACGTGGTTATACAGTATTCGGACCTGGTGACACACACAGATACTTGGACAAGGATCGTGGGACGTGGTTATACAGTATTCGGACCTGGTGACACACACAGATACTTGGACAAGGATCGTTGGACGTGGTTATACAGTATTCGGACCTGGTGACACACACAGATACTTGGACAAGGATCGTGGGACGTGGTTATACAGTATTCGGACCTGGTGACACACACAGATACTTGGACAAGGATCGTGGGACGTGGTTATACAGTATTCGGACCTGGTGACACACACAGATACTTGGACAAGGATCGTGGGACGTGGTTATACAGTATTCGGACCTGGTGACACACACAGATACTCGGACAAGGATCGTGGGACGTGGTTATACAGTATTCGGACCTGGTGACACACACAGATACTTGGACAAGGATCGTGGGACGTGGTTATACAGTATTCAGACCTGGTGACACACACAGATACTCGGACAAGGATCGTGGGACGTGGTTATACAGTATTCGGACCTGGTGACACACACAGATACTTGGACAAGGATCGTGGGACGTGGTTATACAGTATTCGGACCTGGTGACACACACAGATACTTGGACAAGGATCGTGGGACGTGGTTATACAGTATTCGGACCTGGTGACACACACAGATACTCGGACAAGGATCGTGGGACGTGGTTATACAGTATTCGGACCTGGTGACACACACAGATACTTGGACAAGGATCGTGGGACGTGGTTATACAGTATTCGGACCTGGTGACACACACAGATACTCGGACAAGGATCGTGGGACGTGGTTATACAGTATTCGGACCTGGTGACACACACAGATACTTGGACAAGGATCGTGGGACGTGGTTATACAGTATTCGGACCTGGTGACACACACAGATACTTGGACAAGGATCGTGGGACGTGGTTATACAGTATTCGGACCTGGTGACACACACAGATACTCGGACAAGGATCGTGGGACGTGGTTATACAGTATTCGGACCTGGTGACACACACAGATACTCGGACAAGGATCGTGGGACGTGGTTATACAGTATTCGGACCTGGTGACACACACAGATACTCGGACAAGGATCGTGGGACGTGGTTATACAGTATTCGGACCTGGTGACACACACAGATACTCGGACAAGGATCGTGGGGCGTGGTTATACAGTATTCGGACCTGGTGACACACACAGATACTCGGACAAGGATCGTGGGACGTGGTTATACAGTATTCGGACCTGGTGACACACACAGATACTTGGACAAGGATCGTGGGACGTGGTTATACAGTATTCGGACCTGGTGACACACACAGATACTTGGACAAGGATCGTGGGACGTGGTTATACAGTATTCGGACCTGGTGACACACACAGATACTTGGACAAGGATCGTGGGACGTGGTTATACAGTATTCGGACCTGGTGACACACACAGATACTTGGACAAGAATCGTGGGACGTTGTTATACAGTATTCGGACCTAGTGACACACACAGATACTCGGACAAGGATCGTGGGACGTGGTTATACAGTATTCGGACCTGGTGACACACACAGATACTCGGACAAGGATCGTGGGACGTGGTTATACAGTATTCGGACCTGGTGACACACACAGATACTTGGACAAGGATCGTGGGACGTGGTTATACAGTATTCGGACCTGGTGACACACACAGATACTCGGACAAGGATCGTGGGGCGTGGTTATACAGTATTCGGACCTGTCGACACACACAGATACTTGGACAAGGATCGTGGGACGTGGTTATACAGTATTCGGACCTGGTGACACACACAGATACTCGGACAAGGATCGTGGGATGTGGTTATACAGTATTTTGGCCTGGTGACACACACAGATACTCGGACAAGGATCGTGGGACGTGGTTATACAGTATTCGGACCTGGTGACACACACAGATACTTGGACAAGGATCGTGGGACGGGGTTATACAGTATTCGGACCTGGTGACACACACAGATACTCGGACAAGGATCGTGGGACGTTATTATACAGTATTCGGACCTGGTGACACACACAGATACTTGGACAAGGATCGTGGGGCGTGGTTATACAGTATTCGGACCTGGTGACACACACAGATACTTGGACAAGGATCGTGGGACGTGGTTATACAGTATTCGGACCTGGTGACACACACAGATACTCGGACAAGGATCGTGGGACGTGGTTATACAGTATTCGGACCTGGTGACACACACAGATACTTGGACAAGGATCGTGGGACGTGGTTATACAGTATTCGGACCTGGTGACACACACAGATACTCGGACAAGGATCGTGGGACGTGGTTATACAGTATTCGGACCTGGTGACACACACAGATACTTGGACAAGGATCGTGGGACGTGGTTATACAGTATTCGGACCTGGTGACACACACAGATACTCGGACAAGGATCGTGGGACGTGGTTATACAGTATTCGGACCTGGTGACACACACAGATACTTGGACAAGGATCGTGGGACGTGGTTATACAGTATTCGGACCTGGTGACACACACAGATACTTGGACAAGGATCGTGGGACGTGGTTATACAGTATTCGGACCTGGTGACACACACAGATACTCGGACAAGGATCGTGGGACGTGGTTATACAGTATTCGGACCTAATGACACACACAGATACTTGGACAAGGATCGTGGGACGTGGTTATACAGTATTCGGACCTGATGACACACACAGATACTCGGACAAGGATCGTGACACGTGGTTATGCAGTATTCGGACCTGGTGACACACACAGATACTTGGACAAGGATCGTGGGACGTGGTTATACAGTATTCGGACCTGGTGACACACACAGATACTCGGACAAGGATCGTGGGACGTGGTTATACAGTATTCGGACCTGGTGACACACACAGATACTTGGACAAGGATCGTGGGACGTGGTTATACAGTATTCGGACCTGGTGACACACACAGATACTTGGACAAGGATTGTGGGACGTGGTTATACAGTATTCGGACCTGGTGACACACACAGATACTCGGACAAGGATCGTGGGACGTGGTTATACAGTATTCGGACCTGGTGACACACACAGATACTCGGACAAGGATCGTGGGACGTGGTTATACAGTATTCGGACCTGGTGACACACACAGATACTCGGACAAGGATCGTGGGACGTGGTTATACAGTATTCGGACCTGGTGACACACACAGATACTCGGACAAGGATCGTGGGGCGTGGTTATACAGTATTCGGACCTGGTGACACACACAGATACTCGGACAAGGATCGTGGGACGTGGTTATACAGTATTCGGACCTGGTGACACACACAGATACTTGGACAAGGATCGTGGGACGTGGTTATACAGTATTCGGACCTGGTGACACACACAGATACTTGGACAAGGATCGTGGGACGTGGTTATACAGTATTCGGACCTGGTGACACACACAGATACTCGGACAAGGATCGTGGGACGGGGTTATACAGTATTCGGACCTGGTGACACACACAGATACTCGGACAAGGATCGTGGGACGTTATTATACAGTATTCGGACCTGGTGACACACACAGATACTTGGACAAGGATCGTGGGGCGTGGTTATACAGTATTCGGACCTGGTGACACACACAGATACTTGGACAAGGATCGTGGGACGTGGTTATACAGTATTCGGACCTGGTGACACACACAGATACTCGGACAAGGATCGTGGGACGTGGTTATACAGTATTCGGACCTGGTGACACACACAAATACTTGGACAAGGATCGTGGGACGTGGTTATACAGTATTCGGACCTGGTGACACACACAGATACTCGGACAAGGATCGTGGGACGTGGTTATACAGTATTCGGACCTGGTGACACACACAGATACTTGGACAAGGATCGTGGGACGTGGTTATACAGTATTCGGACCTGGTGACACACACAGATACACGGACAAGGATCGTGGGACGTGGTTATACAGTATTCGGACCTGGTGACACACACAGATACTTGGACAAGGATCGTGGGACGTGGTTATACAGTATTCGGACCTGGTGACACACACAGATACTTGGACAAGGATCGTGGGACGTGGTTATACAGTATTCGGACCTGGTGACACACACAGATACTCGGACAAGGATCGTGGGACGTGGTTATACAGTATTCGGACCTAATGACACACACAGATACTTGGACAAGGATCGTGGGACGTGGTTATACAGTATTCGGACCTGGTGACACACACAGATACTCGGACAAGGATCGTGACACGTGGTTATGCAGTATTCGGACCTGGTGACACACACAGATACTTGGACAAGGATCGTGGGACGTGGTTATACAGTATTCGGACCTGGTGACACACACAGATACTTGGACAAGGATCGTGGGACGTGGTTATACAGTATTCGGACCTGGTGACACACACAGATACTTGGACAAGGATCGTGGGACGTGGTTATACAGTATTCGGACCTGGTGACACACACAGATACTCGGACAAGGATCGTGGGACGTGGTTATACAGTATTCGGACCTGGTGACACACACAGATACTCGGACAAGGATCGTGGGACGTGGTTATACAGTATTCGGACCTGGTGACACACACAGATACTCGGACAAGGATCGTGGGGCGTGGTTATACAGTATTCGGACCTGGTGACACACACAGATACTTGGACAAGGATCGTGGGACGTGGTTATACAGTATTCGGACCTGGTGACACACACAGATACTCGGACAAGGATCGTGGGACGTGGTTATACAGTATTCGGACCTGGTGACACCAACAGATACTTGGACAAGGATCGTGGGACGTGGTTATACAGTATTCGGACCTGGTGACACACACAGATACTTGGACAAGGATCGTGGGACGTGGTTATACAGTATTCGGACCTGGTGACACACACAGATACTTGGACAAGGATCGTGGGACGTGGTTATACAGTATTCGGACCTGGTGACACACACAGATACTTGGACAAGGATCGTGGGACGTGGTTATACAGTATTCGGACCTGGTGACACACACAGATACTCGGACAAGGATCGTGGGACGTGGTTATACAGTATTCGGACCTGGTGACACACACAGATACTTGGACAAGGATCGTGGGACGTGGTTATACAGTATTCGGACCTGGTGACACACACAGATACTTGGACAAGGATCGTGGGACGTGGTTATACAGTATTCGGACCTGGTGACACACACAGATACTCGGACAAGGATCGTGGGACGTGGTTATACAGTATTCGGACCTGGTGACACACACAGATACTTGGACAAGGATCGTGGGACGTGGTTATACAGTATTCGGACCTGGTGACACACACAGATACTTGGACAAGGATCGTGGGACGTGGTTATACAGTATTCGGACCTGGTTACACACACAGATACTTGGACAAGGATCGTGGGACGTGGTTATACAGTATTCGGACCTGGTGACACACACAGATACTTGGACAAGGATCGTGGGACGTGGTTATACAGTATTCGGACCTGGTGACACACACAGATACTTGGACAAGGATCGTGGGAAGTGGTTATACAGTATTCGGACCTGGTGACACACACAGATACTTGGACAAGGATCGTGGGACGTGGTTATACAGTATTCGGACCTGGTGACACACACAGATACTTGGACAAGGATCGTGGGACGTGGTTATACAGTATTCGGACCTGGTGACGCACACAGATACTTGGACAAGGATCGTGGGACGTGGTTATACAGTATTCGGACCTGGTGACACACACAGATACTTGGACAAGGATCGTGGGACGTGGTTATACAATATTCGGACCTGGTGACACACACAAATACTTGGACAAGGATCGTGGGACGTGGTTATACAGTATTCGGACCTGGTGACACACACAGATACTCGGACAAGGATCGTGGGACGTGGTTATACAGTATTCGGACCTGGTGACACACACAGATACTCGGACAAGGATCGTGGGACGTGGTTATACAGTATTCGGACCTGGTGACACACACAGATACTCGGACAAGGATCGTGGGACGTGGTTATACAGTATTCGGACCTGGTGACACACACAGATACTTGGACAAGGATCGTGGGACGTGGTTATACAGTATTCGGACCTGGTGACACACACAGATACTTGGACAAGGATCGTGGGACGTGGTTATACAGTATTCGGGCCTGGTGACACACACAGATACTTGGACAAGGATCGTGGGACGTGGTTATACAGTATTCGGACCTGGTGACACACACAGATACTCGGACAAGGATCGTGGGACGTGGTTATACAGTATTCGGACCTGGGGACACACACAGATACTCGGACAAGGATCGTGGGACGTGGTTATACAGTATTCGGACCTGGTGACACACACAGATACTCGGACAAGGATCGTGGGGCGTGGTTATACAGTATTCGGACCTGGTGACACACACAGATACTTGGACAAGGATCGTGGGACGTGGTTATACAGTATTCGGACCTGGTGACACACACAGATACTCGGACAAGGATCGTGGGACGTGGTTATACAGTATTCGGACCTGGTGACACACACAGATACTTGGACAAGGATCGTGGGACGTGGTTATACAGTATTCGGACCTGGTGACACACACAGATACTTGGACAAGGATCGTGGGACGTGGTTATACAGTATTCGGACCTGGTGACACACACAGATACTTGGACAAGGATCGTGGGACGTGGTTATACAGTATTCGGACCTGGTGACACACACAGATACTTGGACCAGGATCGTGGGACGTGGTTATACAGTATTCGGACCTGGTGACACACACAGATACTCGGACAAGGATCGTGGGACGTGGTTATACAGTATTCGGACCTGGTGACACACACAGATACTTGGACAAGGATCGTGGGACGTGGTTATACAGTATTCGGACCTGGTGACACACACAGATACTTGGACAAGGATCGTGGGACGTGGTTATACAGTATTCGGACCTGGTGACACACACAGATACTCGCTCAAGGATCGTGGGACGTGGTTATACAGTATTCGGACCTGGTGACACACACAGATACTTGGACAAGGATCGTGGGACGTGGTTATACAATATTCGGACCTGGTGACACACACAAATACTTGGACAAGGATCGTAGGACGTGGTTATACAGTATTCGGACCTGGTGACACACACAGATACTCGGACAAGGATCGTGGGACGTGGTTATACAGTATTTGGACGTGGTGACACACACAGATACTCGGACAAGGATCGTGGGACGTGGTTATACAGTATTCGGACCTGGTGACACACACAGATACTCGGACAAGGATCGTGGGACGTGGTTATACAGTATTCGGACCTGGTGACACACACAGATACTTGGACAAGGATCGTGGGACGTGGTTATACAGTATTCGGACCTGGTGACACACACAGATACTTGGACAAGGATCGTGGGACGTGGTTATACAGTATTCGGACCTGGTGACACACAGAGATACTTGGACAAGGATCGTGGGACGTGGTTATACAGTATTCGGACCTGGTGACACACACAGATACTTGGACAAGGATCGTGGGACGTGGTTATACAGTATTCGGACCTGGTGACTCACACAGATACTTGGACAAGGATCGTGGGACGTGATTATACAGTATTCGGACCTGGTGACACACACAGATACTTAGACAAGGATCGTGGGACGTGGTTATACAGTATTCGGACCTGGTGACACACACAGATACTCGGACAAGGATCGTGGGACGTGGTTATACAGTATTCGGACCTGGTGACACACACAGATACTCGGACAAGGATCGTGGGACGTGGTTATACAGTATTCGGAACTGGTGACACACACAGATACTCGGACAAGGATCGTGGGACGTGGTTATACAGTATTCGGACCTGGTGACACACACAGATACATGGACAAGGATCGTGGGACGTGGGTATACAGTATTGGGACCTGGTGACACACACAGATACTTGGACAAGGATCGTGGGACGTGGTTATACAGTATTCGGACCTGGTGACACACACAGATACTTGGACAAGGATCGTGGGACGTGGTTATACAGTATTCGGACCTGGTGACACACACAGATACTTGGACAAGGATCGTGGGACGTGGTTATACAGTATTCGGACCTGGTGACACACACAGATACTCGGACAAGGATCGTGGGACGTGGTTATACAGTATTCGGACCTGGTGACACACACAGATACTTGGACAAGGATTGTGGGACGTGGTTATACAGTATTCGGACCTGGTGACACACACAGATACTCGGACAAGGATCGTGGGACGTGGTTATACAGTATTCGGACCTGGTGACACACACAGATACTCGGACAAGGATCGTGGGACGTGGTTATACAGTATTCGGACCTGGTGACACACACAGATACTCGGACAAGGATCGTGGGACGTGGTTATACAGTATTCGGACCTGGTGACACACACAGATACTCGGACAAGGATCGTGGGGCGTGGTTATACAGTATTCGGACCTGGTGACACACACAGATACTCGGACAAGGATCGTGGGACGTGGTTATACAGTATTCGGACCTGGTGACACACACAGATACTTGGACAAGGATCGTGGGACGTGGTTATACAGTATTCGGACCTGGTGACACACACAGATACTTGGACAAGGATCGTGGGACGTGGTTATACAGTATTCGGACCTGGTGACACACACAGATACTCGGACAAGGATCGTGGGACGGGGTTATACAGTATTCGGACCTGGTGACACACACAGATACTCGGACAAGGATCGTGGGACGTTATTATACAGTATTCGGACCTGGTGACACACACAGATACTTGGACAAGGATCGTGGGGCGTGGTTATACAGTATTCGGACCTGGTGACACACACAGATACTTGGACAAGGATCGTGGGACGTGGTTATACAGTATTCGGACCTGGTGACACACACAGATACTCGGACAAGGATCGTGGGACGTGGTTATACAGTATTCGGACCTGGTGACACACACAAATACTTGGACAAGGATCGTGGGACGTGGTTATACAGTATTCGGACCTGGTGACACACACAGATACTCGGACAAGGATCGTGGGACGTGGTTATACAGTATTCGGACCTGGTGACACACACAGATACTTGGACAAGGATCGTGGGACGTGGTTATACAGTATTCGGACCTGGTGACACACACAGATACACGGACAAGGATCGTGGGACGTGGTTATACAGTATTCGGACCTGGTGACACACACAGATACTTGGACAAGGATCGTGGGACGTGGTTATACAGTATTCGGACCTGGTGACACACACAGATACTTGGACAAGGATCGTGGGACGTGGTTATACAGTATTCGGACCTGGTGACACACACAGATACTCGGACAAGGATCGTGGGACGTGGTTATACAGTATTCGGACCTAATGACACACACAGATACTTGGACAAGGATCGTGGGACGTGGTTATACAGTATTCGGACCTGGTGACACACACAGATACTCGGACAAGGATCGTGACACGTGGTTATGCAGTATTCGGACCTGGTGACACACACAGATACTTGGACAAGGATCGTGGGACGTGGTTATACAGTATTCGGACCTGGTGACACACACAGATACTTGGACAAGGATCGTGGGACGTGGTTATACAGTATTCGGACCTGGTGACACACACAGATACTTGGACAAGGATCGTGGGACGTGGTTATACAGTATTCGGACCTGGTGACACACACAGATACTCGGACAAGGATCGTGGGACGTGGTTATACAGTATTCGGACCTGGTGACACACACAGATACTCGGACAAGGATCGTGGGACGTGGTTATACAGTATTCGGACCTGGTGACACACACAGATACTCGGACAAGGATCGTGGGGCGTGGTTATACAGTATTCGGACCTGGTGACACACACAGATACTTGGACAAGGATCGTGGGACGTGGTTATACAGTATTCGGACCTGGTGACACACACAGATACTCGGACAAGGATCGTGGGACGTGGTTATACAGTATTCGGACCTGGTGACACCAACAGATACTTGGACAAGGATCGTGGGACGTGGTTATACAGTATTCGGACCTGGTGACACACACAGATACTTGGACAAGGATCGTGGGACGTGGTTATACAGTATTCGGACCTGGTGACACACACAGATACTTGGACAAGGATCGTGGGACGTGGTTATACAGTATTCGGACCTGGTGACACACACAGATACTTGGACAAGGATCGTGGGACGTGGTTATACAGTATTCGGACCTGGTGACACACACAGATACTCGGACAAGGATCGTGGGACGTGGTTATACAGTATTCGGACCTGGTGACACACACAGATACTTGGACAAGGATCGTGGGACGTGGTTATACAGTATTCGGACCTGGTGACACACACAGATACTTGGACAAGGATCGTGGGACGTGGTTATACAGTATTCGGACCTGGTGACACACACAGATACTCGGACAAGGATCGTGGGACGTGGTTATACAGTATTCGGACCTGGTGACACACACAGATACTTGGACAAGGATCGTGGGACGTGGTTATACAGTATTCGGACCTGGTGACACACACAGATACTTGGACAAGGATCGTGGGACGTGGTTATACAGTATTCGGACCTGGTTACACACACAGATACTTGGACAAGGATCGTGGGACGTGGTTATACAGTATTCGGACCTGGTGACACACACAGATACTTGGACAAGGATCGTGGGACGTGGTTATACAGTATTCGGACCTGGTGACACACACAGATACTTGGACAAGGATCGTGGGAAGTGGTTATACAGTATTCGGACCTGGTGACACACACAGATACTTGGACAAGGATCGTGGGACGTGGTTATACAGTATTCGGACCTGGTGACACACACAGATACTTGGACAAGGATCGTGGGACGTGGTTATACAGTATTCGGACCTGGTGACGCACACAGATACTTGGACAAGGATCGTGGGACGTGGTTATACAGTATTCGGACCTGGTGACACACACAGATACTTGGACAAGGATCGTGGGACGTGGTTATACAATATTCGGACCTGGTGACACACACAAATACTTGGACAAGGATCGTGGGACGTGGTTATACAGTATTCGGACCTGGTGACACACACAGATACTCGGACAAGGATCGTGGGACGTGGTTATACAGTATTCGGACCTGGTGACACACACAGATACTCGGACAAGGATCGTGGGACGTGGTTATACAGTATTCGGACCTGGTGACACACACAGATACTCGGACAAGGATCGTGGGACGTGGTTATACAGTATTCGGACCTGGTGACACACACAGATACTTGGACAAGGATCGTGGGACGTGGTTATACAGTATTCGGACCTGGTGACACACACAGATACTTGGACAAGGATCGTGGGACGTGGTTATACAGTATTCGGGCCTGGTGACACACACAGATACTTGGACAAGGATCGTGGGACGTGGTTATACAGTATTCGGACCTGGTGACACACACAGATACTCGGACAAGGATCGTGGGACGTGGTTATACAGTATTCGGACCTGGGGACACACACAGATACTCGGACAAGGATCGTGGGACGTGGTTATACAGTATTCGGACCTGGTGACACACACAGATACTCGGACAAGGATCGTGGGGCGTGGTTATACAGTATTCGGACCTGGTGACACACACAGATACTTGGACAAGGATCGTGGGACGTGGTTATACAGTATTCGGACCTGGTGACACACACAGATACTCGCTCAAGGATCGTGGGACGTGGTTATACAGTATTCGGACCTGGTGACACACACAGATACTCGGACAAGGATCGTGGGACGTGGTTATACAGTATTCGGACCTGGTGACACACACAGATACTTGGACAAGGATCGTGGGACGTGGTTATACAGTATTCGGACCTGGTGACACACACAGATACTTGGACAAGGATCGTGGGACGTGGTTATACAGTATTCGGACCTGGTGACACACACAGATACTCGCTCAAGGATCGTGGGACGTGGTTATACAGTATTCGGACCTGGTGACACACACAGATACTTGGACAAGGATCGTGGGACGTGGTTATACAATATTCGGACCTGGTGACACACACAAATACTTGGACAAGGATCGTAGGACGTGGTTATACAGTATTCGGACCTGGTGACACACACAGATACTCGGACAAGGATCGTGGGACGTGGTTATACAGTATTCGGACGTGGTGACACACACAGATACTCGGACAAGGATCGTGGGACGTGGTTATACAGTATTCGGACCTGGTGACACACACAGATACTCGGACAAGGATCGTGGGACGTGGTTATACAGTATTCGGACCTGGTGACACACACAGATACTTGGACAAGGATCGTGGGACGTGGTTATACAGTATTCGGACCTGGTGACACACACAGATACTTGGACAAGGATCGTGGGACGTGGTTATACAGTATTCGGACCTGGTGACACACAGAGATACTTGGACAAGGATCGTGGGACGTGGTTATACAGTATTCGGACCTGGTGACACACACAGATACTTGGACAAGGATCGTGGGACGTGGTTATACAGTATTCGGACCTGGTGACTCACACAGATACTTGGACAAGGATCGTGGGACGTGATTATACAGTATTCGGACCTGGTGACACACACAGATACTTAGACAAGGATCGTGGGACGTGGTTATACAGTATTCGGACCTGGTGACACACACAGATACTCGGACAAGGATCGTGGGACGTGGTTATACAGTATTCGGACCTGGTGACACACACAGATACTCGGACAAGGATCGTGGGACGTGGTTATACAGTATTCGGAACTGGTGACACACACAGATACTCGGACAAGGATCGTGGGACGTGGTTATACAGTATTCGGACCTGGTGACACACACAGATACATGGACAAGGATCGTGGGACGTGGGTATACAGTATTGGGACCTGGTGACACACACAGATACTTGGACAAGGATCGTGGGACGTGGTTATACAGTATTCGGACCTGGTGACACACACAGATACTTGGACAAGGATCGTGGGACGTGGTTATACAGTATTCGGACCTGGTGACACACACAGATACTTGGACAAGGATCGTGGGACGTGGTTATACAGTATTCGGACCTGGTGACACACACAGATACTCGGACAAGGATCGTGGGACGTGGTTATACAGTATTCGGACCTGGTGACACACACAGATACTTGGACAAGGATTGTGGGACGTGGTTATACAGTATTCGGACCTGGTGACACACACAGATACTCGGACAAGGATCGTGGGACGTGGTTATACAGTATTCGGACCTGGTGACACACACAGATACTCGGACAAGGATCGTGGGACGTGGTTATACAGTATTCGGACCTGGTGACACACACAGATACTCGGACAAGGATCGTGGGACGTGGTTATACAGTATTCGGACCTGGTGACACACACAGATACTCGGACAAGGATCGTGGGGCGTGGTTATACAGTATTCGGACCTGGTGACACACACAGATACTCGGACAAGGATCGTGGGACGTGGTTATACAGTATTCGGACCTGGTGACACACACAGATACTTGGACAAGGATCGTGGGACGTGGTTATACAGTATTCGGACCTGCTGACACACACAGATACTTGGACAAGGATCGTGGGACGTGGTTATACAGTATTCGGACCTGGTGACACACACAGATACTCGGACAAGGATCGTGGGACGGGGTTATACAGTATTCGGACCTGGTGACACACACAGATACTCGGACAAGGATCGTGGGACGTTATTATACAGTATTCGGACCTGGTGACACACACAGATACTTGGACAAGGATCGTGGGGCGTGGTTATACAGTATTCGGACCTGGTGACACACACAGATACTTGGACAAGGATCGTGGGACGTGGTTATACAGTATTCGGACCTGGTGACACACACAGATACTCGGACAAGGATCGTGGGACGTGGTTATACAGTATTCGGACCTGGTGACACACACAAATACTTGGACAAGGATCGTGGGACGTGGTTATACAGTATTCGGACCTGGTGACACACACAGATACTCGGACAAGGATCGTGGGACGTGGTTATACAGTATTCGGACCTGGTGACACACACAGATACTTGGACAAGGATCGTGGGACGTGGTTATACAGTATTCGGACCTGGTGACACACACAGATACACGGACAAGGATCGTGGGACGTGGTTATACAGTATTCGGACCTGGTGACACACACAGATACTTGGACAAGGATCGTGGGACGTGGTTATACAGTATTCGGACCTGGTGACACACACAGATACTTGGACAAGGATCGTGGGACGTGGTTATACAGTATTCGGACCTGGTGACACACACAGATACTCGGACAAGGATCGTGGGACGTGGTTATACAGTATTCGGACCTAATGACACACACAGATACTTGGACAAGGATCGTGGGACGTGGTTATACAGTATTCGGACCTGGTGACACACACAGATACTCGGACAAGGATCGTGACACGTGGTTATGCAGTATTCGGACCTGGTGACACACACAGATACTTGGACAAGGATCGTGGGACGTGGTTATACAGTATTCGGACCTGGTGACACACACAGATACTTGGACAAGGATCGTGGGACGTGGTTATACAGTATTCGGACCTGGTGACACACACAGATACTTGGACAAGGATCGTGGGACGTGGTTATACAGTATTCGGACCTGGTGACACACACAGATACTCGGACAAGGATCGTGGGACGTGGTTATACAGTATTCGGACCTGGTGACACACACAGATACTCGGACAAGGATCGTGGGACGTGGTTATACAGTATTCGGACCTGGTGACACACACAGATACTCGGACAAGGATCGTGGGGCGTGGTTATACAGTATTCGGACCTGGTGACACACACAGATACTTGGACAAGGATCGTGGGACGTGGTTATACAGTATTCGGACCTGGTGACACACACAGATACTCGGACAAGGATCGTGGGACGTGGTTATACAGTATTTGGACCTGGTGACACCAACAGATACTTGGACAAGGATCGTGGGACGTGGTTATACAGTATTCGGACCTGGTGACACACACAGATACTTGGACAAGGATCGTGGGACGTGGTTATACAGTATTCGGACCTGGTGACACACACAGATACTTGGACAAGGATCGTGGGACGTGGTTATACAGTATTCGGACCTGGTGACACACACAGATACTTGGACAAGGATCGTGGGACGTGGTTATACAGTATTCGGACCTGGTGACACACACAGATACTCGGACAAGGATCGTGGGACGTGGTTATACAGTATTCGGACCTGGTGACACACACAGATACTTGGACAAGGATCGTGGGACGTGGTTATACAGTATTCGGACCTGGTGACACACACAGATACTTGGACAAGGATCGTGGGACGTGGTTATACAGTATTCGGACCTGGTGACACACACAGATACTCGGACAAGGATCGTGGGACGTGGGTATACAGTATTCGGACCTGGTGACACACACAGATACTTGGACAAGGATCGTGGGACGTGGTTATACAGTATTCGGACCTGGTGACACACACAGATACTTGGACAAGGATCGTGGGACGTGGTTATACAGTATTCGGACCTGGTTACACACACAGATACTTGGACAAGGATCGTGGGACGTGGTTATACAGTATTCGGACCTGGTGACACACACAGATACTTGGACAAGGATCGTGGGACGTGGTTATACAGTATTCGGACCTGGTGACACACACAGATACTTGGACAAGGATCGTGGGAAGTGGTTATACAGTATTCGGACCTGGTGACACACACAGATACTTGGACAAGGATCGTGGGACGTGGTTATACAGTATTCGGACCTGGTGACACACACAGATACTTGGACAAGGATCGTGGGACGTGGTTATACAGTATTCGGACCTGGTGACGCACACAGATACTTGGACAAGGATCGTGGGACGTGGTTATACAGTATTCGGACCTGGTGACACACACAGATACTTGGACAAGGATCGTGGGACGTGGTTATACAATATTCGGACCTGGTGACACACACAAATACTTGGACAAGGATCGTGGGACGTGGTTATACAGTATTCGGACCTGGTGACACACACAGATACTCGGACAAGGATCGTGGGACGTGGTTATACAGTATTCGGACCTGGTGACACACACAGATACTCGGACAAGGATCGTGGGACGTGGTTATACAGTATTCGGACCTGGTGACACACACAGATACTCGGACAAGGATCGTGGGACGTGGTTATACAGTATTCGGACCTGGTGACACACACAGATACTTGGACAAGGATCGTGGGACGTGGTTATACAGTATTCGGACCTGGTGACACACACAGATACTTGGACAAGGATCGTGGGACGTGGTTATACAGTATTCGGGCCTGGTGACACACACAGATACTTGGACAAGGATCGTGGGACGTGGTTATACAGTATTCGGACCTGGTGACACACACAGATACTCGGACAAGGATCGTGGGACGTGGTTATACAGTATTCGGACCTGGGGACACACACAGATACTCGGACAAGGATCGTGGGACGTGGTTATACAGTATTCGGACCTGGTGACACACACAGATACTCGGACAAGGATCGTGGGGCGTGGTTATACAGTATTCGGACCTGGTGACACACACAGATACTTGGACAAGGATCGTGGGACGTGGTTATACAGTATTCGGACCTGGTGACACACACAGATACTCGGACAAGGATCGTGGGACGTGGTTATACAGTATTCGGACCTGGTGACACACACAGATACTTGGACAAGGATCGTGGGACGTGGTTATACAGTATTCGGACCTGGTGACACACACAGATACTTGGACAAGGATCGTGGGACGTGGTTATACAGTATTCGGACCTGGTGACACACACAGATACTTGGACAAGGATCGTGGGACGTGGTTATACAGTATTCGGACCTGGTGACACACACAGATACTTGGACCAGGATCGTGGGACGTGGTTATACAGTATTCGGACCTGGTGACACACACAGATACTCGGACAAGGATCGTGACACGTGGTTATGCAGTATTCGGACCTGGTGACACACACAGATACTTGGACAAGGATCGTGGGACGTGGTTATACAGTATTCGGACCTGGTGACACACACAGATACTTGGACAAGGATCGTGGGACGTGGTTATACAGTATTCGGACCTGGTGACACACACAGATACTCGGACAAGGATCGTGGGACGTGGTTATACAGTATTCGGACCTGGTGACACACACAGATACTTGGACAAGGATCGTGGGACGTGGTTATACAGTATTCGGACCTGGTGACACACACAGATACTTGGACAAGGATCGTGGGACGTGGTTATACAGTATTCGGACCTGGTGACACACACAGATACTCGGACAAGGATCGTGGGACGTGGTTATACAGTATTCGGACCTAATGACACACACAGATACTTGGACAAGGATCGTGGGACGTGGTTATACAGTATTCGGACCTGGTGACACACACAGATACTCGGACAAGGATCGTGACACGTGGTTATGCAGTATTCGGACCTGGTGACACACACAGATACTTGGACAAGGATCGTGGGACGTGGTTATACAGTATTCGGACCTGGTGACACACACAGATACTTGGACAAGGATCGTGGGACGTGGTTATACAGTATTCGGACCTGGTGACACACACAGATACTTGGACAAGGATCGTGGGACGTGGTTATACAGTATTCGGACCTGGTGACACACACAGATACTCGGACAAGGATCGTGGGACGTGGTTATACAGTATTCGGACCTGGTGACACACACAGATACTCGGACAAGGATCGTGGGACGTGGTTATACAGTATTCGGACCTGGTGACACACACAGATACTCGGACAAGGATCGTGGGGCGTGGTTATACAGTATTCGGACCTGGTGACACACACAGATACTTGGACAAGGATCGTGGGACGTGGTTATACAGTATTCGGACCTGGTGACACACACAGATACTCGGACAAGGATCGTGGGACGTGGTTATACAGTATTTGGACCTGGTGACACCAACAGATACTTGGACAAGGATCGTGGGACGTGGTTATACAGTATTCGGACCTGGTGACACACACAGATACTTGGACAAGGATCGTGGGACGTGGTTATACAGTATTCGGACCTGGTGACACACACAGATACTTGGACAAGGATCGTGGGACGTGGTTATACAGTATTCGGACCTGGTGACACACACAGATACTTGGACAAGGATCGTGGGACGTGGTTATACAGTATTCGGACCTGGTGACACACACAGATACTCGGACAAGGATCGTGGGACGTGGTTATACAGTATTCGGACCTGGTGACACACACAGATACTTGGACAAGGATCGTGGGACGTGGTTATACAGTATTCGGACCTGGTGACACACACAGATACTTGGACAAGGATCGTGGGACGTGGTTATACAGTATTCGGACCTGGTGACACACACAGATACTCGGACAAGGATCGTGGGACGTGGTTATACAGTATTCGGACCTGGTGACACACACAGATACTTGGACAAGGATCGTGGGACGTGGTTATACAGTATTCGGACCTGGTGACACACACAGATACTTGGACAAGGATCGTGGGACGTGGTTATACAGTATTCGGACCTGGTTACACACACAGATACTTGGACAAGGATCGTGGGACGTGGTTATACAGTATTCGGACCTGGTGACACACACAGATACTTGGACAAGGATCGTGGGACGTGGTTATACAGTATTCGGACCTGGTGACACACACAGATACTTGGACAAGGATCGTGGGAAGTGGTTATACAGTATTCGGACCTGGTGACACACACAGATACTTGGACAAGGATCGTGGGACGTGGTTATACAGTATTCGGACCTGGTGACACACACAGATACTTGGACAAGGATCGTGGGACGTGGTTATACAGTATTCGGACCTGGTGACGCACACAGATACTTGGACAAGGATCGTGGGACGTGGTTATACAGTATTCGGACCTGGTGACACACACAGATACTTGGACAAGGATCGTGGGACGTGGTTATACAATATTCGGACCTGGTGACACACACAAATACTTGGACAAGGATCGTGGGACGTGGTTATACAGTATTCGGACCTGGTGACACACACAGATACTCGGACAAGGATCGTGGGACGTGGTTATACAGTATTCGGACCTGGTGACACACACAGATACTCGGACAAGGATCGTGGGACGTGGTTATACAGTATTCGGACCTGGTGACACACACAGATACTCGGACAAGGATCGTGGGACGTGGTTATACAGTATTCGGACCTGGTGACACACACAGATACTTGGACAAGGATCGTGGGACGTGGTTATACAGTATTCGGACCTGGTGACACACACAGATACTTGGACAAGGATCGTGGGACGTGGTTATACAGTATTCGGGCCTGGTGACACACACAGATACTTGGACAAGGATCGTGGGACGTGGTTATACAGTATTCGGACCTGGTGACACACACAGATACTCGGACAAGGATCGTGGGACGTGGTTATACAGTATTCGGACCTGGGGACACACACAGATACTCGGACAAGGATCGTGGGACGTGGTTATACAGTATTCGGACCTGGTGACACACACAGATACTCGGACAAGGATCGTGGGGCGTGGTTATACAGTATTCGGACCTGGTGACACACACAGATACTTGGACAAGGATCGTGGGACGTGGTTATACAGTATTCGGACCTGGTGACACACACAGATACTCGGACAAGGATCGTGGGACGTGGTTATACAGTATTCGGACCTGGTGACACACACAGATACTTGGACAAGGATCGTGGGACGTGGTTATACAGTATTCGGACCTGGTGACACACACAGATACTTGGACAAGGATCGTGGGACGTGGTTATACAGTATTCGGACCTGGTGACACACACAGATACTTGGACAAGGATCGTGGGACGTGGTTATACAGTATTCGGACCTGGTGACACACACAGATACTTGGACCAGGATCGTGGGACGTGGTTATACAGTATTCGGACCTGGTGACACACACAGATACTCGGACAAGGATCGTGGGACGTGGTTATACAGTATTCGGACCTGGTGACACACACAGATACTTGGACAAGGATCGTGGGACGTGGTTATACAGTATTCGGACCTGGTGACACACACAGATACTTGGACAAGGATCGTGGGACGTGGTTATACAGTATTCGGACCTGGTGACACACACAGATACTCGCTCAAGGATCGTGGGACGTGGTTATACAGTATTCGGACCTGGTGACACACACAGATACTTGGACAAGGATCGTGGGACGTGGTTATACAATATTCGGACCTGGTGACACACACAAATACTTGGACAAGGATCGTAGGACGTGGTTATACAGTATTCGGACCTGGTGACACACACAGATACTCGGACAAGGATCGTGGGACGTGGTTATACAGTATTCGGACGTGGTGACACACACAGATACTCGGACAAGGATCGTGGGACGTGGTTATACAGTATTCGGACCTGGTGACACACACAGATACTCGGACAAGGATCGTGGGACGTGGTTATACAGTATTCGGACCTGGTGACACACACAGATACTTGGACAAGGATCGTGGGACGTGGTTATACAGTATTCGGACCTGGTGACACACACAGATACTTGGACAAGGATCGTGGGACGTGGTTATACAGTATTCGGACCTGGTGACACACAGAGATACTTGGACAAGGATCGTGGGACGTGGTTATACAGTATTCGGACCTGGTGACACACACAGATACTTGGACAAGGATCGTGGGACGTGGTTATACAGTATTCGGACCTGGTGACTCACACAGATACTTGGACAAGGATCGTGGGACGTGATTATACAGTATTCGGACCTGGTGACACACACAGATACTTAGACAAGGATCGTGGGACGTGGTTATACAGTATTCGGACCTGGTGACACACACAGATACTCGGACAAGGATCGTGGGACGTGGTTATACAGTATTCGGACCTGGTGACACACACAGATACTCGGACAAGGATCGTGGGACGTGGTTATACAGTATTCGGAACTGGTGACACACACAGATACTCGGACAAGGATCGTGGGACGTGGTTATACAGTATTCGGACCTGGTGACACACACAGATACATGGACAAGGATCGTGGGACGTGGGTATACAGTATTGGGACCTGGTGACACACACAGATACTTGGACAAGGATCGTGGGACGTGGTTATACAGTATTCGGACCTGGTGACACACACAGATACTTGGACAAGGATCGTGGGACGTGGTTATACAGTATTCGGACCTGGTGACACACACAGATACTTGGACAAGGATCGTGGGACGTGGTTATACAGTATTCGGACCTGGTGACACACACAGATACTCGGACAAGGATCGTGGGACGTGGTTATACAGTATTCGGACCTGGTGACACACACAGATACTTGGACAAGGATCGTGGGACGTGGTTATACAGTATTCGGACCTGGTGACACACACAGATACTTGGACAAGGATCGTGGGACGTGGTTATACAGTATTCGGACCTGGTGACACACACAGATACTTGGACAAGGATCGTGGGACGTGGTTATACAGTATTCGGACCTGGTGACACACACAGATACTTGGACAAGGATCGTGGGACGTGGTTATACAGTATTCGGACCTGGTGACACACACAGATACTCGGACAAGGATCGTGGGAAGTGGTTATACAGTATTCGGACCTGGTGACACACACAGATACTTGGACAAGGATCGTGGGACGTGGTTATACAGTATTCGGACCTGGTGACACACACAGATACTCGGACAAGGATCGTGGGACGTGGTTATACAGTATTCGGACCTGGTGACACACACAGATACTTGGACAAGGATCGTGGGACGTGGTTATACAGTATTCGGACCTGGTGACACACACATATACACGGACAAGGATCGTGGGACGTGGTTATACAGTATTCGGACCTGGTGACACACACAGATACTTGGACAAGGATCGTGGGACGTGGTTATACAGTATTCGGACCTGGTGACACACACAGATACTTGGACAAGGATCGTGGGACGTGGTTATACAGTATTCGGACCTGGTGACACACACAGATACTCGGACAAGGATCGTGGGACGTGGTTATACAGTATTCGGACCTAATGACACACACAGATACTTGGACAAGGATCGTGGGACGTGGTTATACAGTATTCGGACCTGGTGACACACACAGATACTCGGACAAGGATCGTGACACGTGGTTATGCAGTATTCGGACCTGGTGACACACACAGATACTTGGACAAGGATCGTGGGACGTGGTTATACAGTATTCGGACCTGGTGACACACACAGATACTTGGACAAGGATCGTGGGACGTGGTTATACAGTATTCGGACCTGGTGACACACACAGATACTTGGACAAGGATCGTGGGACGTGGTTATACAGTATTCGGACCTGGTGACACACACAGATACTCGGACAAGGATCGTGGGACGTGGTTATACAGTATTCGGACCTGGTGACACACACAGATACTCGGACAAGGATCGTGGGACGTGGTTATACAGTATTCGGACCTGGTGACACACACAGATACTCGGACAAGGATCGTGGGGCGTGGTTATACAGTATTCGGACCTGGTGACACACACAGATACTTGGACAAGGATCGTGGGACGTGGTTATACAGTATTCGGACCTGGTGACACACACAGATACTCGGACAAGGATCGTGGGACGTGGTTATACAGTATTCGGACCTGGTGACACACACAGATACTTGGACAAGGATCGTGGGACGTGGTTATACAGTATTCGGACCTGGTGACACACACAGATACTTGGACAAGGATCGTGGGACGTGGTTATACAGTATTCGGACCTGGTGACACACACAGATACTTGGACAAGGATCGTGGGACGTGGTTATACAGTATTCGGACCTGGTGACACACACAGATACTTGGACAAGGATCGTGGGACGTGGTTATACAGTATTCGGACCTGGTGACACACACACAGATACTCGGACAAGGATCGTGGGACGTGGTTATACAGTATTCGGACCTGGTGACACACACAGATACTTGGACAAGGATCGTGGGACGTGGTTATACAGTATTCGGACCTGGTGACACACACAGATACTTGGACAAGGATCGTGGGACGTGGTTATACAGTATTCGGACCTGGTGACACACACAGATACTCGGACAAGGATCGTGGGACGTGGTTATACAGTATTCGGACCTGGTGACACACACAGATACTTGGACAAGGATCGTGGGACGTGGTTATACAGTATTCGGACCTGGTGACACACACAGATACTTGGACAAGGATCGTGGGACGTGGTTATACAGTATTCGGACCTGGTTACACACACAGATACTTGGACAAGGATCGTGGGACGTGGTTATACAGTATTCGGACCTGGTGACACACACAGATACTTGGACAAGGATCGTGGGACGTGGTTATACAGTATTCGGACCTGGTGACACACACAGATACTTGGACAAGGATCGTGGGACGTGGTTATACAGTATTCGGACCTGGTGACACACACAGATACTTGGACAAGGATCGTGGGACGTGGTTATACAGTATTCGGACCTGGTGACACACACAGATACTTGGACAAGGATCGTGGGACGTGGTTATACAGTATTTGGACCTGGTGACGCACACAGATACTTGGACAAGGATCGTGGGACGTGGTTATACAGTATTCGGACCTGGTGACACACACAGATACTTGGACAAGGATCGTGGGACGTGGTTATACAATATTCGGACCTGGTGACACACACAAATACTTGGACAAGGATCGTGGGACGTGGTTATACAGTATTCGGACCTGGTGACACACACAGATACTCGGACAAGGATCGTGGGACGTGGTTATACAGTATTCGGACCTGGTGACACACACAGATACTCGGACAAGGATCGTGGGACGTGGTTATACAGTATTCGGACCTGGTGACACACACAGATACTCGGACAAGGATCGTGGGACGTGGTTATACAGTATTCGGACCTGGTGACACACACAGATACTTGGACAAGGATCGTGGGACGTGGTTATACAGTATTCGGACCTGGTGACACACACAGATACTCGGACAAGGATCGTGGGAAGTGGTTATACAGTATTCGGACCTGGTGACACACACAGATACTTGGACAAGGATCGTGGGACGTGGTTATACAGTATTCGGACCTGGTGACACACACAGATACTCGGACAAGGATCGTGGGACGTGGTTATACAGTATTCGGACCTGGTGACACACACAGATACTTGGACAAGGATCGTGGGACGTGGTTATACAGTATTCGGACCTGGTGACACACACATATACACGGACAAGGATCGTGGGACGTGGTTATACAGTATTCGGACCTGGTGACACACACAGATACTTGGACAAGGATCGTGGGACGTGGTTATACAGTATTCGGACCTGGTGACACACACAGATACTTGGACAAGGATCGTGGGACGTGGTTATACAGTATTCGGACCTGGTGACACACACAGATACTCGGACAAGGATCGTGGGGACGTGGTTATACAGTATTTGGACCTAATGACACACACAGATACTTGGACAAGGATCGTGGGACGTGGTTATACAGTATTCGGACCTGGTGACACACACAGATACTCGGACAAGGATCGTGACACGTGGTTATGCAGTATTCGGACCTGGTGACACACACAGATACTTGGACAAGGATCGTGGGACGTGGTTATACAGTATTCGGACCTGGTGACACACACAGATACTTGGACAAGGATCGTGGGACGTGGTTATACAGTATTCGGACCTGGTGACACACACAGATACTTGGACAAGGATCGTGGGACGTGGTTATACAGTATTCGGACCTGGTGACACACACAGATACTCGGACAAGGATCGTGGGACGTGGTTATACAGTATTCGGACCTGGTGACACACACAGATACTCGGACAAGGATCGTGGGACGTGGTTATACAGTATTCGGACCTGGTGACACACACAGATACTCGGACAAGGATCGTGGGGCGTGGTTATACAGTATTCGGACCTGGTGACACACACAGATACTTGGACAAGGATCGTGGGACGTGGTTATACAGTATTCGGAACCTGGTGACACACACAGATACTCGGACAAGGATCGTGGGACGTGGTTATACAGTATTCGGACCTGGTGACACACACAGATACTTGGACAAGGATCGTGGGACGTGGTTATACAGTATTCGGACCTGGTGACACACACAGATACTTGGACAAGGATCGTGGGACGTGGTTATACAGTATTCGGACCTGGTGACACACACAGATACTTGGACAAGGATCGTGGGACGTGGTTATACAGTATTCGGACCTGGTGACACACACAGATACTTGGACAAGGATCGTGGGACGTGGTTATACAGTATTCGGACCTGGTGACACACACACAGATACTCGGACAAGATCGTGGGACGTGGTTTAAACAGTATTCGGACCTGGTGACACACACAGATACTTGGACAAGGATCGTGGGACGTGGTTATACAGTATTCGGACCTGGTGACACACACAGATACTTGGACAAGGATCGTGGGACGTGGTTATACAGTATTCGGACCTGGTGACACACACAGATACTCGGACAAGGATCGTGGGACGTGGTTATACAGTATTCGGACCTGGTGACACACACAGATACTTGGACAAGGATCGTGGGACGTGGTTATACAGTATTCGGACCTGGTGACACACACAGATACTTGGACAAGGATCGTGGGACGTGGTTATACAGTATTCGGACCTGGTTACACACACAGATACTTGGACAAGGATCGTGGGACGTGGTTATACAGTATTCGGACCTGGTGACACACACAGATACTTGGACAAGGATCGTGGGACGTGGTTATACAGTATTCGGACCTGGTGACACACACAGATACTTGGACAAGGATCGTGGGACGTGGTTATACAGTATTCGGACCTGGTGACACACACAGATACTTGGACAAGGATCGTGGGACGTGGTTATACAGTATTCGGACCTGGTGACACACACAGATACTTGGACAAGGATCGTGGGACGTGGTTATACAGTATTCGGACCTGGTGACGCACACAGATACTTGGACAAGGATCGTGGGACGTGGTTATACAGTATTCGGACCTGGTGACACACACAGATACTTGGACAAGGATCGTGGGACGTGGTTATACAATATTCGGACCTGGTGACACACACAAATACTTGGACAAGGATCGTGGGACGTGGTTATACAGTATTCGGACCTGGTGACACACACAGATACTCGGACAAGGATCGTGGGACGTGGTTATACAGTATTCGGACCTGGTGACACACACAGATACTCGGACAAGGATCGTGGGACGTGGTTATACAGTATTCGGACCTGGTGACACACACAGATACTCGGACAAGGGATCGTGGGACGTGGTTATACAGTATTCGGACCTGGTGACACACACAGATACTTGGACAAGGATCGTGGGACGTGGTTATACAGTATTCGGACCTGGTGACACACACAGATACTTGGACAAGGATCGTGGGACGTGGTTATACAGTATTCGGACCTGGTGACACACACAGATACTTGGACAAGGATCGTGGGACGTGGTTATACAGTATTCGGACCTAGTGACACACACAGATACTCGGACAAGGATCGTGGGACGTGGTTATACAGTATTCGGACCTGGGGACACACACAGATACTCGGACAAGGATCGTGGGACGTGGTTATACAGTATTCGGACCTGGTGACACACACAGATACTCGGACAAGGATCGTGGGGCGTGGTTATACAGTATTCGGACCTGGTGACACACACAGATACTTGGACAAGGATCGTGGGACGTGGTTATACAGTATTCGGACCTGGTGACACACACAGATACTCGGACAAGGATCGTGGGACGTGGTTATACAGTATTCGGACCTGGTGACACACACAGATACTTGGACAAGGATCGTGGGACGTGGTTATACAGTATTCGGACCTGGTGACACACACAGATACTTGGACAAGGATCGTGGGACGTGGTTATACAGTATTCGGACCTGGTGACACACACAGATACTTGGACAAGGATCGTGGGACGTGGTTATACAGTATTCGGACCTGGTGACACACACAGATACTTGGACCAGGATCGTGGGACGTGGTTATACAGTATTCGGACCTGGTGACACACACAGATACTCGGACAAGGATCGTGGGACGTGGTTATACAGTATTCGGACCTGGTGACACACACAGATACTTGGACAAGGATCGTGGGACGTGGTTATACAGTATTCGGACCTGGTGACACACACAGATACTTGGACAAGGATCGTGGGACGTGGTTATACAGTATTCGGACCTGGTGACACACACAGATACTCGCTCAAGGATCGTGGGACGTGGTTATACAGTATTCGGACCTGGTGACACACACAGATATTTGGACAAGGATCGTGGGACGTGGTTATACAGTATTCGGACCTGGTGACACACACAGATACTTGGACAAGGATCGTGGGACGTGGTTATACAGTATTCGGACCTGGTGACACACACAGATACTTGGACAAGGATCGTGGGACGTGGTTATACAGTATTCGGACCTGGTGACACACACAGATACTTGGACAAGGATCGTGGGACGTGGTTATACAATATTCGGACCTGGTGACACACACAAATACTTGGACAAGGATCGTAGGACGTGGTTATACAGTATTCGGACCTGGTGACACACACAGATACTCGGACAAGTATCGTGGGACGTGGGTATACAGTATTCGGACGTGGTGACACACACAGATACTCGGACAAGGATCGTGGGACGTGGTTATACAGTATTCGGACCTGGTGACACACACAGATACTCGGACAAGGATCGTGGGACGTGGTTATACAGTATTCGGACCTGGTGACACACACAGATACTTGGACAAGGATCGTGGGACGTGGTTATACAGTATTCGGACCTGGTGACACACACAGATACTTGGACAAGGATCGTGGGACGTGGTTATACAGTATTCGGACCTGGTGACACACACAGATACTTGGACAAGGATCGTGGGACGTGGTTATACAGTATTCGGACCTGGTGACACACACAGATACTTGGACAAGGATCGTGGGACGTGGTTATACAGTATTCGGACCTGGTGACTCACACAGATACTTGGACAAGGATCGTGGGACGTGGTTATACAGTATTCGGACCTGGTGACACACACAGATACTTAGACAAGGATCGTGGGACGTGGTTATACAGTATTCGGACCTGGTGACACACACAGATACTCGGACAAGGATCGTGGGACGTGGTTATACAGTATTCGGACCTGGTGACACACACAGATACTCGGACAAGGATCGTGGGACGTGGTTATACAGTATTCGGAACTGGTGACACACACAGATACTCGGACAAGGATCGTGGGACGTGGTTATACAGTATTCGGACCTGGTGACACACACAGATACATGGACAAGGATCGTGGGACGTGGGTATACAGTATTGGGACCTGGTGACACACACAGATACTTGGACAAGGATCGTGGGACGTGGTTATACAGTATTCGGACCTGGTGACACACACAGATACTTGGACAAGGATCGTGGGACGTGGTTATACAGTATTCGGACCTGGTGACACACACAGATACTTGGACAAGGATCGTGGGACGTGGTTATACAGTATTCGGACCTGGTGACACACACAGATACTCGGACAAGGATCGTGGGACGTGGTTATACAGTATTCGGACCTGGTGACACACACAGATACTTGGACAAGGATCGTGGGACGTGGTTATACAGTATTCGGACCTGGTGACACACACAGATAACTTGGACAAGGATCGTGGGACGTGGTTATACAGTATTCGGACCTGGTGACACACACAGATACTTGGACAAGGATCGTGGGACGTGGTTATACAGTATTCGGACCTGGTGACACACACAGATACTTGGACAAGGATCGTGGGACGTGGTTATACAGTATTCGGACCTGGTGACACACACAGATACTTGGACAAGGATCGTGGGACGTGGTTATACAGTATTCGGACCTGGTGAAACACACAGATACTCGGACAAGGATCGTGGGACGTGGTTATACAGTATTCGGACCTGGTGACACACACAGATACTCGGACAAGGATCGTGGGACGTGGTTATACAGTATTCGGACCTGGTGACACACACAGATACTTGGACAAGGATCGTGGGACGTGGTTATACAGTATTCGGACCTGGTGACACACACAGATACTCTGGACAAGGATCGTGGGACGTGGTTATACAGTATTCGGACCTGGTGACACACACAGATACTCGGACAAGGATCGTGGGACGTGGTTATACAGTATTCGGACCTGGTGACACACACAGATACTCGGACAAGGATCGTTGGGACGTGGTTATACAGTATTCGGACCTGGTGACACACACAGATACTTGGACAAGGATCGTGGGACGTGGTTATACAGTATTCGGACCTGGTGACACACACAGATACTCGGACAAGGATCGTGGGACGTGGTTATACAGTATTCGGACCTGGTGACACACACAGATACTTGGACAAGGATCGTGGGACGTGGTTATACAGTATTCGGACCTGGTGACACACACAGATACTTGGACAAGGATCGTGGGACGTGGTTATACAGTATTCGGACCTGGTGACACACACAGATACTCGGACAAGGATCGTGGGACGTGGTTATACAGTATTCGGACCTGGTGACACACACAGATACTTGGACAAGGATCGTGGGACGTGGTTATACAGTATTCGGACCTGGTGACACACACAGATACTCGGACAAGGATCGTGGGACGTGGTTATACAGTATTCGGACCTGGTGACACACACAGATACTCTGGACAAGGATCGTGGGACGTGGTTATACAGTATTCGGACCTGGTGACACACACAGATACTCGGACAAGGATCGTGGGACGTGGTTATACAGTATTCGGACCTGGTGACACACACAGATACTTGGACAAGGATCGTGGGACGTGGTTATACAGTATTCGGACCTGGTGACACACACAGATACTTGGACAAGGATCGTGGGACGTGGTTATACAGTATTCGGACCTGGTGACACACACAGATACTCGGACAAGGATCGTGGGACGTGGTTATACAGTATTCGGACCTGGTGACACACACAGATACTTGGACAAGGATCGTGGGACGTGGTTATACAGTATTCGGACCTGGTGACACACACAGATACTCGGACAAGGATCGTGGGACGTGGTTATACAGTATTCGGACCTGGTGACACACACAGATACTTGGACAAGGATCGTGGGACGTGGTTATACAGTATTCGGACCTGGTGACACACACAGATACTTGGACAAGGATCGTGGGACGTGGTTATACAGTATTCGGACCTGGTGACACACACAGATACTCGGACAAGGATCGTGGGACGTGGTTATACAGTATTCGGACCTGGTGACACACACAGATACTTGGACAAGGATCGTGGGACGTGGTTATACAGTATTCGGACCTGGTGACACACACAGATACTCGGACAAGGATCGTGGGACGTGGTTATACAGTATTCGGACCTGGTGACACACACAGATACTCCGGGACAAGGATCGTGGGACGTGGTTATACAGTATTCGGACCTGGTGACACACACAGATACTCGGACAAGGATCGTGGGACGTGGTTATACAGTATTCGGACCTGGTGACACACACAGATACTCGGACAAGGATCGTGGGACGTGGTTATACAGTATTCGGACCTGGTGACACACACAGATACTCGGACAAGGATCGTGGGACGTGGTTATACAGTATTCGGACCTGGTGACACACACAGATACTTGGACAAGGATCGTGGGACGTGGTTATACAGTATTCGGACCTGGTGACACACACAGATACTCTGACAAGGGATCGTGGGACGTGGTTATACAGTATTCGGACCTGTGACACACACAGATACATTGGACAAGGATCGTGGGACGTGGTTATACAGTATTCGGACCTGGTGACACACACAGATACTTGGACAAGGATCGTGGGACGTGGTTATACAGTATTCGGACCTGGTGACACACACAGATACTTGGACAAGGATCGTGGGACGTGGTTATACAGTATTCGGACCTGGTGACACACACAGATACTTGGACAAGGATCGTGGGACGTGGTTATACAGTATTCGGACCTGGTGACACACACAGATAC